>OZ038482.1:104542948-104672948 GCA_964036315.1 Acanthosepion esculentum | reverse complement strand
TTCCATATCTTGATAGTATACTAACATCAAATGCATCTGCTGAAAAAGATGTTGATAACCGATTCAAAGCTACCCACACAGCATAAGGGAAGCTATTACAAACCACCAAGTTCATGGTCCACATGCTGTTGTAATATCGACTCTCCTGTATGCCTGTGAGATCTGAGTACTCTTCCAAAGAGATATCCATAAACTTGAAAGATTCCATCAAATCAAACTTTGTCAAATCATGTGGAACATGTGGCAGAACTAAATCACAAACAACAAAGTTCTCCTCCCCACAAAGATGGAGAACCTAGAAACCATCGTGACTTGACATCAACTTCAATGGATGGACACCTTGCCTGAATGCCAGACATCCACTTACCCAAACAAATCCTCACATCTGGCAAGAGATCATGTAAAGCCCAACATCCTTATACTTAAACAGAATATTTAATCACTCTTTCCAAGAAGCAAGTCTAACAAAGTGCATGATCCTATTTTTTGTTTTTAAATGCCACGTCCTTTCAGGACATGGGTGATCATGGCTCTCCACTGATTCTTTTTCTTTAATATCTGAATTACTATGATTTCTTGGGAAAGATAGATCTTTGTCTAACAGTTAAATCATCAAATGTAATTCTATGCAAAGAACCTGATATTAATAAATTCAATATTAGAGCTGATACTACTAGTACATATAAACAAACCTCAAAGATGGTATTAAATAAGATGTTAAGAGAAAATAAAAAATGAAAAGTATAAGGTTAAATTAAATTTCTACAGCTAGAAGGCTTTCATAGCCTTGTCAGTAAAGCAGCTGTAACACAAAGACAGGCTTTTCAATGATAAAAAATGTGTCAGTCTCCCTGGAGGCTTTCTACTTTTGGCTAAAGAATGACAGTTTGAGAAGTTTCAATGAAAGTAACTTCGGTTAGGATGAAAGAGATATACAACTAAGATTAATGAGTGACAATGTTTCATCTAATAAAGTCAAGATCCCTTAGTATTAAATTTAATTATATTCTTTAGAATTAAGTTTATTATTTTTTTTTAACTTCAACAAAGAAATCAAAGTGGAAAAAATTAAAATGCTTTAGTATTTCATAAAATGGTCTAAAATATAAAAAATATTTATAAAATAATGGCCTATATCTAGAGTCTATTTTCCTAAATTTATACACAGAGATGAGTGTAAAGGTGATTTGTTTTTGCAACACATCAATCAGAACTAAAGTCTGAGATTGTCCCTTGTGACAAGCCTGACCATTTGTCCACCATTAACATATAAAAGCCATTTCTAGAGAAAATGACATCTTATCTTATCCAAAATCAAGCAGGATCCATTTTCTTATAACATCAATCTTAGCTGATACTCATGTACAATTTGGATAATTACAACAGGAAGAATCCTTACCAAAGAAATAAGATTCCATCTAAGAGTCAATACATTTTATATAAAGAAATTCTAGTTAATAATAATTTCAAAACAAATGCTGAAGCAATAAATAGATAACCTCAGAGTATATAACACAAACTATCTTTTAAGATACTGTCAAAATATATCAAGTAGATTTTATAATTCATTCCAATCAGTCAATAAATGAAGTCAAACAATGTTTTTAATGGTAACTTCAAAAAATGTTGATATATTATTTGAGTTATTATTTGAGTATTTGAGTTGATATATTAATTGAGTTATAAGGTTTCAAAAAGATAAAGTTACTTTTTCTACCTTTCTATCAAACCAATTGCATATTTTTATTTTTTTTAAGCATTTCACCCCAAGCAAGGCAGGAGTACCACTAGCACGCAAAGGGTTACAGAGAGTGAAAGTAAGAGTAAAGAGGGGTGTTTGAGGAATGGATAAAGAGAAGGATGGGGATCAAGATCAAAGTATCAGAAGATGTCGATTAACATTACATTTGAATATTTGACGATTATAGTTATCAGTGAAGCAAGTAAGAGGAAGGGAGTTCCACTGTTGAGAAGTGTGAGAGAAGAGGTGGTTACATTTAACTGTTTCAACAGTGAAAGGGTGGGACCAAAATGCCAACCTAGTAGCACGCTTAAATTCATGCAGTTGAAGTACCAGTGAAAATAGCTCATCAAAACAGTTACCACGAAAATATTTGTAGAAAAGACAAAGGGAAGCCACATCACGTCCGTGAGAAAGTGACTGGAGTCAAGATACCAGGTCAGGGCCTATCACATTGCATATCCATCTTTTGTCAAGAGCCTCGAGATAAACAGCGTGGGTATTAAACCATATATGGCAACAGTATTCAATGCAAGGATGAATGGTAGATTTGTAGATTTGATGGACCCAGATGAGAAAAACCTTCTGGTGTGACACAGAGAACCAACTTTCCTTGCAGTAGATGCAGATATTGATTCAATGTAGTTGTTCCACCTCAGGTCAGTGGAAAATGTGAGACCAAGAAGGCACAGAGATATATTCCCATGAAGTTGAGCATCATCCATGCTGATAGGACGCAGGGGGGTTTGTCTATGGTGGGTAAATTAGAGCAGTTTTGTTTTGGAGGCATTAAAGTTTACAAGCCATTTCCTGCCCCAGTCAATCACAGATTGGAGGTCTTTTTTGAGACCAACAGCCAAGTTAACTTTGTCAGCAGTGCTGGATTTACTATTTATTACCCAGAAATGTTTATACACTGATATAAAATGCAATTATCATACACAGAAGGATGCTATCAATATTAACCTGGTACAGTATATACTTGCTAATGGGGACAGATATTCTGGTAAAATTATCAAAGTCATTGGCCATTTTATGACATAGTAACTTTCTTACTTGTGCACCATCTGTGCCTAAGCTTTAGACAATGAGGAATACTGTGATAAGGTTCAGTGTGGTGAAAGAGTTCAGTGCAAGCAGATATTATGCTATGGAAATAAACATGCTCATTTTCTTCAATTACAGCCATGTGAAAGGAATCTTATTGTGGGTTCTCAAGAGGCAAGATAATCAATTTGGAGAATTCCTATGCAAATTGGATGTGATGTGTCAGCAGTGCTTTGATGTTAATAATATTGGTCAGATTAATATTCCTATATCCATAGAGCAAGTTCTAAATGGCGACATAGTACAGATGCTTGTCACAATCAATGCATTTTAAATGTAACTATAGTAAATTACATGACATCTATAGTATAGATCCAAGCAAATGTGACTGTAGGAGATTTAACACTGACCATCAGGAATTATTTTCTATAGGATTATGAGCGCATGTACCTTGAACCAGATTTCCACTTATGCTATATCATCAACATGCATGTATACAGTGATGTCATAAGATAGTGTCCAGTGATGAGAACAGGTTTTGCTTTCATGCAAGTGATAATCTTTTGCATGGCCCAACTCCTGCTATTATGGTGTAAGGTGCCATTACAACTCACACACTTTTTTTTTTAATGTTTTCGGAGGGAACATTTAACAGCATCTTATATGTCCAAAAAAATGTTTAACCTATTATGTTGCAATTCCAACAACAGGAAAGTCAATGAACTTAAAGGATATAGGCTCCTATATATTACAACCAATAAATGAAGCACAAATAAATAAGAGATGCTCTCAAATAAATCTTATATTGTATATTTAAGGCTCTCTCTCTCTCTCTATATATATATATATATATATATAGAGAGAGAGAGAGAGAGAGAAAGACTTAAATATACAAAAACATGTTCTTTAAAAGATCCTTTTTCAACTCGCACTTCTTCAGAAGAATACATTGGTACTTTCTTAGATAAACAAAATGAAACAAATTCACATAGTGAAATTCAAGCATATACAGGAAGATTAAATGAGGAACTGCAACTAAAATTGAAATTTATTACTAAATAAGGAGAAAAAAAGGTATATGGCAATTACCAAAGTACATAGGTTCCCAGTGACCATAAAATAGGAAAAACTTTTACTCACTGCCCTCCTAACAGAAACAGAGAATGAACAAAATTATCTTTCTGTTTACAGAGACAGTTGATGTAATATTATATACACTGCTTCCAAAATTCGCAAATGTTTGGCTGACTATGCTCTGTATAAAATGGTAAATTCTGTATCTGTGTACTTGACAGCACATCCTGGGTTAGCTATCAAATGCTACACATAGCTGACTCACAAGCCATTTGAATCAAGTGTATGCTGTGGTTTGCAACACTTTGTCTGCGAAGTGTTGAACCACTTTTGAAGGTCATCCTGATATATGGATGATAGATCTGTAGTATTTTTTCCAATAATCCCTTCACAGGTTAGGCAGACCGAAGCTGTTTTCCGAGTGTGTTGATATCCTCTTGCACCCTTCTATTCCAGTTTGTGGGAGCTGCTACCATGTACCCAGGGTAGTTGTAGGGTACTGCTTATACTGACCATTTTTTGTTCATATATCTCTGGGTTGTCACTAACAACTTTTGCCTGATGTTGTAAGCAATGGACAATCCCTTTCTTTAGACAGTATGGGTGGTGGGAGTTGAAGTTGAGGTATTGTTCAGTGAATCTTGGCTTGTGGTATACCAATGTCTTGAACCCATGCTTTGTCCGGGATATTAGTACATCCAGGAACGCTTGTTGTCATTTTTCTCTCTCTATTGTGAACTGTATCAATGATCTTATTGAGTTCACATGGTCCAGTAGTAGCTGGACCTCTTCTTGATGAATGAAGGTGTCATCTACATATCTCAGCCATAGGGTAGGCTTTAATGATGTAGAGTCTAATGCCATTTCTTCAAAGTATTCCATGTATATGTTTGCCTTTGCTGGCAATAACGATGAACTCATTGCTAAGATTTCATCCTGTAGATATATGCCTGATCCATTCCAAAGTGTGTTGTTTGTGTACAGAAAGTCAACATTTTCATCATGTTATCTACTGGCATACTGGTCTGTTCTAAAGATAAGTCCGAGGTCAGTCTGTCTCTTACTATTTTCAGACCCCAATTATGGCAAGTGTATCCAATACCAAGCAGAAAAGTATAGTTTGGAAGTCTTTTTAAGATTTCTGATGATAATCAAACTAAAGCAATATGTCAACTGTAGCTAGATGCTTAAGTGATTTATGTAAATAAATTGTTTTCTTTACTGTTGAAACCCTAACCCAATCTTTTAAATAAAAAGGATATCTAACTTTATTTCATAAGCTTTTGTACTTGTTTTTCTACTAAATGTTTTATTAATAAATGTACATTGTTCATAAAGTTTGCCAAACCAACTGTAGGGCCTGAAAATAATTAATTTTAATCATTGTAGGTTTTATAATATGAATCGAGAACATTATCTGGAATTGTATTGGAATCAGTAAAAATATTGGTATCGTTCCATCACTAGAGAAAACCGAAACATCTGGAAGAGGCATGACATGTGGAACTAGAACAATTTACACTGGTAGATGAAATAAGGGTTCGGTTTGAAATTCCAATCACCTGAAGAAGCTGAAACATTGTGAATGTAGCAACAGAGATGAGGACAACACTCCGAACAATGTAAATAGTGTAAATAATATATATATATATATATATATAACACATCTTCAAGGATAATAAAAACTGCAAACTTATTGACTAAAAAGAACATGAGGGATAATGAAAAATTCTCAGCTCTTCCAAATTAAAATCTGATTAAACGGAATTTTTTTGAGAATTACTTCTTGTCTGAGCCAAGTACTTTTCACCATCTCTCTCTCAAACTATATATATATATATATATATATATATATATATATATATATATATATATATATATATATACTAGCCGATTTACCCTGCATTGTATGTGGGTACAATTGTATACTCACATCCCCCTGTCTAGAAATGTTTACCTGCATCCCCTTTTGCATGCATCATTCGTTGGTATACTCCCCAACCCTATCCTTTTTATGGCATGTCCTTCGGAAATGTTTGAGTGTTCCTTATAAAAGAACTTCATTGATAAAACTTTCTTGTGTGGTCGTGGATCAGGCTTAAATTGTTTCAATGTTTTAGATATTCAGTAAATTTCCTATGGCCGTAATAACTTTCAAATAGTATGGCATTGTTCACAAATCTAATAATAAAACAAAAACAGGGATGAAGCGTCAGATCTTGATTTAATTGCAAGTATAAATACATGAACACCTCCCTTCTTTCTTCACATGCTTACTGTAAAGCTGGGTTTAATAAGAGGTTCTTCGGGAATTTTTCCTTTTAACATTTCAATAATCCTTCTCAAACAATCTTTGCATCAATGATTGTTTGAATGCCAATTTAGTATGGAATCATATAAAGAAATAATTGGCTAAATAGCAAAAGCCAATTTTGGACCTAATTTGTCACAGATTTCATCCATTTAACTGAAATAATCTAGACCAAACATTCACGCAAGATGATTTGTGGCTATGTAATTTACACGCCAAATTTGGAAAGCATCAAATGAAAAACCAGGAAGTTATGGCTGAAAAACAAGCTTTTTGAACAATTTTTCATGGTTTTTCATTATATATAGGGAAATGAGCAGGACTAAAACCACACTATCTTATTTCTTGTATGAGGGCAAATTTTTTGCAATGTGTTTTTAAGAAAATCGAATAAAAAATGAGGAAGTTATTCAAGTTCTTATTTTAAGTAGTTCCAAAAAAAAAAAATCCAATTTTTTCACAGTTTTTTGTAATTTTTTGTGTGAAGCCAATGTCGCAGGAAAGCTATCAAGCACTCTACATAAACTTTGTAACATGAGCTATGTTTTGCATTAAGTGCAAAGAACATCAGCTCATCTAGTAAAAATTTTGTTTGCATGTAACTTTGCCTTGGTTTTTGCAAAAAGTCATACCCACCTTCAGTTTTATCGATTTATCTGCATAAATATGATACACACACAGAGACAGACAGACACACAGAGAGACATCTTCTGTTTTATAGATATATATTTGGTTTGGTTTATTTTGTTTTATGGCATATCAACCTCAATGTGCTATTTAACGCAGACAATATTTTTAGTATAGGTTCATATGAATAGTATATGTATCAAACAAATCAGTTTGTAGATCAGGTTTCATTGACATATTTTTGTTGAGAGTCAAATGTATTGCTGGTAATATTTTTTTCCAAAATGTATTGCTGGTATTTTTACTATAAAAATCTATTTTTATACTTTCATAGTTTTTTGACCCCAGCTTAGGGATAAATATTTGCCTATAGCTGGGACCCCAACAGGTGCTACCACCCCAATCAGGGTTGGCCTGAGAACAACAGCAATTAAGAGGTAGTTCCATGCACCTCAAAACCTCCTGATCAGATGCATTGTGGCTGGATGTAATTTATCGTCAGACCCAGGACTATATATATATATATATATATATATATATATATAGTGTGTGTGTGTGTGTATGTATATGTATTTTCCCCAAAACAAATCTATACATTGAAAAATAAGTATTAACTATTTAATAGTTAATTTTAAATGTTAACAGGATATGCACAAAATGCCATTTTTAATCAATGATACTGATGAAATATTCAGGTGGTTATTAAATCAATAAAATAAAGATTTTAAGCTTTAAACATCATTGTTACATGCAAAGATATTGTATTTAATGATATACAAGACCTCCCCCACATTTACATTTAATATTACAGTATTAAGTAGTTAGGCTTGATACAAGTACGGATTGTCTCAGTATTAACATCCTAGATTAATCAACTTTGCCTTTAAGATCTAGAATATTTTTTAAACTCATTTTGGAAATTATATAAATAATACATTCAACAAAAAGTTTCTTATTCTAATAGTTTAACAAACATTAGTTAAAATCCTTTAGGTCTATCCAAGAAACTTATCTATCAGAGTAAACAAACTGAAATAATCATACTTCTACAACTTACAATGAGCTAAAAAAAAAAAAAAAGAAAAAAAAAAAGAAAACTTAACCATTGTTTCAAATACCAATCAGAACATCAATTCTGGTTAGAGAGACCATTATATAACAAACCTTCCTGAACTTTGTATTGTACAGACAAATTCTACCTTGGAGCTTGCTGTTGACATCACTTTGACATAAAAGGCAGGACAGTGCATAGAATGAAGCTTGCTTTATACATAATAGATATTAATAGTGTATGACATTCAAAACCCCTGTAATCTCAGGTCAAACTGAACCATTGCATGGTAAATCTCAAAGATACAACTTGAAGTGAACTGATTACTCTTCTACTGTTTGCTTAATTACTCAGATTCTAAGGCAATATAGTTTATCCACTGTGCCACGTGTCCTTGAGCGAAATAAAGGGTTCAGTTCGACATTCCAATCACCTGAAGAAGGCCAGAGCGTACAATGGCCGAAACGTTGTAATAAATATGGCAACAAAGATGAGGACAATAGTCCGAATAATGTAAGTGAAAATTTTATTTACAAAAGAAAATAAGACTAAACAATTACTGAAGCTGTTACTGGTTAATATCAAATACTTCTAAATAAGCAAATGAAATCCAATAAACCTTTAATTTAATTTTGTGTTTGACATGATTTACAAAGGCAGGTCACATAATTTTGGAGACTTATAACTATTAGTTTAATTTTGAACTGAAATTTCCGATATTCAATATATGTGATTAATGGAGATATGTAGTGTTAAGTGCATTGACAAATATGGAGAATATGTTGAAATATATCTGTATAAAATTGATTCTTTCTTTTTTGTCATTAAGTTAAAGACTTATTGGTGAATCTATGTACACTTTAATTTATGATAGAAACTGTTGTATCCAGTATTTTTAACTTTGATAAACTGGTTCCAAGATAACCCTCCAATTGAAGTTTGTAATATCCATGGATAACAGCAACCATATATATCAAGTATGTCCAAACATTTTCACCAGGAAATCAACACTATTTTTTTTTAAATTAAATTTTCAAAAATTATTTTTCAGCTGATTTTTTCTAGAAAGAAAAATTCATAAATTATCACAAGATTTTCTTAATTTAGCAAATAAAAAATCCTTTTTACCATAAAGCTTTGAAAATTTAGCATGCAACATTTTACTTATTAAATCAAGAATTTGTTAATTCATGCTTAAAGAGAACACATTATTGCTTTTCATTGTCATATCAGTATTGTCTGCATCATTACTTTTGTGCTTTGCTGTTAAACTAAGTTGAACCCTAAAACTTCAATATTAATATTTTGGTTGGTTATTTTCCTATACATCCCTATGATGACAAGGAAGACTTTTCTTTTTTTTTTAACATGATTTTTCCCCAACAAGATTTGTCCCCTTAGATTTTGATGGCTTTGAAGATATTTAAATTGATTTAATATTTTTATATTTAAAGAATTATGTTGAAGTCATTTTCTGTTCATATTTTACTTCTTTGAAATGTATTTAAGAAGGGTATTTTAATTTAATAACAGTTTTGAAGAAGAAACTTTTTATGATGGAGCCACCAGCAGATATGTAAACCCGTACAGATTCCATTCTGCAAATGGTGAAATCTTTTTGATGAAGTAACAATATTAATTGATTAACAATAATGTATAAATTAAGTTGATACCAATCAGTCATTTTGTTACTAATTTTAATTTTGAATCATGTGAAAAACATCACCATGAAAACTAAAATTGTCTGGAAAGGAAGAAAAACCTAATTATAAAGTTACACTCAAATTCAATGAATTTAAATAGATTTAACAATATATTTAGTTATCTAGTCAGGTTTCCTCTGTCTTACCAGATATTACACATTTGGGAAAATCACTCCACCAGTAAACAAATTACCCCATTTTCTATCAATTCTTCTGAGGGATCCATTTCATGCTTTACGTTACCCAAACTTTTGGGTAACAACCTGTATGTTCTTATAAATCTGTTATTTCTATATATTTCTAAATATATGCAATTATCCCTCAAACTTAGATGATATTTTCTAAGAAAAATAAGTCTTATCATCACTGAGAAACTAAGTAAATGAAGAAAAAGGAGAGAAGGAACAGAACAAAGAGTTAGGAAAGGAAGAGTGAAAAATTATGGCAAAGTTTTAACTTGGGAATAAGGGCAAGGAATAAGACTTAATGATGCCATTTGCAAACACATGACTTCTGTATGGAAAAATAGTTACTATAAATCCTAATCCTTAGTACTTTTTTCCCCTCATTTTCCAGAATAAGTCAGGTGATTTCTGTTTTGTTTGTAACACAATCTGATCACATGGATTGATAGTTGCTTTTGACTCATTTTTTGCATACAAACATTTACACGAGAAAAAAAACATCTATAAATGATTATTTGTTTAATTTTGAAAATTGTAGAGTCTGGTACAATTTATCATAACCAAGAGATAAGGATAATATTATTTAGTAATACATTTGCTAGCCTAAAAAAATATACACATTTTAAAAATGCATGACTAATTGAAAAAGGCTTTCAGTGCTTAGTCTTCTCATGCATAATACTGATACATTAGATACAGGATATTTTTCAAAAGAAATATGGAAGGGGGGAGTTAAAAAACGATGCTTTAATATATAGATAGTAATACTGAAGCTTCTATGTATTTATCTTTCTGCTAATATATAAGTAATGGTATCATCAGATTATTAAAGTGTTTGAAAAGCAGTTTCTTACTAACTTTTTGTTAAAAAAAAATGTGGTAATCATTTTCTTACTGAGGGATGTTAGTTTCCCTGGTCCGCAACTAAACTCCCTTGACCATGTTTAAACTTTCCAACAATAAAATAAGTAGAAATTTTCCTTTGGTTGTTCCAACTCTCCACAAGACTGATTTGAAATTGACCATGAATATGATACTTATACTTACTTACCCTAACTTCTGGGCCAAAAATAAAATGAGCATACTGAAAAGACATTGAGAACTATAGTCACTATAAAAATGAGAATAAATGGTCTGTGGTTGAAACACTTGTTTTATATATGAACACACACACACACACAGTTAAAATGCACACAAACACTCAACCTTTGTTAAATTCCATAGAATTCCCCTCATACATTTCAATAGACAAGAGTTTATTTCAAAATTTTTATTTAAAGTGGAAATGATTTCTCAGTTTTTGTCATTCTTCAGTGTTTTTCTTAAGTATATCATTTTTTTTCTCATAAATTAAAAAAAAAATATGTAAAATTTTATATATTTACATGGCTCTCAAGTATATTTTTGCATTAATCTACTTTCAAAATATATTTCAGAATATTATTTCTTGAAATTATCTTAAAATATTTAATTGTATTTTACTATATATTTACTTAAACAATATACGGCATATTTCTTGTTTATGGTGTCTAACTTATTGCCACACTTTAGTCAACTCCCTTGCACTAACAATGACAGTGGGAAAGATATAACATAGAGACAGACTGTGATGTTTCTGAATGCGGAAAGTGGAAAGATTGATGATGAAAGAGCAGAAAAACTAATAGAAGCCATCATTTTTTATGGCAAGGCTAAACATTTTCCTTAAAGAAAGCAGTTATGTTTTGGATTATAATCACTGTTCCACAAGAAGTCAACATGCATAAAAACAGTGTAAATTTCTAAAGAAGTGATGGATTTTTTAAATTTATTAATCCGATAGATTTTTTATTACTTGAACGTTTGTTTTAGTGGATACTTTTATTTGAGTAGACACTCCGTTTATTTATTAAACTGTGTATTTATTAGAGCGCATATTTTTCTTCAATAAAATTTCTTAAATATTCAGACTAGTAGACACAAATATACTGTTTAATTAAAAAAACAGAGCATTTACTCAAATATGGCTACCCACTAAAAATAATGTTTAAGAAATAAAACAGTGTGTAACCATTATATTAGGTTGAGCCATAATTTCTTTTTTTTGTTATTAAAGTTTATTCTTTAAAAAATAAAGTACAATTACATTTCATTCAATTATATATTCACCATTATTTACAATGACTTGTTGCCACTTGTATTATACCTATCATAACTTTCTATATAGAAATTTTAAATAACCTGAAACAAGAAAAATAGAAGGAATAAAAAATTAACTCACATGTATTCACAAACTCAAGTTCAGTTAAGGTCCAACTTTTTAAAAAGCAAGGCTATTCACCATAACTCTATTGTCAAGTAAGAGTAATACAACACTAAAATCACAAGATATCCTTTAAGTCTTATCACACTAAAACAGTATTGAGTGCTCAAAATTCTTATGTAAAAAGGAACTAGTGACACAATCAAGTAGAGATTTGTGGTTTTGTAAAAGCCTACCAATCCTAAACCCTAGAGTTCTCTTATCTAAAAAAAAAAAAAAAAAAAAAAAAAAAAATCATAGTTTTAAAAAATAATGACATTTTACACCATTTACATTGTTCGGACTGTTGACCTCATCTCTATTGACATATTCATGATGTCTCAGTCGTACGTTCCAGCCTTCTTCAGGTGATATACGTTGGAATTTCATACCAAACCCTTTATTTCATCCACCAGGGTAGATTGTTCTAGCTTCACGTTTCAATGAGTACAATAGAGCTAAATTATGTTCTACATCTGGGATTTATAGTAATATTTTCCAACTTTTAACATCATGGTTATATGTTTCATTGAAAATTTTCCTTCTAGAGAAATTTATGAAAAAGGATTTTCATAGATACCATAATAATATTCTATCTCTTTTCTATGACAACATTTAAGTAAATTTTACAACACCAATACAACCTACATCTTCCAATAAAAAATTAAAAACTATTAAAAACTTTTTTTCCAAGAAATATATGTAAGAAATTTCAGTTTCTTAAAGGATCTTCTAAAAAATTAAGAATTTCAGTTTGAAAATTTTATTGAATAGGCATTCATAAACCTCAATGTAGATAAATGTGTGGGGGAAAAAAAAGTAACATTCACCTGCCCATAAAGATTTTTAAAAATATTTTATCTGCTGCCTAAAATGGCTATTTTCATCAATAGATTAATTTCAGATTAAACCCCCAAAAGCAAAGGATACAAATCACAAATGATATAGAATGTCTATTCATGCACTGAAAAGGAAATTCAATCTAACTTTAGATAGAAAGTTTCTAATGCAAAATGCTTTTTATTTATTTACTTATTTTTGCAAATCATTTGGTTTCAAAATGTTTCTGCAGATTAGCGAACTTTTATGCACTTATAATTTTCCTATCATTGAAGCCACAATGTCCAGCCGTAAAGACTGATAGTTATTACCATATACTTTTGTTTGACTGCTCAAAACTTAATTTTTCAATAAGAAATTAAAGCAAACATCTCACGTCATATTTCATTGATAATTTTTAGAAATTAAGACTCAGTTAAACCAAATCCTTTACAATTTGCAAGCAAAAATATAAATGGTGTAAGTGATTTCAAGGCACATTGGCATCTATTTGGGTCTTGTAAAAAACAACTTTTCCTTTAGTACTGTAGAGATATTATTATTATCACAAATAAATAAAATAATAATAATAATAATGAAAATTATAGATAAAATAAAATAAAACAATAATATTTAAACCTTGTTCAAAATAAATAAAAATAATAAAATTACTCCCAGCATGCAATGAAAACTGTTCCTGTCAGAAACATGAACATCCTGCCAAAAGATGTGAGATTCGCTCTCTTTGCCCAAGAACACCAAGACATAAACAAAATTGTATGAAATTTCCATACAATTTGTCATACCTTTTCTATATTGTATACATATGCTTTTCCTGTTTTTATCTTCGTAAAAACAAGCCTAAAATTCTACCACCACTACTCCTATGGCATGAGTGAATACCCCACAGTACAAATATTTTCTTTTAATCATAAATAAATCTAGTCTTTATAAAGATCGAAAATAACTCCAAGAAAATGCTTGTAGGTAATATTTGATTGATAAAAAGTGATTAGCCCAGTCATGTTTTTTCAGTGTTATCTCTTTATACCTTAAACTTAAAATTGATCAATTTACAACACTAAGTTTACACAATTGCTTGCAATAAAATAAATATTTATATTTTGCTGTTAAAGTAAAATTTAGTAATAAGCCCAGTACAGAAATGAAATTCTGATTAGCTATATTATCTCTTTGTAGTGACACTGGCAAATTAATATGCCTAATTTGCATAAGCGCAAGAGAAAGCCTATATAACTCGTCACTGAGAGTAACGTAGGAAGACAAGCTTAGCTACAAACTAGTGCTAAACCTTGTCTCACTAGTACATCAGACTACCCCTGAGTGTTAAGTGTTTTTATTATTATTTGCGACTTTCAGGAGAGACTTCAGATTGATAAGTTTGATTTTTGTTATCTTTTTTGAGTTTCAAAAACCTATTTTTGAATTTCTTTGTTCCAATTTTTGGTTTTTAGTATATATTATTGTTTTGCACTTTTTCATTTCTTTTCAGTTTCTTTTTCTGTTTGTATTTTTACCCTTCTCCTGTTTTGATTTGCATTTTGTCTTTTGTTGAATTGTTTATTGTCTTTTGTTTGCCCCATTCTTTTCCCAGTTTATTTGGTTTTAAATAATATTTTTGACTTATGTGTCTGAAAACACTATTTAAAAAAAGAAACCATATCTTGGGTTGACTGTGGTGGGTTTCGTCTCCACCATGGTCGACAAAAATAATGACTCTTCAAGTACACCGGTACTGAATCCGGTGTCAACAGCTGAAATGGTGTCGCCAGCCAATACGGTGTCACCAGCCAAAACAGCCTGGTCCGAAAATAGGCTGTTAAAAAAGGATGGTCAATACTATGTTGACCAATACAAAAAGCATGAGGACTCGTTTAATGGAGATGAGTTCCTGACAATAAAAGAGGCGGTGGATGCTGTAAGCCCACGCACAATATCCCTGCTGACCTCAGACGTTAAAACCCGTAAATTAATTGGGGTCAGCAGGGAAAGCATGGAAGAGGCCTTGAAGGTATTGAAAATCTACCTCAAAATCCTGGTAAGGCAAACTAATGTGTTATGGGATCTTTTTCTAACATCTGAAGACCAAGCGAAACAATTGGCGGGAGCGTATTGAGCACGAAATCAATACGGCTCCAAACAGAATACATGGGCACACGTCGGACAAGCGTGACTATCCATGGGGTGCCCGTAGACACCCCAGTCGATAGAATGGGGGGCCTTCTTCACCAAATATGGTGAAGTCAATGAAGTAAAGGCCCTCAGTAGCAAAGGCGGGATAGAAACGGGGGGACATGGAGGTCCAAATTACAACAAATAGGCAAGGCTTCCAGGATATCCCCAATACTTTGGTGTGCCGAAAACGGAGGATGCTGGTTGTAGTGGAAGGGAAAAGGCCGTGGTTCTGGTCATGTGGAGAGTTGGGACATATGGCTAAAGAGTGCCCCTCCAAGAAAGATACACAAGCCCCTGCACGCCCATCACCCACAGCAGCAAATAACATAACTGGACAAGCAGAGGAGGGAACGTCGAAAGAAAGTGGAGAATGGAATGAGGTCTCCAAGAGACGAAAACCTTCCAGAGTCTCATCTCCCCCTCAGAAAGAAAAAGCTCAAGAAGAGGAAAAGTCTTCTGAAAAACCAAAGGCGGTGCAGCAGCAATCTAGAGAGGAGCAGCCACCAAAAGAGCGGTAACAACCCAGAGAGGGGAAGTCACCCAAAAAGGGGCAGCGACCCAAGGAGAAGCCTCAACCAAAAGAGGGTGAGCAGAAGAGGCCGCCGCAACAACAACAACAGCAACAACAAAAACAGCAGCAGCAGCAACACCACCAACAAGAGGTAGCAGAGTGAAAAGGAAACACCAATGGAGGTGGACAGAATGCCCCCACCTTGAGCTTCTTCCTTGAAAAGGTGCAGGGAAGAAGATTCAGAAGAACTAGAGCAAAGCACCTCTGGCCGTAGCAGGGCGGAGCGAAGCATGGACAGAACCAAGTGTCGCTCCTACCCTGCTTCGCCAATAAGATCTACTACCCCCCTTCCCATGCTCCATCCACCTCTCTCTCCAATTCTTCCCTAAGCTCATCTGCCACTCCCCCACACACATCCACTTCCTCCCCTCCCCATCGTGCAAGGGAGAAAAAGAAAAAGAAAATGTTTGCGGGCCCTGAAGCTATCTGCAAGGTGGATAGAGAAGAATTTAAAAGGGGCCTGTTGAAACAGAGGAAGGCATTACTAGGTATGCTTGCCAAAACCGATACAATTGACGGGAAAAGTGTGGAGGATCCACGTAATTTCCCTCAAGCCCCTGGTGTAATAACCTGCATCAGGGACTCTGGAAAGCATTTAAAAGTGTGGGATCACTTGTTTGAGGCCAGGGAAGCCTTCCCCCAAATCAGAATGCTGGAATTGGAAAAAATCAGAATGCTGGAATTAAAAAAGCTTAGGTATTTCTGCTCTGGGAGGGTCCCTGTATTACTCCATCACTCCTTATATAGGGCAGTGAAACTAATGTACCTCACGGAGGTTGGCGGGATTGTCCAAGATGGTGGAATGACGATGGAGTTGGGTACAGGGAGCCTAGGACAATTAGTTGGGGTCCTTACATCTGCAGATTTCTGCCTGGTATGTGAATAGGTATATGCATTTATTCTTTTTTAATTTTTTGCAGGCCTAGAAGATGGCAATGAAGATAGCCAGTTTGAATGCGAGGGGCTTGAGGGATCAGAGTAAGGCTGCTCGTCTGCGCCGGGATCTCTTGTCCTTCGGTGTGGATGTCGCCGCGATCCAAGAGACCCACTTTGTTTGCAGTTCCAATGCATGTGTACTGGAGGATGACTTTGTCATCTATTCAGCATATGGGGACCGGTTTGCCAGAGAAGTTTCTTTGCTGGTCAGATGTACTCTTGATGCAAAGGTGGACCTTGTGCATACTGATGCCGAGGGCCGGTTAATCGTGGCCGATATTGCTGTGAAAAGTGGTTCGTTTTGGGTCGTTGCGGTTTATGCGCCCAACGACCGGGGGGGGGGGAGCGGGTTTCGTTTTTTCGGCAGTTGGGGCCGTTCCTAGTGGATTCAACGCGCCTAGTTCTAATGTGGGACTGGAATGCCATCCTGGATCCCAAGTTAAATCGGGGGCGGGGTGCTAGTCATCTCTACCCACTGGCATCTGGCTTTTTTATGACATTTACACAAATATGTTTTCAGCCTAGCTTGAACCAGTGCAAAAGGACAGTTACTGGTGAAGATATTGGGATTGGAAAAGTACAATACTTGCATTACACAGCTTACTGCCTGTGTATTTTTCTTTTGATGTAATGGAATAACCTGTCACTCCCATAAGTGACTATACTATAGGTAGTAACAAACTATAAGTATCTGTAAGTCAATGGACTACAGAGACTAGCTGGGATCTGTTGAGTACAACTCAGACTTACGCGAGAACTACCAACCTTCCAATAGTAGCACTCACTACTGGATTGACTTGCGACGACCTTGTGCATAACTGTTACCTTTATTCTTATTGTACTGGTTTTTTACAATAACCCATTACTTATTTTATCCAGTGTTTTCCAAGTATATATTCCTATTAGCACAGAATATAACATCTTTATTTTGTATAGTATCTCTTACAATTCATCATTTAGTCTGTTCGAAAATCTTTATTTTCTTACCAGCTTATTTCTATGATTTGCCAGAAGTGTCAGGATTTCTCAAAAAGTTGTGGATCACAGTGATAGGCCAAGATTTTATAAAAGGCTTTGCAGCCTCTGGAAGAATCTTGAAATACCACCATCACCAAGTTTTGATCCAAATAAAAAACCTTTTGGTATTTTCAGATAATATTTTAGGGAGCTCTTCAGCATTAAAACTTCAGAAAAGCATTCAAATCACAAATATTTTTATAGTGACTAGACACCAAGAATGAGTTTTAATTACATAATTGAACTCATTTGACAAACAATCATGGAATAAATATTTTATAAGTATATCTGCAGTTCACTTATATTTACACTATACATTTTCTGGACATGAAAAAACTGATTCAATAAGAAATGATTCATTTGTGCAATGTTCTTAAAGTTTCTGGATGGATTATAATTGCTGACAGAAGTTTTTAAAACTTTTGAATTATTACTATTACTCTCGAACATTTAGAAGGAATATACATTATAAGTAAGAGACAATATACTCCAGTCCAAAGTAACAGATCTTTCTAATGATTTTTTAACAATTAATAATTCATATGAGGAATTAATATAATAAAAAATTACATGAACTTACAATTTATATAAGCAGCAATTCAGATGAAAGAACTTTAAGGTGTTTAACTCATTTATAAATATATATATTTATATTTGATCTATGTAATTATTATTATTCATCACTGAATTAAATACATTAACAGAAAAAGAAGATTATGTTGAAAACTGAATATTTGTGTAAAATATTTTTTATAACTAACCTATGACTTAATGATTTATCTACATAAACTATATAAATTGTCTTTAAATAAGAAAGAATAAATTACATATTGTCAGATTTTAAAAGCAAATAAATCATGTTGAAATCTCAAAAGTATATGATTATCTCATCCTCTAATTTTGAAAATATTTGATCTGTAAATAATATACCAGTATAAAAAATTAAAATAAAACAGAAAATAGTAAGCATTTGAAATTGTAAAAAAAAAAAAAAAAAAAAAAAAAAAGCTCTAATCATGCTAACAAAATTATGGTGTACAAAATCTTATTTTTAGATCAAGAAAGTTGAACATTTGCAATTAATTGGATTTGGATCATTCGGACATTGATATAAGCTTCCAAAAATACTATTTGTATTGAAAAAATAAAATATATAATTTACCTTCTTTTCAAACAAATTTTAAAATATTTATTTTAAAATTGCTCTTTTATTCAAATAAATTTCATAAGCCTAATTAATTGCTATAAGCAAAAATGGAAATGAAAAGGATATGTGATTGCAATTAGAACAAAACACTTGAAATTTCTGAGACACAATGAGAAAGGAAGGCCTGGTGAATCTAACTCTCAGGACATGTTGAAGACAAGACAAGCAGGTGGAAACAGTGGGTAAACTACTTAACAAATTTGTGTTGAACGGATGGCTTAACAAGCACAAAGAGTGATGGTAAAGAATAAGTTAAATCAACAAAAGAGAGGAAGTTTTAGAGAGCCATGATATATCAAAGAAGGAATTATTTAGTGAAAGAAAATACTAACATATAAACATTGGTATCTTTCATTTTGCAAATTTACAATAGGAAAAAAAAAAGTATTTTCAATTCAATTATGTCATTAAATATTTTGATAATATTGAGAATCTTATAATTTTCTAACATCTTTTTAGTTCCAAGTCCTTTCAATACATGAGCAATCATTTCTCTTCACAACTTTCCGTCTTTCATTGATCTAAGTAATTTTTAACCCAATTAACATCCTCTTTGTCCTTGTTTTGCCATCTATTTACACAAGCTCATTAACTAGTTTACTTACTCTTTTCCCTGCTTTTTTGTACCTTATATCTTGTGTGTTAAATTCTCTAGGCCTTCTTTCCTCATTATGTGTCCTATTTTCAAGCAATGATTAAAATTACATTGATTTGATCAACCAACAACAAAGTTATAAACTGAAATAATTAGTAACAGGTATCCTAAGCCCCTTCCTTTACCTGAATAATAATGGATACATGATGCAGCATGGTATCTGCAAGGTGTTGGAGTTGTTGCCTGAGTCTAAAACTGTCCATAACTAAGTTGTGTTTTGGGTGTGGCTGAAGGGAATTTAGTGAGTTTTCCAACAGCTCACTCAAACACATCCATCTCTCCTGTGGCAAGCAGCATTAATGGGATACAAATAGTCTTCAACATTATCTGTGTAACTCATACCTATGAAGAAAACAGACGTATGTTTTACTGATCTTTGTAAACTCCAGAAGAACAGACCACACATTTTTACAAAGCCCAGCAACTTGTTCAATACCCTACTGACAGACTGTATCCATATCTGCATATGGTCTCATTCAAGCATGAATACCAACATCTGTTGAAAAGAGAAAGAAATGTAACTCATCTGACCAGGTGACAAGCCACCAGTTTTCATGGACCACTGATGTTCTCTGGTCTAGGGGATTTTATGGGTATTGTTTTAGGCACCTAAGCCAGACATTTGGTTCATCCCACTGCACCAGTTCTACTTACCTAAAGAGGCTCACTTGTAACTTACATTCACTTCTTAGCTCACACATATGTGCAAGTAAGGACTGCTCCATATTCTGGGAAGTTGACCCATTCCAAGTTTCAGAGTAGGCCAAAGCAGTGAATGGCCTTGAAGTCTCCAATCATTTACTTTACTGGATAGAAGTGAAATGATCGAATGCCAGCTATCCTGGAGGAAACTTCGGAGGAAACTTCAGAGGAAACCAGATACCAAGCAGCTCAATTGGCCTTTCACTTCTATACCTGGTTCAAACAATTGATTTGCACAGACTTTCAGAGTTTCTACTGGCCTCCTTCCAACTCAGCATGGATCATCATCTTTTAAGTCTCTGGCTGCTCACTATACCAAAGT
Source organism: Acanthosepion esculentum (assembly GCA_964036315.1). Lineage (NCBI taxonomy): Eukaryota > Metazoa > Mollusca > Cephalopoda > Sepiida > Sepiidae > Acanthosepion > Acanthosepion esculentum. Next base: position 104,652,503 of record OZ038482.1, on the reverse strand, counting down.
CAGCCAAATCGAACTCGGATAAACAAATTACCAACCCATAACATCAGTAACTGATGCTCTGATGTCAATAATGATACCCTTGTTGCTAGCTAACTACAAAAGACAATTGAATTGCAGTATGTGCTGTACATAGTGGTGACTCATAGGTTGCACCAACACTGAATTTGAATGTAAGTTGATACTGTAATGATACTACTGTTACCTGTCTAGAAACCATGTATACCGTGTACATCTTTTCTACTCTTGCCTTTGAAAAACATAGAACAGCTATCACTTTTTGTGATATACTACCTGATCTTTCAGGTTTCAAACATCATTCCACATTATTTGGTTTTATTTCAGGGAATATAATGAAAATATTTGGTATCACATTAAGATTTTAAAACTTCAAAATCTTTTGTGCTGGTTCTCTGGTTGCTTTAGGAGACTTCTATAAACAAAAACTCATACTAATCTCCACACTCTTGGCAATAAAAAGCTGTATCAGAAAATATTTCCTGCTCTTTGGGAGAAACAATTTATAGAAATGTGAGTAAAAATGATCCCTTGAAAGAAATGGTGTCAGATGTAAATTATGAAAATTTTACATTTCCAGCTAATTTAAAAAAAAAAAAAAATGGCAAAACAACAGATGGGAAAGCAAGAAAAAAAATAATTAAATCATTCACATGGGACACTAGTGTAGCAACTGAGTATACATGCAATGGTTTGATTGATGTTCATTTAAAAGTAGGCTTAATTTGGTCAGTCTGTGGTAAATTCTCCAAGCATAGCTTGAAAATGAATTTACTAAATGACGGCAAGATTCTGGCAGTGTATATTTTATTATAGTACAAAATGTTGAGAAATTTAATATTGGAAAAAAACTAAATTGCTTCTTCAAATAAATGTTGATGCTAAAGTGTCTAACTCTGATCCAGAATACAATTGTTCAAAATGTGAATATTTGGAGGATGAAGTGGCATATTGAACATTTGATCCCTTACAGACCTAGAAACTACTACAGTGTAACCCGGATATAAGAGAAACTCGGATATAAGAGAGATTTTCTCTGGTCCCAAATTGGAGCCTGTGTTAATGTATATATAATAGACCAAACCCTGATATAAGAGAAACCCGGATATAAGAGACTTATTCTCGGGTCCCCACAACTCTCTTATATCCGGGTTACACTGTACCTACAATGATATTAAAATGTCACTTTGTTATTTAACTAGTGATGTTACGAAAAAGACAGTCCCAGAGAACAGGAAGTATTTTATAATACAGTTATTTATTGTCAAGAGTATGGAGCTTTTTTTTAAAAGAAAGTTTGTTATAATTTTTAAATTATACCAGATACAACAGTTCAGTGTTTTTTTTTTCTATTTTAGGATTCATGTTGTCAAGTTAAAGGCATGCAAAAACTTTTTAATTACTATCTTTATGCTAGTTTCTAAAATGTATTATTACAATATGAAAAGAGAGCATATAATTATATTGTCAAATATATTTTAAGAATTATTGTTTAAGTTTGATTGAATTTTTTTTATGACTTCAGCTTTTGCAGGTTATTTAAAGCCAGAAAATATTTTTGGCGATAATGATTTTCTGATACAAGTCCTACTATTTAACTCATAGCTGGAAGGAGAAAATGTAGCTTCATACCTTTTCCAGGGATATTTTCACATAAGTGAATTTCATGAACCTGACTGAAAGTGAAACTCAGCTATCCAATTTCTCATTTTGAGCTGTTATTCATTGCACCACCTGGTATTCTCAAGCTGTTTGAAAGCCAAAGAACTGGTACTAAAGGTTTTAAAGCATGTCTTAAAAAATCAATATAGTAACAGATTATCTTCATATTACCTGAAATACTTGGGGAAAATGAATTAAAACGAATAAATAAAATAAAAACAACAAATAAAAAATAAATAAATTGATTTTCCCATGATGCAAGTTATAAAGAAACTGGAAAGGGTTTTTGGTCACATGCACAATTTTATAACCCCACTTCCAGAAAGTACAGTATCTCTCTTTTTCTCCTCTTGGCTTCAAGATGGGGACCACACAGTAATAGTGTACCCACTGGGGAATGTTAGTTTTCTACAGTCCACTGATAACTAAACTCTTTCCACTTTCCAACAAGATTATTTGGATGCGTTTTCAGCAGCCCCCCCTCATGGAGTAGAGATTTGGTCAAGTCAGTGCGAGGTTGACTTGAGCTTGACCATCTTTGCCCATTGTTATCCTTACTTTCCTGTTGTGGAGATGAACACACCCACCTCTCCAGAAGAAGACTTGGACTCGTCCAAATACATATAGACTGAGAATTGCCTATAGAAGGAAAGAAAAGAAGAGAGTTAGAGATCTAGCTTATCTGCCTACTACCTATTTCAGCAAGATTACGTCGACTCCAAGCGACATAATATTTCTTGATCATGTTATCTTCATTTAATGCAATGAAGACATAACATTCCCATAAATAATTTCTGAACCAAAAAGGAAAGCAAACATACTCAAGAGACATTTAACATTGTTTCAATACAATCAACATAAAAGGAACATCTGTATCAGAAACTCAATTTTTTTTGTATGCTGCTTCTATCTTCTTTGTTTATATATCAAATATGCACCTTCACCTAAAAATAATACACATAAAACTTCCAACCTTGTTAACATCCATAAATAAAGCCAAATAATGTATATGAAAGTTAAGACTATAAATACAAAAAAAAATAATGGAATAAAACTTTCAAATATTATCAAAATTGTTTCTCTAAGTTTCATTATTCGTAACTATTTTTCCTAAAGTATTTTTATGCTTCATTGATGTGTATTTTGTTAATGCTGAAATAATTTTCTGATTGATTTATAGAGCTACATATACTCTGATTTATTAGAAATCTTCCTGTGAACTACTGCTCTGTAGAACCGATTCCCAAGAGAATGTTTACCCTGCTCACTACAATCTTGGTCTGTTCAAATCTAGGATTAACCTTTATCTTCCCGACATATCTGCATAAACTGTGCTTTGCAGGCTTTGTACAGGGTGAATAGCACTAAAAATTTTTAAAAAATCCTTTATTTCTAATATTAGGTATAATTTTTACTTAGTTAATTACTAATTATCACTAAAAAGTCCATTCCTAAAAAATTTCTAAATAATTGTAACTTAGTTTGCAAAATATACCTTTCCAATATACAGTGAAGGCAGGATCATCAGAGATGTTTCATAAATGTTGATTTCCAATCTGGCTGGGAAAGCCTGCAAAAGTTTTCCCCCTCCCCTTTTATAGGCAAATCTGAATCTAGCTAAGAGAGTAGGAAAGGAACAAATCAAGTAAAGAAGCGTGTTGCTCAGATTTATTTCCCCAAATGTCTAATTTGCTATCTTAATGCTAAAGACACTAGTAGTATTAGTAGTAACAAAAATCAAGTACATGAACCAGTGTCAAAATAATAACATGAACACTGAAATTAAAAATTAATAGTTATTAATCAAGTTGATTACTAAAAATGGCTGAGCTTTTATATTTCATCTTCTCAAAAGGATTATAACTTCAAGAAATGTATGGTTTGGGCCCTACTTAATTCCATTGCCTTGGTAAACAGGTAATCTATATCATAAAAAATGTTATTTTTTCTGTATAAGTAGTTTTATCTATTTTTATATGTAAGAAAGAATTGTTTCAAAAATATCCAAATAATACTTACACAAAAATGAATAACAAACCATGCATTTGCAACATGTTCATACTATTTATGAGATATTACATTGTTATTGTAACAGTTTTTTTAATCACATTCAAACCAGGCAAAGCAGTGAAGCCACTAAGACACAAGGGGTTCCTGGGTGTGGCAGTATTAGAAAAAAAGAAACTTTGTGAGAACAAAAGAAGAGTAATCAGGAGGACAGTAGATAGCGATTGACATTGCATATAAATTTTTGAAGATTAAAGTTGACTGGAAACCATGGAGCTAAAATGGAATTCCATAAGTGAGAAGTATGAGAAAAGAAACTGTTAGCATAGAACTTATAGTTACATCTAGCAGACTCAACTGTAAATTGATGAGAACTCATCACCAGTCTAATAATGCACTTAAATTCATAAAGTCTGGGTACCATAGCAAAAAGATCTCATCTAAACAATTACCATGAAAGGAGGCAACTTTATGGTAGTGGGAAAGAGACTGAAGCCAAGATGCCAAATCAGAACCAATAATATTGCTGATTCCTTTGGATTTTATCAAGGATCGCTGAACAGCCTAATTCAGGAATAATATTCATAATTAAAACAAGATTTGACATATAAATTTCAGTTATTTGTAGACCTACAAATTCTTATTATATATATAAGTGGACATTGAAGTCAAGACCCAGAGGCGACAGTATGTTTCATGCTTAAATGCAATCATCAGGTCATGGATTGGCCTCTCGGTGTTCTTCAATGTCCACTTTTATATTTACATATGCTCATTTCCCTGATATTGAACACTTTAACCCATAAATATAGCATACATTAAAACAATATATAATCGTATATATATATTTCTTGACAATCAAACAGCTGGAGAGATTGCTGAAAAATAGCCTGTCAAAATAAAAGAAAATCTCCTGTTTGGTCATTTGGTTAAATTTTGGAAAGTGGGTTAGCCCAAAACATTTTTAGCACTCTTGTAACTGTAATTATGGGTAAAAATTACAAAGACAGGTTTGAAAATCTATTATAAGTGTGATTCATGAGACTTCTTTTATGCCACATGTTCGTACTACTAATAAAGTATTACATCATAATGACCATGGTTCTCCACAGATTTGTTTTATTATATATGATTTGTTATGAATTCTTGGGAAAGAACATAATTGAGTGGTTTTCCACTGCCTTCTCTATCATTCTGAATTCAGTTCTTCTAGAATTGGTTGCTAACCAAAGCTTGAAATCCTGGTATACCAGCTATTTAGTTTGTAGTTAAGAGAATAGATGAACGTGAATGCAGTAGACAAGACGAGAATTTGATATCATCTTGCAAATTTCACTTTCCTCATAGATAACAGTCATGCAACCTGTACATCCTTCATGAGACAAGTTTCAAAAGAGAAATTTCAAATAAAATTATGATAGATCCTTGTACTTAATATCCAGTCTAATATATAATACTAAATATTTAGGTTACAAAAGCATTATTTTATGTATTATCAGTAAATATTGTAAGTGGAGTTTGTGTTTACTGATGTTTAAAAGCCAGCAGTCTGCTTTCTCTGGATTGATAATATTGAAATAGAAAAATAAAAACAAACAACCATTCCTTCTAAAAATTATTGAATTTAAAATCTATAATAACCATATAGTATAAATACTAGCAAGAAGTTGCTTTTCTTTTTTCCTGAAAAGCTGAAAATGTTTATTTGTTTTTTTAACAACTGGAAACCTATTTCAATGTCCTTCAGACACCCTCTCTACTATAGACAAAACAAAAATCCATTGATCATATTTTCATCCACATAGAATAATTATTTGAAATTCTTTTTTATTTTTTTGCCCTACTGTATCTGAAAACCTTTTATCTGAGTAAGGTTTTGATTTTTAGTTTTAGTTTTTATTGCAATTATACAAATAGCTTGTTAGTTCTCATAACAAGTTATTATTCTTGATGTCTCTTATAATCAATTTTTTCAAAGCTTTACAGAAAAAAAAAATCACTATAATCATAAAAATAGAACTATTTTTAGCTTTAATAGCTTCGAAAAATTCAGACAAGCACTCATGCTTCCACTGCTGATATTTGAACGAGGGAATAATTTCTAGTATAAAATGGTTATAAACGTTCTTAGTCTGCTGGGAAGAGTATTTGTTGAGTGGACAAGCCTCACAGACATTGTGTTTCACCAAAGTATGCTGTGATTTGGAGAACTTCAATTGTGTTACATTCAGTATCATCAGATATATTTTTTCCTCCCAAAATGAAATTACACCTTTCTTTGGCAGGGATACAAAAAACAAGGACCCCCTGATCCCCCTTATATGTGCTTCCGCTTGCCATTTATCCTTAGCTCCACATTTGTCTTTGTTCTGTATCATCCTTAGGATGAAGGGTCAATAATCTTTGATCAAATATCAGAGAGGATTGACAATATCCTCACTGAATTTCTCTAGGCCATCTTTTACATATGCAGTGACTTTAATGTTCACCACAAGGAGTGTTTAGTCTATTCTAGTAAAACTAATGAGGTAGACAGATATTACTTTCCTACTTAATATTATGTATCTTTCTTGGTATAACCAATTCCAGAACCAACATCAGACAGGTACTACATTAATTCTAGGTGAAGAAAGCATAATCGTTGGACATACAAACAAGCAGAATAATATTGTAGATTCAGTTCCAATCAAACAGAAAAATATGACTATTATGAACTGAACTTGTTTTGCTATAACTCTCTATTTCTTTTATATATTTCCTTTATACTTCAATTTCTACATAATTCAATCATTTTATTCACATGAATAATTTAGCTCCTCTTTCAATTTTAAGCACCAGTGTTTTTATGCTGTCTCTTATTTCATCCCTCAATTTCTATTCTTTACTTTCTTTTCATTGCTTTTATAATACAAACACAACCTCAGCCATTACAGCAGGCATCTGTGAAGCAATGGGATATTAGTTGAAATTTCAAAGGGATATACAATCATTGCATGTACTTATCATTGTTCCCATGTACTCTCCAGCATTCTTTAGGTGTCTGTCTTTAGGTGTCACTAAGTTTTGTTCTGACATTCTAGAACACAACACACACCTGAGAAAAACTGAACAGTTCATATAGGCAAAACATTGTGGGGAAAAATAAAGAGAAAATTAGTCTGAATCAACAACTGACAAAGATGAAAACATCTAAAAACAATTTGAACAAGAATATACAAAATTGCACAACTTACTGGAAATGAACCATGAAGTAACAAATCAAGTGAAACTTTAAGCACAATGTTTAATTGAAAACATTAGTTCCATGAAGAATTTATGAAAAGAAAATTTACTAGCATTAAAGTCAGTCACATTCATGGGTTCCAGTCACTAATATAAAATAAATATAAATTACCAAATATAGTAGTTCATGCTGTGTCTTTCCATTGTTGGGACACCGTTTCTAGTTCGCCTAAAAGCAGTGGCAACCAAAATTTTCACATGTAAATGATTGGTGTAAGAAAACAGAATAAATTTCAACAAGGTGATAATTTTATATTTTTGTTTTTATATAAATGAGAAACAAAGGAGACAAAATAAATGAGTATGCATGTGTGGTCCTATTGCTGCATGCTTTGCTAAATGCCACTCTTACTTTGGTTCATCTCCAGTGTTTCATATTTCATATGCTAGGCCACAAAAATCTCCTGAGCCAACCAAGCATAAAAATGAATATAATATGGGAACCAGTAATAAGGAGTGCCAGAGAAAAGCGATAATAACAACAAAGTTGCAATATGAGCTCTGGTAAAAACTACAATGATAACAAAAAAAATTGCAATATGAGCACTGGTAAAAATAGTTGCTGAAAACATTAGGTTTATAATACCCAGAAATTCATACACAGATGTCCTCAAGGACACATGGCACAGTGGATAAAGGCGTTGGTTAGATCCAGTGACAGGACCCAAAAGCAGTGGAGAACTTTAGGAAAAATTAACAGGAGATAACTGATATCCATTAAACATGGCACGTGGAACTAGAACAGTTTACCTCAGTGAGCGAAATAAAGGGTTCAATTCGACATTCCAACCACCTGAAGAAGGCCAGAGTGTACAATGGCTGAAACGTAATAAATATGGCAACAAAGATGAGGACAATAGTGTCAATAATGTACATAATACCTCATCTCAGAAATATAAACAGATAATGGGCCTTGGCTTTGCTTTTTTGTAAGTTAAACAAATGTCACATATTGATGGAAACTCTTCCAGGATTTTAAGGAATTCCCTGTCTCTTATACCAGCATTCTTTGCCAATGAATCCGATTTGAAACCACTGGGGTGGCTGAATTGGCAGTGTAATTTTTCAGCTATTTTCAACTTTTCCTTTCTACTTTTTTTATTTACACTGACAAGTAGAACTTCAACACACTCCTCCTGTGATGGAGCCATGGTAAGGGGTACATAATAGTGCCCTGAATCTGTGCAGAACAATTTCTCCATGGTACCAAACAATTTTATAGTGTCTTTGGAAAATTTCAACACAATACCTGCTTTCTTCATTGCTCCTTTTCTTAACATTGAATCAACCACATCGACACATCCTATTTTTACATTTTTATCCCCCAAGCACACAAGGCAGTTCCACATAAAAAAAAGAGATGGTAAAACACCACCATTGCCAAACCTGAATTTGCTGCATCCTTTGGTTCTCCCAATTTTATCCCTCATCACCCAAGGCAGAGTATCCAGGTAACACTTGTACCATGTCTTACCACAAACTGTTTGTGAACAGCCGCAATCCAGCACTGACACATTGTTAGCACCTCCCCAGGCAAATTACTATTTTTTTTCTTTATCAACCTACATTTTATTATAAGGTCACAGGTTCAATTCCTGATAAATCACAAGTTAACAATGAAAATTCATGAGATCACATTGTTTTATCATGAAAAATATTTTTGTTTCCTTAGAAATAAAAATTAGATTGCCAGTCAACCCTTGACACCAGTCATGGTGTCATACATGTAAAAGACTGAAACATTCAAAATAATGAATTATGTGGGTAATGTGTGTGTGTGTGTGTGTGTGTGTAAGTTCAGTCACTAAGGAGGAAGATATCCCTATGCCTGGGAACAAGGTCCCAGTGAATGTCACTTTTACGGCATTCTAAAGGAAAAAAAAGAGAGTAAAGAGAGAGAGAGAGGACAAGAAGTGTTCCATTTAATAGTTGTTTGACAGCGCTATCTAATGAGTCCTTGGCAAAGCTATGTGGTGGTAGCCGACACAATGATAACCTCAGAATCAAGAATCCTTGATCATGGTTTCAGATACAACACTTTGGTTATCTGCATCTGTCATTTATCTTGGTTACTGGTCTGGTGATGTCCTGAACAAAAGACTCTTCCACTCAAATTATGTTTGGATAAGACCTGATGAAATCCTAAACTCAGGGTTGAAACATTGCAAGTATGAACCAGCCAAATGTCACACAAAACAAAATTGATGGATTATTGAGACTGTCTTGGAATAATGACAAAGAAAATCAGAATATCATAAAAATTTTATTTTACTTGTTGGTTACACAAATTTTTCAAACTAGTGACTTCCTTTCTTTAATTCTAATGTTTGAAAGCAATACAAAGTAGTTTGAACTTGAAATTGTTCATTTGCACTATGATGAGGATAGAATAATTGTATGTTATTTGCTCATTCTCCCGCTTTTCAAAGGTTAGGATAGTAATCTGGTGGGCTATTAATTCATAGCTGTTACCACAGTTAGTTTGTGCCTCCCACAGCTCTGCAGAACACTTATCTGTTCTACCCACATCTTGCTGTCTTATGCCAACATCCACCCCTATCACTTCTTTGCTGATTTCTGCAAAACTGTTTACAATATGCCTCATGCTTGTACACTGATGTGCCAAAAATCATGTTATAGCAGTATATAAAGGTAATGGTTGGTGGTGCCACTGTACATCATGAAAAGATCCAGACCAAGGCCATACCTATAACAGGCCAGGAAATCACACTTTTCATAGCAGCAAATGGGGGTAAGTTTGGATGCTGAAATTTTAGTTTGAACTTTGTTTTTGGATTATTTTATGATGTGAATGGAAGACTATAGCCAAAATGTTGTGTTGAAAACAATCAAAATGAGGACATTAAATTTTTGGTTAGTAAAACATAATTGAACAAACTATGTTTCTGTGCTTGATACCATCAACTGGTGTGGATCCTTTTTTTACCACAATATACAAGTCATGATCTTTTGACACAAATACAAATTTTCTAAAAAATCCCACATGGAAATAAAAATCACTCCTTGAAATATTATGCATTTGTTTATTCAAAGTTACCTGACTCTTCATTTATAGTAATAGTAATTTTACCAATTAGCTCATTGTGGTTCTTGTTTTGGTAAAACACATAAAAACATTAAACTCATCTCACAGGGGAATTTTTCCCTCTTTTTGCAACTGCTATATCGATTATCTAAGAAAATTCACATTGACCCCAGAAAGAGACCCCAGCTGTCCTTTTATAGGTATGGCCTTAGTCCAGACCTATATTAGTTGTGCTCTGACATCTGGTAAGCCCACATTTATACCACTTAACCTACTTATAGTAAAGCAATGTGAATGATTGGTGTTTGAACAGAGTATAATAGTCGATATCAGATAAGACATTTCATTTCCAAAACTCTGGGGACATTTGACAATCATAGTACTACTATGTCACATGTGTACTGAGAAAAGATAGACAGAACAGTGGCCAAGCTACAATTGCCTACAGTAACAAACAACCAAAACTGGGCTTAAATCATGTCTGCATACAATGCAAGAAGTACAACATATATTTAGCCATTCCATTTGGCTTGGAACATCACTAATTGGACCCTGAAAGAATGACAACATGTAGTGTGAGCCAGTCACAGTTTCAATTGTTTCAGGCTGATAATAAGGTTCAGGTATGGCCTGAGGCTATGGAATACAGTTAAGAACAAAGCACTGCATAGGGTGGTGATGGTTCCATAATGGTGTGGGGGGGAGTCACAGAGCAAAGATTGGATCTACTGATCTACTTAAGCATGTTCTTGACTGCTGGTCACTACTTTATACTGTTTCATGAGCATTTATAGACAGCTTCATATTGCCCAACAATGATGGGTTATTTCAGCAGGATAATGCACTGTGCCATCGTGCTTAATTGTTTTTTGGAACATTCTGGAGTATTCCAACAAATGGGGTCACCACTGCATTCACCTGACATAAGCCAAATCAAGCATTTGTGGGGGATGTTAGTGAGTTATTTACAAACAAAATCCTGCACCAACAAATGTCAGGGAGTTGTGGACAACTTTCAAGAATGTTTAACTCGAACATCTCTCGAGCAGAATTGTGGAATTGATGCTACATGCAGTTGCTGCACTTTGCTGAACTTCAGAGTACCCAATACTAGGCACCTATTTTTCTGTTACAGTGAGTTTCACCTTGTGCAAAAGCTGGAGCCACTAGAGATAGATGGTTACAAAATAAGAGGCACAGTTTATGTGGATAGGTAAGAAAGATAATGGTTAACCCTAAACTTGAATAGTTTAAGATTGTAGTGAGCGGGAAAACATCCGTTTGGGAGTCAATTCTACAGAGTTGTGGTTCACAGGAAGAAGCTGGTCATATGGAATATGGTATATCAGTGTGTGTGTGTATATATATATATATATATATATATATATATATGTATGTATGTATGTATATATATATATATATATATATATATATATATATGGGATTCAGCCTACTCACTGTTACCAATGATGTATTGCTAAGATTCAACCATTAATTTATGCTAATAGTATCCTTTGCTCTGTAAAGTACATGTCTAGCTTGCCCCTTGACATTTCCAATAACCTGTTACTTAAAATATTTTCTTCCTATAAAATTATTGATGAATGTTTTATGTTAATCAATTACACAGCCCATTGGTCAACTTGACAGATTGTTTTTTTTAAATCTGTTTCTTTTAAATTATTCTACCTAAGAAGCCACATAAATCCAATGGATAGGTCATTATATAAACAATTTAATCTCAAGGGATTTTAGAGTCAAATTATTTTATTCATCTCAAATAAAAAAAGAAAAAGAAAAAAAGAAATCACCACTTGTCATTAGTTTTGCCTGGCAAGTGTAGCAGGTGGGTACATGGCCATACCTAGTTATTACTAGTTACTCAGGTTGTATTCCTTAAAATGCACAAAACCTTTCTAATTTCTTGTAGATCCTTTGTATAGTACATAATAAATGTAATATCTCATTATTCCTACCTTAGTTTACTGGTGTCCCAAAAATTTAATCTAAGAGTTGGCAATTTCTTTTGTAAAGATCCAGATAGTAAATATTATTGGCTTTGGAGACTCAAGGGCCAAAAATCAAAACAATTTTATCAGTAGTTATATAATGAGAAAAATTACAACTCATTTCGAAAAATAATCAAAATATATTGATGGAGCACATTTTTTTCTTTAACAAGTCTATGATTGTGAAGAATGGAGTATTGAAGAAGAATACATTAATTGGTTTTCCTATCAACAAAATCAATTACAAATGTTCATCTATTAATGCTGATCTGTAATAAGATTTAATGTATTTCATCTTGGAAAATGTCTTCATACAGTGATTATCACTCCACAAGTATATGATTTTGATTAATATTCACTGCTTGGAAAGCATTTGTAGAATTCTATTAGATTCTCCTAATATTTGCCTCTTAGCATTTCATTATATTGCAGATTAATTATATTCAAATGAATGTTAGATAGAAGCTCCTCAATTGCACTGTTAAATTGATTTCAAAATATGAAAATTTCTTTTTCATTTTCAAGAAGGTTTGGAAAGTGCTGCAGAAAACATAATTTGAGCTCTGAAAATTTATCTGCTGTATTGGAATGTAAATTTTTATTTTTGGTTTAAATTTTGTCAGTACAATAAGTATATAAGACCTTTTGACATTACATGTGATTCAAACAATATTAGTTATCAAAATGACTTTTAATTTTTCATATACAGAGGAAGCTACTTATTCATTTGGGGTCTGAGTCTTTTGAATAATGGCAACAGGTTGATGACATTAAGCAAAGGAAATAGCATTGGAACAATTTATATTTTTATAAAATCACTGTTAAAAACAATAGAAAATTAATACAAAATTTATTGATTTGAAATTATAATTTTAATTCATTTTTAATGAATTGTTTGTAAGCAACTGATTATAATAATTAGTTTGATAACATTATCTGTTATTATAATAAACATCTTTCCTTGTAAATATTATCTTGTTTTGTATTTTTAAGAAATGAAGTTTAAGAAAGTAATTTTTTCTTTCCTTTTCTTGTCATGCACCATATGTCTTGTCCTTGATTGAGCTTTGAAGAGTGAGTAGTGAGTGGTTAACTCCTTTTTCATTTTTTTTGTTATATTTTTCCATGTACCATTTTGTAGTGAATAATAATTTGGGGGTGTTTTCTTGCTCTTCCTCTCACTTATGTATGTATGTATGTATATATATATATATATATATATAAAAACTATATACACTTTCAAAATGACCATTTTTAAAGCCATAATGAAATTTTAAAAATGTCAAATCTGTAATAATATCCAGTTTTCTATTCAGCTATTAACAATTACAGTTCTTGTTGAAAAAAATCCAATCTTAACACCAAACTTATTTAATATTGCAATAAGCTTTACTTTTACCAAGTCATAAGGAAAATTAGGGTGATGATTGTTAAGTCCATCATAGCAAATGAAGTTCATCACAAACACTATTAATTCAATAAAGCATGATAAACATTTCTTTTACAGAATATCTACTTAATAAACAAACTTTAAATACATTACTCCAAGCTTTGCAAATTTGTACAACTTAGCTTATTTATATCACCATATACATTTTTATAACCAATTCAACGTAGCAGATTCTACTTAAAGTTTTAGCGATTTAGAATTTTCTCAACTTTGTAAATATTCTCACCTGAAGATGATTCAGTCTAATTTTTCAGTCACTTCAAACTGACTCCTTGAATAAACAACTGATCGGTTACATCTGTTAACACATCAGAAAGTTAGAAAAGCCACTCAAAATCATTTGCTTTGTTTTCTAATTGACTAATGATCTTATTACTAATGTCCTCAACTCTTTCATCAAATATATTCACCATAAGTCTAACAGTCTTAAGTTTATTTTTTATACATTCCAGCTGCTGTACTCAAACATGACTTAATAAACAGATTTTCTAGCTTAGCCAACAAAAGAACCAATCAGAAATGTACTTTGATTGCAGCCTCAATTTTCATTTTTATGAACAAAAAACAAAATCTGCTTTGAAGCTAACATTTCAAATTTACTAAATTTTCTGCTCATTACTTTGTGATTTGAGAATATTGTTTTAAGGGCTCCATTTAATAATGTTGATATATATTAGATTTTAACAAAGCCATGGTGCCATTGTATAACCAAGACAATACTTTGTTATCTAAACTGATAAAACAATCCACATTTAAAGCAAAAAAAAAACTACACTTCACTGTTTTGATTTCATACTACAAGCAACACTCAAAACTACAAAGGAGTAATTTTAGGTATGAGAACATCACTACTCTTCATACAGTGTCAGATTCATTTTTGATGAACCCTAAGCTCTAAAGTTGAAGGATTCTTGTTAAAAAAAGTATATAATCCAAAACTTTAAAATCTCTCCCTAAATTAATTTTTAGAAGCACCTTAGGGTTCTAATCCATAGCTTGTAGTAGACATTAAACCTTTTTGTTAGACATACATGTACTGATAACCCAGTCAGCAGCAGCAACCCCTTTTCAGCTTTTGGGCATGCATTATTTTTTGTTCGTCAGCACACAGGCCCTTCTCAAATTCAAACAATGACCCTAGACCTAATAACAACAATCTTTAAATCTGACACTATATTTGTAAATTGTAGTACTAAAATAGCTATTTGAAGCAATAATATAGAATGAAAGTGGTGTGTGCTTCAATAAAATTTTAATTTATAGATGTTAAAATTCATTTCCAGTTATTTTCCTCTCATTTGAAAATATAAAAATTTGGGGCCTATACAAACAGGCAGTGCATTAGATTTGACATTTGACATCTACCAATTCCTTTTTATCTGAACATTCACCAAACCCATTTTAGTTTTAATCCACTCAACCATTGCTTCTCATAACAGTTGCAAAGATTATGGAATAATAACAGATGAAATATCTGTATCTACAGTATCTGTGAATTATATCTGTTCACACTCCTCCCCAGTCTTTTGAACAGGAGTAGATTTATCCCTTGTTTTCTGTTTAGGATTGGGTTTCTGGTTCCTTCTAAAGTTTTCATATTCTCTTTCGCCCCCAGTAGCACCTTGCATCTTAATAGCATAGAGTGAAAATATATATATATATATATATATATATATATATATATATATATAAAATACAACAGTTAAAATATGGGAAAATATTAATAGCATAAAAAGAAAAACCTACAAAGAAATTTACACTTTTAAATGATATCTTATTCCTTTATGAATTCATATCTCTTTGATGAAAAAAACATGAATTTTCAATATATATTACTCTTTGAGAATTAAATTGCTCTTATATATCGCTGTTTTCTGGAGAACTAGTAAATTAACTTAGATTTTGTAATGCTCTGGCTGTGGGAAAGAAAGATTAGTTCATGAATATATGTGACAGAGAGAGTCTGGGAAACACACACACAATTTTAGTGAAATTGGAGTAGGCTTAAATAGCGAAATTAAATCAAAGCATTTTGCTTACTGATGGGGAAATCTGATTTAGGGCAGAAGTTGTACCCATTGAATCTGGGTCATCAGAAGACAATGGAAATGGTCGAAATAATTTTTATCGATTAAAAATTGAAATAGAGCTGAGTAAGCTAGAAGGAACTTTGTAATTCACATGATTTTGGTTGAAACATCGAGAACCCTGTGATAATCGTGTGCAAAGTAGTAAGGCCGAGAGTCAGTTATAACCAGCCGGGTTTATCTATAGAAATGTGTAGTTATGCTGAAAAAGGTGGACTGGATAAAATTCTTGAAAAGAGAATTGGTCCGGGCAAGTCTTGGGAGGTGGAACACCAATATAACTTTAAGCCCAGCACAGAAATCTTTATCCCTCCATCGCAAGAGTCATATATTGTTCTGAGACAATTTAACAACAAATTAATCACATACACTCTCTCTGTGTCTAGAATCCAGTGTATGAGTTTTTACGTTAAATACTTTTCTTTTCTCTACTATTCTTTTCTGCTATATAAAAGACATTAACAATTCAACCATTGAATAGTTGTTTGTCCGGCTTTCTGCAGATATTAATTTTTTTTTGCTGCATTCTAAATTTCTTAGCGCAGACTCCCCAGCCGTGTCTACATCATTAGTTGACTGTGAATGGACGGACATCACTTCTGCTTTCTGGATCAAACAAATCACAACGTGGGCAGGAGGCAGGATTAAACCAGCGGACTGATCGAATAATCTACGGATGCTCAGGGGACCTTAAGTTTGGTTAGGACCAAGTAGACACCTCAACCCAGAGAGTAAGACGCAGGAGGTTGAGGGGCTGGTGCGAAAGAGTTAGACTAGTGGCTGTGACCAGGATAGACCCATGAGAATTGCAATGGCCGTCTGAAAGAGGAGAGATGGCTGCATTTGTTTTGTCCAGGCAGGACCGAGTAAGACTGGAAAGGACTCTAGTCTTTGGACTATATTGGTCTGAAAGGGACATAAGGAGGAAAAGAGAAGGAAGCAATTGCACTTAGATCTGCCAGTAATATTGTTGATCTTGTTTTGACTTTGTCGACTTTGTACGCAGTTGAAGCGCCAACACCATGTTAAGTATTTTTTCTTTCGTTCTGTCGTTGGTCTCTCTTATCGTGGGAAAGTGGTAGTTGACAAAAAGCTAGGATGAGCATAGCAGGATCAGACACCACAGATGACCTTGGGGACGTGGGAGTCCCCGAAATATCGATGGGTTTCAGGAGGCTGATAGGTGGTATGAAGCTACCTACTTATAAAGGAAACCCTGCGGACCTGTACGAATGGAATCTGAATGGCTTTTCGGACCAAGAAATGGTGCTCCTAGCTTATGACGCCGTAGCGGGGCAGGTGTCCAAGTTCATAAATGGGTGGTACAAAGAAAACCCGGCCCTGACGTGGACCAAGCTTAAATCCACTCTGTTACGGTAATACGCAAGTAAGCGTACGGCCATTGAGGCAGTCAGGAAATTATTCCGGCTGCAGCAACAAGAAGGAGAGACTAATGAGGAATTGGGGGAAAGAATCGTGGAGCTAGCGGCGTTAGCTTTTCCGGAGTTGGCGACTCGGGACAGTTGTCCTATTCAGGCCTTGTTGTCTGATGTGTATGTGGACGCGCTGAGTGACAGGGACCTGAGGGGCGATGTTCTGAAGGGGGGACCAGTCAGCCTGGCTGCAGCCATAGAGGCAGCTCGGACCAATGAAGGACTCTGAGATAGAATAAGAGGGGGTGTAGGTAGGAACCCCCGGGGGGCCAAAGTAATGATGAAAAAGAACGACCAGGAGCGGATCCAGATACGGGACCCAAAAAAAAAAGGTGGACGAGGACTGGAAGGCTGAGGCAGTTCCCAATAGGAGAGCCTGGTATCTGCGTTATGGGTTTCACAAGCCCACACCGGGCAGATATGGGCTGGTGTGCTGGACTTGCAAGTATGGTGGACATCGGGCATGCGACTGTCCAACAAACTATGAAGGCGACCCAAGGTTTTGGGGCCAGACAGCATGACTCGTGGCATGTTTGGGCACAAGGCTCAGTGGTGTATGGCAGAGGGAGACTGTAAACTGGGGATAAAGTGAATTAATACACTGGTGCCCGTTACTGAGAAGGAAAAGGATCCAGGAAACGCTGATGGGTCACCCATAAAAAAGTAAGAGGCAGGGTGGCCCCAGTGCAAGTAAGAGCTCTGAGATGCTGGACATGTGGTGCAATCGGGCACTTTTCAGCCAGTTATAAGGAGCGAAGGTGTTGGCGCTGTGGAGAAGAGGGGCACCTGAGACAAACCTGTCCTTGCAGGAGAAAGATGGACCACACTGAACGGAACAAGCCTAACTTGAATGGAGGGGAGAAATGGGTTGCTAGTCTGATAAAAGAGAGTCATCTGAGATCTACCCCACCCAGGAGGGCCCCTAGACTGAAATTGGATCCCCTAGAAAAAGGTGAACTCCTGTCACCGACTCTCACGTCTCAGTTGTCGAGAAAGCGGTGGGGGAGGGAGAGAACATATGAGAAGGAGAAAGGTACAGGTATACCGTTTGCTGAAGGAAGGGCCAGACTTCACCTGTAATGTGTTGCTGGGAGACAAGAAGGTGAAGGCCCTTGTCGATACTGGAGCTTCAGTGTCACTGGTTAGCTCCAAGGATTTTAGACAGTTGGGACTGAAAACGAAGCTTAGTCCCGTCGATCTACTAATAAGTCAGGCTGATAGTAGAAGGATGAGGATAGAGGGTATGATGTGGCTACCTTTCCAGTTGGCAAGAACCAGTGGTAAACTTAAGGTTTATGTGGCACCTGACTTGTGTGGTGAGCTAATTTTGGGGAATGACTGGCTTAAGCAGAAATAGGCACAGATCAGTTTTGACCCCACCACCCTAACATTGGATGAAGTAGGGATACTGTTGGGAGAGGATAATTATGAACAATTGCCAGTGGTAGCCCAGACAGATATAAAGCTTCCCCCTAGGACTACTGTATCTGGGAAGGGCAAGATTGATTATAACAGAAGGAGTGCTGAACAGTGACCTGTACCAAGTGGTCCCTACTGATAGGTATGATCATGGTGTTTTCAAAATCACCAGAGGAGCATTTTGAACATCTGCAGAAGGTGTTCAATAGGTTAAGAGAACATGGATTAAAGTTAAAATTATCAAAGTGTCAGTTTATGAAAGAAGAGACAAAGTACTTAGTGTTTATTATAAACAAAGAAGGAATAAAAACAGATTTAGACAAAGTAGAGGTTATAAGAGCCATACCCGCACCGAAGACCGTAAGAGGGATTAGGGGATTTATTGGACTATCGAATATTATTGAAGGTTCATACCAGCATTTAGTCAGCTATCAGGACCTCTTATAGCTCTAAGAAGCATGCTAGGTTTAAGTGGACCGAGGATTGTCAGCATGCATTCAAGGCTCTAAAGGATCAGCTGACAGCTGTACCTCTGTTGGCCTACCCAGATCTGAGTAAGCCCATGAGTACACCGATGCTAGCAATAAGTGCATAGGGGCAGTTCTTACACAACCATGTCCCGATAAGGATGGACCAGTACCGTGTGTGCCTGAGGAAGTGCCGATCTATTTTCTGTTTCATCGGCTCTCTGAGACTCAGCAAAGGTGGCCAGTAATAGAAAAAGAGGCATTCACCATTCTGTATGCTGTGCAGAAATTACATTATTATTTGAGTGGGGCTGTGTTTACCATTAAAACAGACCACCAACCCCTCAAATATTTGTTAGAGGCGGAGTAGACGAATAAGAAGATACAACAGTGGGCATTCAAGTTAAGTGGGTATAACTGCAGAATAGAATATTTGGCAAGGAAGGATAATACCTGTGCTGACCTGTTATCGAGGATTCTGAGGCAATTAGAGACCGAATCTGTCAGGTTGGAGCTGGGTGTGAATGATAAAGCATTCCAAATTAATGTGATCAATTCACAGGCGTTGAAGGAGAGACTTGGTTGGGAAGATCAGGAAACAAGTGAAACTGGAGAGATATGATTAGGCAAAACTAAGAGGATAGCGAGATAGCAACTATCAGGTCCAGGGTAGAGGCAGGGCGTACCTCCAAATATATGGTGCACGATGGAGTGTTGTATTACCTTTCAGGAAGAGATGAGGAAGTAAGTTTAAAAATAGTGATACCTGAGAAGTTGACAGCTGAAATTCTAGACCAGTGCCATAGGAGGTTAGGACACCTGGGAATTGATAAGATGTATGGATTAATAATGAGAAATTACTACTGGCCTAAGTTGTTTAATGATGTTATGAACCATGTAAAAAAATGTGTAACATGCCAACAACAGAGTTGAAGGAGTAGGGTTGCCCCAGTATTAGAAACGGATGTTCCGAATTATCCATTTCAGAAAGCAGGCATGGATATTTCCGGGCCCTATGGAGAAACACATAGAGGTAATCTTTACATAGTGAGTTTTGTGGACTGGCTGACAAATTGGCCTGAGGCATTTGCCATACCAGATAAGAAGGCACGAACAGTGTCAGATATAATACTGAATGAAATATTCCCTAGGTATGGGGCCCCCCGAACAGTTGGTTACCAATAATGGATCAGAGTATGAGAGAGATGTTGGGAGAATTAAACATGCAGCACATAACCACCTCTCCATATCACTCCCAAAGTAATGCTAAGGTAGAGAGATTTCATAAAACCCTCGTTGATGTGTTAGCTAAACAGAGGATAATAGGGAAAATTGGGATTTATTTGTAACCCAAGCGTTAACAGCTACGAGATTCTCGATGAACGAGACAACAAAATTTTCCCCTTATTACTTGATATATGGCAGGGATATAGTCTTACCTATAGACAATCTGTTACGACCTAGGAGGAAGTATTTAGGAGAGGATCATCACCAAACAGTTTTAGAACAACAGCATAAAATTTTTACATAGGTGAGGAAGAGGATTCAAAGAGCCCAGAAAAGGTGAAACAATAGTGTAAATAAAAACAGGGAAGAAGTTTCCTTCCAGATAGGTGATCCAGTGTATTATAAAATACACCTGAGAGAAAGTAAATTGGACCAGAAATGGAGTTCATACTATAGGATCGTGGAGCAGACAGGTCTGGTTTCCTTTGTGATCTGGGACCAATTGACCGGATAGGTAAAGAGAGTGCATGTGAATGATATAAAGCTAGCTGAAATAGGAGAATGGAAAGGAGCCGAAACAAAAACTCAACAGAAAAGGCTGAGGTAAACTACGTTGGTAGAACCTGAAGGGTTAGAGACTAACAGTGAAAGTAAAGGGAGTGAGATTGAAATTAGCCCAACTACCCTTCGAAGGCTGAGGTAGGTAAGTTGGACCTCAGCGGGACATTCTGAGGAAGCAGGGATTGAGCCTAACCTTAGGGAAGAAGAAGAACTGAGTGAATGAGAAGAAGAGGATCAAATTCCGTCAGCTCAATTGCAGAGTAAATTGGGAGCTGAAAAGGCACCTAGTGTTAATGAGGAATTACCACTAAAACTGCGATTAAGGGAGTGGTGCAGCCTGAGCCCAAAGATTAAGTGAAACCAGTACAGTGGCTGTGAATATTTACAGACTCCTGAATACCACCATATATTATAGCCCTTAGCTCAGGAATCCCTCATACTTGAGAGACAATGGAAGGATATGAGTTACTATTTGAAAAGAATAAAGTTGTTATGGGACAGGCAAAAGAGGGCAGCATTACCTAGAATGGGAAAGGCATTAAGGCGAAGTGAGAGTAATTAAGAGGAAATTAAAGGTGGCAGACCAGAGACAACAAGCAATGGCTCAGTCGGCTAGAGAGAGCGTATCCATACTCAATGTTACTAGGCTGGAATTGGCTAAGAATAGAGGGAGTATCAATTGGTTGATTTCTCACCTACAGGTTTTTAGAAAAGAAGTGATAAATGTAACCACATCTGTAACAACCGAATTACAGAAATTAGAGGGATTTTTACAAAGGTATTTTCAATTATTAGCTATAATGAGTAAGGTACGTCAAACAAGTCACTCTTTAACAGTGTTGTTAGAGCATGTGAGAGCACAATTAGACATGCTGTCACTGGGATACGTGTCTCCGAGTATAATAACTCCAGAACGATTAAGGGAATACTACTGGAGATACAAGCCAAACTATCACATCATCTTAAATTACCTGTAGACCCCACCCAGCAGTTATGGATGTATTAGTGCCTTGGGATGTACTACCTTGTTGGAAGATGATAAATTGCTAGTGCTAGTGTCGGTTCGATTACTGGACAGAGATAGTACCTTTGAAATTTATCAGGTGATGACTCTTCCCCTTCCCTATCCAAAACTAAGGCCGAAGATAGGAGCGGCGGCTAGGTACAAGGTAGAAACAGAATTTGTTGCCCTAAACTTAGCCAGGACAGAGTTTATGCTATTAACAAAGGGAGAAGCAGAAAAATGCAAGAATGATGCCTTAGGTACCTGTGGGTCTGTAAGTCCAATTTACGTGACAGGTAGTCATCATTTGTGTGTACTAGATTTATTTAAGAAAAATAAGAAGGAAATTAGAGATCATTGTCAGGTAGAGGTGTTGGTTAGCATAATGTTACCAAAAGCAACCAGTGTTTCTGACGGAATGTGGGCGGTGGCCACACAAGAAGAGATCGAATTATCTAAGGTGTGTGAAGGGTAGCCCACCACTACGATAAGAGTTATTCCCCCTTTGTTTTTTGGAGAGTTACCCACTGGCTGTGAAGCTCATGGTCCATCTATCTCTTTACCTCCCTACTACCAAGCAGAAGAGAAGTTTGAAGAGAATGAGGCTTTGTTAGAGCTGGTAGGAATGAATACCAGTGGATGGACGGGATTGTGGGAACCCATTGTAAGAGAGATTCCTAAGATGTCGCTAGAAAAGATGCCGGTATTGTTAAAGCCAATCAATAAGATTGATCTTGGACAGTTAGATAAGATAGGTACGCCGAATTCAGGCTGGAGAGAGAATTTGGTTGCTATGATAACTTGGCCGACCATTGTGGTAATTATACTAATGATAGTCGTGCCCTTGCTGGTGTGGTGGTGGTTGAAGAAGCATGCAGTGTTGTCAACTGGGCAGAATAAACTGGCACGGGAGTGCATGAGTGAAGGAGGGATTCCAGTTAGTGCACTTTACCAAGGTAGGTCCGACCCGAGTGCATTGGGACCCCTAACTAATATTGAAGAAGAGTCCATGATCGTCATGGAAGGACCTGAACCAACAAAAGATTCAACAAAGCCTGTTGTGAAGACGAGAGAAAATCGGAGGGACAGATTTACAAAATAAATCAAATTTTTTTTTATTTTTAGTAGTGAGACTGAAATAATTGTTAAGGAGTGTTGCGAACTCCAAGAAAAACAAAAAAATGAAAGGAAAGAACACTCGAACTAGTGAACTATGTGAAAAGGTTCTATTGCATGAGATCACCAAAACAGTGAACTTTAACCAGAAGTTGCATGTACGTATGTATCGTAAGGACAATGAAAATGTAAATGGGCTTAATGAGCCCTAAGAAGAACTGAGGACTCTACCTTTGCATGCTGGAAGTGACATATTTTTAAGTAGCCCCCTAGTAAGAAGCATGTTGGACTGGGTTTTCTCATATTTTGTTGATATGAAAGCTCGTGTGTCATTTACTAGTAAATGACAGATGGGTAGGGGAGGAAATGTGACAGAGAGAGACAGTCTGGGAAACACACACACACACACATACACGTATATTTTTTAGTGAAATTGGAGTAGGTTTGAATAGTGAAATTAAATCAGAGCATTTTGTTAACTGATGGGGAAATCTGATCTAGGAAGAAGTTGTACCCATTAAATCTGGGTCATCAGAAGACAATGGAAATGGTCGAAATAATTTTTATCAATTAAAAATTGAAATAGAGCTGAGTAAGCTAGAAGGAACTTTGTAATTCACATGATTTTGGTTGAAGCAGCCAGAACCCTGTGATAATCGCGTGCAAAGTAGTAGGGCCGAGGGTCAGTTATAACCAGCTGGGTTTATCTATATAAACGCGTAGTTATGCTGAAAAAGGTGGACTGGAGAAAATTCTTGAAGAGAGAATTGGCCCAGGCAAGGGTTGGGAGGAGGAACGCCAATATAACTTTAAGCCCAGCACAGAAATCTTATCCCTCTATCGCAAGTGTCATATATCGTTCTGAGACGATTTAACAACAAATTAATCACATACACTCTCTCTGTCTAGAATCCAGTGTATGAGTTTTTACGTTAAATACTTTTCTTTTCTGTAACCCATTTCTTTGCTCTACTATTCTTTTCTGCTATATAAAAGACATTAACAATTCAACCATTGAATAGTTGTTTGTCCGGCTTTCTGCAGATATTAATTTTTTTTGCTGCATTCTAAATTTCTTAGTGCAGACCCCCCAGCCATGTCTACATCCTCAGTCAACTGTAAATGGATGGACATCACTTCTGCTTTCTGGATCAAACAAATCACAATGTGGGCAGGAAGCAGGATTAAACCAGCTGACCAGTCGAATAATCTACTGATGCTCAGGGAACCTATGGCCACTCCCTTAATTTCAGTTAGGACCTAGTAGACACCTCAACCCAGAGAGTAAGATGCTGGAGGTTGAGTGGCTGGGGCAAAAGTGTTAGATATACACTGGTTGTTAAAAATATATTCCAGCTTTAACAAATGTTGAATATTGGATTTTTTTTTTAAATTTAATTTAATGCCTAAAGTCTCCTTCCAGAAAAATTGATAGATAAATCAAATAATAAAAATAGTTATTAATATCATGGACAGAAGGCTAAATAACAAAATTCAAGTCAACATGCACCAGAAAAACCCATGAATGCTAAAAAATGCACACATTTGTAAATGGGTAGAAAATGCATTGATATATTGGTAAATGGATCAATGGCACAAAGATTTCTATTCATTAACTGAAAGAAAAGACTCATTTTTGCTTCAAACTACCCATTTCAGAGTAAAAAGTCATGTATATTAAAATTTGGTTGCAAAAGCATTACACAGTTAATTTATTGACCAAGTCAAACTTACCTTGAAAATGTAAAATTCCTGGTAATTTATCCAAAAGATTTAAAAATAATCCAAAAACTGCTTCAAACACGGCGTCATCACCATAGACCAAAATTTCTGTTGATAAGAAATTTAAATTTTGTTTTACAGAAAGCCTTTAATATTTAACTAATAAGAACATTTTATTAAATGACAACTTGGTTTACTTTGTTGCATATATTTTTATTCTTTAATATCTGGGATTTAAAAAACAAAAACAAAAGTATACTGGCCATAGCAGAAGATAAAGAGTCGACTAAAGCCTTTTATATATAGGTCCAAAATCTAAAACATGACAAAGGGTTCCCTGGTTTTCACAGATTCAAGGAAAAAACTGCTAATGGACAAGAAATGGCTTGTTAATTTTACTACCCACAAAATGAGACTGCTCTTTTAATCATCTTCAAGAACCTTTTTTACTCTTTCATCACTATAAAAAGAAAGTTTGTTTTTTTTTAATTATTTCACCCCAAGAAAGGTTATAAAAGCCACGAAGGGTTACTGAGAGTGAAAGAAACTGAGAGAAGACAATAAAAGAACAAGATTCAATGAGACAGAAGATGATGATTAATATAAAGGAAAAAATAAGTGAAAGATTAAAAGACTGGTAAAAATGCAACGTCACAAAAATTTCTTTATACATCAAGGGTGAGGCTGCAGTAGAAAAAATTCCTATTACACATCTAATCAATATTTATATAATACTTAACTAAAAATATGAATAGGCAATGAATATTGTAAGGAATGAGGGTGGGAATGAGAAGATACAGGCAAGAAGTGAGGGAAGAGCAGAGGCATGAGATACTGGATAATGTGACACTATTACTCACGCAGATTTTACAGCCAAGTGAAATTTACTAGCAACCAGTTACAATAGGGTGGTGAGGGAAAATTTTCAGGTTTAGTATGAAGGTTATGGAAGGTTATCTTTTTTATAATAGAAATCCTTTAGTTTGTAAGTAGGGGAAAAAGCTACATTTTCAGAAGATAATCCAGAATTGACAAAAAACAAAAGTATGTTTTCATAAAGCCCAGAAATTGGCTGGTTGATGAAATTAGAAGATACAACTTGATAGATTTGTCTTTCCTGTCAAATGTTTGAGTGGGGAGGTATGTGCTTTTTATGGATATAAAGTAACCCTTTGCATGAAAGATTAATGCATTTACTAAATCCACTGATCCAACAGAAAAATGTGTTGTTTAGAAAATGCATATGACCTTAAGGGGAAGACTGATTGACAAATTAAAATATTTTACCAAGAAGGGCCATGTACAATATATCAAATAAGCCCAAATACAGACTTCATTGGGAGAATGTGATATATAAATTCTATATATCCAACTAAAGGTGGATGATTAAATAACAAAATGGAAGAAAAAATCCTCTGTAACATGTTTCATCCATCAAAAGGACTTTGTCAGAATAAATAATGATTTTTATTGATAGAATCATATATATGTAGGAAGAGGCAGTGTAAATATAAACAAATG
This sequence comes from Acanthosepion esculentum, assembly GCA_964036315.1. Lineage (NCBI taxonomy): Eukaryota > Metazoa > Mollusca > Cephalopoda > Sepiida > Sepiidae > Acanthosepion > Acanthosepion esculentum. The sequence goes on along the minus strand of OZ038482.1, from coordinate 104,626,476 downwards.
CTGGTTATAATTAAACATCAAGAGAAATGCTGCAAATGTTTAACTTTAAATTTCTAGTGCCCAATGTGAATAGATGTACAGCCTAGCCAAATTCATTCAGCTTCTTACTGCTTTTGTTTTTATCGGGGTTGTTTTTAGATATCTCACATTATAATAGCACTGGTTTTTGTTACTGTACACATCTGCATTTACCATCAAAGACTCTGAAATTAATGTAATTTTTATATATTTTTGCTTTAATAAATTACTTTCCCTTTTAATTAAAACAGAAAACTTCAAATCAAAACTATGGTCAAACTTATTGCAATGAATGGCTAATACACTGAGTGTGTTGTTTTGTAAAAGACTTCTTTCGTGTTTATATTCTTTTATTTAAATTCCTGGAAGGTTCATCCATGTATTTCCTGTGACATTTATTATGTTCTATGATGTAAAAAGTGGCTTTATTATTGATGTTTGATTAACTTTTGCTCACAAAGTGTGAAAGTATTTCATGGAAAATGTTTAATATAAAGGATATTATTACAGATGTGTTATTTAATACAGATAATGCTTTACCAGAAATTAATTGGCCAAATGATGACCTAATAAGCACAGTCCCATCCTGATAGTGAAAAATACCTGAACTAATGAAATTACTAAGTAGCAACAATGGGAATGACCAAACCAAATTTGGAAGAGTGTGGGAAGTGATTGATGGGGATTTGCAAATCATTAATCCTAAGCTCTAACCACCCCAATCTTGAATATAAACCGTTCAATTTTGGCCCTTGAGCAGTTGTTGCGAGGAGAAGCAGCCAAGAGCAGGGATCAGACAAATCACCAATTCTCTTCCTTAATCACTCTTGTGAGGTAAACATATTATTAATAAGAGGAGATTTTTCCAACTTGAGAATTTCCAATCATAGAAGTGGCAAGGAAGACTAAAAACCCACTTTAGTTGCAGGCTCAACACTGTAATTCACTGACTGCACTAAGACAGCAGCCAATCTAGCAAACCAATGAAAAATGATCGGATGAGTACTGACTGACTGGCTTAAGTTAGAAAAATTACAGCACCATCAAACGGAGAAGGGCTATTGGCAAAACTTGGAAAGCTAACACTTTTTTTTTTATCATAATGAACAGGTGCTTGCTTATTTTTCAAATCACTTTCATTTTCTTGTAACTCAATTCCTTTAGCTCCATGGAAATTTCAACTAAATTTGCCCAAAGACTTCCTGATCTAAAAGTCAACATGGTTGAAAACACCAACTGGCAGGTTGTGACCGCCTGTTGAGTGGCAGAATAAAATCATAATAATGTTGTCTGCCAACACTTACAGAATTTCTAAAGATCCAGTTAGTTTTTATAATTCACTGAATTCTTTTGACATTTATGAATTCTTAACCATAAGTACAGAAATAGAATCTAAAATTTAGCCCTTCCCCCACATTGCACTGCATTTAAAAAAATATTCGTAATTTAACAAGCTTTTGCTTTTCTTGAAGAAAGAAAAAGGAACTGGTTAAATAAAGCAATAAGCTTTGTTAATAATGATGTGGAAGGTTGAGCGGGTGAAAAATTGGCTTTGAAAAATATTCAACTTGTTCACAAAGAAAATGGCAAAGAAAAGAAGCAGATAAAGTACAAATACAAAATTTCATATTCCAAAAATTGTTTTTTTAATCCAGTTTCTTCATATGAAGACAGTTTTCAAACAGGAAATAGAGTAGACAGGAAGATTTCTTAAATTTCTCTTCTTACTACATCGATTCAGACTGTTACTGGGGCTGCAGACTGACTGATTACTTCATACATTGTCCTTTTATTACCTAGCATGTGAATATAGTAATAGATACATCAATATGTTCACATATTTAACAGCAAAATGCATGGCTCTATTTGAATGTGTGTTACTTGAAGGGTACAACCTTTATTATAAACTTAATAATTATACACGCTTAAAAGCTGAAACATTGCAAATTATTAACTTGATAGGTTTTAAATGTTGTGTAAATGTTTATATTTTTCTGTCAATTATGTTAAGCTTTATTTTAAGTTGGTATCAACTCAGTACGGATATTGTATTTTAATAATTTTCAATGAAAAGGTTTTATTTAGTCTGAAACTGGTTAATGTTTTAATGTGTCCACTATAATTTGAATCTAATTTGTTTATTTTACATAATCTTAATTTATATAGATTTTAAAATTTTTTCTTTAAATATTACACCAACAAGGAATTTTCCTTTGCATAAAAGCATTTCTATTTCATCAAATTCTACCTTTAATTTGGAAAAATAATTAGAAATAAATATTTCTAATGAGCATACCAAGAAACATTTTCACAATTTTATCAAATAAATACTTTAAGAAATTTTCAGATGTGCCCCTTAGAGATATCATTAATATTTTGTACAGTATAGATAAGAGGTTTTATAAATAGCTGTCTGAAAAGTCTGATAGATAAATAAAAAAAATTTTCTTCTCAGCTTTACTTATTTGATAACATCACTCACTAATTATCTTTTACTGTCAATATCATAATTTTATTGTTATAACTTACTGTACAACTAAAGATTTTCATAAAATCTGGATACCAAATAAAATGAAAATGTAGTCTTGTGGCAAAACTAAGATAAACTTAGTAAATAATTTTTGTCAAAAATAATTCCACATTTATCAAATGTTAATTTCTTATGAATTTCTTTACATTGAAGCCTTAAAATGTTTGTTCAATTTGGGTAATTTTCATCCTTTAACATTAGAAATTTCTTTGAAATTAAGCTATCTTTTTTAAAAGACAATAACATCATTTAAAGAAAAACTACAAATTGTTATAGCATATTTGAATCAAGCACAAAATCTAAATGATGTTAAAGTAAAACCAGTAATTTTACATCTTGTCTACAAAAAGTGGAAGTAAAATAATAAAAAAAATACTTTTGCAATCATATTACAGATTTGCCCGATAAAATCAAACATTCCTTTAGGTGTTGGTCAATATTTGGTGTTTCAGGCTAAAAAGCTTAAATTTTGAAGATAGATAAATAACTTTACCTAAAAAAGCTTAGACTATAACTTATGTTCTAAATAAAAGGGAGATAATTCTTTATTTCAAGATAGTTTTTGTGAGAACATGTCTATAATAGTACAGAGGATTTTTTAATGCATGAATGGAGATAGATTTCTCATTTCTGTCATTATCTAACACAAAAAAGTTGATAAGTTTTCAGATCAGCTGTTCTTAGAAGTATTTCATTAAGACAACACTCAAGCTTCATAAGTCTTTCTTTATTACAACAGAACAATTTTTATTATAACTTTCATCTGCCAATTTATATTATATTGCAACGTTATTTTAAAAATTTCCCTTAAATGAAATGCTTTTATGATTACAATTATTTTTTGACTTGTTTTTCTCAATCTTTTAATAAAAAACACTCTTTGATAGTTTAAAAAACAAACTTGAAAAACCAGTAACAGAATAGCATGAAAGGACTTATAAAAAAAAAAAAAATCTATTATGACAATTGGAAATTGTTTCATGGCGTTTACAAAGCTGGAAAGTGAAAATAATTCAATGAAAGAGCAGAGTGCCATAATTAGAAAAAAGCTCATGTGAAAACCTAACAATAGAAAAGATTGAACAAAATAGGCTATAATTTTCATGGCATGGGTCAACGTGTTTTTAAAATAATTTAAGACTACTATTACAATGTAGTCCCCCTACTCAAAAAAAAAAAAAAATAACTGAAAAGGAAGGTGTGGCATGCTTGATATATCATGTAGAAATGCTTATAAACAATAATAACCAAATTTACAAGCCAACACTTCAATCTAATGTATCAAATAGGACAATAGTCTTGTGGGTTAAAGAATTGGTTCATCAATTTGTAACATACTAATTGTGAGTTCAACCTCCAGGCCAAGTTGCACAAATATGATGAAAACAGAGAACTGTACTAAATATAAACAAGATGAGATAGTGAACTACTACAAGGATTAGTTGCAGACATCAAGTGGTACTCCAGGTATTTACTTGACCCCCTCACTGAGTCAGGTTGTGACACAAGGTCAGTTTTTAACGTGGGGACCCGAGTGTTTTCACCCAGGCCGCTGGTCTTGGCTGGTCATAGCTTGTCCAAGCTGGTCTAAGCTAGTCATAGCTGGTCTTAGCTTGTCCAAGCTGGTCATAGCTAGTCTTGGCTTGTCATAGCTGGTCCAGGCCAGAGCCAGTCCAAGCTAGTCGTAGTCATGATACCACCAGCACAGGGACGAATCCCTACACCAGGTAAGTATCGAGTGAAGCTCTCAGCCAGAAGGCCGACCAAGCGAGCTATCTGCGATATTACACCGTGATCCAGGCCTTTGGGCTGAGCAGCTCCTTGATTTTCCAAGCTATGCTTGGATGTGGCACAAGGCCGAAAGTAAGGGGGACCAAGTGAGGATCGAACTCACTACTCAGACGTAATTGTTTTAGCCAGACAAGCTTGCTAACCATTACACCACCTCAAGGTGCCCATCAAGTGGTACTCCATGTGAAGAGAAAAAGTTCCCTGTTTTGTTAAACAGGTCTCCTGTGCCAGTTGGCTGGTTCTTTGACCAATCAGTAGTAGTCTGATGTAATGCTCTGATTGGCTGGCCAATCAGTGGTGGCCTGAAACAATAACAATCCCAAAAGAGTGGAGGCAAATTAATCATGATGATAGTTGGGCTGTTGGCCAAAGTGAGAACATTCTACCCCTGTAGATAAATAAAGGGTTCAGTTCAAAATTCCCTGAAGGTCACTCTGACTGACAAACACTTAAGATGGTCAGAGGGCACAACAGCCAAAACGGTGTGATAAGAAAGAAAGAGAAGAACAATAGTCCAAGAGTAAATAATAAAAGCTAGTGTTTTTTTTTCTTAATTGCCATGTCTCTTCAGGACATAAGCAATCATGGCTCTCCACATATTCTTTTTAATTTTTATGTGAAATGCCATGATTTATTAGGAAAGATAGTAGGGTGGTTCCTTACTGCTTTCTCAGAGGTTTTAAATTCAAAGTGGTCCTTCTCTTAAACTGGCTGCAAACCAAGGCTACATAGCCCAATCTAAGCTGCTATTTAACTCAAAATTAAGAGGGAAAATACATTACTGCTTTTCTTTATGAAATATACAAATTGCTTTCCAACTTGGCAAAAACATCTCAGTAGGAAAGGAGGCAGAATTAAGAGAATGCAACTGTTATTATTTTTTAAAATACTTTAAACTTAAATAGAAAAGTCTTATATTATTGGAAGTTAAAATATCAACTGCTGACATTACACATTGATTTGAGGATAATATCAACATTATCTTGTCTTCAGGCAATCAACAAAGACATGCTTTGTCTCAAGAGATTTCAACACGCAGACAGCACCTTTCCATTGCACTAAAAGAGGTAAGTAGTAGGTTGCCCTGACGTCTTTGAGGCAGAGCTTGGACAATTTTCACCACAATTCACACGTAAGGGAACAGAAAATCCGATAGGAATAACTTAGCTCAATGAGAATTGAATAGTTGAACCTATTACACTTCTCCTCGTGAGGGGTCAATTTCTCACAGTGTGAAAAATATTGTGCTAAGTTATTTTCTGTTCTCAGCCAAACTTAACATGTTACAACTTAAAAAATATTTTGTTTGAGTAGATAGGCAGCAACATAATTTGCGCAAAATATGGAAGAAAAATTCAAGCAAATTTTTGCATTTCCTTAACGAAGTCAACGATTCCGAAAACTTATCCCTGCTCAAACCTTCAACAAATAAAACGTAAATAATCTAAATTTGCTTTGAATAGCAGCAAAGAGACAATGAAAGAAACTCCCAAAGCACGTAGACGTCGTAGAGAGTACAAGATTTTCATGTCGCCAAATATATATATATATATATATATATATAAAAAAGAGTTTACCAAAGTTAGCGAATCGTGGACTGGGCAGCAAGTGATGACCTTTCTCTTTTGTTATCTGTTCAAAAGAAAATTTATTATTGCACAACCTTTAAAAAAAATCAAGGCACGCGTACATAGAGAAGAAATCAATTTTGTCATTTGGAAGTATACGGTTAGCTTCTTTCTTAGACAATTACATTAATCAAATAGGCGTATGAACAGTTCGGCGGCCATTATTTTCGTAACGTTTTTTTTTTTTTTCTCATTGTTCAATTGTTCAGAAAAGTAAACAAGGTAGTCGTGAAACACTTCAACAAAGGTTGTTTATGTGTGCTAATAATGATTGACACCAGGAATTACTTTTGCGAATGAATAAATGAACGAACAAATACGGATTTCTACACAATTGAGTATTCATTGACTATTCTTTTTTTGTTAAACTATTTTAGAAACGGCTTTTTGAATAGTCGTTTCTCTTGCAATCATTAAAAAAAGGACAATTCTGATTTTTCTACAAAAAATAAACCACATCAGTTTAACGAAATAAAATAAAAATTAATCGTGTCGGAAATACGGTAGGAGAAGGAAAACCATAAGAGACGTCAAAATTTACAAGGAACTGTTGTTTTTACATCGCCAGGGGATCTTAAAAAAAATAGATTAACAAGAGTTTCAATTAGTAATAATACAAGTCAATCACCGAACTGGTTCGTTTTTACTTTTTACTTTTTCTCTTTTACCCCATAAAACCAATAAAAAAAATTAAAAGAAATAATTAGATCTTAAAACTAAGGAAATTGGTTAGGTTAATGTCCAACATTGTCTTATCTTTTAAATTTAACGAAAGCTCCCCCACCTACTTTTAAAAAATGCCAGACAGCTTGGTATTTGATTTAAACTTGCCTTCTTGCTTACATATTTGCAAATAACTAGTCTAATAACTCTGTAAACATCGTGCTTTAGTTGAATTTTGAAAAACGTGTTTTTACGTCCCCCATAATTTTTTTTTTATAGCGAGTGTTCAAGTGTTTTTTTTAGGTACTGAAACAACATTTTTAAAAGCAAATATTTCCGATTCTACTTTAAAATCTAGAAATAAGATAAGAATTTTTCCATTCTTTCAGCTTTCAATTTGTAAAAAGAAAAAACGACTATAAAATTGTTTGATATTATTTTTTTTTTTTACTCAGGTGGCGAATTTTCCGCCATAAAAATTGGAAATACCAACTTAAACCTACTTATTTCGTATTTACAGGGAAAGTAAATGTCTTTGATTGCAGCAGTCAGATTGCTACTTAAACTCTGGAAGGCATTGGTGCAGCAAAGATCTTGTTCACGTTGCTTTCATAAATCCTTTCAGATGATTTATGAAGGTAATTTTCCTTAAGTGCAAATCTTTTCATAATATTCCACACATTGATTGGTGGCCAATCCAACTGCTGCCTGCCAAACAATTTCTCCTAATGTCCACGAGATGGCGCTGTTAAAGTATTAAATGAAAAGAGCACGAAAGTAATATTCTTCCTTGTACCACATTTTCAGAAATACGCTAATGTTTTTTAATACCAGAATTTTTCAGACGATTCTTGACCAGTTTTGTTGGATAAATTTTAGACTGTTTCAGTTAGGTTTTGGATTTTTTTTATCGCGTTTTATTTTTGTCTAGTTTAAACTTTATTTTTACATATTTTTTTGTGTGTATTATTCTCCAAAATTTTGTTTATTGTCTTTCTCAACGTAACCCAAAATCTTGTGTGTGGGAGGGGGATTTTCTGGGTTTATTTTATTTTATTTTACACACGTGGTTTGAAATTAAAAAGATTACTAACACTTTTTTTTTTTTTAAGGAAAAGAGTCTGAGAGAAAAAAATGGAATGGGCAAGTAAATAAAAAACCTATTCCAACTGATCTTTAAAAAGGAGTTCTAACCAGTTAGTTACCTTTCTGGGACTAAAATCCTGAAGCAACGCACTCTTGCATTTACTTTTTTTTCTTCATACCTCTTCCAACCACTCGTCAGTGTTGTTTTTTTTTTAAGTTTTCGTTTCTTTAGATCATATTTTATTTAAGTATTAAAAATACAAATGAAGGTAACAAAAAAAATAATAAAGAAGTTCCATTCAGACAATTTCTTCCTACGAACTTCTACTTTGTGGAACAGACTCTTCTTGAGAAGATGCTTCTCCACTCCAGTCATTACAATCTTAACGGTTAAACCTCTTCACGTCTAGGATTCGTTAACCGTTCTCATAATCTGCACTTACTACCTCCTACTCTTATGTTCATGCAACAACCTCATTCAGTAATAAACTCTACCTTGAGAGGTTCATCGGTCTTGGATTGTATAACAGAATTTATTAGCTAGTAATACAATTATAGAATAATAATTAATAAAAATGTGTAAATAAACAAATTATGTTGGTTTCTCTTACACTTACTTTTAGTGAAGTACGTTTAAAAAGAAAGCCTGATGGTTGATGAAAAATTGTTACATTTTTGTCTATAAAAATTCCTTAGAATTGGCTGTAAAAGAACCTCTAAAAATATTTTGGTCAAAGTGGAATATTTCTAATTCATTTTCTACATTTAAAATCATATACTATTTATTGTCCAAACAAAATTACAACCACATAAATTTTAAGTTAAGGTCCGTCTGGAGCCCCTTCAGTTGTTATATAACTGAAGGGTCAGCGGATAATTTTCAGAAGGTGATCAAATTCTCAAAGTAACAAACCTTTTCAACCTGAAGTTACAGAAATTGTTGAGGAAAATTAACCAGATTTTTCAACTAACTCAGAAGACAGTGTCATAAAAATTTCATCCTGAAGGCAGAATAACAAGGATCCAGAAGAGAAAGCAACTTTTGGCTGCCAGCTGATAATGAGCTGTTCTAAAAAAGATAAATTGTTAAAAGCAACATCCCTCCACTCCACCCAAGTGACAACAGTGGAATTTGCCAAAGCTCCCTTCTCTCCCTTTGTATTTCACATCTTTTGATTAGGTGGGTGTACTTTTTTTTTAAAAGTATTTTCTGCCTTGTTTAAAGTTTGTATTATCTTCTCAAACTTTTCCTCATTTTTTGAAGATTGTTTTCTAAATCATTTAAGATATGCATTTTGATGTGTTATCCTGCATTGTTTTTTTTTAATAAGGTGTACAAAAGGACATTTTTGTGCAAGCTTATTTTGTAAAATATTATAATTTGTTATATTGTTTTAATTTCTTATTATGAATGTTTGTTCCTTTTAAATTTCATGCTGAAGTTTTGAGTCTTGTTTGTATGCACCTTTTTACTGTAATTGGGGTAAGAGAGGTGATGCTCTCTCTTCTCCCATTTCTTTCATGGAAAAAATTCTTTTACTGGTGAAAAATTAGTAAGCAAAACAAAGTACAAAATATTATTATAGATTTGTTTTATTCCACAGCTTTCGGTCAGTGTAGCTTTCAAACAAAAATTCTGATTCTAAATTTTTGCAATATCATGTCATATTTAAAATAATTTCAGTGAAACAAAATGACCAACTCTAGTCTGAATATTGAAAATTTTGGTCTTGTTAGAGAGGCAGGCCCACCCAGCAAAGCCAATGACCACAATGAGAGGTCTAAAAAAGAACCCTGATAAGGGACTCTATAAGACAAGACCGAGACAAATAAGCTGGAATAGAACAAACAGGATGACCAAGCTGGAGCTAGGGACTTGCTGGCTACATGGAAGCAGCTGCTCATGTCTATTGAATGTGACAGATTTGGGGGAGAAGACAAAGTCTTTCTCCTATCTTATCAAAGGGAGAGAAAATTGGAAAATATCGAGGCTAGGACTATCACTGTCTTTATGGTAGACAATTTTTTTTTAAAATCTGCCATCCCACAAAAGACACTTGCAACACTGGGGGTTTAAACCTCAGTTTTTCATATTGGCTATTCTGCTGCCTACTGCTTAATAGTATCTGTCTCTCACTGCAAGGGACTTAATTATGAAAAAAATAATTTTGAAGATAATACCAGGGCAGACAAAGGATGAGAATGACAGTATACAAGGTCATGACCTATATTTGGGGAGAACATCTACAAGCATATTTTTGCCTACCATATGGACAAATTGTCAGTCACCTCAGACATTCTCAACGGCTTGAATATGGATTGATTGATTGATTCATTCATTTTCTATGGCTTATCAATCTTTTGTAGGTTATTTAAAGCCAGAAAATATTTTTAGATCCTAAGAATTTTTTTTGAGACAATAAAGGTTTACTGATATTTAGTTTTACTAATTAACTAATAGCTGGGGGGGAGGGGGGATTTATACTTTTCCCAAGTGTATTTGCGCATAAGTGAATATAACGAACCCATTTGGAATTGGAACTAAGCTCTCTGATTAACAATTCCATGCCATTATCCATTACACCAACTGCACATCCAAGCTTCCAGCACCTGATATTCCAAAGTGGTCACCCTAGGTACTGACCAAGTTTGATGTTGATTAACTTCGGTGTATAGGAACCTCTGTTTCAACGTGATGTGACCATAAGCCTGCTTGGACATAGAGAGATAGAAATTGCCAGTTATTGTAACTGGCAGAAAACTGATATGTCATTGTGACATAACTGGGTACACTTGCAACTTCCTGCCTCAAGTACAAGGCTTCTGGAATCTTTTCTTACTTACCCAGAGAAAGGAAACAGATAAGTATTTAATCAGACATTGTTAACATTTTTCTATTTCCTTTCTCTTGATAAGTAGGAAAAGATTCTTTCTCTCCTCTTTTTTTTTCTTTTCCTCTTTTTTTTCCTCTTCAACTACACCCTCCAAACCAAAGTATCCTTCTGGTCAACACAATTGTTTCTGGTGCATCCATAAAGGGACAATCTACAGCCAGGGCTCTAGGAGTAAAATCTATGGGCGGGGCTCACTTGGGTGCCTCCCCTCTGTCAGTATCCCTCCATCCACCACAAATGTAGAAAAAAGGGTGATGAGTGATAGGTTGTGGGAGGCCCGATCAGCAATGCCTCAGTCTCTGAATAATCCCAAAGAGAAAGTGAAATGAGGAGAAAAGTTATGGAAGAAAGTATACAAGCAGGAACCAGAAAGGGAAAAATTTGAAATTAAGATCTGAAAAAACAAAAATATTTTGCCAGGCAGTGGCTGGCCACTCATCTTCTGCCTTTGTTACAACCAGTGACCATATCCTCAAAACTGACCCACCTAAGAAATGAACCCAGTTAATTGAAATTAAGAGATTCCAACATATTTTTATCCCTTTTACAAGACCCTACAAAAAACATTGCTGATACTGAGCTGATTCAAAGACTATAGCAAAAGCCATCTACAAAAACAAAGGGCAAAAGAAAGAACTTTAGTGTCAAAAAATTCAGGATCATGATATTGTTTAGGATATATTATTGATAGGATAGTGTTTGTAATTTGTGATGTAATTTGTGTTTCTTTCATATCAATACACACATTATTCTATCAATGATATAACATCAACAATATCATGGCCATGATTTTTTTAAGGGCATTTTCCTAAGATTTAATGATTTGCTTCATTTCTGAAACGTATCTTTTGTTATTCTTATGCACTTTCCTATTTCTGATGACACCATCCAGATAGTTAAATTTCTGGACTTCATTGATTTTTGATGTTCCTAATATTTTTTAAATGGATTTTTTAATCCAACATTATTTCTTATTATAAACATTATTTTTAGTGAGTACATATGTTTGAGTTGCTATCTGTTTATTTTTCTTAAACAGTGAAATCAATAACTGGCCATGATCAAGAAGAAAAAAAAAGGAAAAGTAAAAAGAGATATATGTTTGATTCCTATTGGGAGGCACAAATTTTCTTTCGTAGGACTTCTCGATCTAGGCTGATTATTAATTTCACTGTTTAAAGAAATTTAAAAAAAACATGGTTAATAAGTGAAACATGTGTACCCACAAAAAATAACTTTTATAGTAAGAATATAGAAATAATATAGAAATAGAATATATAAGAAATAATTGTCAATTTAAAATGTCAATTTAAAAATGACTGTTGCTTATGTTTCAGGTACAAAATGTGAAGCTTACTGATATAGGTCTGTAGAAGTCTCAGAGATGTGTATTACTTAAATAGGTAATTCAAACTTTTCAATTCAGGTTCAAATCCTGTTGGGACGCATGATTTTTCTTTTGTCAATCTTCTCAGTCTAGCCCAGTTTTTATTAATTTCACTGCTTAAGAAAAATAGGGATAGCAACTTAAATATGCATACCCATTAAAATTATCATTTATAGTAATAAGAAATAATGTTCCTAATATATAACTGGAAGCATGGTGGAATAATTGATTGCAGCTCAGATTGACAAATCAGAGAGCTGAGTTCGAATTCCAGTCGAGTTCATTACATTCACTTAAGTGATAATACCCCTGGGAAAGGTACAAATCCATCTCTTCTCCTCCCAGTTATGGGTAAACAACAGCACAGACTGGATTCTATAGCCTTGGGTGGCAACTGGTCTAGGAGAACAAAAACTCCGAATTTAAACCAGCCTGAAGAGGGTTGGTTTCCATCAGGCTGTCTTGCCCAAGATAAACCTCTTCTACAGTGTCTGCAGTAGAATTGGTGCTCTTCTGACTAATGTGTTACAGGACTTGTGATTGTGATTGTATGTAACTCACAACTTGAGCTGTCTGTTTTGCTGACAACCTTGCATTCTGTCTTCTTTCAGTTAATGGTTAGTCTTTCTTGAACATGAGTCTAATAACAAAGCTAAAACATCAGAAGTAGGAATTTAATGAATCGTCTCTTTCATTGACATAAAGCAACTATATTATTTCCATTTTTCTTTTAATTATAATCTATACTTTAGATATGAAGACAAGATTTCATATTTACCTGAACAATAACATGTACTATTAGGTCATCTAGGCACATTTTGAATTACATTTCATTAGCTTTACTTCATGTTATTGATTTTGCAAGATTGAATACATCAACTCTATTTGATATCAGCAGATTTTGTTTTGGAGTAAATAAATGTATCTGTGTATTTAATATTTATGTGACTCTCTTCAGGTGAGTGCTGAAGATTAAACATTAGACAATCACCACTACAACTCTTCTGCACAAATAAGTTCTGCCATTTATCATGCCAGATTGAAATATAGGAATCGGTAAACTCCCAGTTTTGCGGCTCCATCTAACACTGCAGATAAATGGGCTTTAAAGCTAAAGGACTTGGAAGTAAATACAGGAAAATAAAAAACCATAATAAATGTAAATGTAAATGCAGCAATGTTTCCAGTTTCTTTTACATAAAAAATTTTTTTATTTTGAATACCTTCATTGTTTTATATTAAAATACGCAAAGGAATGTTGAAGATGCCTTCCAAAATCTAAGCAAAGTATGAAGAAACAAGAAAATTTCATTAGAAACAAAAAAGTACTGAACTGTTATCTAATATTAGTACTCCTATATGGCATTGTATGCTGAACAATCTCTTCACAGATTAAGAAAAAGACTTGAAGCAACAGAAATGTGGTTCTGCAAAAAGATGATGAGATGGAAACAAAAAACAACTGATGTAATGGACATAGCCTATCTCCCCACCGAAAGCAGCACAAAATCGCCTGTGCCATACACAGTCATGTAAATTACCTAGTGCCTTAGGACTAATAAAATGCCTATAGGTGGGCATGAAAAAATTTGCATAACTAACTGAGGTACACATAAAAGCCAGCAGATTTTGTCTTTGTGAAAAAAGGATTATGGATGCAAGGAGTAAGCTTGAACAAAGACAAATGTGAAACAAATTACTACAACTTAGAATCAGTTACAACTGAAATTTCTAGGGCACATAATGAGGAAAGAGGACATATTTAAGGTAAGAGTGGCAGAGAAAAACAGCAAGTAACTACCTAATGAGCATATGTAAAAGGAGCGTATGTAAGGAAAACAAAACTAAAAAATTAAACGTATATATTTTGCATAAACTAAGGTGTTAACCTTGGAAAGTGCCACAACCTCACCACATTAAGTGTTGCTGCTGTGGTTTCTGTAATAAGTTGGTTATTACAGAGATGTTTTGCTCAACCCACACCCAACCAGTTTTGAATTCAGAGTTCTTTTGGATTGGTTGCTAACCAAAGATAGGATGCCTTACTGGATGAGAATTCATAGCTTTCTAAAGGTATTTGTGCAAAAATGAATATAACACCCTCAGCTGGAATTTGAACTTGACATACCAATTCCTTCTTTCTGTGCCAATAACTGCTACACACTCTGCATATCCAAACTGTGCATTTAAATATTATCCCATTATGATATTGTTTAGCACATGCTTCTCTTTTTCTTTTTTATGTGATTATTTATATATACATACACACACACACACACACACGGACATATAATCCCATTACAATGTACAGCCTCTTTATTTCATTTTTTAACATTACTCCAAATATATGTAGGGAAGAACAAAAACTGCTTTGTCTCAACAGCATATTGCTACAAGCATCAAAGACTAGCTCAGATCCTATCTCTCTTAATGCAATGGAGAGGTAGTACCTGGGAGATGGATCTCCAAGAATTACTTATATTTAATAATGATCCCTTGTTCTGAATAATCATATATTTAGCAATTAAATATAAGAGGAGTATAAAATCAACTTTCTAAGGCGTCTTTGACAAATATCTTCAAGAAGAGTTTTTTATCTTAAAGGTTTTAATAATTTTGTTACTCACAGCAGTAAGTATTAATCTATAGTGTTTAAAGGTAGCGTGTATCATAGGTGTGTGCCTGTTCGCATATAAACAATTAATGTAGAAGCAACAAAAACTTGGTTTTCTACTACAGACCATTTATTCTAATTGTAAGGAAACAAAGTTCTCAATGTCTCTTACTTATGTCTGTTTTCTTTTTTGGGGCCAAAAATAAGTTAGAGTAAATAAGGATAAGAATGGTTAAAATGGTTGTGCTCAAGTTAGCCTTGCACTGATTTGGAGCAACTTAAGTCAAGATTTGTACTTACTTCCTGGGTAAAACCTGCAAAACACATCCAAACACTATGCATTGGAAAGTGGAAAGAGAAAAGTTCTGTCCTTTCTGGAAGTGTGGTCATAAAATTGCATAGATGACCAAAATACACTTTCTAATTCTTTTATTACATGGGAAAATATATTTCTTTTTTTAAATTTTATTTATTGATTTTATTTCATTTTCCCACAAACCTATATCCTCCAGGTGTAGGTTTAAATTGATGCCGCCTATTTTTCTATATATCTAAACTATAAACTATAATTTTGAAAAGTGAAATTTTCAAGTTTTCTTTATAAGCCAAGAAAATATGATCTGCAGGCAAAATGTTCACAATAAGTGGTTCCGTGTACACATGTGCAAGGTGAAACGTTTTGAAAACATTTTTCCCAATGGCATATATTTTAGAATTAAATATTGTTATTTTAAATATTCCTGTTTTGCCTTCTTTTTTATATCCAAAAATTATCACAAAAATTGTAAAGTTAAAAATTTAAGGGTAATGAATATTAATGTTAAATTTAAAATATACAAAATGCATCAATTTAAATTACCACCAAGAGGATATGGGTTAAGTAAATTTTATTCATTATATTTTATAAAATAATTTTTTTTGTATATTTAAAAACATTTTTACTATCTCTGTTCCATAACAGTTGTTAGGTTTTATGTATGAAATTTATAAGTAAGTATAACGACTGTTATAGGATAAAGGTAGAAATTAAAAATGTATCTTCCTTCTGAATTTTTAACTGTTGGGTAAGGTAGAAAGACATCTGGAGTCCTCAGACTATAGAAAGAATATTCAGTTTTTAAAGGATTAATATTTAATTATTTGATTTTAAAATCTTCTGAAAGCAATGTCTTTTGTTAGTGTCAAAAATAGTAATTAAAAATAATTAAAATCAGGTTATTTATATCTTATTCTTTACACCTGTTATATTTAGCTCTAAAAATATTTATTACATGTTGGCATTCTTTACGTGCTGGGGCTAGATTTTTTAAAAAATAAGTTTTTTCCCCCCTCCAAGAAAAATTGCACATGAGGAGACTAATTAGAATTTCATTGAGAAATTGTAAGTTTTATGGTGACTATAGTAAGAATGGTAAGTAAGAATGTGATATTTTGATGAATAGATTATTATTGAATGTATGGTTCAGTGATTGACTAGTTAAGTTAAAAATAGGACAAATGATGACCAGTCTGCACTTTTGGCTGTGATGTAAATATTCATCAATAAATATTATTGCTTTTTAATCTGGGCTGTTTTGTTCTACTGATATAAGGTGGGGACACAGGAAAAAATTAACTAGTCTTATGCAAATTTATAAAAGATGAGTATGAGTATTAGCATGCAGTAAAATTATGCTTTTTTTTCTCCATATTTGCATTTTTATTCTTTTTTTCTTGAGAACATGATTGAGAAACGTATGAACAAAACCTGCACAGATGAATTTAGATATGAACAAATTGATTCAATTATCCATTTACCTGGTATTTACCTTGATTCCACACTGAGTCAGGTTGTGACACAAGGTCGTTTTTTAATGTGGGTACTCAAGTCTCTCCACTCAGGCTGCTAGTCTTAGCTGGTTTTAGCTGATCATAGTTTGTCATACAACCACTATGGAACAGATATTACAGAACAAGTCTGAGGATTCTGTCCACACAATGGGGGGATGCAAAGAAGGAGATAAGGACTCCAGCACAGAACTGTAGCATTTACTTTGATGGGGAAAAAAACTACTCTGCCTCTGGCCCTTCTGGAAGAACCCCAGTTGTCCATTTACCCTGAGAAATACTTTAAATGCAAAATATAGCATTTTCTTTTTTTTTTTTTTTTTTTTCCCAATGATGTTCACCCTGTACTAGGCTTGAGGAACACTCATGGTCAAGGGTTACAAAGTAAAAGGTATAGCTTATGTGGATATGTGGAGAAGATAATGCTTAACCCTGGACTTAAACAGGTTAAGATTGTAGTGATCAGGAAAGCAAATTTTTGAGAGTCGGTTCCACAAGGCAGTTGTTCGTGGGAAGAAGCTACTTGAGAGGCTTACAACTCACCAAAGGAATACAAAGGAAATGAGGGTGATTTGCTACAATGTGCATGGCATGATGTGTCTTAGCCGTAAAGGTTAGGACTGGTTGAATTAACACTCTCCATGGAAATAGCAATAGAGAAGCAAGAGGCTTGCAACATCTCGTCTGTAAGAAAGGGGTTGTAGGGTGGAAAATAAATCCTTACTCACAAGGATGTGGAGATGCTTTTGGACTCTATTGAGAGTCAAAAGTGAAGTTTGGGTAGCTCCTACTCATATATGACAGTAGTACTCCATTTTCAGCCTGATCTGGCTCTTGTAAAAGTAGGAGATAGCAGAAGTGAGGTACTTACTGGAGAGGTACAGGGAACTGACCATTTTTCCAGTATCTTTAATAATGAATCTTATGTACAGTTCCACTTGAGGTCTGGGCTGAGTTTGTCCCAATAGATGCTCAAGGCATGAGGCTTTCCAGAGGGGAACATCCATTCGTCGTGAAAGTTCTGGGTTCAATCAGCAACAGTGGAATATCAATAGTTACGTTTTTGAGGCATTGAATGTAATCAGCCAGTTTTTCCTCCACCAAGTTATTAGAGACAGGTCAGGGGAGAGATCAACTGCCAAGCTCTGATCATCTAGAGTCATTCAACAATTTATACAGACAACAAGTATTCTTTTTAATGAAATGCAGTATGAAATGAGTAAAAAAGTTGTGTCTAAAATAGTTTACATACAAATAGACATGTGATAGATGTGGCATGTGTCGGTGAATTAAATCAAATGGAAAAATTCAATTGAAATTGTATTTATTTTTTATTTTTATATATATTTTTTTTTTTTACTTCAAATAAAAATTAGAGAAACTAAACATTTTTTAAAGTGCCTGAGAGAAAGAATACAATTATTTTACTTTGCTGATGATTTGAATATGTCTGTATGGCAATAATAATATTAGACTTCATTCATAGAAATCATTTTTTAATCCTTGATATGAAAAGTGGTTGTGCATACATTTGACAATTTAGATATTTCTGAACAACTTTGGCACCAAACACCAAGATATTTGAGTGTTTAGTATATATTAATTCCATATCCTGAATTTTTATGGTGCATTCAGTATATCTGCCATTACTGTTTTCATCTCAATTCCAGATCATAGTTTCTGTCTGAGAAAGGTTTGTGTTGTGTCCAACTTCTTGGAACACTTGTTAAAGGATGTTGTATATATATTTTTTAAAGTAATGTTTTTAGAGGATGAAAGCAGTAATGTTTTGAATGAACTGGCAGCTTTTTCCTTTTGATGTCAGCTGATGTTTCTGAATTGATCTTGTCTTGCTGACTGGAGTGTCGTCAGTACATTTGCCAAATAAATAATTTCATAACAGAATGCATTAGTGCGTAGGCTCTAGAAAAATAAATTTATATCTTGCATCCCATTCATTAGAAAAGAATATTCAGTTTCCACATGATATGTTCCCAACTATATAAACAAGGTTCGTGTTTTTGATACTGTCTAGTTTTAACAGGTCTTTCATTGGATAATAAATGCTTTATATTTATTGGATAAATATTTCCGAATTTTTGAGATGAGGAATTATTGTTATTATATGTTTTGCTATTTAGATCAGCATATTCATTTTGGTTGTCATACTCACAATATTTTATTTGTCTGTCTTCATTCTCAGTAACTTTCTTAAAATTTTGAATCAAACCCTTTATTCAGTCAATGAGAGCAACTCGTTCTCATTCTACTTTCTATGCTTACATGATTTTTCATATTAGTCTTATTCACCTTTATGTCACTTGTCCATTTCTTTCACTGAACCAGAGTATGTGACATCAGTGCAGGATTAAACTCACTACTGTCAGAAAACCAAGATTTTAATCCACTAGGTCATGTGTCTCTTGAATAATATAGTGATGTAATTCTGGAACGTTAAAACTAATGCCTGACCCCAGATGGTAGAGCATTATACATGTCCTGACTTGGGTGATGGAATTTTGTAAGTTTTCTTTCTTAATCAGAGGTCCCCAGATGGTATTGATGTCTAAGCTAGATCTACTGAAGAAGTTGTCAATGCCTAACATGTGTGCTGATTTTTTTCAGATAGCTTATCTGTCCTGTCGCAGTGGTTAATGACCAAATTTCTTCCCCTATATATGATCAGTCATTCCTGATTTCAATGTCTCTCTGCAGACTACAACAACCTTTTGATATTCTTCAACCCTTACTTTTAGGTCTCTCCTTTGTATCATTTGCTAAATCTACCTTGCAAACAAAACATCAGTTTCCACAAGTGGAGACAGAAGTGCTGAGAGCAACAATAAAAAAAAATGGCACAGTTTGTCTACCATAAGGTTATTTGCTCTAAGTTGGCTTTTTTCTTCATTGAATAACTGAACAGAAATCAAGTCATTTACACTGTTCGGACAGTTGTCCTCATCTTTGTTGCCATATTCATGATGTTTCGGTTGTTGTATACTCCAGCCTTCTTCAGGTGATTGGAATTTTCAAGATGAGGACAGTAGTCTTAACAATGTAAATAGTGTAAATAATTACCATACCTCATCTCAAAAATATAGACAGAAATCATCTTTTGTTTGTTTTTTTTTAATTAATTGATGCATCATTTATCAGTTGTTTCCAGCCTTTTAACGAAATTTCCTGATGAGAATCTTGATGGTAGTAAAAGTTTTTAATTGGTGTTTAAGACGTATACTTATCAAATGTTAGGTATGTTATTCATGAAGAGTAGCTCACCACTATAAGGTTGCCTCTCTGTGCCTTTTCTATAAATACTTTCATGGTAATTATTTGGATGAACTCTCTCTACTATGATAAATAGACTTTTTGAATTTAAGTGCAGTACTAGACTGGCATTGTGATCTCTTCAATTTACAGTTAATTTGGCTAGATGTAACTATAAATTCTATGCTAACAGTTTCTTTTCTCGCACTTCTTGCTTGTGGAACTCCTTTCTTGCTCAATGCTTTCCAGCCAACTTCAATCTGCAAAAATTTAAATGCAATATCAATCATTATCTACTGTCCTGATTAATTTTTCTTCTTTCCTCTCATTATTAATATTTCTGTTCCTAATTCTTCCACACCCTGTAACCTCTTGTTTCTTAGTGGTTTTACTGCCTTGTATGGGGTGATACTGATTAAAAGAAAAAAATGAGTCTGAAAATGATTATTTTTTTGTTATTGTTCTTATCTTTCATGCACATTTCCTTTTAATTTATTTTTTTAAAATCTTGTAGAAAAAATTATTTTATAAACTTGATTTATTTTGGAAAGATATTAGAATAATCTATGACTTAGACTGGGAGCAAACCATCTGCATACAGATAGAAAATGAATTGTTCACAAAAAAAGGGACATTTTTTTTTTTTAATACTTTCACACCAAGCATGGAAATAAAGCCACTAAGATTCAAGGGGTTACTGAGTGTGAGAGAATATGAGAAAAAAACATTAAGAAGAGAGAACTAAAAGACAGAAGATAGTGATTGACATTGTATTAAAGTTTTTGAAGATCAAACTTGAATGGGAAGCAAGAAACTGGAAAAGTTCCATAAAGGACAAGGACAAGAAAAGAAAATGTTAGCACAGAAGAGTTACATAAGTTGTATAAAACAAGGATGTCTTTTCACCAGATTTATTCAACCATTACAGTGAGGCAATCCTAAGAGAACTAGAAGTCCTACCAGAATTTATTATTGATGGGTACAATCTTAGTGCAAGATATACAGATGATATCATGTCAATGGTAGAAATAAAGATATCCGCAGGAACTACTACTAGATAAAGTAATAAATGAAAGCATGAAGAAAGGACTACTAATAAATAAATAAATAGTGTTTATTATTTTTGTTGTCAATTCTCAACAACGGAAAAAAATCACTTTCAAATGTTTGTTTTATTACAATTCTAATCATGGCTTTTTAAAACAAACATTACCTAAGATTGAATATAGTTAAAAAAAGCAGTGTTATGGAAAAAACTGTTATTTTGACACTTGGCCCTATTGCAGCGCATTTATTCATTTTTGCTAGATTTTCTTGTAAAAGCCTTCTTGTTACTTTATTTTTATAAATACAATCTCAAGTACATCCTTTTGGTTATGCTCAGTAGGGCCTACATTATTTCCTGACTGATCAGAAAGTGAAATTGATAGCAATAAAGAATTGAAGCTGGAACTTGATTATGTTGACATTATTGATGAACATGTTCATCTCGCTCTTGCATTCACCAGATTTAGAACCTGACCCAAGTAATTCAGATAATCACATTCAATCTCATGTCCTAACTCTGCAATTCTGCAATTAAATTGCTACAGACTGAGATACATGCTAAGCAGAGGTGTAAACTTTGAATTTAACTAGGATATAATATCTTGTTGATTAAATAAAGAGTTTTAAAAGTTTTTTTTTTTTTTTTTTTTTAATATAGCATATCAAGCTTTTGCAAGTTGTTTAAAACCAGAAAATATTTTTAGATTGTAAGAATCTTTTGGAGATAATGATTTACTGATACAAGCTCAACTAATTAACTCATAGCTGGGGAGGAGAAAGCTGGATTCATACCTTTCCCAAGGGTATTTGCATGTAAGTGAATATAATGAACTAGAATTGGAACTCTGTTCCAATTTCCAATTCTGAGCTGTTATTCATTACATCTAAGTTTTAAAAGGGTTAAACAAATACAGAGTTAAAAAAAATTGATCATTCTAAGTAGATTTTGTTCAATGCGTATGATAGGGTGTAAGAAAAGTTCTCAAATAACTGATTTTTAAAAAAATAATGTTTAATCATTTGGTCAGATTTTGAGATGTCAGTCAGACCAAGAACTTTGCCGGATTCTTTGACATATATATGCTTACAGCCATATTACATTGAATATACCAATTCTTATCCCTCATATATACAGTAGCGGCCATAATATAAGGAACGGAAACAACAATGACATAAATATGTGTATTACTTAAAAAGTAATGCCGATTAGCAATGAAATTTTTACCAAATAAAGATTAGGGTGTAATGCATAAATATTATACAAAGTTACAAAAATTTACATAATAGTTTTTTTTTAAATAAAGATTAAATGGAACAAAGGAAATAAGCTACTGGACAAAAGTTAAGGAACAATCTTGTTAATACTTGATTGTGAACAAAATATCAACAAAATTTAATATTTGGTAAACATCCCCTTATTTTCAATGACTTCTCTGCATCGTCAACCACATGATCTAATTAATTTCTTGCAAAAATCAGCAGTAATTCCCTCCCATTCGTCTTTCAATAACTCCCATAGGTGATCCAATTTTTGGGGGTTTCTTTTCTGAGCCCTTTCTCCAATTATCTTCCAAACCTTTTCTATTGGATTCAGGTCGGGGCTCTGGGCTGGCCACTTCATTAGGGCGATTCCTTCTTCTTCAAATAAAGCCATAACCTTCTGAGCCTTGTGACAAGGTGCATTGTCCTGCATGAAAATAGGAGATTCATAAAGATTATGGTGTAATCTTGGTACCACATGCTGCTGAAGAAGCCTTTTGTAAATCTCATCATTTATATTGCCATGTACATGGATGATAGGGCCAACTCCTGCAGATGAAATCATTCCCCACACCATCGCACTGCCGCCACCAAACTTAACGGTTTTCTTGACACATTGAGAAGACAGTCTTTCACCTGTTCTACAGCGTACATAAGTTTTGCCCTCAGAACCAAACATAGTAAACTTGGACTCGTCACTGAAATGAACTGTTTCTCCTTTTGCGTCAGTGCAAACAACATGTTCTCTCACATACTACAGGCATGCCCTTTGGTTTCGCTTTGAAATGAGAGGCTTCAAAGCTGGAATACAGGCATGCAATCCTGCATTTTTTAACCTGTGTGCAACCATTTTCCTTGAGATCTTATTATCTGTCTCTTCATTAAATTTACGGGCAATTGATGTAGCAGTTTCAAAATGTTTTTTTGTAATATTCTAACAATTCTTCGATCTTCTCTTTGTGATGTTTTTGGAGGTCTGCCGGTTTGTGGTTTTGCATCTAACATTTTATCGGTTTTATACCTGCTAATTACACGATGAACGACACTTTTAGACCTATGAACAATATCAGAAATTTCTGAAATTGACTTTTTTTCTTGATAGTGATAATGAGTTTTTTTCTTCAAAAGAGAGCGTTTTGTATGTAGAATGTGCCATATTGCTTAAAAATAAAGTCCTAATGCTAAATGAACTTTTACTTATTGTTGAAAAGCTCCATTTTTTTTTTAATGTAAATTAAAAGTTTATGCAAATTATTAACATCGTTCCTTAACTTTTGTCCAGTAGCTTATTTCCTTTGTTCCATTTAATCTTTATTTAAAAAAAAAGTATTATGCAAATTCTTGTAACTTTGTATAATATTTATGCATTACACCTTAATCATTATTCGGTAAAAGTTTCATTACTAATCATGCATTACTTTTTAAGTAATACAGATATTTATGTCTTTGTTGTTTCCGTTCCTTATATTATGGCCGCTACTGTATGCTTTCTTTCTTCCTTTGATTTATATCTGGTTTTTTTTTATCAAAATGAACACTTTGATTTTAGAGGGCATCTTAATTTTATATAGTATTTTATTGGTTCATGGGTACCTGTCATCATGTAGTAGTTAGCAAGTTAATCTCTAAGATTAATTTGCTAGTATAGTGAGTTCACTCTTCATAAGGTGTCAGACTAAATTAACCTTTATAAAAAAAACTATTTTACAGGTCCGTCTGCTAATAAGAGAAAAGTATAAAATTCCAGATAAAATATATCTGTAAAAGGACAATATGAATAAAGACAAAAGGAAAACTTATCTTAGCCAACATGTTTCATCCTCTGGGGGACCTTATCAAGGTAAATGCAAGGATTTTATTTTGCCACAAGTATTTATATACAAGTGCAAAAATGTTATTGGTTTTTCAAAACTTTTAAATTTAAAAACCCTCATAAATATTCATCAGTTTAGCAAAAAAATCGAGGTTACGAAGGATGCCAAGTGACACAATTCTAAAATTTTCAGCTACCTGCTGAATATTTTTGAGCATTAAATTTTAAATATTTTGAAAAACCGATAACATTTTTGCCCTTATATATAAATACTTGTTACAAAATAAAATCCTTGCATTTGCTTCGAAAGACAAAATGTGCTGATAAGTCTTTGTTTTGTCTTTATTAATAGAAAAATGTTTCTGTTTTTCTTTTTGAGGCCACTATACTGATGACATTGGGATAAGAATGATCATGAACAAAAAAAGCTTTACCAAGTCTATTCCAAGAAATAGGAGTCCACATAAACCTTTCCAAAACAGAAACTCTGATCTGGAATTAGAATGAAAGCAATGATGGGACAAACACTGAATCCATCATAAAAATTCAGGATATAGAATTAATACTAAACACTTCAAATACCTTAATTTATGGATCAGATATGACAAATTTAGTATCAGTCTCAAGAAACCATGAATCTGTGCCCGAAGAGTTATGCCACAGCTACCAATGATGGTGCAACATCTGTTATGACTGTACAGGCCCATACAGGAGTAACAGTCTTGATTACAATGAATGCATGTGAAGATCCCCTGATGTAGCCATGTTGTTTTCCTTCTGTTGAGCATACTTCTACCCGGTGACAAGCCTCCCTATTTTCTCCCCTCCAGTCTTCAGTATAAACAGTGTCTCCAGAATGAGTGATCATTAGCAATGTTTTCCCACCTCTCAATGTCTAAGTCCATTACCCTCATGTCCCTTTTGCAGACATCCTTGAAGTGAAGATGAAGTTGTCTTTTTGCTGGTGGTCAGTTCCCTGTACAGAAGGACATTTGGAATCCTCTCATCCAACATATGGTGTACCTGTCCAAGCCAGTGCTGTTGGATAAGGGCATAGAGGCTGGATAACTGGGCACAGGTGAGAACTATGGTATTGGTGATCTAATTGAACTAACTGATGCCCAGAATGCATCTCAGACAGTGAAGATGAAAGGTGCTGAGGCATCTCTCCTGTCTGGAGTAGAAACTCCAAGTCTTACTACCATAGACCAATATGTTGACAACACATGCTCTATAGACAGCAATTTTGCTGTTTATAGTATGTCTTACCAGTCTCTCAAGGTCAGCCCGGCAAATGTGGTGGCAGCTCATCTGATCTCAGCATCTAAAGAGAAGGTGTCCAAAATGGTGGAGCCAAGATATGTTAACTCATGAACCACTTCCAGGTTGTAGTTGTTGACTTTGATGGCAGGAGGCTGTTCAATGTCTTGGTCCATCATGTCGTATTTCTTCAGACTTATGGTCAAACTCTTGGTAGACTTTTGAGAAATTGTTCATTAGTTGATGCAGTTGCTATTCAGAATGTGCTGCCAGCACTGCATCATCTGCCAACAGCATATCTTTAATGAGCACCTCACAGACTTTAGATTTCTTCCTCAGCCAAGATAAACTGAACAGGCTTTCATCTGTTCTTGTGTGCAGGTAGACGCCATTGATTTCCATTAAAGCCTGAATGCACATTTCAGCATGACCATGAAGATGATGCCAAATAAGGTAGGTGCAAGCACAAAAACCTGCTTCACACTGCTGCAGATATTGAAAGCCTCTGAATAAGAGTCGCCAAATTGTATGATGCCTTTCATATCAGCATAAAATGACTGAACAATCTTGAGAAGTCTTGGATGACAACTGATCATGTCAAGTAGATGTCCTTGCTCACAAGATTGAATGCTTTTGTGAGGCCAATGAAGGTATGTACAGTGGTTGTCGCTGTTCAGCAGGGAGGTTCCTCTGTAACTGTTGTAATCACTACAATTCTTCTTATTCTTATAGAGGGTGGTGATATTGCAGTCTCTCATATCCTGTTGCATTGTTCCCTCCTCCGAGCATTGACAAAGTAAACTCTCCATGTGATCAAGCAGAACACTCTCTGATGGAATGCCATCCAGTCTTGGTGCTTTTCCTGTGGTTAACTAGTCAATGGCTCTGCTCTACTCCCCAGCAGTTGGCAATGCATCCAGTCCTTCAATGACCAATAGACAAGCTATGGTGTCTAGAGCATCATAATGCTTTCCCTAGATTACAGTTCCAAGTAGTGCATCACCCACCTTTCCATTTGTTTGTCTGTGTCTTTGATAATCTAGCTGACCTAGGATTTCAGCAGCACTGTCTTGCATTTGGTTAGGCCAATAACTTTCTTGTTTCCTTCATACAGCCTGCGAATGTCAGCAATGTTGAATAATAACTATGCTCTTGCACAACTTGAGCCAGTAGTCATTCCCACAGCATCTGGCTGTCTTCTGTGTATTGTTTCTGGCTATCCTCAAAGCTTGCAACATTGATTGAGTAGGTTGTTGTTTGTGTTCCAGTAGTACAATGTGCTTCTCGATGACCATGTTGAGCTAATTCACACTTGCTTCAAACCAGTCTAATGTCTTGCTCCATTTCATCCCAAAAGTGTTCAGTGCAGTGCTGTGGATGGTGTCTCTGAGAGTATCCCAATTCTGATGGACAGTTCCTCTAGGTGGACTTGCAAGAAGGGTGTCCTTCAGAGACTTCATGAATATCACTGATTTGGTTGAGTTCTGGATCTTGGTGGCATTGATATACTGTTTGCCAGGAGGGTTGGCATAATGTCTTGTTTGGTTGTTGTCTTATTTTATAGCAAACCAGGGATTGATGCATATTAAGAGTGGGAGTGTTACCAGGGGGACTTTGTGCTGGGCTTTGGCCTGGAAGTGTGTGTTTTTGATCAGTTGTTGGCCATTGTCATTGAATTTATTGACTCCATGCTGTCCCAGACAGATAATCCAGGAATTGTGATCAGCACCCACACTGGTGTTTCGATTACCAAGTGTTAGAAACTGTTCTGTTCAGGATGATCTGTATCTTCATTGATAGCTGATCGTAAAACTCATCTTTGATGTTGTGTGTGGAGTATAGGGTTGGGGCATATGCGCTGAAAAGGGTCACAGTTCCATCAGAGGTATACAGTCAAAGTGAGTAGATTCACTCTAATCCATCCTTGCCAAGTTCCACCATCATCAATGACTTTTTTCATGACAAAGCCAACACTGTATTGTCTGATCTTGTCTTTGCTTTTTCTCTCCAGAAGAAAGTATATTCTCGCTCACGAAGATTTCCCGACTCTGGAAGCCATGTTTCTTGAAGTGCTCCAATGTCTACTTGAAGCTGATGTAATTCCTTGTTAAACACTATTGTTTTGTGGGTTTTGTTGTTCTCGCAAAGGTCATCTGATAGACCAGTTGTCAATCTGTACATTCCAACTACCAATTCAGAATGCTGGCTTTTTTCTTTGATTTCTCAATGTTTTGCTTATTGCAATGTTTGCAGACCACAATTCAGGATACTTGTATCTCTTGGCCCCATGCATCCTGTAAAGCAGATGGTCTTTGGCATGACCTTCTTGGCTGAAGGCTACTCACCATAAGATGAGTGGTGGCTGTCCATTGAGGTGCAATGACCTCTCCCTCCGTCAAAAGCAACCCCTGTTGTCCTGCTCCACGCCAATTGAGCATTGACTTATAACTGGTAGACTGTTGCTTCCCATGTTTTACTGTCATGTTGAGGTGACACTGGAATGTCCTCTCCAGGGGCAGGTTTTTATAAGAGATTGACAGGAGTTGAACATAACATTGAACTGTCTTCAGGATTCTAGTTCTGGATTTATCCCCAGGGTTTACTCCCAAAGCCTTCCCTGTGATTGGGTATAGCTGAAAGGCAATGGAGGTTTAAAATCAGTTTTCCTTCTCTTAGATTGACTGCCTTTCCAGACTGATGAGTTCCCTCTACCCAAAGCATATATATCACACATTGAATGTCAGAGTAAACAGTTCAAATGTACCACTTGAAGACTTATTATTTCTTTAAATGATAATAATAGAAACCCATCAATAAATAAGAAAAGAATATAAAATTATCATCAATATATGAGAACATTTTCTTTTTATTATTGTTAAAAACATTTTGTATAAGAGATAAGGGAAATGAACATAGAATAGGTTGTTCTAGGTATAGTTTTGCCCAACACTACAAGTTGCTACATATCCTAAACATTAACCTAAGAACCCTTGGCATGTTTTGAAATTGCCTTGTCAGATTCAGATTTTAATATGGATGTCATGAATAGTGCCAAACTTGTTCAGAAATACTTCTTTGGACCTCATTGACTGACACTACAAAGAATTGTACCAAATAATAGAAACCACATTACTTGACAACTTTCAACAGCAACCACAACTAAAATGGATAGCACATATAACTTGAATAGAAAATGATATAATGAAGATGTTGACGTTCTACACTACTTCAAACAAAAGGTTAGGAAGGAAGCCCCCGCCCCAATACTGGAAAAACCAATAAGTTAGTAGACTTGAGAAACCTATTTTTATGAAAAATTGTTTTAATAGAATGATTTCATATATTTTAACTGTAAGTAGAACTGGCTGCTTGGTCAATGAATTTTGACTGTTTCCGAATAATGAAACAACTAATATTACCATTAACATATATTTGAAAACTAGTACCTTGTGTCATTAAAAGGTTTTCAGAAATAGACATAAATGCTCAAAGGCTTTAGAGAAGAAACACCTGTGTAGTCATTGTTATACATAAGTTGTAATTACAAGTTATCTTTGAACTCCAAAGCTGACAAGTGACAAAATTTACACAGTAATGTCAGTCATTTGCTGAATGAATTTACCTAATTGCTGAAGTTAAAAAAAATTTAGAGGCAAATTTATTTTTTTTACTTGGCAATTTGCCAATCCTAACTTTGAATTTCCATAAAAAAATATCTGATTAATGTAGAAGGGTACTACTTCAAATAGATTAGTGGTAGAGTATTGGAATGATGTTAATAGAAGTTGAAGGCTTGAAATTTAAACTGAAAATAAAAAATAGTCATAGTTATAGCACAAAGTCTGTTACAGATAACAACAAAAATGATATATATAAGATGCAATAAATATATAAGATATATTAAATATTTTATCTCATTGACTAATAAAATGTCCATTTTTTGTGGGAATAAGTTTTTAACAAAATTGCTGGCTATTGATTTGCATGCTGTACACTTCTACATTGTCTGGCACATTATTAAGCTGAATTTAAGTCTGACTCAGTTGAATTTTGATCTGAAATTTTTACTATATAATATTCAGTTCATGTGATTCAGTTCATGTGATTAAGGGATGTGATTTAGATGTATTGACAAGGAAGTAGTTTATGTTGAGAAATTTTTTGTAAAGTAAGTTTTTCATCAGTAAGCAATGGATTTATTGATGAACCTACATATTTATTCTCACATACACAAATAATAAAGAGAAAGTATAGAAAATTTCATGACAGCAAAAGCCTTTCAGTGCATTTGTACAAAATAGTACAAATCAAAAGTTCCATTTTTATGTACCAATAATTCAATTTTTTTTCTCTCTTTTTTGTGTATGTATGTGTGTGCAATTCAAGAAAACACTAGAACACTCAACAATTAACAACAGTATATGTCTAGAAATCTGGAAGTCAAAATGGCTACAATTGAAAACAATTGAACAAAAGAGAAAAATGAGAGAAAAGGTTAAGAAGAGTGTGTAAAGTGAAAAAAAAACACAAAAAGGACAAATAACTACAATATTCTGTGTATACAGGCACAAGCTTGTGAACACGCATACATGCACTATGAAAAAAAACAACAAAGAATTTGTACCAATGAAAAGTGTATATATAAAAAAATAAATTGAGAAGTATAAACAGTCAATTGCTGATACCCCCTGACAAGTAGACAATGATTCCTAGAGGGTCTGTCTATGAAACGCTGAAGGTAACATCAATCAGCTTAATGACAAACTTTTAACTTGTATTAATTATATAATTAATTATTGTCATATTCACCTTCTTCAGGTAATTGGAATTTTGAACCAAAGCCTTTATTTTGTCCACTGGGGTAAATTGTTCTACTTCCACCTGCCATGCCTTTTAGGGATGTCTCAGTTAATTCCCTTTAACTCAACTCTCCAAGTTTTGGTTCACCACTGCTGTAGCCTGGTATTGAACTCACAACTATTTGGGTCTAGTCACTGGATCTAACCAACCCCTTTATCCACTTGTCCATGTGTCCTTGAGGACATCTGTGTATTGCAGTATATAGATGTCTTGAATTTCTGGGATTTATAAACCTAATGTCTCAACAACCAGTGCTCATATTACAATTTTTCTGTTATTATTATTGCTTATTTGTTACCAGAACTTATATTGCAAACAAAATGAATATGGCATTGAAGATGAGGATAACAGTCCAAATAATGTAAATAATATAAGTACCTCATCTCAGAGATATAAACACACACACACACACACACACACACATATATATATACATACACTACAATATTTGAAACTCAAAGCAAAAAGTAAAATGAGATCTAATTAAAAATATTTTATTAACAAATCAAACTAAGTAAAATTAATATTTCTCAACAGATGACTCACCATTGTCAATGCAAATCTGAAATTCTTTCATGAAAGCCTTGAATAACATTTTGATACATTTTAAGTGTTTTTTGAACCTGCTCATTTTCAATGACAGTTTTTAAATACTGAAGTATTATAAACCACATTCTTTATATGGTTCCAAAACAAAGAAGCATTATATCAGTGAACCTTTCTACTCAAATTAGTGGTCCCATTTTCTCAATCCATCAATTTGGTTATTATTTATTCAAAAACACTGATGTTAAATTCAGGTGCATCATCTGACTGAATGATTGTTGTTTGCAAAGCCCTTTTTGAGTGCTGTGGATAGAAAGCACTCGTTCAACATGTTCAAGTAGTTTTCCTTTATAATCTTCCTATCAGTATGATGGTAGTTTTATTTACACCTTGCATGCACACATAGTGTGTAATTTTTAAATAGATTTTTTAAATCTAACATTATTTCTTATTACTATAAGCATTAGCTTTTGTGTTTGAGTTGATATGTTTTTTATTTTCTTAAACTAAAATTTATAATAACCAGCCTAGAGAGAGAAGTCTACTAAAGAAAAAAAAATGTGTCTTCTGACAGGGATTGAACATGTAATTTTTAAATCAGTATCACCCCAAGCAAGGCAGTAAAGCCACTAAAATGCAAGGGTTACAGGGTGTAGAAGAATCAGGAACCGAAACATTAATGAGCAGGAAAAAAAGAGAGTGATCAGCACAGTAGATAGTGATTGACATTGCTTTTAAATTTTTGCAGATTAAAGTTGGCTGGAAGGCATGGAGCCAGAAGGGAGTTCCACAAGCGAGAAGTGCAAGAAAAACAACTTACAGTTACATCTAGGTAGCTCAAATGTAAATTGCTGAGATCTCAATGTCAGTCTGTGCCATGCTTGAATTCAAAAAGTTTAGGTACCTTAGCAAAGAACTCATCTGAAAAATTACCATGAAAGTATTTATAAAAATGACACAAGGTGCAACCTTACTGTTGTGGATAAATGACTGAAGCTGAGCAGCCAGATCAATAATATTACTGATTCTACTTTGGACCTTATCAAGGAGCACAAGGTAAACAGCAGGAGCACCAGGCCATATGTGGCAGCAATATTCTAAGCATGGATGCATGGTAGACTTATAGATATGCAAGATAGATTCTGGAGAGAAAAATTGTCTTGCATGACACATTGAAACAACCTTATTAGTAGTTGACCTAGAAATGGATTCAATGTACTCTTTTTACTTCATATCAGCTGAGAAAATTAGCCTGAGAAGGCACAATGAGTCACTTTCCTGGAGATTAGTATCAGTTTAGTTTTGGAGGCATTAAAATTGACAAGCCATCTTTTGCCCACTTAACAACAGACTTGAGATCATTTTGGACATTGGCTGCCATTTTGACCTTGTCAGACTGATCAGCCTTACTATTGAGGCAAGAGCAAATTGTGTTGCCAAGTTGGGAGCTGATGTAACTGAGGAGTGGCTGTTTAGGATAACTTTCATTTCATGATTTGATAAAGACTGGATCAGCTCAAAAATGTCTAAGGAGACACCGTAACTTTTTAGTTTATGGAGAAGGCCTGTATGTCAGACCCTGTCAAAGGCTTTCGAGATGTCCAATGCTACAGCTTGGGCTTCACCATTTTTATCTAGCACATGAGAGAATCTTTCCAAAATTATTGTCAGGACATCCATCAGCAGTAGACCTGGAAAAACAAAACTGTATTACTTGTCTGAGAAAAGGCTCTGCAATGAGAGATGATGAACCAATTCAACATTGATTAGGGCATCTAGGAGTTTCCCAAAGAGAGATAGAAGGCTAATAGGCTGATAGTTGGAAGGCATGGATGGTTTACCAGAGTCCTTAAAAACTGGAACAACAATGACTTCTAGCAGGCAGGAAAGCAGGAGACAAGGAGGCATTTATTATACAGTTTATCGTCTTTTTTCATCAGGGGAAACTCTTCCTATAGCTGAAATAAGATATTAACTGTGTAGCCACTATAAATAACATTTATAGTAATAAGAAATATATATATATATATATATATATATATATATATATATATATATATATATGAAATCAAAAATGCTAAAATAAAATTTAGAAAGCACAGTGTAAATGTAGAAATATGCAATGCAGAGCCTAAAATTAAATAACACTTCAGACACTACCCCTATACTTCTTAAAATCTAATAATAATTATTATTCACTAATTTAACAGCATGAAACAACCAGTTGCACAAGTAAGAGTTTATGTCTGAAAATTTCTTATGTGAGAGAAATCAGAAGAAGGGTGTTAAAAAACAATCTTAAAAGAAAAAAAGGTCATAACTTAAGAGTGACAAGTCTTTAAAAACAGTTGCAATTCAAAGATTGATGATAAAATGGATACTTCTGTCAAAATTTATAATTTATAAACATGCAATAAACTGATGTCTATCAAAACATCAAGGATGTTATTTCTCCATAAGGATTAATAACTGATCTTTTGCATCATGCGTCATCATTATCTCTCAATCAGCAGATAGAATTCAGTATTAATATGAAACTGAATTATACAGAGAATAAAGAGGTGTATCATATAACCCAACATGAATCAAAAAGGCTAAAACATAAAGAAAAATGTTAACAGATATGTACAAGGAGGTGCTGAAGAGTTCTCATTAAAATCAAGCTATTTGAAGAAGAAAAAAATTGATTTTAAACTAAAATTAACCCAATACAAAGCCCAAGAGCTACTCAAGGTATGAGGTATGTTATATGAGGAAATATAGTAGGAAATAAAGATTATGAGGATATGTATAAGCACTTCATCCAGCACAAAATATAACGCCTTGCATGTGTAGGTATGTGTATATATATATATATATATATATATATATATATATATTGTGTTGTCATGGTCACTGCACTAAATATAACCCTTTAGTTGTGCTGGTCCCCAAATACACAAACACCTAGGCTTTGAATATTGTACCAGAGGGGTTACACTTCAGTGAAGGTGGCTTGCATTCAATGCAATAAATTTCGCTTCACCAGCATGTATCATGTAATAGACTCTGGTCATTGTGTTTACTCATGAGGAATTCACAAATCGTACATTTTTGTTGGCCTGGGTGAGAATTTGATTATCTGTTTCCTCTACATCAGGTGATCCAGCAGAAAAAGGGTAAACATGCTACTGGGAAGATAATGATGCTGTTGCAAAGTTATTAACAATTTAATTAGAGGTAAAATTGTACAACACCAATGGGGCTGCTCAATCATCCTTTTTTTTTTTCTACCCTTTGAGGTACTGAGACGTCTTAGCAGTGAATTACTTTTACAGTGAACTTTTTGGGTGTCCCCAACTGACTCCTGCTTGCTGACTGCCGAATTCTTATTGTTGTGCACTTCTTCATTCATGCTTATGTGTATTCTGTTTATATAGACTTCCGTCTGGAAAATAGACAAAATTAATTAGCATCTGAAACAAAGAACCTTTTTAAGAAAACCAGATGGGTG
Organism: Acanthosepion esculentum; assembly: GCA_964036315.1. Taxonomy (NCBI): domain Eukaryota; kingdom Metazoa; phylum Mollusca; class Cephalopoda; order Sepiida; family Sepiidae; genus Acanthosepion; species Acanthosepion esculentum. The sequence continues at coordinate 104,592,492 of OZ038482.1, read as the reverse complement.
GCCACGAAGCATTTTTAAGTTTTCAAAATTACATTAAAAGCAACACAAATACAACTGAATAGGTCTCTAAATAAACAAACCCTAGAGTTTACTGAAAACTTGTGAAATTTTGGCAAACTCATTAGTCATGTCATGCCAACTTCCTTGGGGGTTATGGTGCTGGGACAAAGGTGTCAGTTATACTGAATCTTACTAAATTTTACTTAGTTTAGTTTGAGTTCAAACTCTTCTGAAGCCCTCCTCAAAAGCATTTTATGAGTTTAAATTAATATTTTTAAACCAGACTTTTTTCATTAGATTCCAATCTGAATAACCATTCTCCCATCCTCCTGATATCTCTATTCCTTCACTCAGAATTATGAAGTCTCTCAATATCTCAAGTCACTAACCACTTTTAATGCATCAGTATGATTCAACTAGAGCCACTGCCCTATTACATATGGAAAATAGATAACAATTGACTCTAGACTTGAAGACATTAAAATTGTAGTGTTTGGGGAAGCATCCATGTGGGAGTCTGTTCAACAAAATAGCAGTTCTTGTGGAGAAGTTTTTTTGAGTAGAACATCATTTCTCCAAAAGAAGATGTAGGGAACGAAGGTGATTTAACCCTGTGGATGTAGCAAGGCAGGTCAGATTTTGGAAAGTAGATAAGGCTAAGAGCTTTTCAGCACCCCCCTCATACATGTTTTCCTTTTTCTAACTGTCTAATTTTAAAACAGATATAAAGTTGTTTATACAATGAAAATCATGCTGTTCCTTCAATGAATTTGTTTCTCATCAAGGCTTTATAATAGACTTTGCTGCATTCAAGTAAATCCTCTTTCTGTATGTCATTCATCTCTTATTTACACTAAAGAACATAAAGCCTTTTACTTGAGGTCTACTGTATAAACTTACATCATATAAAGTCTAATATCTATCCTAATTGATGCACAAATATTTGGTGGTCAGTTCGATAATGACTTTCACCATACAGTACTTCCTCAGTTATCCATATCTGATGGGCTGAAAAGGTCATAGATTGACTATGAAGGAATGATGCTAGAACTAAACTCTTGCAGGCATAAATTCTCTGAAGACAGAACCCCAACTGAGTCACCCTTCACCCAAAGAAAGGGGTCTTGTCACCCTCTGCCTGAAAACAGAGGTTTTGTCTTGTTGTGAGCCTGGGACTGACTCAAACAGACTGGTATTTACTAACCTCCCCACAAGGCAGGATGTGGCACAAGGCAGGATGTGGCACAAGGCTGATTTTATGTGGGGCAAATCTAAGCCCGTATGCTCAGACTTCTACTGACTCACTTTGAGTTCTTTATTTAAGGCATCTTGCCTAGTTCATTTGTGTTCCCAGGTATCTCTTATTTACTCCACAACAGTTTTTTTTTTTACTAGTAAATACAAGGTAACCAAAAAAGTTCTGTCCATTTTTAAAGGAAAAAAAGAAAACGCTTCACGGTATGTGTAACTTATATTTAGTCTTTGACGTAATCGCCATCGGCATCCAGCACCTTCTGCCAACGTGTCTCCAGCTGTTCAATGCCCTTGCGGTAGAACTCGGGAGGTTTTGATGTAAAGAAGTCCATGAAGGCTTTGCGCAAGTCTGCTTCATTGGTGAAGGATTTCCCATGAAGATGATTATCCAGGGAGTGGAAGAGGTGGTAATTGGATGGCACATGGTCAGGTGAATAAGGTGGATGGCACAAAGTCTCCCACCCAAGTTGCTGTATGGTATCCCTGACCACTCGCATGACATGCGGCCTGGCGTTGTCATGGAGGAAAAGCACACCTTTGCGATTCACCAGTGCTGGCTCCTTCTGGCGCAATGCCTTTTGTACACGTTTCAATTGCTGCGAGTATAGGTCTCCAGTGACCGTTTGGCCCAGTTCATAATGAACCACTTGATGACCTGTCCACCAGACACAAAGCATAATCTTGCGTGGGTGCATAGGCGGTCTTGCGGTGTGAGGGACAGCATCCTGAGGAGACAACCAATGTCTGGAACGCTTGGGAGTTTCATACAGAACCCACTTTTCATCACTGGTAAGCACTCAATTGAATAAGGATGCGATAGAGTGGTGAGAAAGCAGCGATATACAGGCTGCCACTTGTTGTACCTTGTGGACCTCCAACAGCGTTTGCGGAACCCACTTGCTCAGTTTGTACGTCTTACCTAGGTGGTGCAGGTGAAGTCTAACTGTTTCATCAGATACGTTGAACTGTCTGGCAAGTTCACAACACGTTAGACGAGTCCTCTTCAATGGCCGCCTTCAGGACTCCATCATTCAAGACCTGTGGTCATCCACTGCAAGGCTCATCATGGAGAGACAAATCTCGCGACTTGAATTTTCGAAACCAACGCCTTGCAGTACGTTCATCCACAACACTATCCCCAAATGCTTGACATAAGCGGCAACTTGATGCAGCTGCTGATAAGCCCACTTTGAAGTCGTAAAGCACACAGCCCTGAATGAGATATCTAGACACTTCCATCCTTCTCATAGCTGTTCGGCTTATAACTGATGGCCAGGCATGGTGCGCGTGTTTTTTATAATGTCTGATGTTCCTACTTCTGGCTGTCCGAATTTGAAAACAATTGCTACACGCATTTCGTATATATTTCAACTTCATTCAATGACTAATCAAAAAACGGACAAAAGTTTTTTAGGTTACCTTGTATTTTATTTTATTTCTTAGTATTCACCCCGTCTTCCTTTTGACAAGTTTGCCACATACTGAACTTTGTATTTCTTTCATTTTGGGTGAATCTCTACTTTTTCCATACATTTCCTTTTCCTGTAATCATACTTGTACATTCAACAAATTCTTGGGGTGTTGGTATATAAAATATATCATACAGTATTTGCATAGATTCTTCCTTTTTTGCTGGCTTTTATTCAGTAAACCTTTTCTTTAACTGCTTCCAAAGCCTTTTGCATTCACTTTTTTTTTCTTTTACCATATACATCATTTTTCCAATTTGTGACCTTATTATGCTGTCTTCCTACATTCTTTTTCCATTTTTATATACTGTGAAAAACACTATTTCACCAATTTTGAAAAATTTTGTCCTTTTTGCTATCTGTTCTTATTCTTTTTAGACCTGGTAACAACTTGTCAAACACCAATTTAATTTTTTTTACGAACATCAATTCTGCTAGTGATACGCCTGTCGGTGTATTGGAATTCAGCGTTACCCGATATACTCTCAAGAATTTTTGTATTGCTTTTTCTCTTACTTTTTCATTACTTGCTTTTTTCAAAGCTCTATTAAAAGTACCCATAAAACATTTAGCTTGTCTGTTTGACCTTTGGTGATATGGCAGGGTAGTTCATGCAAAAACATTTTACAAAATTCTTTAAATTCGTAAGCAGTCAATTGTGTCCTATTATCCCAGGCTATCACATCCAGAATGCCATATCTTGCAAACAGTTTGTGTAAAAAAATTCACTCTAATCATGGAAGTTGGTTTTTGGACATAATGTGACAGAGAGAGACTCTGGGAAACACACAAACACGTATATTTTTCTTTAGTGAAATTGAAGTAGGTTTGAATAGCAAAATTAAATCAGAGCATTTTGTTTACTGATGGGGAAATCTGATCTAGGGCAGAAGTTGTACCCATTGAATCTGGGTCATCAGAAGACAATGGAAATGGTCGAAATAATTTTTATCGATTAAAAATTGAAATAGAGCTGAGTAATCTAGAAGGAACTTTGGAATTCACATGATTTTGGTTGAAGCAGCCAGAACCCTGTGATAATCGCGTGCAAAGTAGTAGGGCCAAGGGTCAGTTATAACCAGCTGGGTTTATCTATATAAACGTGTTGTTATGCTGAAAAAGGCAGACTGGAGAAAATTCTTGAAGAGAGAATTGGCCCGGGCAAGCGTTGGGAGGAGGAACACCACTATAACTTTAAGCCCTGCACAGAAATCTTTATCCTCCATTGCAAGAGACATATATTGTTCTGAGACGATTTAACAAGTAATACACATATACTCTCTCTCTGTCTAGAATCCAGTGTATGAGTTTTTACGTTAAATACTTTTCTTTTCTGTAATCCGTTTCTTTTCTGCTATATAATAGACATTAACAATTCAACCATTGAATAGTTGTTTGTCCGGCTTTCTGCAAATATTAATTTTTTTTTTGGTGCATTCTAAATTTTTTAGCACAGACTTCCCAGCCATGTCTACATCTTCAGTCAACCGTGAATGGACGGACATCACTTCTGCTTTCTGGATCAAACAAATCACAATGTGGGCAGGAAGCAGGATTAAACCAGCAGACTGGTCGAATAATCTACGGATGCTCAGGGGACCTATGGCCACTCCCTTAAGTTCAGTTAGGACCAAGTAGACACCTCAACCCAGAGAGTAAAACGCTGGAACGTTCAGGGGCTGGGGTGAAAGTGTTAGAATACAAATTTTAAGCCACTTAGTAAAGCTATCCACTACCACAAGATAATGTGATCTGTTTATTGGACCTGCGAAATCTATATGCAATCTTGACAACAGAGTATCTGTCTTTGGCGAAGGTTGTAATTTCATGGTAAATGATTTTGCTACCAGAGTACAACCTCTGTAAGCTTTTACTGATTGTTCAATATTTTTTTTTTTTAATGCAATTCACCCTAAGCAAGGCAGGAGTGTCTCTAGCATGCAAGGGGTTACAGAGGATTGAGAACAAGAGTAAAGGATACAGAGAAGAACAGGGAGCAAGCTCAGAGTGTCAGATGTTGATTGACATTACACTTGAATATTTGAAGATTATAGTCATCATGGAAGCAAGTAAAGGGAATGGAGTTCTACAGACAGGAAGTGCGGGAGAAGAAGCTGTTTGAGTAGAAGAGACAGTTACATTTAACCATTTTAACAGTGAAAGGGTGATACCAAGATGCTAGCCATCCTGGGTAAGATGTTAAACTACATCTGCGTCCTGGCTAAGACGATAAACTACATGCAGAGCAAGGCCTCTGGTCAGGAGGTTTTGAGGAGCCTGGAACCACCTCTTAATTGCTGGTGTTCCCAGGTCCACCCTGACTGGGAGTGGTAGCACCTGTCTTGGTCCCAGCTATGGACAAATAGTTAACTATTACCAGCAATACTTTTTGAAAAAATTTATTACCAGCAATACAATTTTGAAGGAAACATATTACCAAAAACAGATTTTTGACAAAACAAAATATTACCAGCAATAAAAAATGTTGTCGGCATTAAATAACCCATTGAGGTTGATATACCGTAAAACAAAATAAACCAAACCAAACCAAACCAAGATGCCAGCCTAGTAGCTCGCTTAAATTCATGCATACTGTCATCTCGTCTGCAGTCGCTCTCTCACAGACGCAATGTTGCATCACTCTGCCTTTTCTACAAGTACTTCCACGGTAATTGCTCTGAGGAGTTGCTTTCACTTGTCCCTAAGCCTCGTGAATTCAAGCGTCCTACGAGGCTGGCATCCCATTCCCACCCCTTCACCGTTGAAACTGTTAGGTGTAGACGTCTTTTCTACTCCAATAGCTTCATGTCGCGCACATCTCGCCTATGGAACTCCCTTCCCTATTACTGTTTCCCTGACAAATACAATCTCCAACGGTTTAAGTGTAGCGTCAATCGTCATCTCCAGTTGCCTTGATCTATCCACTTCCTGACATCTTCCATTCCTATCTGCTCTCGCTCTATATCTCCCGTAACCTCCCCACCTCGATCGGCCCTCCGTCCTTCTCTTTCTCCACATCCCTTCCTTTACCACTCCTATCTGCTCTTCCTCCAACCCTTCTGTAACCCCTTGCGTGATAGTGGCCACCGGCCTTGCTCGGGGTGATACGCTTAAAAAAAAAATAAAAAATAAAATATAATGCATGAATTGAATTGTTTATAAAATTATAAAAACAGATTTTGAGTTCAGAAACAAAGAATAGTCTGGAAAAACATAATTTAAAAACACTGAATTGGAGGAACTTTTGAAGGAAGATGCAGCACAATGCATCAACTTGCAGAAAAACTAAAGCAAAATTCATCAACTATAGTACATCATGTAAAAGCCTAAAGAAAAGTTCAGGAGCTTGAAAACACTTTCCATATGAATTTACAGAAAGATGTGTTAGTGAATGACTAAATGGTAAAATTATATTTCTATAAAAGGAATCTTTTACAAAATAATATACTCAATGCATTAATCATTCATTGTAATAGGTTGTGGTGATAGAGAAATAAATAACAAGACCAAAATTTCACCATCTTTAAAAATAGATGGATAATAAAAATCACCATTCTAACGCAAAACCTACTCTTGAGATTATGAACATCATAGGGTACCAAGATTACACTGCTGACATGATGGTACAGTGAATTATGGAAAAATAACTAAACATAATTTCACCTCATCACAAACTTAATGCAGCATAACTCAATATCTTTCATAGGATCGAGAATGGTATCAGCCCCTCCACATTTTCTAAAGCACAACTATCATCACAAAATTTGACTAACAAAAGAGGGATTTAGGAAATTGAAAACAGGAATAATATCCTCTTCAAAATCAAAATGGAGTACACATGGTACCAAAGTTGGATGGTTCATACAGACCCATAAGTGACTACAGGCAACTAAGTTCAATAACAAAAGTAGATCAGTACAAAGTGCTGAATATAAATTCTTTATCATCTAAACTGCATGCTAAGAAAACCTTTCCAAAAATTGATTTATCAACTAGCCCTCCACTTTGATGATGTACATAAAACAGCCATTACAACACCATTTGGTTTGTTTGAATATAATGCCTTTTGGACTACAGAAAGTACATTTCATCAGATGATGGACAACATCTATGAATTCAGTTGTATATTCATGTACATCAATGACATTCTCATCTTCTCAGACATTGAAGAAACTCATTCCAAAAAACTCAACCAAGTTCTACCAAAACTCAATGAGCACAACGTTAAAATTTATTTTTCAAAATGTCTGCCCGAGGCACACAGACTTGAAGTTTGGAGATTCAGCATTTCTAGCAAAGGTGTTGAACACAGCTGACCTTAATTTCAACTTGAATCCTTATAATTTTGTCTATTACTAGGGAGATTTTATTTTTTGATTTTACAAGATATTTAAGAGATTCAAACTGATGTTTTAGTATATAAGAGATTTAATATCTAAACTAACCCTGAGTTGACCCGTCATGCTTATGTAGAGGGATCAATTTTCCATTACAAAATTTCCTTAATTCTGTTTCACATTTTAGAGAATTCCATTTTTTTCTGTTTTCAGCATAGAATTCCGCCCCCCCCCCGTTTTTCAGGCTAGAATTCTGTTTTTACTTCATTATAAAACTTAGTGAGAAAGTCTAAGAATATATAAATGTTATTAAAGCAAGAAAATAAAAGGAAAATGAAAGATTTTACTAGCTGGAATATCCACCCATTGTATAAGTTGCTGCAGTTTAATATGGTTTGAACCTCATACTTTAGCCATTAATCTAATTTGATGAGTTTCTGAGACAACCCTTAGAAAGAATGCTACAATCCGAAATAAGAATTTAAGTGATAGTGGCAAAACCTACTGAAAAGTAGCACCACAGATAATTAAAAGAATTAAATAAGATGTGAACATAAATAAAATCCAAAATGTTTGAATATTCATTCTATATTTCTTTCCTTATTAGAGACATAAAAAAAAGACTTTGTAAACCAAATGATGTCTAAAAAAAATAGATAAATAAAATAGGCAAACAGAAAAAGTCCAATTTTAAATTAATTCCCATAAGTAATTGAAAAGTCATCTAGTGACAAAAAGCTACATTATCATCTGGTCACTTTATTGAAATTATTAAATTAAAATTTTTGAAAAAAGTCTAATTCATAAAATTTGGCTTTCTAAAATGACAAACTGCCCCCCCCCACACCTCTGTCATCTTGTATGATAGAAAAAAGAAAGGATAAAACAAAAAGACAACATTTTTGTTTTGCCCTGTTCCCTGCCTTTTTTAATTTTTTTTTTTTATTCTAATCAAGCCAGCTTCATAAAACTGGGTTCCTAAATACTGTAAACTGTAATAATTGCCACAAAGAATAGATTGGAGAAACCTCAAGGAATTTAAATAAAAGATTATATGAACCTTTTACAAAACAAAACATTAAATGCTTACTATAATGAGACTAACCACAATTTTGATTTTAAAAAAATACTATAATAAAAGAGAAAACAATTTACTAAGATGAAAATGTTCAAAAAGTGCTTTAATGGCAAGATAATCCTCAGTAAATTTGTGTTCAGGTTCTTACAATTTTTCATATTTCTTAGCAGATCTTCTATTATTATAATGTAGGATATTTAATAACAAAAGTGATGGATACATAAGCAAAAGAAAAAGAATCTAAACAAAATTGGCTAGATTATGTACTCAAAATGCATATTCAAAAAAGAATTTATTTAAAATTCTTAGTGTCTCTTTCATTCATGCACATGCATAAATTTAGTCCGATGAAGTATTAAAGGATGACATGCATAACAGAAAAACTTCCATTATACCATACCTTCCCCCAAAATTGTTCTTGATATATAAAAAATTTATATATCATTTTCTCGTACATATATATACACACACACACACACACACACACACACACACAGGTTACTGAGTTACAACCTCATTTTTGCCTTTAGAATGATATCAATACTTTGTGGCACATATTTCACAACATTCTGGGAGCACTCATTCAAAATTTTCATTCATGCTGTTATTAGGTTGTTTTAAAAATGTCAGATTTTAGAATTCACTTTTATTTCTGAATTAATATATTTAAACACTGAACATCTATACATTGCTGTCATCGAGTTAAAAGGTTATTTACACCTTTATAATAAAACTTGTTTGTATGCCAAGAAATCTTTGAATGTCATTTCTGCATCTTTACAATAGAATGTCTCTTGACTTAAAAAATTGTCAAAATGCTTTAAAAAGTAATAGTCAGTGGGTAAGAGATTAAGGGAATATGGTGGATGTGGCAAAGTCTCATATCCCAAGTCAGTGTCAACCTGGTAATATGTCACTAAGCATTATCATGAAGCAATGTTGATTAAGCAGTGCCAGTTACATTTTTATTAACTGAATGTGCATTTCAGCCATTTGCTGGCAGTAAACTTTGGCAGTGATGCTCTGGTTAGATTCCAGAAAGTTGTAATGGATAACACCAATGATGGAGTACCAGACATTCACTATAATCTTCTGTGGGTGCAATTTCGGTTTTGGAAAGTGTTTAGGTTCTTCATTATGATCAAGCCATTGAGGCAATCATGTATGATTGTCATAAAAGATCCATTTCTCATTACAAGTTGCTATTCAATAGCTACGGCTATTAACCATGAGCAGTTGAGTGCATACTACTTCCCATGAGTCAGTAACACAACAAAACAATGGCGTCACCGATATCTAAAGAACTGTATGAACAATTATTACTTGATAATTATTATTACGCACAAGTATAGCTTAGGATTCTAGCAGCTCAAGCTAGAACAAAAAAGCTGAAGGATTAAAAATCAGTTAGGGGGGGGAATCAGATAACTGATCTTTTCTTGGCAACTGCTGATTCTGAGGCTATTATAAAATTATCAGCAATTGCACACCCAAAACTGTTGGAGGAAAGGATGCTTGATAGTGAAAAACATAGCGCTCAAGAAAAGCTAGTGAATGCAGAGAGAGCTAAGTTCATGAACATTTCTCTCAAAAAGTGAATGAACCAGTTATTGAATATGTTCTTCATTTGAAACAGGCCACTAAATATTGTGAATTTGAGGAACTGAGAACAGAAAACCAGTCAATTGAAGAGGATTTGATCCAAATGAAATTGGTAAATGGCCTTCAAAATTAGGAATATTGGCAAATGACTCTAATGCATTTACAATTGGGGAAGTTGTTGCTAGAACAGTGTGTCAAATTTGTTCAGCAACAAGAATTAATTTGAAAATTTAATAGAACAAATATTATGGATCTTGTAGAGGAAATGAACACATACACGATAAAGAAAAAAGACAGAATAATGTGTATTTTGTGGTTGTCAACATCAAAGAGAAAAATAAAAATGTCTGGCATATCAAAAAAGATGTGAAAAGTGTTTCAAAATGAATCATTTTAAATGTATATGTAAATACAAAAAGAAAAACGTAGAGACAGTCCAGCAAAATGAGGAAGAAATAAGTATGGACGTCTTTTCATTGCAATAAAGAAATGAAAAAGGGAGAGTTTATTAAAAATTTAAATGAATAATGTTTTATTGGACATGCAGTTAGATACGGGAAGTGATGTGATGTTGGTACCCAGAAATTTCTGGAAGAAATTAGAAAAACCAAGATTAAAGAAATACCTTATCCAATTAAATTCGTTTGATGGATCCATGATAAAAATATTAATCTATTTTGAAGACTACTTGGAACTAAAAAATAAGTTTGATGTATTACAAATTACTATGGCAAACTGTGAAAATAAGCATGGTCTAATAGGAAATGATGTATTGAACATAAATTTGACAAAATTGGTAAAGTCAAGGCAGAAGAAACTGGAATGTTAAAAAACTATGAAGCAAAGTTAAGACTAAAGGAAAATTTATCCCCCCCCCACCTCATATTTCCAAGCATGAAAAGTGCCAGCCCATCTACTACCAATAGTTGTGGAAAACTAAAAAAATTACTTGAACAAGTTCTACCAAGAGAGAGCAAATGGGCCTCTCCATTAGTAATTTTAAGAAAGAAGGATGGGGATCTGAGCATTTGTGGTGACTACAAAATAGCCATAAACCACAAAATATGTGTGGATTTATATTCTATCCCCAATGTTGAATAGGCTTTGAACTCCTTTGCAGGTATGAAAACATTCTCTAAAATTGATCTAAAGTCTGCATGCCATCAAATACCTACTGATGAACACTTTAAAGAAGTCACTATAATAAACATGCCAATAGGCTTGTTAAGATGGAAAAGAATGGCATATGGAATTAAGACCGCAACTATGATTTTTCAAAGAGCTATGGAGCAAGCGATATAAAAAATATAATATCCTACCAGGATGAAATTTGAGTTGGTGCTATTAACGATTAACAGTTAAAATAGAAAACTAGTATGGTTTTGAATAAGTTAAAAATGCTGGATTAACAATTTAAAAAAAACTGTTCACAACACTAAAAAATATCATTTTGGGATATTCCATATCTAACAAAGGCATATCATCAGGCCAATTGTTAAATGACAAAATATTAGAAGTTGAAGTACCTAAGAACAAAAAAGAATTGGAATCTTTCTTAGGATTTGTAACTTTCTCCAGACAATAAATAGAGTGATATTCCAAACTAACAGAACCTTTTGCTACTTTAAGAAAAAAGATAATGGAATTTCTTTGGATAATAGAAGAACAAGTGGCATTTGAAAATTTAAAAGTTGTTCTAGCAAAGAAGCCATTAGTAAAAATATTCAACCCTAGAAAGGAAATAGTAGTAATAAGTGACACAAGTGAACATTCAATTTCAGGAATATTAGTTCAGGATAGCCATCCTATTATGTATCTTTCAAGAAAATTGTCAAAAACTGAATTGCACTACTCAAATATTGAGAAAGAAGTATTGGCATGGATAAAGAATTGTCATGGATGACAAATAGAGCTTGTCAGTTGCTTATTGAAAACAAATTCCTACTAAGGCCTGACCATAGACCTTTAGAATTCATATTTAATCCTAGGAAGGAATTTTCTAAGGTAACATTTAGAATTCTAAGATGGGACTTAATGTTAATTGCGTTCAACTTTGATATTGAGTACGTGAAAGGCACTACCATTCTGTATGTAGACGCTTTGTTGAGATTGAAGTTCATTACTTCTGAAAGTGAGAAAAAGGAGGAAAAATTTGAAGATACTTTCTTACACTTGGTCAAAATTGATATTTTGTCGATAGACAAATTAGCTGAGGATACAAAGCAAAATCCCATATTGAACATTATATTATTCAGGATAAAAAAATAAGTGGAATAATTGCTCACAGACAGAAAGGTGTTTTAAACAGGTTAAACACAAGTTAACTGTAAAAAAGGGTGTAATTTGTAATGGAGATTTTGTGATTCCACTAACAACACAAAATTATAAAGTATACATGAAGTACATTGCAGAATAATGTCTATGTAAAGGTGATTAAGGCTAGAGGTATGGTGGCCAGGCTATTCTACAGATGTAGAAGAGTACATAAAAAGGTGTAAAATGTGCAATAAAAGAAGATAATTTAGACAGACAAAAATGCATACATGGTCTAAAGAGTGCCAACATTTGGACAGAGTACACACAAATTATACCCATGTTATTGGAGTGGGATTATTACTAATACTGGTAGATTCATATTCAAGCTGACCAGAAGTAATACAGGTTTCCAACAAAAGAAGTTCAACTGTGAAACAAGTATTAAGTATCATATTTTCAAGAAATGGAATTCCAAAAATGCTAGTATCTGACAACACCCCAGAGTTCTGTAATGAGGAACTATGCCAATGGTTAAACAAAATTGGATGCAAACCATATATAGAACTCTACCATACCATCCATAATCAAACAGATTAGTAGAAAGGGTGGTACAAATTATAAAAAGCAGGTTGAAAATATGTCTACAATGGAAAGAAAAGATAGAAATATTTCTTCCTAGATTGTTGCTAAGATATAGGACAATACCACATGCTGGAAAATTGAAAAGCCAGTCTACCCTCATGGGTTGACAAATTAGAGCCCTATTGGCCATGTCTTATGCCACCAATGAAAAACTGTGGTATAAAAAGAATAGTGAATCTAATGTACAAGAGACAAATTCATAATTAATTAAATCTGGTCTCTTTCTCATATTAATGCATGAAATGAAATTCAGCAGGTTGCCATGATTGTATTTAAATGTTGATATTAAATTGCAGCCACATCATTAGCTGATTCAAAATTTGCATAAAAGAACATCTTTCTGAATTTCTGGGATGAGGAGTTATCATTATCTACACTATTTATATGCAGACTATTGTCTCATTTTTGTTATGTTGTGATGACAACAACAAAGAAGAAGACAATAGTTTGTATGTAAATAGTGTAAATAAAAACATCTATTCATGTGTACTTAAGTGGGCTATGGGGGGTGTATAATGGTCTGAGGATCACGTAAATTATGAAATTTATAGCATTGATTTCTCTGCCCATAATGTAAAGAAAGATTTGATTTATATACAGTAATTATATTTAGTTTTTTATGGTCAGAAATTAAGTGTTGAATAAAGTCAATATCTGTTTTTTTATTGGTATATCAAGGTTTGTCACTGACAAAACATTTGGTTAATCTAACAAGAAAATACTTTTTGGCCTGTCACTGAATTAAAATATACATGCATACAGTTTGAATGAAATTGAAAAGGACATTTGTGTTGCAAGGGCTAATTTCCTTTTGTATCTGGCAATAATCCCTGGAAAAGAATATAAACTGGCTCTTTGAAGTTATTTTAATCATGCCTTCTGTATTTAATCTGAATATATTTTCTGATAAATGCAGTATTTTAAATGGATAAATAATTTAGATTTGAAATTTGATCATATTATCATCAGCAAAGTGACAGGTATTGAACTAGTAGTATAAAACAAATAAAATCTGAATATGATTTTTGTTACATTTGTGAAGTCTTTTATTGCTCAGTACAGAGTTTATCATTAAATCAAATCTAACCAGAATTGGGTAAAGTGCTTCAGTCCTCCCTGGGTTGATAAGTGAAATATGAACAGAATGAAATAAAAAAAAATGAGGAGAAAAAGGAGTGACTAATTCACAGAAAGGTGAACAAATTTTATAAATTGTGATAGATGTTGCAGATTATAATCTCTGTTGTAGATAGGTAAATATATATATATATATATTTGCTAAATTTACCCTGCTTGAGGCTGTACTTATAGCTGAAGTAAAAAAAATTTAAAATCACTATCAGACCATTGGGAGTTCCTAAATTCAAAATGAGACATTTCATGGTGCAAAGGCACTGACATATTTTTTATTAGGAACTGCGCTATATACTGTATTCTACATTCGATTTCTCTTTTCACGCTGACCCCCACCTCCAAAATAATGAAACAAATTTAATCAAATCAAATCCGGACTTTGCTTTGAACATAACAATACCTAACTCCCACCTTTCTTTTTCTTATGTGTCACTTTGACATTCTGAATTGCCATTTGATACAGCAGCCTCCTGAAGTTAAACAGACTTTAACAAAATATCTATAGATACTTGATATAATATATAATTCTTTGCGCCATTATTATTATTATCATCTATATTTTTATGTTTTAATTTTTATCCCTTTATAAAAAGTGTGCAAAAGTGTCATGAATTGAATGGCTACATTCATCCAACTGGAAATTATTGGATTGTATACAAAAGATCTAGCCATCTCTCTTACCTCCTTTTTCCTTTTTTCTCTCTCCTTCCATTCATATTTTTTATACCGTACCTATGGACTATAATGGTATGTACTGTATGTAGTCTTCCACTTGGGATTCATCTTGATTCACTTCTAGCTCACCACTAGCAGTTGATTACTTACTACATGCTGTTGGCGAATCTTGTATGTGGTTCCTGTTATAAATATTATTGATCCATTTCCAACCTTAGTTTTGGTTATTCTTATTTATTAACCTTTTCCTAGGTTATAACAATATTCTCTGTCCCCTTCCTCTTTTACCATCTAATGATCCCTTTCTACTTCATTGTGCTACTTCAAAAATTAGGTCAACATGTCTACAAACTAAAAATATCATTTTAAACAAAATTTGAAACATCTCTTTCTTTTTTCATAACCCTAGGCCTATCTGAATGCATACCTTTTCATCCTCTCCTCTACCTCTTTTTAAATCTGCATGAATTATATTTATATCTTTCTTTGAACCTGGTAAAATATTTATCCATTCATTTGTGTGTAATGGCTTTGGTCTGAAGATTTGGAATCAAATTTTTCAATTCTAATGATGATAGGACAAAGTTTAGGAGGGACAAAATTTATTAAGCGTTACAAAGGACAGGACATTGTGGAGAGTTCTGATTGCCTACGTCCTGAAATGTAAAAGAAATCATCATTATAAGGTGCCAATGACATTTGTTGATATCAGTTGATCCATCATACCTAATTATACCTCAAAACACACCTATCATTAACTAGCTGGAAACTAGAGAGGAAAGATACATAACTAAAAAGAAATATGTGTTGTTAAACAACGTGAAGTTGTCTCCCTTGTATCTTCTCTATGAGTGAGGTACAACTGAGGCGAAAAGGCAGGGGAGGGACAGTTGATTATCACCATGTGGTGTTCAAAGGTCGACAAATAAATTCTTTCTCCACACACACACGTCTTGTTGGAGTCATTTATTTAAATTCACATTGGTAGCAGAGCGTTTAGATAAAAAAAAAAATGGCTTCTAAGTTTATTTCCCCACCTGCCTTAAACATGGACAAGTAAAATACTTGGAAAAAAGAGATGCACGTGTGGGAACTTGTCACCAACTTAGAGATACATAGACACGCCCCGGTGGTACTTCTATCCTTGGAAGGAAAAGCCAGGGAAGCTGTACTAGAATTGGACATTGCCACCCTAAATGCCGATGATGGCATGGAAAAATTATACCAAAAACTGGACACACTTTTCTTGGAAGACGTAAAACAGGCAGGCTTCTGACATGTCAACCATGGCTAGAGTTTCAGCAGCCAGTGTACTTTTGACCATCCTTCTAATGCGTTTGGATTGCCATGCGATGGGCATAAATTTTCGCTTTTCTGGTCGGCGAGATAGTGGCAGGAGGGGTCGTAACAGAAATTCAACACGCTCCACTGATAAAAATTTAAACCCACTAGGACCTGAAGGCAACACCACTAAATGTTTTACATGTGGATGCAAATTCCACTGGGCTCGCGAATGTCCATACGCAGAAGATACTTTGCATAAAAAGAAAGACAATGAAAACATACTCGTCTGTAACCTCGTGCTGACGAGTCAGCAAAAGAGGGAAGATGGTGCTAGCACGTTACTGGGTGAAACACTAGGCTCAGCCGTCTTAGATTCTGGTGCCTCTGGGACTGTTTGTGGAAAGAAATGGTACGAGTGTTTTCTTGAAACCATACCAGAAAAACAAAATATAAAAGTTTGTGATGGAGTGAGGACATATAAGTTTGGTGATGGAAACAAATTCAAATCCATCTACAAAGTCACTCTACCGTGTGCCATTGCCGGTGTTGAAGTCAGCATCGTAACTGACATTGTGGACTCAGACATACCACTTCTGTTAAGCAAAAATTCCATGAAGAGAGCCAGGACATGCCTCAATTTTGAGAATGACACTGTCACCATGCTGGGGAGAAAAGTCCCAATGTAGTGTACTTCATCTGGTCACTATCACATCCCTATTAGCAGGCCTCTACCAGACCGAGGTAAGTTCAACCAGATTTTATTTATTAAAGAAATTGCTACTAAAAATAGACTAGAAAAATTAAAATAGCCACAAAGTTGCATAGACAATTCAGTCATCCTAGCAGCAAAAAGCTATGTGATTTAGTGAGAAATGCTGGAATGAGAGATTTTGAATTTATTAAAATTCTACAAGAACTTCCTAATTCATGTGAAATTTGCATGAGGTACAAAAGGGCTGAACCTAGACCCATTGTTGGATTCTCATTAGGAACCTATTTCAATGAGAGCATTGGCATGGACATCAAAGAAATTAATGGTAACAAGGTACTGCACATAACTGACCATGGTACAAGATACAGTGTTGGAGTCAGGATTCCTAGTAAGGAAAGTTCTGACATCATTAATGCCATCTTCAAACACTGGGTTGCGTATTTTGGAACTCCGGGATTTATTCTCACTTATAATGGCAGAGAGTTTAATAACCAGTCATTTAGAGATATGGCACAAAATCTAAACATTGTGGTACGTACCACTGCTGCTGAAAGTCCTTGGAGCAATGGGTTAAATGAAAGACACAATGGGATATTGGGAGAAATGGTAAAGAAAGCCATAGAAGATACCAATTGTAGTTTTGAGGTAGCACTTGCATGGGCCATAAGTGCCAAAAATACACTTCACAGTGTTCATGGATACAGTCCCAATCAACTTGTTTTTGGCAGAAATCCCAACCTACCTGCTTTTCTAAATGACAAGCTTCCTGCATTAGAAGGTGTTTCCACCAGTGAAGTTGTTGCAGATAACCTAAATGCTATGCATGCTGCAAGGAAACAATTCATTGCATGTGAGTCCTCGGAGAAACTAAGACGTGCACTTCATCACCAAGTTAGAACACATACAGCACATTCCTACAAAAATGGTGATGCTGTCCTTTACAAAAGAAACCTGTGTGATAGATGGTTTGGTCCAGAAACCGTTATAGGGTGGGAACATAAGCAGGTGCTTGTCAAACATGGTAGCACATGTGTAAGGCTACATCCATCTCGCTTAGCACCCTACTCTGAGACATATCGAAATTCTTCTGAGGACAGCATCAATGTACCTAGTACCTCACAGAAAAGGCTTGAAGAATCTCCAGAAGTACCAATTTCTGAAGAGATTGATATGAATGAAGATTTTGAAACCACAAACAACAATGTCGAGCAACATCAGACTGTAGAAGCACGAGATAGACCACATAAGCAAGACTTCACTCCAAAGAAAATTTAGCTTCCTAAACCAGGACAAACTATTAAATGTAAGCTTGCCAATGACACACACCCAGAATGAAAAAAATTAAATGTCATAAGTAGGGCAGGCAAAGCAACAGGCAAAAACAAACATTTGATGAATGTGGTTATGGAACAGGGTGAACCTTTTTGGCTGGACTTTGAGCATGGGGTATCAGAGTGGCAAACAAGTGAGGTTGAGGAAACTGAACCTGAACACACTTCTTGTGATGAGGAAAATATAATGATTTCCTCCTCTAATGATGACCTGGAACTGGAAGAGGCAAGAAAGAAAGAGCTCCAAAGTTGGGTTGAAAATAAAGTCTATATCCAAGTACCTGACCAAGGCCAACCAAAAATTTCCACAAGATAGATTTACACAAATAAAAATTCCAATGGAAAGCAAACTTATAAAGCCAGACTTGTGGCAAGAGGCTTCCAGGATAGAGACACTAACAACGTAAGGAATGATTCTCCCACATGCTCTAAAGAAGGTTTACACATAGCACTGGCAATAATGGCAGCTAACCATTGGATGTGTAAATCAATGGACATAAAGACAGCATTCTTGCAGAGCAAACAGTTGGATCGACTGGTTTATCTGGATCCTCCTAAAGAAGCCAATGTGCCTCGGGGCTATGTTTGGAAACTCTCAAAATGTGTATACAGCTTCTGATGCTTCTAGGTCCTAACACTCAAGGAGGAATTAATGAAGTCAGGAGCAATAGCTTCAAAATATGATCAAGCGATATTTACATGGCATTTCGGAAACAAACTGCAAAGCATAATTGCTGCTCCTGTTGATGATTTTTGCTTTGCAGGATCAGAGATCTTTCAGAGCAGACTTATAGACAGGCTTCGTCATATATTTGCAGTTAAAACCGAAGAAACTGCTGAGTTCCAATACATAGGATTAGACATAAAAAAGAATAATGAGAATATCAAACTTGGACAGAATGAGTATGTAAAGAAATTAAAATATATTCCAGTAGAAGCAGGCAGGAACCTTAAAGATGCAATTTCCACAACCAAAATTACTGGAATCAGGCAAGTTATTGGTCAACTTAACAGGCTGGCCACCCAAACCAGACCGGATCTAAGTTATGATGTTAGTGCATTAAGCTCCATTCTAAAACATCAAAATTTAGAATGTATAAAACAAACCAATAGAGTAGTTAAGAAAGCAAAAATCACAGATAGACATCCCTGACTTAAGAAACCTTGAGCATTTAAAAATTGTTGCCTATAGTGATGCTTCTTTTGCTAATTTGACAGATGGGGGATCACAAGGAGGTTATATAATCTTTTTGGTAGGAAATAATAATAAATTTATGCCCATCGCATGGCAATCCAAGTGCATTAGAAGGGTGGTCAAAAGTACAATGGCTGCTGAAACTCTAGCCATGGTTGACATGTCAGAAGCCTGCCTGTTTTACAGAAAACTATTATTGGAACTACTGCAACTAAAAGATGAAACTGGGAACATTAAAATCATATGCAAAACTGACAATTCCTGTCTCTAAGACTCAGTACATTCATCAACACAGATTTTGGACAAGAGACTTTGCATCAAGATAGCCATTTTGAGAGAAATGTTGGACAGAAAGGAAATTGCAGAGTTCTCTTGGATATCAACTGATGAACAAGTTGCAGATTCCTTGACAAAGAAAGGAGTACCATCATTTAAAATCCTTGGTTTTATATCACAGCCCAAGGAATCATCTGTTTAATAAATTCAAAAAAATTTTTTTAATTCTCTTTTTCAGACAGTCATCTGAAAGAAGAAAGAAAAGAAAAAAGGGGAAAAATTGTTAATCAACGTGAAGTTGTCTCCCTTGTATCTTCTCCATGAGTGAGGTACGATTGAGGCGAAAAGGTGGGGGAGGGACAGTTGATTATCACCACGTGGTGTTTGAAGGTCGACAAATAAATTCTTTCTCCACACACACGTCTTGTTGGAGTCATTTCTTTAAATTCACATGAGTAATGGTAAAATACTGACCTGGAAAACATAACTCTTGTAATGTTTTGTAAAGTACTGATAGTTTGCTTTAAACATCATATGCATGAATACTATATAATCTTTTGTTCTTGAATATGTGCTTCTGAAGGGTGCATTTATTGTTTTAATTTCCTTTTATCATTAAATATTGTACTTCCTTTTCAAAATAGATGTTTCTGTTGAATTATTTACTTATTGTAAAAGGTGTCTTAAAATGTAGAAGAGAAACAAGCCAACAGGGCAAGAGATTGGATAAACTTATTTCTGGTGTGATGGAAGTGAATTTTTTCTCTCCAGTTAACTCCCTGGGTCTGAGTGGTATTAACCACCAGATGGATTGTGTCCCCTTGATGAACTGGCCTTTTAAGGAAACAGTAACTGATAAGCACAGGTGACATTATTGACATTTAAATAGCAGTGATTGTACTAATGTGTATGTCTTGGGTATGTGGGACAGCAATAAGAACTAAATAGTGAATGCCGGCATTGATTGACATATGGATATGTTTGTAGAACACAGGAGTCCTTGCAAGTGGATTGTGACTAATTTTTGTTGATGTGTAAACCTTGGTTGTTTTGTTGAATCCGGATGGTGTGGATAATTGCAACAACAACATAAATAAAATGACCGTTTTTTGCTTTCACAAGTTTACCAAATGTTTATACTATCATTATTTTGTTATTTCCCACTAGATGTTTTAACAAAATTTAACCTGATTTGAAACCAGCAAAACCAGTTTCTGAACAGTTGTCTTTGTTTTAATTCCTCCATAACTTTCCTGGTTACATGCATTGAATGGTGTCAAAAAGTTCTTCAGTCTTTATGTTGTAAAATATGGAAAGTGTGTGTGTTGAGTTTGGGGAAAATGTCTCTGATTACTCTCCCAATAACTACAGACAGAGAAGGGAAAGAGACAAGAAACAAAACAATGCTGCTTCAGAAACCACAGTATGGTGAGCAGCACACAATGTTAGCCAAAGAGAATGACTTCATAGTTTTGCCGACTGCTCACACTTGACTGCTATGTTCCTGTCACTTTTATTAGCAGGAGACAGTTGACAGAAACCCAGACCTGGACAAGTTGCAGAGAGGCCTGTATCTGGACATACCAAGCTGTTCTGCTACTAACAGGGAAAAACCCAGATGTAACTAGTTTTGACAAACATATCCACACATGATTTGGGGGTTCTTTTGCATCTGTACTGATGTGTCGTCACCACACTTTAGTACAAGTCAAAGAAAATATTTTTAAAATGCTCCTTTTAGTTAGCACCAATATTTTTGGTAGGATTAAAATAGGTGAATTTCCTGGGCACCTGCTAACATCTGTCTTTGCAGAAAAAGATCCAAGTCATGCTGTAATGCTGATTTCTCTGTCTGTACTTTTATATATATATATATATATATATGTGTGTGTATATAGACAGAGATTTGATTTATGTACAATGATTATATTTCATTCTTTATGGTCAGAAATTAACAGTTGGATAAGGTTTCTATCTGTTTTATTGGTTTGTCAAGGTTGTCAATGGGCACAGCAGATTTTTACTACTTAACAATATGAAAGGGTTTTACTCAAGTATTTACTACATCTTTTTTTATGTCAGCAACCATAGCATGTCACTGACAAAACATTTGGTTAATCTAAGAAGAAAATATTTTTGGCCTGTCATTGAATTAAAATATACATGCCTACATTTTGAATGAAGTTGAAAAGGACATCTGTATTGCAAGGGCTAATTGCTCTTTGTGTCTGGTAATAACCACTGGAAAAGATTATAAGCTGATTCTTTGAAGTTATTTTAATCATGCCTCCTGTATTTAAATTGAATATATTTTCTAATAAATATAGGTTTCATGCTCCAAGTATGGCACTCACAATCCATTTCTTTATCAGTAGCCATCAAATTCCACAAAAACAGACAAATATAGCATAATCTGCACAACTTGAATTAAAAGCATCAAGACAATTAGATAAAACAACATATATAATTGTCCATACCATTAGGTTCTAACAAGAGTAGTATGCATGCTTCTTTGAAAGCAAACCAGCCAGCTGCTAAAAATGTAAGTTTTGTATCTGTTGCACCCTTTTCATGGCTATATAAAATAGATTTAGTTCAACTTATAACTTTTATTGAATGATAATCTGAATTGATAAAAGTAGTCTTTTGAGATAAAAGTTCTTCACATAATTACATATAAAATAAGATTTTTATCATAAATTTATACACTCTCTGACAAGTTAATATGTATATGAAATTTTGGGGACAATAGTCTAATAATCAATTAGTATAGGTACCAGTTTTCTTTTGCTTTAGCATTATTTGCAGTTGGACTAATGTCCTCATCTTTGTTGTTATTATCATGGCTTTTCTGCTGTCGTGCTCTCTGGCCTTTCTCAAATATCTGATGACCCAGGTAACCTTCAGGGAATTGCAAATGAATCCTTTAATCTACTGACGTATATTGTCTCATTCCATTGTCCATGTCCAGGGATATCATGTGCTTTTTAGTAATGCTAACTTAGTGCCCATCCTGTTTCTACTGAGTCTGCATATATACTACCTGGCCCAGAGATTGAACTCACAATTATTATGTCACCAAATTTGTGAATGCTTTAATCCTATTGTTCTGTTAGACAATCCTGAATTTAGAACTTGAACTCTTTTGTTCTTATTATCCCCCACTGCTGCCGAAGGTTTAACAAATTGGCAGACAGTTGAAGAAGGCCAGAGGTCACAACAGCTGATAACAGTAAAGATGAGAACCTGAGTCTGACTAAAATAATGTAAATAACTTATTCCAGAAATTCAGACAATAATTTTAACTTGACCTTATATATGATATAGATTTTATGAGATTTTCAAATAAACTTTGGTATAAGCCCTTTCAAAAATGACTTTCAAGAAAACAATTAAACAAAAACATATCAGCATTTCAGCTTTATTTTAATCTATTGAATTCCTTCTTTGTGTTCATGTTTTACAACATTTCAACTGATTCTATAAATCTATCACTATTTTCTGGAGAATTTTTGGTTTTTACATCATTTCTGAAGAAGTATATACTTGAATGCTGAAATGTTTTAACTACATCAAAACAGAATTCAATTGCTTAAAGAAAATTTAGAATGTTAATGATTTTTCTGCAAATTATAGACAATTTAAACCTTAAATATATATTATATTCTGTGATTTGGGCATTTTTAGAGTCTATGGTCAGTATTTTGCTTACAGTATGTTCTTTTTTTCAAAACTTAATGTGGTTTTTTTGATAAAACCTTGAACCAAAAATTTATAGTGTGTCAGTAATACACAACTTATTAATGAAAATTGTTCAAGAATCTAACATCCATTTTTATATAAAAGATAAAATTACCTCTGTAAAACACATGCCAAAGCCATCCTCAAAACATCAGAATAAAGTGAGCAGGCATAGAAATATCAATAATATGAATCAACATTATGGCTTACCAATCAAATATTCATTTCTTACAAGCTTGCTTTTCGGGGTTTTAAAATTTTCTGATAGACAAGGTTTTTAGACGTGACATCATACAATGAGTAATATTTCTTTAGATATAAAAAACAGTAAATAGAAAAGGATTGTAAAAAAATTTAGTTGATTTAGATAGCCAATGTGTCTAACATGATAAAAATGTTAGATTTATTAGACAAGAAAAAACTGATATTTAAAATAGAGTATATCTGTGCCTAAAAGATTCTGTCAAGGGACTTGATTACTTCTGAATATACGTACATTGAAAAACTAAATCTTATATATACACATGACCACCCATAAATTTGTTGGGTTCCTTTTAATAGTAGTTCATTTCAAAATGATGATGTAACAATATTATCAATTTTATTATTACACATATTTTAATTTGTATTTGCAATACAAGATATTGTAATTATTATTACTCATATAATATTACTTAGATCAAATGAAATAGTAAATTAATAAATTGAAAAGTTTTCAGAATTTATGAAAAAATGCAGTCCCTGATACACAAAACAACAGAAAAAAAATGACTAAACTTTCAACATATTAAAATTATTAATATATCATTGAAATCAATGTAATAGTCTTAACAATTCATATATTTTCTTAATGAAATTCAGCAGGAAATTCAATGATAGACATTAAGTTATCAAACAACAGACTTTCAGAATGAACAATAAATTAACAATACCAGAATGACATAGGAGGCCTGTCATTGTTCCAGGATTATAACCTAGCTTTAATTTGAAACATCCCTTTAATGCAAACATTGCCTTGCAGGAAATAGTTTACTTATTTTTACAATGGAATTGGAAACTGATATCATACTAAAGACCTTTCCATTCAAGTAATAGTCATCCCAGAGTGACAATTTATGCCAATTTTAGTATTTACCATATTATTTTCAAAGGTAAAGGTCATTCCAAAAAGAACAAGCAAACAGCAATCATTTGCATAGGGAAATTTATTCATATTTATTGAAATAACAAAGTATGGATGTCTCCTTTTTGTGCACATAGTTTCATTTTTCCTTGGTAATTTTTTTCAGAATAATTATTATATATATATGTTTCTTCCTCATTTATTTCAAAATGCGTGATGACTGCAAACCACTATACATCTATTTAGTTATTTACCATCAAATCATGTGACACAATTTTGCAGCCATACAGATTGTTTCACAATAGCAGATCCACATAACTTCATCTATCAAGTAGTTGTCAAATGTCCAAGATATTCTAATGTAGCATAGTCTATTGCATAAATATATGTTGTGTTGTGTATATTTAAACTTATTTAATGTTATTGTATTATGAATGTTTATTATCTTTCACAGACATAATAGCTGGAATATAATATGCAAGTGTTTGTTTATATATGCAGATTGATAAAAGAATGTGTATCAATAACAAATATTGAATTTCCTGTTAAAAATGCCATTAAAACAGAAAACTGGCCCTAGCTCAAGAACCCCTTGTCTAATTTTAATGAAATTTGGCACTGCACTCAACAGGGGTGCAAGATATAAGATATAATAGGCTACTAAATTAATTGGAGTATTATGTATCATTTAAACTGTATCTCAGATACAAACATACATACATACAAGATTAGCATTTTAGTATTATATAGATGTTGAATTAATTTTCTTTTCTCTTTCCCAATTAGTACATACCATGCTTGGACATGTGACCCACAAGAACCAATCAACAGATCACCTTTTTGACAAGATAATTTCTGGTAAGATGCTGCTAAGATGCAGTCCTGATGCATGGGTGGATTACACAACCTCTTGTAAGATGATGTACCAAACTGTGAGTAAATGCCACTTTTGTAACAGCTACTGGCTTTCCTTTACAGGGTTGGAGAAGGCATGTAACACATTTCTAAACTTGGTTAGTACATTCTCTTTCTAGAAAATAAAAGCTTTGTTTGCATTCTTTTGATTTCACTCTAGTCATTTTTTTTTAATTATAAACTTTTGGGTAATTGTTTGCTTTTGACAGCTAGATACTATTGAAACCACCCCACATACATTGGTAACCTAACATGCAGAGCCATCCGATATCTCTAGAATATGACAGTAATTTTGATTTTTTTTTCAGTTTCTTAGCATGTTGTATGTTAACCCTATAAACTTTTGGGTATAGGTCACAGCCACACCCAGCTACATGTTACTGCTATAGTTTCTGTAGCAAGTAGGGTTTTATGGGGTGCTGTTGCTAGCTCCATGTTCAAATGGTTTAGAATTTAGAGCTGTTCTTCTAGATTGGGTGCCAATCCAATATAGAGACCCAGTCTGCCTAGCTGGGCAGTGAAGAGATGGATTCATACCTTTTCCAAGGGTATTTGTGCAAAAGTGAATGCAATGGTCTTGGCTTGAATTTGAACTCAATCCCACTTTCTGTAACAGTTATGCGTCATGTAAATCTGTTTCTTATCAGGCATGTCTTATTAATTTTTAAGTAATGTATCAGTACAGATTTCCCACATTTTTCTGAAAATAGAGAATTTCTAGGATAACTTTTGTAAGCCAAAACATAAAGCAAGAATTACCATTAATTTATATGGGAAACATTTTAAGTGTTCTCAGAATTAAAATATAATCATATTTTCACTATAATTGACAGTACTGCAATGATTGCATAAAAGTATGTCTTTAATTTTGGAAAGGCATGTTTAGGGTAGGTTTTGTGAGATGTTCTCAGTGCCAACAAAGAATTGTATGAGAGAACAATGCCTGTGATTAAGCAGTCAAGCATACTGTTGTATTTCAAGCCTTTCAAATCAGCCACATTAGATGACAAACCTTGACCTTTGACACTGAAGCAGACAGTTATTTTGTGAGTCTGGTATGCTCAGAATCTTTTCTCATGAAATATCAGTAACTATTTCTTCACTTCATGACACTTCAGAAAGTAGAGGAAACTTGTACTAATATAGGTTTCTTGTAAAAATGATCTACAGTGAACTTTCAAAAATCAAGGAATACATGTTATAATGGTTTAATTTTAGTAACATAATGCAAATAGAAAATATTTTCTGAGGCAAACTTAGAAAAAGCCAGCTTTAATTTTCCATTTGTTATACTACTTAATCAAGATCTCTTTCTGATTCTGTTGTGTCGGAAACCTACCACCCCTCTTGAAGATGAACTTGTCTGCATCTGTGAACAAAGACTTTAAATAGTGGCATGTCAGTTGACATGGGGGAGACAGGGAGACAGAGAAGTTCCTGGCTGAGCTAGTTATTGACTACTCAGGCGATTTCTGTACCTTTTTACCAACCTATTAAAACTCTTTTTATTGTGACGTGTTATTTGGCGTTTGTCTCTACAAACCCCAAATCAACCACATAACAGATTCACAAATACATTACACTAGACATCTCAGCCAGATGTGAGTGCTAAGAAAGCAAAACCAAAATAAAAGAAAGTTGTTTTCTGCACAGGGGCTCTGAGCATCACATCTGGTCCACAAAACAAATCCCCACAAAAATCTCAAATACAATAGTCAATCATGAATGTTGCTGCAAAAAAAAAAAAAAAAAAAAAGATATAACAGGATGATCCTAAACTTGTTGAACCAGATATAAAAAACGCATGTTTTGCTGACAACAGGCAGATTGTCACATGACTGCCAGCCCATCCACACACTTTACTGGTGTCAATTTCAACCCTAAAGATAGATGGATCAATCCCGCCAATGACACCCCACTTGTGCTACCACGTGGCCTCACTAATCTACTCCAAGCCTCTCTCCTGACACCACCAATGATTGTGGTCAACTAACTCAACTAATCCATTAATTCCTGGTTTTACCAACAACATCCTTAGACCTAATTTCTTCCACTACCAATGGCAACTAAAGAACCACATGTCAACAATTTTGTCACCTTTTCACACAACTAACTATATATAGTTGTAGCATCCTTCTGTAGAACCATATTTTTGTTGCTTCAAGTGTCTCAAAAATTTCAACTGTCCCTTTCTGATTCTAAGTATATTTGTCCTATTTGTTTCCATTTTGTTTAAAACTTCCATATTGTTTATATGCTCTGTCCATGGTATTCTCAGCATCTTTCTGTAAAACCATATCTGTGTTGTCTTGAGTCTCCTTTACATCTGTGAGGAGGTTAGAGTTACATATTCCTGAGACCCAAATGTTTCAAGTAACTATACTGTGATTTGGTTATCTTAAGTATAAAAAGTATAAACAGACTACATAGTCATCTTGGATTTTGAATATAAGATTAAGAGTAAATAAATTTCAGAGCAAGCAAGTACAGCTGAACTAAGAAATATCCTTGATGACAACAGTAGTGGCAGCTGTCAAAGTAGTGGCAACAGATCACCAAAGAATATGCATATCAAGTCTCACTACCCTTTGCTCCAACTATGTTTAGTGCAATCTAATTAGGCTGGTATTAAGTTATCCATCTATATTTTTGAAATAGTGTTCTTGCATAGGTTCAGGGAAGAGCAAAGCAAACAGTGTTAGCCTTTCCTCTATAAATCTTTTTGATTATGGCAAACCATTTATTTTTGATGATAGTTAATGTCCTTTTAAAAAAATTAGTTTACTGAAAGAGATGTGAAATAACATACAGAGTTCAAGGTTCAATAGTTTAGTTGTTGAATATTTAATGTCAAGGATGGAAAACAATTCCATTTTATATACAGTTTATGGAGTGGTTCTTTTTAGTTAAGTTAAATCATTTTTTCTTATTTTTATAGAATCTTACAATAAGATGTTGACTCTCTTCTAAGTTTACTATTACATCAAAAATCTGAATTTTTTCTGAACTGGTGAATAGATTGTAGAGCTCTACTCACTTTTAGCAGATTAGTTATAAAGAATCTTACATTTGGTCAAGAAAACATTTCCACTTAACACTTGTGATATACAAGGTTTCTTTTTATTTCGGTCATAAAGGTGTTCAGAATCTATAATATTCAGACCTGTTTTATTTTGAGAATATATAAAATAATGTTCAGTAGTTTTTAGGTTCTATTAAAAGTTGTCTAATTGGCCCACCTTCACTCGGCTGTATTTCTTGCGAGAAGTGGATGTCTGAAAAATGAAGGTTGAAAGCTCTCAGCCCTTTACACATGATCATCATTTTAATGCCTCCAAAACAAAACTGCTCTCTATTAATCACCACAAGGATCCTTCCCTGCATCCCATTAGAATGTCTGAAACTCAACTTCTCGAGAGCTCCTCTCTATGGCTGCTTGGTCTCACGCTGTCTGCTGACCTGAGATGGAACAAATACATTGAGTCAATTGCTTCATCCACCGCAAGGAAATTTGGCTCCTTGTGCGGGGCCAGGAAATTTTTCTCCCTGAAATCGATCCTCCAAATTTACAAATCAACCATCCGCCCTTGCATGGTGCCATATATGGTCTAGAGCCCCTTCTGTTTGCCTCGAGGTTCTTGATAAGATCCAGAGACAGGTATGCAATGTAATTGGCCCTGATCTGGCTTCTCATCTGCAGTCTCTCTCTCACAGATGCACCGTCGCCTCTCTTTGTCTCTTTTACAAATACTCCCATGGTAATTGCTTCGACGAGCTGCTATTGCTGCTTCCCAGGCTCCATGAATTCAAGCGTCATATGAGGCTGGCATCCCATTCCTACCCTTTCACGGTTGAAACTGTTAAATGTAGACATCTCCTTTACTCCAATAGCTTCATATCTCGCACCTTACGCCTGTGGAACTCCCTTCCCTATTCCTGTTTCCCTGACAACTATAATCTCCAACTATTCAAATGTAACGTCAATCAACATCTCCAGTTGCATTGATCTATCTACCATCCTTCTCCACATCCTTTCCTCTATCACTCCTATCTGCTCTTGCTCCAAATCCTCTGCAAACCCTTGCGTGCTAGTGGCTTTCAGCCTTGCCTGGGGTGAAAAGCTTAAAAAAGGAAAAAAAGTTCCTGATAATGATCATGAACAAGTCATAAACAATAGATATATAGTCTTTTATTTCTTCTAATCAATGTATGAAATTTCCTTCAGTCACCACTTTAAGGTGTCTAATAGATGTGAAAGTAGATTTTTTTAAATTTATTTATCTTTAGGAAATTTTCTGACACAGCCTTTCACTGAGGTTATTTTTTTACCCTTTGAAGAACCCTGAATCATCCCCACTTTATTACATAGAGAGAAAAATTCCAACTCCCCACTTGTATCATGCATCTAAGATTAGCCTTTTATGGTAAAACATTATATCATTTTAAAGATCAAGAGATTTTCATATATGAAGTTGGAAGTAAACATTTTTTTTTCCTTTTATCAATACAAAAAGATTAACCATAAACTCCACCAAAAGAAAAAAAAAGAAAACTTTTCTTACAAAATTACTACTGGATAACACAATAATTTTTTTTTTCATGGTGGCATTTTGGACATGTACTTTTTACCAAATTCATTCAAAGAGATTGTATTTTAATTGCATTGTGACAGCTGTCATATCAGCATACATCTTGAGAAAAACTTATCAGAATTGGCATATTTTTATTTATTGATTCTAACATGAAAACTAGAAGAAAATAAGCAACATTTTTAGCATTTTAGGCCTTTTTTAAGAAAAGTAAAAAGATGACTTTAATACAAAAAATAATTTGTACACTTATTATGAATGATAGAATTAGACACAAGGAGTTTGTGAAATTTCAGACTGGAGATTTACTGAACACTACCCTGAGACCAGTTCAGTTGGTAGCAGTCAAATGAAGACTTGTGAATAATCAATATTATGATGTGGAAGACAGCTAACATATTTAAAATATCCAAATCAGCCATTGAAAAATCACTTGCAACAGCTTGATTATATTAGTTACTTTGATGTGTAGCTTTGACACATGTTACTAGACATTTAAATGTTATGCTTTTTAAGCAAATTGAGACCGGTGATGAAAAGTGGATACTTTACAACAGTGTGGAATACAAAAGATCAGAGAGCAAGTGAAAACAATCATCACTAACTCTATCAGAGGTATGTCTTCATCTAAACAAGATGATACTATGTATATAGTGGAATTAGAATAAAGTTATCTACTATGAGTTTCTTCCAAAAGACCAAATTATTAGCATAAAAAAAATATTGCTTCTTATTAGACCAGATGAAAACAGAAATCAATGAAAACCATCCACATTTAGTTAATACAAACAATTTAATATTCAATTACAATAATGATAGACCATTGGTCACCAATTAAAAAATTGTTCCAGTTTGACTGAGAGTAACAGGGTAGTGACCCTGGTTGAGTTGTAATAATGCATGAAATGTTGTTTATTAACTTGAGGTATTGAGAGTGTTAAAAATTAAGTAAGGGAGTAAAAGTACTAAGTGGAAAAAATATAGATTAGTTTACTAGATTAGAACCTGATAGAAGAAGGTTTGTTTTAATATTATTGACCATAACCTATAAAATGCTTATAAAGATGGATTTGAAAATAAACCTTGTAAGATTTAGTAAATTCACTATGACTAAATTTTTCCGACCCTGCTTCACAATCCTTGTGGTGACAAGATTAATGTGTTTACCAAAATTCTACAAAATCCTGCCGAACTTACATTGTTTTTTTTTTTACCAAAATTTAACCATAGGTGTTATTGGAAGGATCTGATCAAAGGTACTTTTTGACATGGCTATGTGCATTCTAAACAGGAAGGTTTTGTGGGAAAATAACATCCATTAATCTCATTCCCAGGACAAATTTCTATATAAGTCAGAGCCTGCAGTTGCTCAGTCAGTTTGTGCCACAGAATGTTTCACTGCAAGAGAGAGCTGTCTCTCTCTCTTCCTCTCTACAAGCTGAAGGTATCTTCAATGCACAAACATAAGTGTCTAACACCACTGTTAACTTTCTCAATGCCTCAAGAATCTTGGTAGAAATCAACAAGAGTGATTGTAACTTTTGACAATCTATGGTATGAAACAGTAGATATTTTTTTTCAACAGTGTTTATTTTTGTCTGCAATTTTTTTGCCTTTTGAGAAAGTTGCTAGATCAACAAAAACACGGCCTGTTAGAATGGCAAGAGGGATTTTTCAATAATCACATACTAGCAGGTACATAACATTAAAACACTAGACAACCACATCCAGATGAAAATAGTGAACTAATGAAAACACTCATGTCTATAACACATTACGCCTCAGTTGTAACACCTTACTGTGCATTTTGACACCATGACTGATCATAGGTGTACATGAGCATTTTTTGCTAATCTGCCATATTCACTCAATGTTGCAACTTTAGATTACCATATATCTTAGTCTTTAGAGAATTCTTTTAATGAAAAATGTAAATATTGCTCTTGGAGGTCAACACAGACTATTGAGAATCATCTAATGGCAGCAGGAATATGGACAGACATTTTTCAAGCTAGGCTTCTGCACACACCACAACACCATTGTACATGTCTCTAGTGGTGTTGTGAGAGGGGCATTTGTATGATTGAATGGCACCCTGTAATGATCAGTGTTGAAAATAGGTTCTACCTTCATAACTTGATCTACAAACTGATTTCTTACAAAGAATACATATTCTATTCATATGAACCTATCCTAAAAACTGTTAAATAACCCATTGAAGTTCATATGTTGCAAAACAAAATAAACCAAACCAAACCTACCTTCATGCAAGTGATATAAATCTAAGGAGTAACATCTTCCAGAGCGTTTTTGCACATGACAAACTGGTCCAAGCCTGAGCACAATGGTGTTGAATTACAACTCTTGCTCCCTTTTGGTATTTATGGAAGGAATGTGAAACAGTGCCATATACATCTCAAACATTGTTCAATAATTTCTGCTGCCATTCTTGCAACAGTAATGTGAATTGCTTTCTCAACAGAATAATGCCTGCCTATATGATGCCTGTACTATTCAACAAGCTCTGCAAGATGACAACTTCCTTGACCAGCAATAATATCAGACTTGTTTCCCATTGAATGTGTATGAGATATGATGGGATAACTCTTACTGTATTGTATCAATAGGTGCAATAGTTGAGAAATAATGCATCATAGGATATTATTCACTATCTGTGTGATTGTATGCACATAAGAGTACAGGCCTCTGTTAAAATCCTAGGGAGATGTACAGTTTATTAACATAGGATCTAAGTATTGTTGATAATCCTTTTATTTCTGAACATATGTAATCATTTACTGTCATCCAGCTAGATTATATGTATATTTAATATTTAGCCATTTGCAGTATATATATTCAATGTGTTGTAATTTTCTTTTCCATGTGTGTGTATAGAGAAATTTGCAAGCATATTTTATATATAATTGATAACTAAATTATATAATTTTAGAGTTACTAGTTTTAAGAGTTATTGATAATTACTTTAATTTTAAGAAAAAAAGCAACATGGTTGAAGTTTACTAAAAGACATTTATCCACTTCTTCCAACACTAAAGATAGTAACAATTTTTATTAGCTGACTTATCAGGTCATTTGAAAATCTCTTTCTGCATGAAAAAAATATCCTGGAATTTAAATACAAAAATACAAAGAACTTTTTCTATAGTAGATTCTGTTTCAGTTCAGATGTTGTAGAATGTCTGGGATTTTTATTTACATTTGGACTAATGTCTTCATCTTTGTTATTATCAAAAGACACAACAACTTATCTTTTTCTTACTATTGCTGCTACTGCTGAGCCTTACTGTCAATTCTTTCTTTATTAATGGTTCCTATATGGTATTTATTCATATGCTAAGGTTAATGAACTTGTGTACAGCAGCAGGCAGGCAATAAGAACATTATGTTTAAGGCTCCAGGTTATAGATTCTGGATTGTCCCAGATGATAATAGCCTAGTAGATTAAAGGATTGGATTGTGAATTTGTTGACATAGTAATTGTGTGTTCAATCCTTTGGCTGGTTAGTACAGACTTGGACTCAGGGGACACAGGATGAGCAATAACTGAGCAGTACTAAAACAAAAAAAAAGAGCAAAAAGAATGACCTAGTACTATGAAACATACATGCTATTCTGCCTTCCCTCACCTCCAGTTCAAAACACTTGGCACATATTTTGTTAAATTTGTTTAGCTCTCTTAAGGAAGAAAAAAAAGTTTGCTGAGTCATTGAAATACTGATTTTTGTAAGTGGATCTGGCCAAGAACTTTCCAGTACCCTCTCATATTTTGGCCTTGTACAGAACTAAGCTAAGTTTAGTAATTATAGTAATATGTCTGGGTAAGTGTGTGTGTATATATATATATATATATATATATATATATATATATATATATATATTAT
Organism: Acanthosepion esculentum; assembly: GCA_964036315.1. Taxonomy (NCBI): domain Eukaryota; kingdom Metazoa; phylum Mollusca; class Cephalopoda; order Sepiida; family Sepiidae; genus Acanthosepion; species Acanthosepion esculentum. The sequence goes on along the minus strand of OZ038482.1, from coordinate 104,558,977 downwards.
GATTCCAATGTAATAAATTATAACCATGGAATATTAGTGTTTGAGCATTTTATATTATATTATATATATATATATATATATATTCATGATTTTTCAGTATATATAGAAATTGAGACATTTTCCCCCAGCATTGAAACCATTAATACCTGCTGGATCTACTCAGTGAGCCAATTTCACTCCAGCAGATGTTAATGGCTTCAATATAAAAAAAAATATTCCGGCTTGTAGTATCTATTAAAGTTACTTATTGTTCCTTCCTAAAAAATTACAATGCACTTTCCTTACACATTCTGGCCTAAAGACATCTGTCATAAAGAGCTGAAATGCGTTGTCTGAATAAGCTTTTCAAGCTTGTCTCATTCTCTCTCTCTATACATACATACATACATACATACATATATATATATATATATATATATATATATATATATATAAATATAAAAGTGAACATAGAAGTCATCACTTAGAGCCGACAGTCTGTTTCATACTAGATGAAATCATCAGGCCACGATTGCATCTAGCATGAAACAGATTGTTACCTCTAAGTGTTGACTTCTATGTTCACTTTTATATTTACACATGCTCTATCTCTGATATTGAGCACTTTATCCCATAAATATAGCACATTTTAAGACTATATTTCTTCATATATATATATATATATAATATACCTATTTGTTTATATCAGTTATATATTTATTTATACTCATGGTTATATTTGCAATATATGTTTATAAAAATAACTTCATCATGCTTATTTGTACAAAATAAGCTGCAGGTCTGATTATTTACATGTGTATGTATGCAGATTTATTTCTTGTATGTGTGAGTATGTGCAAATTTCAGCACATTATTGTATGTACTCACTTCAATGAGTACATATGTTTATATGTATTCTTATTTGTGTTAATGTGTGTATGTTTATTAATGTGATGCATGTGAGTGTGTTTATATATGCCCATGTATGTGTTTGCCTGTGTTCTTGTTATTATTTCTGAGTCACATTCTAGAGTAAGTTTTTAGACAAGGTCATGCACAACAGCTTGCACATGGCAAAAATTTGACCTTTGAAAAAAAATTCCCAGAACTTCATAAGTGTCACTCACCATAATTTAGCAGCATTTTCTTTGTTAAAATGCAGACAGCATGAATTCATAATTCACATTCATGTTGCATTCAGTTCATTTTCAAAACTAGATCTCCTCCCCAGAGAACTGCTGGCTATATAATCCCATTGAGGAAAAAAAGGAAGAGGAAAACAAAGCAGAGAATAATTGAAGGGGAAAAAGTAAAGTTATTTGTATTGAAGATTTTATAAAACTGACAGATGAAGAAAACTTTTGTGACCTGGTTTATTTTTTGTTTTTGGTAAATACTTGCTATATAGCTTGGCCAAAAACTTAATTTTGCTTCTTTTATTAAGTGATATTAAGACTATTTCATTTTACCTAAATCCATTTATTGTAACAGCCATTATATAAGCTTACATTTTTTAAAAATTTTATCAAAATTGCCATTTTTATATTGATTCCAGTATTGAAAGTGGAATAAAGGAAATATTTTATTTTTAAGAAAGGTAACATTGAGATAAAGTTGTAGAAAAAATGTAAAAAAAACAGTAAAAAAACAAATATAGAGAAGGTTGAGTGAATTGAATGATTAAACATCAAAAATAGTTTGCAAAGTTTCATAAGGATTTCTCAGTAAACAACGCACTACAATTGGGCAGATCAATTAAGGAGTAACAATCAAAATAAGATATTACTTAATGATCATGTGCAGGCGAGCTGATATACTCAAAATATCTAAATCAAGTGTTAAGTTCTTTGCGCCAGTTTGGTTATATGAGTTGCTTTGATCTTTACATGATCAAAACAAACCTACTGGAAAATATTTAAATATTCTATTTTTGAAGATATCCAATCAATAATGGATGAACTATGTGGAATGTACGTAATAATACAGCAAGTAGAAAGAATCACCACTAAGTGTATTGAAGGCCAGTCTTTCTCCAAAGTGATACATTGTATATAATGGAAATGGAGGGGAGTAATCTACAATGAGCTTCTTCCAAGGAACCAAGTGATTAATACAAACAAATATTACTTCTAATTAGACCAAATGAAGACTGTAATCATTGAAAAGCATCTAGAATTAGTTACTATAGTGTGTTTGATATACAATTAAAATAATGTTAGACCACATATTTCTTTGGTGATCAGGCAAAAATTGTTTTAAAATAGCTAAAAATTTTTCTCTGTTCTGCCACATTCATCAAATATTGCACTTTGAAATTACCAGTTATTCTGATCTCTAGAGAATTTTTTAAATGAAGGAAAACTGCAAAAACAACAAAAAACAAATAGAGTAACTCTTTGCTCAGAAAGATAAAAAATTGTAGGAGGAGGTTTGGTTTAAATACAACTTGAGATAGAAAAGCAAAATGGTAAAGATCTTGTTCTATGTAAAAAATAAATAAATAAAAACAAAAATTAATAAATTGAATGGAAATTTTACATTAACCAATACATTCTAAGTAGGACATTCTGAACCATAATTTTATTAAAAGATTAACTAGTACTTGGTAATGTTCATATAATTTTTGAATCATGAATTCAACAAAAATAAAGCAGGATCTTTTTGTTTTCTAGTTTTTTCTTTGCTAGTTTTCTTTCTCCTTCTAACTGGGAAATGCATGCAATTTTGATTAAATGCATATTAATGTTTTATATGTTTGGATACGGTCATTATTACTTGAAAAAAATTAATTGTCTGCCAAAATAAATTTGTAACTAAAGTAAATTTTAACTGTTTTAACTTGTGAAAATATAAGATAGGCGTCAATGCAAATATGACAGTTATGTTCGCAAGAAGTGTTTCAGATGGGGAAATTAATTGAATTGCATAAATAAGACACTTCTATTTATTCCTTGAATATTTTTAATGGTTTGCCAAAAAATAAAACTGGTAAATTTTAACTGTTATAACTTATAGAAATATGAGACAGACACCAGTGTAATGTGGCAGATTTTTTTTCCAAACAGCATTAACATGTTTTTTAACAATATTAACATTTTAATTATACAAACTGCAATCTCCATTGAAGAACCTGAATTTTGTGCTACTTTTGGCCACAAAGAGAAATTTAGAAGTGGGCCATGAACAAAGTACCACAGCAGTTACAAAATGCAATTCCTGAATATGCAGTATCTTACAAGATCAAGGCTGCATATAAAGAGGAGTTACAATGGCTGGTTGATACCATACCTCCAGGAACAACTCTGACTCCCAAAGGACCTGATCCCTCTGATAGCTGTTGCACAGCCCAACAAAGACAAGGTGCACCCAGTCTTGGATTACCAAGACTTTAACCACCACATGGATGCCTTCACTGCAGATGCAGGCATATATGCTGCCAAATTACAGAAGTGGTGCCAACAAGGCGTTAATGTGGCCTTGTTTGATCTACAGAGGCCATATCTCCTGATATGCATCCATGAGTCACTATGGCTGTTTCAAATGTTAATAATGAAAGGAAAAAGTTTACAGCTTGATGCGTGTAGGATTCAGACTCAATGTACCTCTCATTATGAAAGCCATCGTCAAACCTGTGATGTCTCAAGAGGAAGTGACTGAAAGCATAATGTCTGTGGAGGAGATCAAGGAGAAACTAGAACCTGAAAGATGGGGCTCTAGTATTAGGCTTCATGACACTATGGTGAAAGCAAGGGAGTGCAGTTCCGGAAATCCCTGCCATAATTACATGCTGTAACATCTTTTCCACTTGTGGGAAGATGGTAGGACACTTTCCTGTCTGTGAGTGGCTTTGTGCAGCAACGGGAGTAATGGAGAGGTGAGCAACTGCAGTAACAAAGAGTTGGGATGATACAGTGAACAGCATCCCTCTCAAGCATATGATAGCTGAAGTGATCACCAAAGTGCATCAAGATGATCCTGCCCAAGGTGGCTGGTGCATAAATGGAGAAGTTAATGCATGAGTTGACGCAAGTTCCCTGGCGACAGGTGTGGTGTTGGAAAGATATGGTGCTATTCTGGAGGGTGCATGCTGGTTTTGTCCAACAAACAATGCTCAGCATATCAACCTGATGGAACTCAACACCACACGAAAGGATCTTAACCTTGTACTACAGTGGCAATCTAAAGTGGTACACCTATATACAGACTCATTATGTATTTGGCACTGGTTGACTGACACCTTGATGGACAAATTCTGAGTAAGAATCAAAGCCTCAAGCGAGAAGTTAATATGATGAAAGTTGGCAACTTTAAAACAATTGATTGATGATTACAGTTTGGTTGTTGATGTCACTTTGATTGCGTCAGAGCAGAATCTAATAGATAGGTTGATTCCGGGGCCAAAAAGGTGGCTTCTTAACATGATCAAATGAGGGACCAAACCATTGCCCATCATATGTGCTGTTTTAATGGACCAATTGGCATCTGAGCAGATCTGTGACATACACCGTCAAAGTGGACATCTTGACATTTGGTGTACAACCTACTTTGTCTGAAGAGTGTGCCCCTTGATTATGAAGGCAGTTGGCAATACAAGATTGCAAGGAGTGTCAGATAGTAGACCCAGCCCTAACCCATTGGCAAAAGAGGAGACTTGAAGTAGATAGCAATTGGTGGTGGTTAGGCATGGACAGCACACATTTCTTAACACTCACAGATTGTGGTCCAACATGTTTCACCATCTGGTGTCTGCAGGCACACCAGAATGCATTGACTGTCATATGATAGCTACAGTTTTCTGTGAATGTGGTCAACTGGTCAATATATTGACTGACAATGCCCCAAACTTTTGTGGCCAAGACTTTCAGGCCTTTGTAGATGAATGGGGAGTGTGGATGCAATACCGATGTGCCTACATCCCAGAGGGTAATGATATAGCAGAGCAACATAACTGCACCAGAACACTGTTCTCCCTTCAGGAAGCTGTGTGTTGGTACAATGTACCAACATGACTCCACACCATCAACTGCACCAGCCAACGGAATTTAGCAGTACAAACAGCACATGAAAGTGATAGATATGTCACTACCACCTTCTAATAGGTTAAATAATGAGTATCAAGTGTGAGACAGTTTCTGGGTCAAGACCTCACACAACTGATGTACCAGCAGATTCATCAAAGGGTGAGTCTATGGGATCGTTAGCCCCCAAACAGTATTGGTTAATGGAATGCTGCACCATGTGACCACAGTACTAATCTTTTGCTTTAGAAGATGGCAGAAATAATATGTCATCTGAGAGAGGCTCAGAGAATCTATTGTTCTTAAGAACAGGGTTGGAAAATCTGCCTCCAGACTCAGAGGATGACAATATTGGAAATGAGGGAGAGCGGGAGATCACAGGTGAGGGTGTGACACTGATAGAAATATCTCCTCATTTTCTACAAGAAGCACTCACCAAAACAACCTCCATTCCCCTGCCATGTATGGGATCAAGAGATCAGTGGGGAGTGTAACATGAAAGAAAATAGCTTACCTCCTGGTAGAAAACTGATTCGGATGTCCCACGTGTAAAGTATCCCAAAAAGAAAATGGCGGCTTTATGAGCCATATATTTAAGAAATGATAAATCTCAGAGTCAAATACTTTTGCAAGACTCTTTTTTTGCACCTGTGCAAATTTATTTTCTATAAATTTAATAAATGAATAAGTAAAGGAGAGAGTCATCAGTATTGATAATGCTGTTGCATTATATCAGAAATGGTTTTAAAAATTCCCAACAAAAATTTAAAAGGTGTTTAATAAAACTGCAATTACATATATCAGTAATTTTTCTTCTAGACCAACATCAAAAATGTAGCATTTATGACATACATTTATGATGATATGATGTAATTAATATTAATTCCTACTTTTTAACAGCAGAAATGAAGGATATGGTATAATCTGTATTATAGGCTTTTATGTTTGATGTGCAGAAAAGTTATTAATGAGAATGCTTAATATTCAAATAATATGCCAATAACATACAATAATTAATAATCACTTTTAAATAGGTATGTCCAATTTTGACCTTTTTAGCGTTTTTTTTTAGTTGTTTTTTTGTCAGTTGAAAGACACATTAATTTCGAAATTCTTGTAAAAATTAACTACTTGTTGGATTTTAATGAAAACTTCAGAACTTATTCAGAAATGAATGAACTTATTTTAGAAATGTTTGTCTCTTTGAAAGTCATGGTATAAATATTTTTTTTTTATATCTGTTACCCCCCTCGAACTTAATTTTATGAAAACACAAAAAAAAATTTATTTGCAACCTCAATTTTTTTTTTTAATTAAATGCACAAAACTCTGAAAAATCTAAATCATCGATTTTTTTTGTTAAAAAAATGTCCGAAATTGTCCAAACTTTTACCTCAATTGTAAAAATACAAAACCCAATAAAACTAAGACAATATTTAATTAAGAAAGTTTTTAATGTCTTTTCTGAATAATATATACGAAGGTAATTATTATCTGAAAGAAAAAAAAATTTTTGATGAACAATAAATTTTTACATTAATTTTCTTTTTTTTTTCAATTTTAAATACACAATATGACAAAAGGTTGTTATATATTTATACATTAAGTTCTTTCTGCAACCTTATGGAAATGATATATTATGTTCTCTACTTTTTAAAGATCATAAATTTGAAAGCTTATTAAAATTTGACAACCATAATTATTTTAAAAATAATTTTTAATATTCCAAAATTGTATTTAAAATCGTCTACAACGAAAGTACGGATGCACATTGTTGAAATAATGTCACATGAGTAGTTTCCTTTGATAGAAGCAAGTTTTTTTTTTACTTCAGAAATGGCTTTGATTCGTTCAGTAACAAGAAAACAACGCTTGTCAAGTTTTCTGAATATCGTCGTATTATTTTCAATTTTTTTCTTTTTCTATTCAAATATAATCGAATAGTGGGATAAAAGAAAATATCGACTATTTACAATTACAAAAAAAAAAAAACGCCCTTGGAAGTCCACCCAAATTTTCAAGTTTGAAATCGAATGCATAAATTCATTGTACATTACTTTGGAATTATTATCCACACGACAAATTATCAATTAAAACGATTTTTGGAGTTTAAATTTTCTGGAGTTAGCTCGCTACTACTCAAACTAAAAAATACTTGTCGAGTCAAAACAAAACCAACATAGCTGCTATTAGCATGTTAATTTTATTAATAAATAAAATAAAACTCATATTACTGCCATATAATTATTAATAAATAGAAAAAAATCTGCCTTAATAAAAAAGAAATAAAATCTCATTTCATTAAGTTAACCCGTTTCAATTAATGGTGTTTCATGTAATTTTTATATTCTCAGAAAAATATTTCATGACTGAAATAATAAACCTCAATTTAAAAAAATGTATTTTTTTTACTGTTTTATTTTTACTTGTAAAATTTGATTTTCTTTCATAATTTAAATGTTATTTTCAGTGCAGAATTCTTCCTCAAACGTAAGGTAAAAAAAAAAAAAAAAAAAATTTGAAAGTGAATTTTTTTAAAAAAAATCTACTAACCAGATTCACTTAAAATTAGAACGAATTATATCACTTTAGCGCTACCGTACAATAAATTTCAGTACCGTAAGTTGTGAATATATTGACGTACATCAATCAACGCCTGTCAAAATAGAGCACCCTGGTGGGAAATATCTCTCTTAAAAAATTTTCTGCTAAAAATGTAAGTAATGTTTCTTTCAAATTACATTAAGTATACTTTAATCATTCTAAATTTCCTAAGATAACAAAAGAAAAAGGTGTAATTGATTTTTTAACTAACAAACTATGATCTTTCCGACAGAAATGTCGAAAAGTTCGATTTTACGAAATTTTTTGACTCGAAAAAAAAACAAGATTTTTAATAAAATTTTTAACATTTATAGGAAGGATTAAAAAATCTGAAAAAATATTCAGAAAATACTTTGGTCTTTTCTCTTTAATAACAACATAAATATTTAAACATTAAAAATTGTTTTATCAATTTGGGGACCTTTTGTCGTCAAGGTATACCACTTTTTAGCGAAATATTGGACATACCTACTTTTAAAATATATCTACTTTGAAAGCAGAAGAAATATTTTTATTATAAAAGGAAAACAAATATTTTCTAACTAACAAAGTTTGTTTTTAACCTTTATCACTCTGTGACTTCATTTGCTGTACCAAAATTTTATCCTGCTGCTGAAGGTGACTCTGGTCCCTAAACAATAGTGTGTTTGAATTTCATAGTTGTGTTGTCATATCCTTCTATGGCAGCAGAAAACAATTTTGAGTAAAATTAGCAATAAGGATACTGCAACTGAGGGGCCTTCAAAAAGAACACATTGTAAAGTGAAATTATATTAGTAATGCAGAGTGCTAACAGTTAATATTAGGATTTTTAGGAAAGTAATTTCACTGCTATGGATTATGAGTCAACCAGCCAAGGTAAAATCAAAGTTGAATAGTAGGAGACCAAGTCAAGAATTAGTTCATCATCTCTTCTCACCAAGTGTGTATTTATAGTGCATTTCAGTTTGAGAAAACTTGCAAATCAGATCAATGATTTAGAAATAGCTTTGTGTGAATGAAGCCTGTGGTTCTTTGTGAGATCCATCCTCCTTCAAACTTCATAGATTGGCACTACAGAATCACAACAAACTCTATCAAATAACAGAAACCCCATCACTTAAGGACTTTCAACAACAGCAGCACCAAAATGGATAACGCATGTAACTTGAAGAGAAAATAATGACATAATCAAGATGGTGACATTCCACATTACTTTAAACAAAAATTTAGAATGGGAGCCTCCATCAATACTGAAAAGAGTGATAATGGAGGAACCTATTCTCCTGAAAAATTGTTTTAAAAGAAAGATTTTATAAATTTCAACCAAAGTAGCACTGGCTGCTCTGTCAATGAATGCCAAATGTTTCCTTATGAGGAAACAATATTACTATTAGCTTTTGCTTGAGTACAAAACACAGCATTTCAATATCTGCAGCAGTCTTTATACAAGAATGCCAACCTTTCATTTTTGTATTGCATTATTACAGGAAATGAATTTTGCATGTTAACAAAAAATGAAAAAACTAATTATCACAAAATGAGAAGCCAGTGCCAACACCAAAACCATGACTCCACCCACAGAAGTTCTTGCTTTGTGTCTGGTGGAATATGAAAAGTGTCATCCATTACTAGTTACTGGAGCATAGAAGGATCATCCTTGCAAACATTTATTGCTAGCAACTTGGATAAATGATGCATTATGTCAAATGTTGTAAACAGAAAATGCTAAACAGTTATCCTTCAACATGATGATGCATGAGCACAATCTGCAAAACAAACCCCACAAAAAATGAGAGGTTCTTCCACATCCTCCATACTCCCCAGATTTAGCACTTACAGATTTTCATTTGTTTTTATCACTAGAACATTTCAAAAGTGACAGAACATTTAGAAACAAAGAAGTTGATACAGTCTTTAAAACGTTTTTCAGGGTAAAAAAAACCCAGACTTTTTCAAATGTGGAATTAAAATTTGACTTCCTGTTAAGCTGCAGTCATTGAAAATAAAGGTGATTACATTTTTTATAAACATTATTTAAATAAATTTAACTTAAATTTGTTTTTATATTCTTTCTGATAAAACATAATTGCTTTCTGAACACCCTAATATATATATATATATATATATATATATATATATATATATATATATATATATATATATATATAAGCTTTAATTGCTTGAAATGGGCACGTGGCTGAGTGGTTAGAACATTTGCTTTCCGATCATGAGACACTGGTTTGAATCTCATCATTGTTTTTATCAGGAAGGTGACTCATTGATGTTATCAGCCTGAGGAGATGATCCCAGCATGTGGGACCTCTGGAAAGTACCTGAAAAACACACCACAATTTGACTCAAATCTTGTGAGTGAAATTGGGTAGATGGAACTCTTTGTGAGTCATCAATGATTGTGCTAGCACAAAGTCATTGTGACTGAAGATTTGAGTGTACTGGTCTTGTTCAAGTTGTTGGTCATTCCAGATAATGACCTCTCTCTCCCAGAAACTGTAACTAAAGTCTACTGAGCATAGTTGCAGTATAAACCACAATTAGGCTCTATGGGTGTTATACAAATACAAATATGCCTCAGCATATGAATTGCCAGCCGCCATCACCAATTTCTTGAAACACATTTTTTCTTCCACTTTGAACTGCTGACCAGACTGAGTACTAAACAAATTTGTAAGACAGAATATAAATTTTCATACTCTTATATGATGGTAAAAAGGTGGTGTTAAAAATAACCCACCACTTAAATACCAACATTTCAAAAGTGGCATACTTCAAAGTTAACGCATTATAATGAAATAAAACAAGATCAAAATCAGACATGTTCAAAATGCAGCAATGTCATATAATTCAATTACCTTGAAGCTCAAAATAGGGCCAGAACTTAGATATGCTCTATTTCTCAATGATGTAATGAATAGGCATACACCTGGGTTCCCCCCTCATGGTAATATGATTGGCTGGTGTCAGCCATAAATACAGACTGATGTCAAGGTATAGAAGACGCCCATTGAATGACGCCATTGAGGATGCCTATTGGACTACGCATATTGCCTACAACTATGACAAGTACCAGTCAATTACGGCTACCTGCTTGATTGTTCTACTTGGTTACAGTAGCCAAAACCACTTAGCTACTTCAAACAAATATATCCCTTTCCGGGACATATCACTCAACATGCTTATTTCTCCTTAAAATAAGTCCAAATCATTTCCTCTTTAACTTGCAGACTGAAAGTTAATCTGCTCAAAATATTTTGAATTGAAATTGTATTTGTAATTATTACAAAAGCCAAAAATATATTTCTCTGAATTAGAGATCAAGTCAAAAAGCAACATAAGTTCAGATTCTTTGTTTTCTTTTCTTAATAAATAAAATGAAGTGTATAATTTTATATTTATCTTTTCTTACAAAAATTAATGTTATAGCATACCTACGAACAATAGTGGGTATGACCCCATTCACATAAATACAGTAGTAAATACTGTATGTTGGCCTGCAGTTGGAGATTCATTGTGCAATTCACTTGACTCACTTCTAGCAGTTGACTACTTCTGTGTGCCACTGGTGAATCTTATAAGTGTTATTCATGTCTTAAGTATTATTATTCATTACCAACCTTCATGTGATTATTCTATTCAGTAACTTGCCCTAGGTTACAACAATTAACCACTCATGATTGTGTGTATTTTTGAGATGAGGATATATGGTGAGTTTCTTCATCTAAAATTTATCTTTCACTACAAAGGGGTGCTGAAAAGTTCTTGTCCTAACCAAAAAGAATGGCTTGAAGATATGATGCATATATGCTATTCCACATAATCATCTTGCAGTTCAACACACTTTTTCAAGCTACTTAAACCCTCCCACACCCAAATTCTTCTGTTTGATCATTGAATTACTGATTCTGGGAAGTGGGTCAGGTTGAGATTGTTTTTTGTTTTTTCAGCAACCTCTCATATAGTGGTTTCCCTTATCCAACTATCCATAGTTTCACTTTCCAAAGTCAACTCCAGAAATAAACAATTCACAATTTTGACTTTAATTTTATTTTTTTAATACTTGATACCTTCAGAACATAGGCAGTCATGGTTCCTTGTAGCTTTCTTTTTTCCTTTAATATCTGTGGATTGTCATGACTTCTTGGTTAAAATAGTAGACTGATTTCCCCATTGCATTCTCCAGCGTTTTGAATTCAGAGTAGTCATTCTAGACTAGCTGTCACCTAAGGCTAGAAAAGCTCAGTCTTCTTGACTATTTAACATGTAACTGGGTTGGATCAAGAAAGATTTAGGCTGATTGAGACTTTCATATGGATGTCATACATGGTGCCAAACCCATTTAGAAATATCTAAACTATCTGCTATATGCAACCACTTTCTAAGATCAATAGTTAAAAATGGCTTTGAGTAAATGAAGCCTATAGGTCTTTGTGAAGACAATCCTTCTTTGAACCTTGTGGACTGGTGCTACAGAATCACAAAGAACTGTACCAAATAACAGAAACATCACTTTGGGACTTACAACAAAAACAGCAGCACTAAAATGGATATCACATGTAACTCAAAAAGAAAATAATAGCATAATCAAGATGTTGACATTCCACACTACTTAAAATAAAAGGTTATGAAGGAAACCTTCATCAGTACTGGAAAGAGCGACAACAGCTACTGGATGTGAGAAACCTATTTTCCTGAAAAATTGTTTTAAGAGAAAGATTTTATGAATTTCAACTGAAAGTAATACAAGTTTCTTGATCAATTAATGCCAAATGTTTCCTTATAAGGAAATGGCTAACATTACCATTTCCCAAGGCATAAATGTGATTGGGAATTTAACATTACAGAATTAACCAATATTTTCAGATTCTGTTTATCATACTGATAATACATTATGCTACCTGTATATCCTAATTGCAAGTAATAAGAGTAGTGATACTGGCAATTCAAATGCCAAAGGGAAGCCATAAGTGCTCCCTTTTAGTGAAAATGTAGAAATTATTGTCTTAAAGAAAGAAAAAATCATATGCAGAGCTTACTAAGCTCTATGTTCACAGAAAATTCATTATAGTATCTTGTTATAATTGTTCTGTTCTTTATTAGCTGCTATGTATATATTGGAAAATATAGGGATCTCAAAACTTGTCACTTTGGTTAGTTGATTTTACAATATGTCAATCCTCCCTTTTGGATAAGGAGATGACTAATGTACATACAAATCTCAATAGATATTATTTTGCCATTTAGAAATCATTTCATAGTTAATGAAGTATTTTAAATAAGTTCATATGTGTTGATATAAAGATTTTCAAAAATCAATTTGAAAGGAATAAAAATTCAAGATCAGACAAAAAAAAAAAACTTAAAGTGAAAAAATAAGAATCTAATAAGAATTGCTCATGAAAATGCAGACAAGATTGTTTACAAACATTTAAATCTTCTATGACATAAACAAAGAACCAGGCAGGAAATGTTTCTCTCTTCACATTTTCTTTATGTGAATGGGATGTGTGTGTGTGTGTGTGTGTGGAAGTGGAGTATAATGAAATCAGCAGACAATTCAAATTTTGGTTATTGCATTCACTTTTCATTAATACCCTTGGGGAAAGCAAAAACACATCACTTCTCTCTCATGAAGTAAATTAGTAGGACAGACTCAGTCTTTTTGAGAGAAGGACAACTCTGAATTCAAACACTTTCTGATCACTTCATGAGCAAGATGGGTAGGAAAAGGCCATTACTCACATGTGTCATGAATAAATAAATTTCACATTGTCTTGCTCTTATTAAATTACAAGCAATCAGTAAGTCTTGAGCATAACATAGTTATTAGCTGGATTTTATTCTGAAATTTTTACTGTATAATATTTGATCTATGTAATCTATAGATAACTATTTGATTTTAAGTGCATTGATAAAAGAGATTATATTGAAAAATAATTGCGCAAATTTTTTTAATGACTTAACTACAAATTTATTGAATCTGTGTTCTTTGAATTTTCAAAATCAGTATATACATATAAAAGAAAACATAGAAATTATAAAAGATGTCAAAATATTTTAGCAAATTAAAATCTGCTTATAAAATGTTAGACAAAAAACTGACTGAATATTATCATCTTCATATGCTAATAATTATCTTTCTTGCAATAATTACATTGATAAAATTGTATTTTTCCATTTTATGTGAAATCTTATTCCTTTCTGCAATTAAATCCAGTTACAAGGTTTAATCAAAAAGTATAGTGACTGGTGCTATAAAAAGAAAACTACAACAAAAATCAATTCAACATTTAATCTCCTTCAAAGTAGTCCTTCTGAAGACACACACTTTTTCCATTGATGGAAGCATTCCTGGAACTCTTTTTTTGAGATAGCAAACAGCTGTCTTGTCTCATTCTCTTGGATTTCCTCAACATCTTGATATCTTGTTTCTTTCAAGTGGGATTTGATCCTTGAAGACAAAAGTTGCAAGGGGTGAGATCTGAGGAATATGGTGCTTGTTGAACTTGGGGAATGTTGTGTCATGGTCACCAGAAACCTGTGGTATAGTGAGACAACCACAATCTATTCTCTTTCATTCCAAGCATTGCTATAAACAATGGAAATAAGCAAGAATGTTATAACTTAGTGTGTATGCATGACAGAGTTCACAGTCAATCTGTGCCAAGCAACTTCCCTCTGTATACTTTAGCTTCTTTACCATAGTAACAGACCCAATATTTTTTGATCAAACCTCCTATTTTGACAATATGTCTCTCTCTTGCCTATACTTTATGTACAATAATATTAGAAAAAAAACACTTTTCATCTGCAAGCTGCAGGTTTAAAGTAACTAAAATATTACATAATATTTATAATATCTGCATATTACATATTCACTTGCCTCAAGTTATTTTTTGTGATTTAATAAAATACTATCATAGTTCAGTAGTAGAGCAACACACTATAAAAATTCTTTATATAAATATCCATATTACAAAACAAATGTCTGTCTTTCCTTTACAAAAACAATCCATTTAAAATCTTTTCTTTTTCAATTTATGGAAATTAGACATAAACAGAAATCTAATTTCTCCTTTTTTTTGTCTTACATAAACTTTGTAGAGACTTAATAGTGATGAACTTATAAAATCTTCAGCACAGAGGCTTATGGCTACATCATGTTGAAACACTGATTACCGTACAATCACTGAAGATAAGCAACCTTGATCCTGAATGAGTAACCGCTTGTGAATACCAGGTGCTGTAAGCTTGGGTGTGCAAGTGGTGTAGTGGATAATGGTTCAGAATTGTTAACCAGAGAGTTGAGTTCCAATTCCTGTTGGGTTTGTTAAATGCCCTTGGGATAAGTATGAATCCATCTCTTCTCCACCTCCAGCTAATGATTAATTATATCCATTATCTTAAAAAAGATTCTTACAATCGGAAAATATTTTCTGGCTTTAACTAACCTGCAAAAAGTTAAGAAAATGAAGGACTAAATCAAAAACCTTCCATGCAGAAGTCTCATATGCTAAAAATAGATGGCTGATAAAATTATATTTAAAAAAGAAGTTTTTAAAAGGAAATGTTTATCAATCTTCAAATGTAATGCAGGTTAAGAATCCAAAATTCTTGGGACCAGAAGTGCTTTGGTTTTCAATTTTTTTTTTTGATTTTGGAATATAGGCTATTTAATTTGTACATAGCATCTATAAAATGGGGCAGCTTGGGAATGGAACCCAATCATAAACACGATATCCCTTAACATGACATAACACAGTTTATACATATACCCTGAAGGTAGTTTTATATAAATAACATATACCCTGAAGGTAGATTTATATAAAATTTAATAATTTTTATGTACATACAGATACAGGTAATGCTCACATGGATTTTTAAGTGGAGAAATTAAGATGTCACATAAAAATAATGTTCACGTTTTCTATACTTGTACAAAAATAACATGGTCACTACTTACAAAAAATATATAAATGCAGGACTTTTTGACATTTTGAATAATATCTTTACTGAGCAAGAAACACCTGGTAAGTAATCCACAAACAAAGGTGTTGCTGTGATGATCACTAACAAAAAACTGGTGCCAACATAGGCTACATATCTGGGCTGTTGAACCCACACACAGGGCAGATGACATCACTTACAACAGTCGCACATCACATAGGAACCTTCCTAATGATTTCTGAAATTTTCCATTTGTGGCAAGTCATGTCAGCACCTGAAAAACTTTTGGATTTTGGAATTTCAGATAAAAGATATTCAACCTGTAGTTTAATTCATAAGTTATTACTTTATGGAAATAAATTACTGATGAGGAAGGATAAATAAGTCACAGTTATTAACTGAATTTTGATCTGAAATTTCCCCTGTATAATGTTCAATTTATATGGTTAATGGAAATATGTTGAATTTGTCGGTATAAACTTCA
>OZ038482.1:104382948-104537948 GCA_964036315.1 Acanthosepion esculentum | reverse complement strand
CCACTAATTTTAGTTCAACTCTGAGCAGATCCACAACATGTGAAACTGACAGACAACATACATTGTTTATTTGTGTCCACACTGTTTATATATATATATATATATATATATATATATATATATATATATATATATATATATGATGTTACACAGTGTCCATTGCTTCAACTCTGAAGTTCTGGGACCAGTGGAGTCATCTCAGGATTGCCATTATGTGGAGAATCTGGTTATTGACCTACTTAGTTTACTGTAAGAGATGAATTCCTAATCTTTGTTAAATTTCCATGTAGAAGAAAACACTTGTACATAAAACCTACATTTTTTTTATTGCATCCAATGAAGTAGACTTGTTTTTCTTTTGGATTAAATTTTATAGTTGTTCAGTCCTGTTCAATGCTTTTCCTCATTTTAAAAAGCTGAAAGCAAAGGCATTTCTTGTATGTATAAGTATAATTGTATATATATATATATATATATATATATATATATATATAATCACAAGACACAATGGTGGGTGTGGTGGAAAAAGTTTCTTAAACCCAATGAAGAATGGATATGATTCCATGGAACCCATAGAGACATTCAACAGGTAAGTGAACAAATTTATTTTATTTATTATTATAAAATATATATATACTGTTACTGAATATATAATATTTCACCACCGGAAGCAATATCTTTAAGTGTTTATAAAATATTTAAAATCCTTACAACAAAAATAATACATCTAAATATTTTATACATTCATTTCCAGTATGGTCTAGCTCTGTGTAACCATTTTATACATGATGTCATTTTGTATTAAGTTGAATCTCATTATTCAAAAAAAAAAAAAAAAATTCCTGGTTGTAGACAACAAAATCTTGTCTACTACGTTAGCAATATCCAGTTCTTGATAATAACTGAAATAGTCAAAAATATTTGAACAAAAACAAAACTAAACATAAACTTGAGACAGTTTATCCACAATTTTGTTCCCAATAAACTGTATTTGAAAATTGGAAAAATACAATGAAAAATTAAACAGACATACTTGGCAGCAGAATATGACAAAACTTGTTTGTTTGCATGCATGCATGTATGTATGTGTGTGTGTGTATATATACATACATACATACATACATATATATATATATATATATATATATATATATATATATATATATATATATATATATATATATAATATGGTGCAAAGGATGAATTGTCATCTAAATTACACAAAAATGAAAATAACACTGACATCTCATTTAAACAGATATATTTACCAAAATTACACAAAAATATCTTGAAATAGTAAAGAGTAAATTTATCCAATAAAATACCCACAGGCTTCAACCATGGACTCCAGACAACTTTGGAATCTCCTGTAACTCTTCTGGACAGTCTCCTTGTTTAAGTTGGTGAATGCTACCATAATCCTTGCCTTCAGTTAATCTTTGGTATTAAAAGGAGTTTTGTTGGTCTCTCACTCAACTGTGCTCTACACATAATAATCAAGGGGGTTGCAGTCTGGCGAGTTAGGTGGCCAGATGTAAGGGGTGATGTGATTACAAAAATTGTCTCACAGCCATGACTAGGTTCTCTTGCATGTGTGCCATGATGCAGAGTCCTGTTGCCAGATATAGGGTCTTCCAGTAGCCACTCTCTTGACCCAGTGAAGCACTACCTCCTCAAGGCACTTGATGTAGCCTTTCGTATTGAGTCTGAGGTCCTGTGGGAAGCTAAATGGAGGCATGACATTGCCATCACTAGTGATCACTCCAAACACCTTCATAATCACCATGAAACTCATCCAAATTTTTCCAAATCCACTGCACTGTCCTCAAATCGACACCCCAAACACTCTGAAATGTTCATATTGGAGCTTCCAGTGCAAATACCAAGCAGTACAGCATGCCATTTGCAAATTTTTGGCAGTGTGAATTGTATCATGGTGCTCTTTTTCTCACAGGCAGTGCCCAACTGACCCTATTATACTGTAAAAAATTGAAAACAAACAATACCCTGTACAAAATTAAAAATATAAAATGCCCACAATTTACCCATCTGTGTGTGTGTGTTTATGTGTGTGTCGACATAAGAATCAACACTGTACAGTGAATGTTAGTTTCATGCCTCAATAAGATATTCAAACCAAGGGCTACTATTCTTTTAGTGAACTGTAAATATAGGAGGCATGGTGGAGTAATGGATAGTGGCTCAGATTGAGGAATTGGAGAGCCGAGTTTGAATTCCAGTCAAATCCATTACATTCACTTATGTGCTAATCCCCTTGGGAAAGGTATGATTCCTCTTCTTCTCCCTCCCCAGCTATGGGTAAATATCAGGACAGACTGGGTTCTATATCCATGGGTGGCAGCTGGTCTAGTGCAGAAAGAAATGGCAACCTACTGCAGGAGAAAAATCTGTCTCGTCAGTCATATATCAAAAGATACATGATCACCTAAATGTATATCACACATGGCACATAACTGACTGAAATATAGGTCACTGGGGGAATTAAAGGAAGTGGAAGAAATAGGCCCTTCCCAGTTCTTTTGTTTAGGGCTAATGCTTATTTATTTATGCTCATGACCTGTATTGCTTATTTATATTGTTTGGTTGGAGGAAGTGTGTATGTAAATTGTTTAGGGTTTAGATTGCTTATTTATTCTATTCATTTATATATTCTGTTTTGTGTATTTTTATTTGGTTCCAGGGTAGGGATAAGATAAATGAACATTTACTGTTAAAACAGCTAAGTAAAACCTAACAAGATAGTTTGCATTTGAAACATATGAATCTACTATGAGGCAATATTAAGACATCAGAAGAGCAACCACTCTAAGTGATATGATGCTAGTTGCATCTATTTGGCACATGTTTATCTACTTATGTGCGCTATAGGAAATACAGAAACAACATTAGAGAGGGAAATGTGTGAGGGAATGATGAAAGGAGTAGAGTAGCAGGGGATGTAGTTTAAGGTTAAATGAGAGGAGGCAGCGGAGAAAGAAGAGAGGTGAAGAATTGCAGTAGAAAGAAAAGAAAAGTCATGATTTAGAAGAAGTAAGAAACAGATTGGATGAAATGGAGAATTGAGACAAAAGTTAAAAGAAAAGCATGTATTTGGAGTTCAAGAAAAAGAAATTAGAAGAGAAAGGAGAATACTCAAAGAGAGTAGACTGAAGTGAATCAGAAGAGGAGTTAGAGATGAGAAAGAATATTTGTAGAGAAAAGCAGTAATGAAAGGATACAAAAAAGCAGGAAGAGAAATTGGAGGAGGGACATATGAAATTAAGACAGTGAAAAGACAGAAGAATGGAAGCTAACCTCATTCTTTCTTTCTCTCTCTCTCTCTCTATCTTCACATCATACATTCATTCATTATCATTCTTTACTTCCCTCTCCAGGAACTTTCATTCTTAAAGATAGTTTTATTTATTTTTCATTCTTGTTCAGTGCTGTCTTAACTCTTGCACACTCTTTCTCTTCTTTCCATCTCAATTTCTTTCAGGTTCTCTCTCTCTCTTTATCTTTTCTTCACATACTTTCTCTATTTCACTATCACTGTTCATTTCCTTTTCCTTTATCCACAATCATTTTTCTTTCTATACCTGTTTTTCTTTCTTTCTGTGCATTGGAAATTCTTCATTTTATATCTTTTTCTTTTCTTTCTCTTATTCCTCAGTCTTTGGATTTCACTCTCGTTTATTTTATGCTTTAAGCTAGTCATTCCTTCTTCCCTCTACCTCTCTTTCTTATTTTTATTTTCAGTTACTTTCTCCCTATAAGGACCCCCTCTCTCTTCTCCTCTCTGTAAATATACATCTCTTTCTGCCTCTATTTTTGCTTTTCTTTTTATTATATTGATAAACACTTATCTGACTCTCTCTCATTCCCCTTTTTATTCTCCTTTCTTTTTTCTCTCTATATATTCTAACTCACTCTTAACCTCTCTTGAATGTTATTTTGTATTTTTCTTTTCACACTTTTAAAACATCACTTTTCCTTCACATTCTCTCTCTGTTAACAGGAACTAATAGGAGAAAGCATCAATACCCAATGTGGTCTGTGCTACTAACATATTTTTTACCACCAAGAAAGAACTGAAGGAGAAGCAATTGAGTATTTTTGGCCTCTTCTAATAAGCTTCAGCCATTCCTTGTGAGTTTGTCCTACAAAACAGCCAATAAGCAACAAGCAAAAAATACAGTAAATAAAAAAAAAAATGCAGGAATATCAGTTTGTGATCTTGAGACAAAAACAGGATGCTCAAGGAATATGTCTGCCAAAAAATATATTTTTGTTTACATAAGTTTGTGATTTATTGTTTTATACTTTTCAAATTTAGTTTTCCACATTTGATAACTAAACATTTTGTCTGTTCATTAAGGTGATTGAGGAATTTAAGTATTTGGTTAATGATCACAGGTTGCATGTTTATTTTTCCAACATTGACTTCATGTTGATGAAGTACATTAATAGTAAATTAATTACTAGGAGAAACACTTTAAACTAAAGTTTAAAAGGCTTATTTTTCATAAAGAAGTTAGACTTGTTTTTAAAAAGCAAAACCTGATATAGAGTATTAATATTAATAATGACAAGGTTATGAAAACTTATTAAACTTGGACTTTTTTAAGGTCTGTTAATGCTGAGCACCGGTTGATTTTTTAAAAGGGAATTTTAAGTATTCAGTTATAATGCTATACTAGGTCATGAGGTGGGTGATCATGGCTTTCCACAACTTCCTATCCTTTGTAGCTCTAAGCAATCTTTGTCCTCTTACTACCCAGTTCCTGTTATGTCTTTCATTTAGACAAGATCATTAGGTACTTTACTCACAGTTTACCTTTTACCCTTACACTTTCAGTATATTCTGTGAGTGATAAATTCTCCAAGCCTTCTTTCCTCATCATGTGTCCCAGAAATACCAACCATCTTTGATCTCAAGTACAAATGTCTATTTACTTAAAAATTCATCGTTTTCACATGTTCCATCTATGGTATTCTCAGCATCCTTCTATAGAACCACATCTGTTTTGTCTTAAGTCTACTCTTTGTTTGTGTAGAAATTGTCCAGCATTCTCTGATGTAGAAAAGGATTGATATTAGTTTGATTTGTTTTATGGCATATCAACTGCAATGGGTTATTTAATGCTGACAAGATTTTTAGGATAGGTTCGTATGAATAGAATATGTATTCTTTGTAAGAAATCATTTTGTAGATCAGGTTTCATTGACATATTTTTGTAAAAAGAGTTTTTGTTGAGAGTCAAGTATTGCTGGTAAATTTGTATTTTTCAAAAATGTATTGCTGGTAAATTTGTATTTTCCAAAAATGTATTGCTGGTAATATTTTTTCCAAATATGTATTACTGGTATTTTTACTATAAAAATTTATTTTTATACTTTCATGGTGTTTTGACTCCAGTTTAGGGGTTAACTATTTGCTCATAGCTGGGATTCTATCAGGAGCTACCACCCTGAGTCTGGGTGGATCTGGGAACAACAGCAATTAAGAAGTTGTTCCACGCTCCTCAAAACCTCCTGATCAGAGGCCTTCTTGCCAGATGTAGTTTATCATCATACCCAGGACACAAGGATTGATATTACATATATATTTGTGGAGTGTGTGTGTGTGTGTGTGTGGGGGGTAATGGAATTTTTCACTTGCTTAATAATTTTAGTCTTTGGAAGGTATCTTTTGCTATTTCAACATGCCTTCATATTTCATTGTCACATTTTCCATTGTCTGTTATAACACTTTTCAGGTATTTAAATTTTTGTACTTGTTTGATTTTGACACCTTTAATTCATAGCTAGCATCTTGGGCTGTTCCTTTCATTAACAAGCATATATTTTGTCTTGGTGACTGGACAAAGCAATGGATGAAAGCCTGAAAAGACAGAATTCTTGCTCATATCTCTCTTGATTTTTTATCTTTTTTTATCATATCACCCCATGCAAGGAAATAAAGCCACAAGGAGTTCCTGAGTGTGGAAGAACAAGAAAAAAACAGAAGCATTAGGGAGCAAGAAGAATAGAAGAGTAACCAAGACAGTAGATAGCAATCGACATTGCATTTAATTTCTTGAAGATCAAAGTAGGCTGAAGAGCATGGAGCCAGAAGAGAGTTGCACAGATGAGAAGTTCAAGAATAGAAACTGTTAGCATAGAACTTACAGCTACATCTAGCCAATTCAAATGTAAGTTGATGAGACCTTGTCACCAATCTAGTACTGCACTTAAATTCATAAAGCTTAGGTAGCATAGTGCAGAGTTCATCCGAACAATTGCCATGAAAATATTTATAGAAAAGGCACAGAGAAGTTACCTTATGGTGGTGGGAAAGTGACTGAAGTCAGGATGCCAGGTCAGGACCAATAATATTGCTGATTCCTCTTTGGATTTTAATAAGTATCGCTAAATATATAGTGGGAGCACTGGACCATATGTGGCATCAATATTCAAAGCATGGATGAATGGTAGATTTATAAGTATGCAATATAGACAATTTTTCTCTATAGAATCTAGCATGACACAATGAACCAACTTTCTTAACAGCAGACCTAGCAATGGATTCAATATAGTCTTTCCACTTCATATCAGCCAATAATGTTAGACTGAGAATGCACAATGAGTCACTCTCATGGAGGTTAGCATCAGCCATGCTGATGGGAGACAGGAAGGTGTCTTTCAAGTGATTATATAATAGGAAAGTCAATGTGGTTACCAATTTCAGAGAAAAAAAAGTTCAGTATTTATGGTAAACAACTAGTCCTCAAATAATGTAAAGCAAAATTTCTCATGAAACTAGTATCCGTTGGACTAGACTAAATTTAACTTAAGGCCATGTCATGAATCATGCAATGAAATTTGAATTCATAATCATTGACTTTTGCGATCAAATAAGCTTACCAGAGTTCTATGATTGTAACTTGTTTTCTTTGCTACCTAGATTGGTATAATCCTGGCTGTCTGGTTGTTATAATATTTATATCTTGTTCTATATTTGCATCAAGTTATAAAGAACTTGTGGTTACATGAATTGTAACTACTAATGTGTCACTTACTAATGACCTGCATCTCTGACTTCTGATTGTGTCCAACCAGCTTTGGCATCTCCTCTGGTATGTGGCTTTCAAATAAATGGTAATAGTAGTATAATAATTCCAGTCTGTTAGTAATCCTTCTATTAATTCCTGACCTCTAGTAATCCCTTTTTTCTTGCAAAGTTTGTTGCTTAACTATCAATTTCTGACCTACTGCAAGAAATAGTTACCTACTTAGTGCAAAAAATAACTGCAGCTCAGTAAGAGAGTGTTCTAAATTAGTTGTAATGTAAGTGGGCATCAATAAGTAATGTCAAAATATCATATTCAAAATGCAGTCCATATTAAAATACAAATCTCTTCCTCCCAGCTATTGGTCAAATAGTAGGACTTGTATCTGGAAAAATCATTTATTGTCAAAAAATTCACTTTCAAAAAAAGAATTCTTCTTACAATCCAAAATATGTTTTGGCTTGAAATAACTCACAATGGGTTGATAATCCATAAAAAACAAACCAACCAACTGAAATACAATCATGATTATTCTTTCATATCCCCTACCCACAAACACTAGAATTAAGCTCTCCTAAAATCTTAGTTCACATGTGTGGGTTGTGTAATGCATAATGTCAGAGAACAAGTAATCAACAAGGAAAATTTGAATTCTGGTTAGCTTTGTTACATTCACTTTCACACAAATACTCCTTAGGAAAGGTATGACTTCTCCCAGCTATGGGTTAAATAGTAGGGATTCTGAATTCCTAAACCCTGGTAGATGGAACTTGTTAGCATAGGAACCAATGATCATCTAAGTGAAGGAAAACACTGAAAGAAAACAACTCTTCCTCAGAGTATATAGGTAAGTCATAGGGCTAATCACTTTGAAGATGATCAATTCTGTGGAATAATTTAATAAAAATTAAAATTAAGGTCTTATGTAATGCTTTTTTCATCATTAGTTGATGGACTTACTGGCTTACTCTGCATGTATTATATAATAGATATACATAGACATACAAATTGTATATTTGCAGTGCAAAAAATTGGGTTATTTTCAGGGAAAATTCCTTTTACTGCCCTCCATAAAATGTCCTCCCAGATACTTGTGTGTGTGTGTTTATATATACATATATATATATATATATATATATATATATATATAAAACAATGAATCATTCATTCAAAAAGTAAATTAGTAAAGCTTATGATATAAAATGGCAAAATCCCTTTGCTAACAAAATTTTAAAGATGCATTAACCTATCAATCGCTTGATGAATGTTATGATCTATGTTTTTTAAAATTATAAGCTGTATAAGGTCTTTCTTAAATATGCAAGTACTTTTGACTGTACATTCAGTCATCTTCAGACATGGAAATTATTTTGTTTTTGGTAAAATTCAAATAGCATTCAAGATGAAAAAATATAATACAAATTGAAATATGTTTTGTTTTTTTTTAAATGTGTTATTGATAACGGATACAAACTTTTGGATTGTGCAGTCGCAATGCTAAACTTGAATTTTTTTTTTTAAATGTAAGTGAGTGCGTTTTTTACTAATATGGCAATTTGAGAATTTTTTTGTTGTAGGAGTTTATCAGTCAATGTGGCATGTAGTTCAATAAGTAATGTCTCACATTAGATCAGTTCTTTTAAATCAAATATGTGGTGCAGTTCAATTTATATTACAATGAAACATTCATAAAAAAGGTAAATTAGTAAAGTTAAGTTAATGATATAAAATGGTGAAATCCCTTCACTAACTTTTTGAAGTGCACTACAGATTTAAAAAATATATATATGTATCTATGTATATTAATTAGTACATATATGTATACCTACATTTTGGTGTGTAACTAAAGACACCAAAACCTAGGTACATGTATATGTACTAATTAATATTTATCTTTGTTCTGTATAACCACATTGAGCACTATTATGTTTACACCTCATGTATAAATGTATTTATTTGCTTACCCATGTATGCAACCAGTACGCACATATACACTTGTTTATATCTAGCCATTTGATTTATCTTATATATATATATATATATATATATATATATATATATATATATATAAAAAGTGAACATTGAAGTCAACACTCAGAGGCGACAGACTGTTTCATGTTAAACACAATCATCAGGCCTAACTTCAATGTTCAGTTTTATATTTACATATGCTCTATCTCTGATATTGAGCACTTTATCCCATAAATATAGCATATCTTAAAAGTATATTTCTTCATACACACACACATACACACATATATATATACATATATATATATATATATATATATATATATATATATATATATATATATTGTGTATGTGTGTGTGTGTGTGTGTGTATGAAATACAACTGAAAAGTTTATGAAATTTTAATAAATTTCTTAATCTATTCATCAGTGAAGTTACCCAGCATTTCCTGTGTTTGACTGGACATTTCAAATATCACTCAAAATCACTCCACTAGCATATAATGTTATTTCTAATCAATTTTTATATTTTTACTTTTTTCTGTCACCCATTTCATGCCTTAAATTTCTTGATCCTGTGGGTAGCATTTATGTATATTACATACTTTTCATTCAAGTAATTTAAAGATATAAAGGATAAAGATAATTTAATTTGTCTATAGTCTATCTGGGAATAATCCAATCATTTAATATTAGTAAAAAAAAATGTAGCCTACTTCAGGCGATGATGTCTTAATCCTCTTGAAAGTAATCTCTTTGGGACTTAACATTTATTCCAGTGTTCTTTACACTTTTTAGGTTCTCTTTAAGGATTGCTATCAGTTGCCTTGTCATGTTCTCTTTATATCTCAGCCATGGTATTATCTCCTCTGGACTTTAGCTTTGGGAAAAGCTAGAGTAAAATCTGCATTGTCAGTTGTTTTGAAAAGTCTGGGTAATGTTCAAAATAAAAACTGTACAAGGCATAAAGAATACACACCTGCAACATTCAAAATGATTGAATACTTTCTAGATTATATATGTCTTTATTTCTGAGATGAGGTATTGTAATTATTTACACTATTTACATTGCTCAGACTGTTGGCCTCACATTCATTGCCATATTCACAATGATTTGGTCATTGTACACTCTAGCCTTCTTCAGGCCCTCAAGGACACATGGCCCAGTGGAT
The DNA here is from genome assembly GCA_964036315.1 of Acanthosepion esculentum. Lineage (NCBI taxonomy): Eukaryota > Metazoa > Mollusca > Cephalopoda > Sepiida > Sepiidae > Acanthosepion > Acanthosepion esculentum. The sequence continues at coordinate 104,527,754 of OZ038482.1, read as the reverse complement.
AAAAGCAGTGGTTAAATCCAGTGACTTGACCCAAAGAGTTGTGACTTCAATACCTTGCTAAAGCAGAGGTGAATAAAAACTTGGAGAGTTGAGTTAAAAAGGAGATAACTGATACTGAGACATATAGAAGAGGCATAACACGTGGAACTAGAACAGTCTAGCCTGGTGGACAAAATAATGGATTTAGTTTGAAAATCTAATCACTTGAAGAAGGCTGGAGCATACAATGGCCGAAATGTTGGGAATATGGTAATGAAGATGAGAACAACAGTCCAAACAATGTCAGTCAGTCAGTCAGTTATGTGCCATGTGTGATACATGCTTAGGCGATCATGCATCTTTTGATACATGACTGATGAGGCAGATTTTTTCTCACAGTAGGTTGCTATTTCTTTCTGCGGTAGACCAGTTGTCATTCAAGGCTATAGTACCCGGTCTGTCCTGCTATGTATAGCTGGGGGTAAAAGAAGAGGATTCATACCTTTCCCATGGTTATTAGCATGTAAGTGAATGTAATGGATTTGACTGGAATTTGAACTTGGCTCTTCAATTCCTCAATCCAAGCCACTATCCATTACTCTACTGTGCCTCCAAACAATGTAAATAGTGTAAATACTTTCAAAACAGCTCTTATTCTGACATTATCAATTCACAATTTCTTTTGTTTGTAGCTTGCATTTGCTTAACATTTTTCAGGTGTTCTGCTTCTTAAAGACCAGCCAGAACATAAATTATTTTCTACAGATTCCCAGCCAAGTTTGAAGCACAGAAACAAAACTTTTATATCTGTTTCATTCATTGAATCATCCTTGAAAGCCTTCTTAATCTTTCAAAAAGTTTTCTGTGATGAGTGTCCAAGTTTTAAGCAAAACTTTATGTATAATCACTATGAATGCACAAGCTTACTCAAAGGAATATCACTGGCTTACAGCCATATTACATTGGAACACTGGTTCTTGTACTATCACAGAAGTTAAGCAACATCAAGCCTGGTCAGTTAATAGATGGGTGACCACTTGGGAATACCAGTTGCTGTAAGGCTGGATGTGTAGGTGGTGTAATGGATAACAGCTTGGAATTATTAATCTGAGAGCTGAGTTCCAATTTCTGTCAGATCTGTTATATTCATTTGTGTGTAAATAACTTTGGGAAAGTTATGAATCCACCTATTCTTCCCCCAGCTATGGGTTAATTAGTATGACTTGTATGAGTAAATCATTATTATCTCCAAAAATGTTTTTACAATCTAAAAATATTTTTCTGGCTTTAAATGCAAAAAGTTGATAAACTTTAAAAAACAAATCAATCAATAACTGCCAACTGAATAGTAATTTTCCAAACGTAGCTTAGATGTGGCACAAGGCCGAAAGTAGGGGGCATTTTATAGTAGTTTATTTGACACTTTTCTGTCATGCAGCATCGGTTACACATGGCAGGAAGTGCTCCAAAGCTTTCTGAACCTTACTAAATTCAGTCATTGATTTGTCTGATATGCATGTATACCTATACAATGTTCTGTTCAGAATTTGGATTTTGAACAAAAAACAATGTCTTGAACAATTGTTAAATGTCTTTCTCACTACTCACTACTCAGTCATAATTGTTCTAGCAAGACAAGCTTGCTAACCATTACACCACCTCAAGAAGCCCAAACTGCCAACTGAATAATCCCAGTCTCTGTTCATGAATGTGCAGTAAAATCTTCTCTGATTGGTTACTAAACTATATCAAGGCTATGCAAAATGGTTCTTGATATATTCAACATTGGCTGGATTCTTTTCAGACAGACTATGCATTTCAATATTTTTACAAATTATCACCAGAAATGTTGAGAATGATAGTACTAAACATAGAAATATTAATAAAAATGGCAGATTTAAAATTTTATCCATAAAAGTAAGAATTCAATTTCATTTGGTATAAGAAGTTATTTTTCTGCTAATCCATGTATTGTTTTTGGTGGCTGGCCTATGTTGAGATTGATCTGGAAGGATGATCTGCCTACCCATCATATTAGTTTTTTTAATTTACAAATTCAGATATCAGTGTAATGCTGACTAGTAGGCAGAATGGATCAAAGGTTGGAGACATGTATCAACCAACACATACCAGCCAATATTCACAAGGGAAAGCTGAGCAATTTACATAAGTGTGTTAATGTATCATGTTCAGTGATAGCTGAAGATTTAATTAAAAGTTTGCTTGGACTTATGGTGCAGACATGTTCTCAGTGCAGAGTAAGGCTAATACTGATTATCACTTAAAGGTTTTGAAATCAATATATATTAAGTCCTACCAACCTTCTCTCTGTAAGCAGAAGGAGTTTTTGGTATGCTTAAAGGTAATTCATCTTTAACATTAGTATAGGTTTATATATTTTTTAATCAGTATGCACTTGTTTTTTGTCTTTGATTTTTGCTCTGATGAGAGAGGACCAATAAACTGGTTTAACTATTTTTAATCATATTTCAGTATTACCAATTTGTTTTGTTACTTCTCTTTTTTGTTATAAACGTCCTTTTAATATGTCTGCTTTTATTGCTCTAATAAAAGAATTTACTTTAAATTTTATAAATATCTTGAATTTTTTGATTTTGCTGTTAAAAACATTGCAAATACTGTTTCAATAATAAGAATTTAAAACATTTCACAAAATGTTCTGTCTGATCATCATGTGAATATCTTCAGAATGGAACACTTCATTTTGGTGAATGTCACTTAGATGTTGATGTCGCACACTCCTCAGGTGGTAAGAGTGACAAGATACTCAGTTCCAAGGGAGAGGAACAGGAGTAATGAATTTTAGTGAACATCAATTCAGATGTTTGCTTTGCAAAATATTTTGTGAACCACAAGCTTTATGCACAAACTGTGAGCTTCAATTTTGAAAGATTGCTTACAGAATGATATCTGTGCACAAAACATACTCTTAAAATTGTGAGGAATCTATCTAAGGCTCTAACTGCATGTCTATATTATATATATATTTGAAACAATAGAAATGTTACATCTAACTCAATGCTGTCTCTCTACCCCCCTACACTGCCCCCACTTCGTGAGTTTCCTTATTATTGCCCATCATAAATGTGTAAATTTATTTTCATTTTTTCATTTCAACATTTGGAAATAAATCTGATGATCCACTGTCCTTTAAAAGGGCCGTGGTGAAATAATTTATTATATGGAACCTTAAAGCAATTTGTTTTTATTTAAAATACATACATACATACATACATACATATATATATATATATATATGGCATAGTGATTTCATTTAAGTATGAAACAGACTGTTGCCACTGGATGTTGACATCAGTCCGTTTTATATATATATATATATATATATATATATATACACATATTATAATAAAGACAAGCTGTGATGCTATAAAGACAGTACACAATGTAAAATATACAAAACAGCCAATATGAGTAAAACAATAGTCATATATTACTGCTTTTCATGATTTAGTTACATGTGAACACTAAGATGTTGATATCTCACAATCAGCGGTAAGAGTGATAAGATACTCAGTTCCAAGGAACTCTTACCACCTTAGAATTGATGAGATACACCTGAGATACTAAGAGTGACAAATATCTCATAACTCTTACTTCCTGAGAATTATGAGATAACAAAATTAACATCTACGTGTCCACATGAAACTAAGTCACTGAAAGCAGTAACATATGATCATTGATTTACTTATATATATAGCAATCAATCTTACAGCATGATTCATGTTATTTGAAAATAAAGGATGAAAATGTTTCATTATATCTCTGGCTATATATATATATATATATATATATATATATATATATATATATATATCAATCAATCTATCTTACAGCATGATTCATGTTATTTGAAAATAAATGATGAAAATGTTTCATTATATCTCTGGCTATATATATATATATATATATATATATATATAGCAATCAATCTTACAGCATGATTCATGTTATTTGAAAATAAATGATGAAAATGTTTCATTATATCTCTGGCTATATATATATATATATATATATATATATATATATATATATATATATATATATATATATATATATGATACAATAAAGAACAGATAGGAAATGTTTATCAATCTAACATGTTTCACTTCCTTTTAAAGTAAAATGTCTATAACTTTGATATTGCAAGTACCACCCTAATTAAAAAAGAACATAATTCTTACAAAAAAGTACTTTGAGGGCCTAGCAACTATAAACACATATCAAGAACATTATATTACATCACCAACCTTTATTGAATCCATTCTTAAAGAATCTCATGTATATTTATCTAAAACAAACAATATGTACATAAAAACATCCAGAAATCAACATGCAAAAAACCAACAAACATAACGTCTACTAGACATACATGCACACACACAAATTTAAAATATATATTATCATCTGAATTCCACAGTGAGAAATTACAATTATTATACAGTTACATACATAAAGCAATATTTATGATTTTTCAAGTAGAATCCATTAATTTCTTGTAAATCTGATAGACATGTTGTCTCTCCTTGTATTCAGAATGCCACAATTATACTAACATTGGTTTAAAAAGTCAACATGATTAACCAATGAAAATCAAACAATACAGAAGTAAAAATACCAGAATTATTTTCTTTTTTTCTCCATATCTAATGAAACTTTAATAAAAGTGAAACACGTTAGATTGATAAAGGTTTCTTATTGATTCTTTATCTTAACATTGTTAGTTTCTTATCTATATTTGATCCAAACTCAGATATATATATATATATATATATATATATATATATATATATATATATCCAGAATGTAACATTTTATAATCCAGTCCCCTGACAGATAGATATATTCATTGTGAAACTCAGAGTAGAGGTAAGATAAGAGAACATTTAATTTTTTTATTATTGAGCACAATAATTACAAAGACTGTTTGCTCTGGTTAATTTTTTTTTTAAACACAAAATGTATAATAAACAAAATGTTTATTATTCATACATACATACATACATACATATATATGAAATGTAATCTATGTTCCAGCACATGCAGATCTCCATTAAAAACTCTATAAATCAACAGTGAGTTGAGCCAGGAAGCAAGTCCAGCTTGGACCCCATAAACCAAAGACTAAGACAGTTTGGACGATTCAAACAGTGATGGTGAAAAACACCAACACACAAGACAGCTCTAGATATAGACAGAAATATGCACAGATCTCTCTCGAGAGAGAGGGAGAGAAAGAAGACAAAGAAGATTGAGATCAATGAAGGACATAAAGCCTCTTCATTTCAAGGAGATGTAATTCTGTAGCTAACTGGGGCAAATAATGGCTTGTTAATTTTAACACCTCCAAAACAAAACTGCTCTCTGTTAATTGTCTAAGAGAATCCTTCTGCCTTCCATCAGTATGGCTGATGCTAACCTCCAGGTGAGGAACTCATTGCACTTTCTCAGGTTAATGTTTTCCTCTGACATGAAGTGGAAAGATTATATTGAATCAGTTCATCTGCTGCTAGGAAAGTTAGTTCACTATGTTGTCCTAGATAATTTTTCTTGCCTGAATCTATCTTACATATTTATAAGACTATCATTCATCCATGCTTTGAATATTGCTGTCACATATGGTCTGGTGCTTCTGCTATATATTTAGAGATCCTTGATAAAATCCAAAGAAGAATCTGCAATGTAATTGATCCTCTCCTGGTATCTTGGCTTCAGTCACTTTCCCATCACCATAATGTAGCTTCCGTGTGCCTTTTCTATAAATACTTTCATGGTAAGTGTTCCGATGAACTTTCCTTTATGGTATTTAGATTTTATGAATTTAAGTGCAGTACTAAATTAGTGGTAAGGGCTTATCATTTTACTGTTGAAATGGCTAGATGTAACCATAAGTTCTATGCTAACAGTTTCTTCTTTCAGACTTCTCACTTTTCCAGGATCTTGCTTTTCAATCAAGTTTGATCTTCAAAAATTTAAATGCAATATCAATCGTTATCTTCTATCTTCTTAATTCCGATTCTATTATTGTTCTTGCTCCTTAATGTTTTCTTTTCACCCACATTCTTTCTCACTCAGTAAATTCCTGTCTCTTAGTGGCTTTGTGGGGAAATGATGAAAAAAAAATCCTTCCATATTATTAAACATATTTTATTGAACAGACAAGGAGTGTTTGTTAGGCTTTTTGGTGAGTGTTTTGGTTTGGTTTGGTTTGGTTTGATTTGGCTTATTTTATGGCATATTAACCTCAATGGGTTATTTAATGCTGACAAGGTTTTTATTGCTGGTAATTTTTTTTTGTTTTCAGCAATGTATTTTTGGTAATAATTTTTTCTTCAAAAAATCTATTTCTGGTAATATTTTTCTTCAAAAATGTATTGCCAGTAATATCTTTTTTTTTTTTTTTTTTTTTTAAATGTATTGCTGGTAATAATATTTTTTACAAAGTATTTCTGGTATTAAAACCTATTTTTTCACTTTCATAGTGTTTTGACCCCAATTCAGGGGTTAACTATTTGCCCATAGCTACCACCCTGGGTCAGAGTGGACCTGGAAACACCAGCAGTTAATAGGTGGTTCCACGCTCCTCAAAACCTCCTTATCAGAGGCCTTGCTGTTGGACGTAGTTTATCATCTTACCCAGAATAGCGGTGAGTGTCTCTTTATGTTGAATAAGTCATTTGATGTTGGGCAGAAACTTGGGAAGGAACTTGCTGAAATTGTGTGTAATGTTCCAACTAGTTTTAATCATCATTGACCATTTTCAAGGAAAGATGGTAGAATTTGTGAGATAGTCAATGGAGCATTTATGTAGTTAACAGTCTAGTATTTCAAATGAACGTGAGTTTACATGCTCTGGTAGTGGAATAGATTTGATTATATAAGCATCACAAATACACAGAGAAGGTGTTACCTAAAAGTTTGGGTAATTTAAACTGCATATACAAACAAAATATATGAGGTGCAGCATAAATATTTACATTTTATTTAAACATAAACTGAAACATACCTGTTTGTAAAAATAGTTTCAAATCTGACATAAGGCTTCCTAACATTTTTTGTTTTATTGTTTACAGTTTAATTAAATATGGTGGCACAAACAAAATGTTGCATTGAAAATGGCTGGTATGAAGAGTTGTGAGGTGATAAAACAGTTGAATGTTTTCTGAAAAACTGTTTTTAATGTGTGGAAAAAAAAACCTCATCAAACTTCAATTCCAGGAAGAAACTGTTCAGTTCATAACATAGTCATTGAAGCTGTTAATAAGAGGTTGAAGAGAAATCCAAGAAGCATAGGAAGATGGCAAAAGAGGTATGTATTTTAGATAGGTCACTAAAGAGGATTGTGAAGGAGTATTTAGGACTAAAACCATACAAGATTCAACAACAACAGCTGCTCTCAAGTGCCTCCAAGCAAAAATGACTTAGCAGAGGGAAGAAAATGTTGGAGGAGATGCTGTAGGATAATTCTTTGTTTTGTCAGATGAGAAGTTTCTCACTGTGGATGCTGTGGTCAAATACCAAAATGATAGGGTTTATGCCACTTCACCAGGAAACATTCCCAAAAGTCTCAGAATACATTTCAAGCAACAAAAATCAACTGATATCATGGCTTGGGCTGCTGTTACTTCTGATGGTTTGAAATCATCCTTGGTGTTCATTGAAAAAGGAGTGAAAGTGAATAGTAAAATTTACCAGCAAATGTTGGAGAGAAATGTGTTGCCCTGGTTGTCAGCCATCTTTGCAAGTTGCTATGTCTTCACTCAATTTGAAGCTCCTGCACACACAACCAATTTAACACAGAACTTGTACGAGAGACATTTCCATGGATTTTTTGACACACCAACTTGGCCTCCATCAGGTCCTGACATTAATCCTATGGACTTTGCGATATGGCTCATATTAGAGAGCAATGTCTCGTATCTCATAATCAAGTGCGTCGGACCTGAAAAAATCTATTATGATATTGTGATAAAATTTGAGTAAAGTGGTGATGAAAAATCACGCATTTCAGTTGGAAAGAGATTAAGAGCTATGTTGAAAGGAAATGGTGGCCATTTTGAATTGTAAATATATGTAAAATATTGTCAATACATATAACAATCAATTTGTAAACTTTCATTGACCAAAACCTAAAACTTTTTATTTTATGATAAAATGAATAATGGATAAATGTATATGTCTCTTATATATTGTTTTTTTTTCACTAAATTCATTGAGCTTGTGTGCAAATCACAATCAAACTGGGATGCCACACACTTTATAAGCCCTGTAGAAGTGGTTGGTTAGTGTTGCCACTAATTAGTATATATGTATGAATAGTGTATAAGTTACATCATCCAGAATATTATAATGGACCATAAAGCTTTTGATTATGTAAAAGCAAATGCTACTCCCCATGTAGATGCATTATTCAGATCATATTTTAAAAGGGGACAAAAAGACACCATATTAGAAAATATGGAAGATTAATTTTTGCACTGGGTAGAAACTGATGCTCTCCCAATGAATCAACTTGTCTCGGAAACATTACAGGATCCAATATTAAGTAAAATTATGTCTATAATAAAAACTAATATATGAAATAATTGTTCAAAAATCCACCTGAAAATTGTAGAAAAGATGTACTAAAAAGTGTACACGACTATATGTATTGTGGAATTAGAGTTATACAGTAGTATTTGAAATTAGAAGCATGCTGGCCTGGATATGCATACAATGTTGAAAATCATGTATGCAAATATCCCTAATGTGCTGAAATAAAAAATTTTCACCTGAATAAAGTACAAACACAGTTCAGGGAGACAGAAACTTTGTCTTGCATTCATATGGACCATGCACATGTTAATTGTGTGGGATTGCATTTTATGTCTGGCCTGAAGTTGTTTGTGTTCACAATAGGAAAACTAGTACAAATAGGCAAATTATTATTATTGGGTAATATTTGCTGGAAATGGAGTACCGAAAACATTAGTGTCAGATAATGCCCCAGAATTTTGTGATGAAAATCTGTGTTCTTGGTTAAGGAAAATTGGATGCATCCCATATAAAACTCCACCATATCATCTGCAATCAAATGGAATTGTAGAAAGAATGGTACAGACTATAAAAATGAGACTGAGAGTATTTTCCCTTCAATGAAATGAGATTAATAATTTCTTACCAAGACTATTACTAAGTTACAGAACTATTTTACATGGCAAGAGATTAGAAAGTTAATCTGCATTAATGGGAAGATGGATTAATGCCCCATTAACCATGTCCTACTCCATTAATAAAAAAATGTTGTACAAGAAATATAGAGAATCTGTATCTGAAAGGACAAATTTTATAATGCAGAAGGGACATAATACAGCATTAATAAATAAAAAAGGGCAATAATGTTCTTGCCCATGTGGATCAAATAAGATGCAAACAAGAATATGAAGGGGAGATGGAAATTGAGCTAGGACGAGGGTGAGGAGTCAATAGAATATCAAGACAGTTTAGATGATTCAAGCATAATTTGTGAAGAACAGAACTTCACCACCAAATGAGACACATCTAGATCCCCTGTAGTGAAAAATACACACAGATCCCAAGAGATAGTGAGGAAGTCAAAGTGAAAATACAAATAGTCAAGGAAGCTTGAGATCAATGAAGGGCATAAATACTTTTTGCTTCAGGGAGATGTAGTAGTGGTTAGTTAGTGCTACCACTAATTAGTATATGTATGTGAGTAGACGTTATGTATAAGATCACTATGTAAGCAAGGGCAATGGCACTGTAGAACCAATACTGACTGCAAACAACTGCAATCCTAATTTGAACTATAACAAGCACTTTTGTCAGCTTGTGGTTTAGTTGTTTGGCAATTGTTATTTACAACTAATATTACAGATCTTAATAAGCAGAGAAGCAACACCAAATTTTGCTTTAATCTAAAGAGAAATGCTGCAGAAACCAACTGAATATTGAAGGAAGAATTTTGTGATAGTGAGCCAGAGTGAAAGTTGTTTTGTGGTATAAACATTTCAAAGTTGGATGAACTCTGTTGATAACCTTGAATGTTCTGGATGTTTGTCACCTGGTCTAACACTGGAAAATATCACAAACGTGCACAAGACTGAGGATTGTAAAAATGTTCTTAATGTATTTTGATGCTTATTTCGAGCATGAGATGTATTATTGCAAAATTTGCACTGTGATAACCTATAAAATTAGAGATGTCTGTAATATCATTACCAAGATCATAACTGGTGATGAATAGTTATGACAGTGAGGCAAAATGGCAGTCATTTCCATGGAAGTCATTAAAATCACTAAAAATAAAAAAAGAAAGTAAAATGCATCAAGATTGCAGCAATTTCAGTCAGTATTAATATATTTTTATTCAATTTTTTAACACACATTTGATGGGCATTCCGCTTTTTTTAACCTCATTATTTCTATCATCTTCTAGTAATTTTCTGTTATGATTTGCTTTCAATCTCTCCATACTGCTAGTACATCTTTAGCTGACTTTTAAATAATTTTTATTAAATAATGCTTTTAATAATAGTGAGTTAATGTTTTTAACTAATCTCAAAGATGTCTTTGACACATCATTTTTGTCATTTCTGTTATATGGGGGAATGAACAAAATCACCTTGCATTGTCTCTTATTTTTATTTTTACAACAATAATTATCACAGAATTTAAAGCAAACATTGTTTGCTATTGTGTAAGGTACTTTGATATGCCACACTTGCTTTTTTTAAATATTTGTTCATTTGAAGAATTGGTAGATAATCTGACATGTACAGATTTGATAAAATGAGGATGGGTGATTTAATTCTTTGTTGACATATTTTTCCCTCTTTTTTTATCTACTGGTGGAATAACCTTGTTTTCAAATTGGATGTAGCATCTAGAAAATTTACCTCCATCAAGTTGTTGGCCATTATAATCTTCAAACCATGATCCTTAAAGAATCTACATATCATTGTTTATGCTATCTCCTTCTGTTGGGCCTTTTTTTTTAAGGACTATAAAACCATCACCCTTGGTAAAGACTCATATCATAAATGTTGAACAAATTGCTTAAAACACACACACACACACACACACACACATATATATATATATATATATATATATATATATATATATATATATATATATGAGAATTTTTAGAATTGATTTTTTATTAATCTGACAATTTTTATCACTTTAAATGTTATTTTTAGTGGATACTCATATTTGTGTAGACACTCCATTTATTTAGTAAACAGTATATTTATTTTTGTCTACTGGCCTGAATGTTCGAGAAATCCTACTAAAGGAAATTTTCTTTAATAGGATTTCTTTTATTAAAGAAAAAAACAATACTCATATAATACAGCCTTTTGTAACTCTTAAATTCATGTTGGTATCTAGATGGTTATGCAGCTGTCTGACAGTCATATATATATATAGTATAGTATAGCTTCTGTGTTTAAAAGGAATTTCAACAATCTTCAGATTGGTTTGCCTTTTATCATTGTTTATTTGACACTTTTCTGTCATGCAGCATCAGTTACACATGGCAGGAAGTGCTCCAAAGCTTTCTGAACCTTACTAAATTCAGTCATTGATTTGTCTGATATGCATGTATACCTATACAATGTTCTGTTCAGAATTTGGATTTTGAACAAAAAACAATGTCTTGAACAATTGTAAAAATGTCTTTCTGTATATAAACTTAAACAATTTTGAAACTGTGAACATAACATTAGATATAATTCAGAGACTGTAAATTAAGACAAAAATATATTTAACACATTAAAAATTCCCCCCACTGAAAAAAAAAAGAAAAATGTCTGTTCAAATTTTTCAAATAAACATGACATGGGTAAATTAAAAAATAACATGTGAATTTTATATTGGCTCATTAAAATAGAATAATTAAATCTACCAACATTCTGGCATTATTTTCTACTTTAACCTAGTCATGTTTGTTTTATAAAATATCTTTTTTTTTCAAAATGTTTTGACATTCAATCTCAATATGTTGGCATTTTTTTTTTTTTTTAAGCGTATCACCCCAAGCAAGGCTGGAGGCCACTATCACACATGGGGTTATAGAAGGGTTGGAGGAAGAGCAGATAGGAGTGGTAAAGGAGAGGATGTGGAGAAAGAGAAACACAGTGGGTCGATCAAGGCAAGGGGGTTACAGAAGATTTGGAGCAAGAGCAGATAGGAATGAAAGATGAAAGAATGTGGAGAAGGGAAGTGGATAGATCAAGGCAACTGGAGATGTCCATTGATGCTACACTTAAACCGTTGGAGATTGTATTTGTCAGGGAAACAGTAATAGGGAAGGGAGTTCCATAGGCGAGATGTGCGGGACATGAAGCTATTGGAGTAAAAGAGACGTCTACATCTAACAGTTTCAACGGTGTAGGGGTGGGAACAGGATGCCAGCCTCGTAGGACATTTAAATTCACGAGGCCTAGGGACAAGCGAAAGCAGCTCCTCGGAGCAATTACCGTGAAAGTGCTTGTAAAAAAGGCAGAGCGAGGCAACATCGCGTCTGTGAGAGAGCAACTGCAGACGAGATGACAGATCAGGGCCAATCACATTGCCTATCCGTCTCTGGATCTTATCAAGAACCCTGAGGCAAACAGCAGGGGCCCCAGACCATATATGGCAGGTTAACTTTGTCAGCATCACTAGATTTGTGTTTGAGGCAGGAGTAAATTGTGGTGTCGTCAGCATAGATGCTGACTTGGGAGTCTATGGCGTCAGGAAGGTCATTTATAAATATGAGGAACAGAGTAGGGCCTAGGATGGAGCCTTGAGGAACACTTGCATTAGTGGGATAGGAGCTGGAGATGAATCCATTGAGAACGACCTTCAATTCCCGGTTTGAAAGGAATGATTGTATTAGGTCAAACAATCGACCTGTGATACCATAACCCTGGAGCTTGCGAAGAAGGCTGGCATGCCAAACTCTATCAAACGCTTTGGAGATGTCTAGGGCCATGGCACGAGCTTCACCGTTATTATGAATAGCTTGGTAGACAAATTCAGTGATAGCCGTAAGCACATCGGCCTTAGATAGGGCAAAGCGGAAACCATACTGCTTGTCTGAGAGCAGATCATGGAATATCAGATGATTAATCACTTCGGTGTTGGTAATGGCCTCGAAGTCTTTGCCGAAGAGGGGTAGGAGACTGATAGGACGGTAATTGGAAGGGTCGGAGGGGTCACTAGAGTTCTTAAAGACAGGAACAATGGTTGAGGACTTCCAGAAGTCAGGAAAACAAGACTCCTTGAGGCAGCGGTTGTATAATTTAGAGAGGGCAGGCGCCAGTTCAGGCGCGCATTTCTTCAGGACAATGGCTGGTATGCCATCACCACCAGTAGCCTTGTGGTGATCTAAGTTAGAAATAATGCCCAATACCGACGACGGGGTTATGTGCAATCCGTCCAAGAGGGTCTCAGTTCTGGGAGAGAAATCGGGCAAGGGTACCCCGGAAGAATCTAACGTAGAATTGGAAGAAAACTTCCGAGCAAAGCATTCGGCCTTGTCGGCAGAGGTGGTCAGGACCTCAAACTGATTGAACAGAGGAGGAATGGAGGTTTTGTTATTGTTCAGAACGCTCTTGCAGAGGTGCCAATAATCTTTGGAGCCAAATTTGCGGGATGCAATATGTTCCTTCATCCGAGCAGCAAATAGTGACTTGGCATCGTCGAGGATACGTTTACACTCGTTACGGGCAGAGGTAAATAGACGTCTATTGAAGTCAGACATATCACTACGAAAACGGTGGGAGAAGTGGTTCCTATGGGCAATGGCGGCTGCGCAAGTAGCTGTGAACCAGGGGGAGGAGCGCGGTTTGACCTTGAATTTCCTGGAGGGGATGAAAGCATCGATTCCAGCTTTAACCCAGGAAGAGAACTCTGAAGCACAATCTTGAATGGGGACTTTAAATAGAGCATCTCAGGGGACATTGCGGAGGAAGTCAGGAAACCAGTCCCAGTCAGCCTGTTGGTAGCAGAATGTGGTTCTGGTGGTAGGAGGCTCCTTGCAGGGGGTAAGGCTGAAGGAAATGCTAACAGACACTACAGCATGATCGAAGTTACCGATAGGACAGAGCTGCGTGGCACTACAAGACTCAGGGATGGAAGTAAAACACAGGTCGAGGAGTGAGGCCTTACAGTCACGGTTGTAAGCAAAATGCGTGGGGAAATCAATTATCTGTGTGAGGGATTGAGAGACTGAAAAGTTGAGAGTATGAATGTCTGTGAGGTCGGTAGTAGCATTCTTAAGCCACTGGTTGTGATGGGCGTTAAAATCGCCAAACACAAATATGTGAGCAAACGGATAGAGAGAGAGGGCCCTATCTATGCTGTCAGAAATGACATCGAGTATTCCACAGTCCTGAGAGGATGGAGAGCGGTAGAGGAAGAAAAGATAGCTTTCGGCATTGAGAAGAGATAGCCGGAGACACAAGTACGAATGATCCAGCGATTCGAGAGAGCACTCTCTAGCCAGAGGGAGATGGTCCTTGACGTAGACACCCAGGCCTTGCATGTGGGTTAGAGAGTCTTTTCTGAGGAGAGGAAGGGATAGAGGAGTCAAGATTGGTCTCACACAGGGCCAGTATATCCGGGCACTTAGCAATGAGGAAAGATTCAACGCTGCAGAAGTTGGTTCTAATGCCACGGATGTTGGAGAAGGAGATATTTAAAGGTTTGGGTGATTTTTGGAAGGCTGGTTTAGGTTTATATTTCTGGTTTTTGTAATTCATGTGGATAATTGGTGTTGGAAAAAGAGAAGGCCTGAGTTAAAGGAAGCCGACGGTTATCACCCATGACACGGGCAGAGAGGGGGTTTGGCACAGCCTGAATCATAATGTGGCCTCAGGGTTGCCCACCGGAGATGACTGCAGGGACACCTATCCATGTGCGACATGGCACTACAGACACCTCGATATTATACAACTGTTGATCAGAGCGGTCGCTCAAGACGCTACGCAAGAGTTAGGGTTCCTAACTACCAGTCGGAATCAGCAACCAGGTAACTGTCAACCGTGTACCCTCAGAATGAACAGGCAATGCCACAGACTGCACGCATCACGGGAGAAACGCAGCGGCTCCAGTACAGATGCCAGAGAGAGAGAGAGAGAGAGATCCGAGAACCCCTTCCTAAACACGAAACAAGGTTTGAGCCTCTAATCGTGTCCAATAGAGGGGGGAGTAGTGTAGACCGGGCGGTAGGAAAGCCTACCTACTCCTATTACATATAACATATACAACGATGACAACAAAACAATAGAGGGAGATTTAGTAGGAATAGTCGCAGGGGGGATAGGAATGACATTGTATTGTATACATTAACAGTAAGTTTTAACTTAGTTAAAGTCCCATTGACCTATATTTAAAAAAAAAATGTAATATTACGAGTTAGGTTAGAATAGTTAGTTCTAAAATAAGATATGTTAGGGGGTCCAAGAGCGACGGTTAAGAAAAAGCAAAAAAACAAAAACAAAAATACAAATAAAAAAGATAAAAAATTTGAAATAAATTAAAAATTACATATACATACACGAGGAAGACGGAATCAAGTGCGGGGTGGGTTCATACTTAAACGGACAGAGAAAATGCTCGCTTGACGACTACAGTCTTCACAAGACACTGTCGAAAATATACGGCTTACCTATTCCATGCCAAGCAACAAGTTATAATGAACGCAGTGCTGGGGGGAGTGCAGGGGGGTCAAACGGCTATTCATCAACCCATCCAACCCCAACAGTGGGCTTGGCTAGCATGCTATTAATGGAGAATATTCAAATCGACACAATGAAGAAACGGTCAGAATTCCATGTCGAATTAATAATTCAACCAAGCAAGCAGAGAATAGGCCAACAAGGAATTGGAAATTAGTGACGAAATACAAGCAAATTCTCAAACATTGTCCATTCTTTACACTCAAAAAACGGATTTCAGAATCGGCTAAAATGTAATATGCCTGTGTGCTGGGAGTTAAAAAAAAAAAAAAAAAAAATTATAATCCCCCCCCCACTTCCCTGTATTAACAAGGGAAGGGTTTATGGATTGGAGTAAGGTGGAGTAGGAGAATAAAATAATTATTAAATTTTAACTTAGTATAAGTCTGAATACCCACTCTTTGAAACTGTGTTCTCATAATCCCTAGTCAGTCTCCACCAAAAAACATCATTAAATGCTGCAACCCCAATCAATTAACATTATGTTAGTAAACACATTATCAGTATGGACACACACACACACACACACACACATATACATATATATATATATATATATATATATATATATATATATATATATACACACACACACACACCAAAAGTAAAGGAATTCTAAGATATGGAAACTGTTGTTGATTTACTATTTAGCAATATAAAATTTTATATCACTGCATTTGGGATGTGCATATCATGTAGCAGTTATCAGCAGAGAAAGTTACATTGGTGTGTTTTGTCCAAATTTCAGTCATTTGCTTTCACACAAAATACCCTTGGAAAGGTATGACTATCTCTTCTTTTTCCTGTTATGAGTGAATAGCAGTATAGATTGGGCTTTCTATCTCTGGTTGGCAACCACTCTAGGAGAATGGTAACTTTGAATTTAAAAGTGGCTCAGCAGGGTTTACTTGCTATAAATACCATAGATACAACATTAGTTTGGTGAGTCTGTGGTCCTGTACTCTATGGAAGTTAAAGGTTGCATGTTTAGGTGCATTTTAGGTGTGTGCATATTCACATATGTGATAAACAAAGAACAAGCATACAAAAACTTGGTTTTCTGCTAGAGATTATTCTATTTTATGGTGACTGTAGTGAAACAAAGTTCTCAGTGTTTCTTGGGTATGTCTGTTTTGTTTTCTTTTTGTTTAGAAGTAAGTTACAGTAAGGATAACAATGCTTAAAGTGGTTGAGCTCAAGTCAGCTTTGCAGAGAGTTGGAATGACCAAATTGCTTACTTCATGAATAAGCTGCAAGTGGAAAGAGAAAGATTCTGGTCTTTTTGGAAGTAAGGTCATAAAATTGTGTAGAAGACCAAAATCTCTTTACAGATCCTTTATTACTTGCATCATGGGAAAATGAATTTCTTCTTTTTTTATTATTCTTTAATATTATTTTATTTATTGGTTTTATTTCATTTTCCCATAATACATCTCCACCCACAAGTGGAGCTCTACAAATGCATTATTTATTTGAAATAGATGAACTCCTTTCATTTGGAAAATGTAACACATCTTCCTGAGTGTGTGGTTCTAGTCAAGGACTGAGACGTAGATTGCTGCAAATTCAATGAGTCTCCATCTGGAGTGTCTTCTTCAGCAGATAATTCATCTGTGGGAGTTTCATTATCAGTGGTTGGTGTTTCCTTTGGTTTTGGATCAGGTAGACATAGTCTTGACTGTGTTACAGGCTTCAGTCTGTCCAAGGACATATTTTGTTGATTTCCAGAATGGAGCTCAATAGGAAAATATTTTTCATTTCTTTCTAGTACTTTAAATGGTTTAGTACAAGGGGCTTTTAAAGGGAACCTCTATCTGTTGACTTGTAACCAGTAATGTGTACATTTATTTAGTTCTTGGGGAATGAAGAGCTTTGGAACAGTATTTAGGCATCCTTCAGAGAGAAATTTAGTTTCTATTCTCATCATTTTTTGTGCTAATTGCCAAACCTTTTCATTGATAAACTCCATATAGTTCTTTTCAACCATAGACTTAGATAGTACCACTGAAGTCTCTGTTACTGCAATGGCTGGTGAGTAGTCTTGGTCTGTTGGTAGGTTTTGCAAATCAAGTAATAGGCATGTCTACAGTGTTAACAAACACTGATTCAGGTGAGAAATATTTTGATAGAGAACATGTTAGTAATGACAGAGATACATTAAGTGCAAACTAAGGATTTTATATATGCAAGTTTAAAAAGTAGAAAGAAGTACCTGAGAATGAGTTTGGAGCAAATTTTTAAAGTTTTATGTGAGTTTTCCTGATGAATCTTATTGACTTTAATCTTGAAGGAAAAAAGTCTCTCCTCACAATTTTGCTTTTTTTATTATTGAGCTATACCTACAAATCTTCATAGATTTTACGATGGATGACTATTCAAGTGGTCATTGTCAAGGGAGATAATTCACTACCTTTCCTTTATAAAAGACTTGCTTTGAATGAACTCAGTCAGCTTTGCTTCTCTACTATTTTCATTATGCACTGGAGTGACTTCATTATTAACAATTATTGCAAAACTCTTAAACCTGAAAGTTGTACTCTATGTGATGCATCTATGCTGAGAAACACATGTATTGTGAATACATAACTATTATATCACAGTTTGTTGGCCTGTCCATGGATTCTTATGATAGACTATTTTTTACAAAAGAAGTACAAGATTTTCATAAAGAAGTCTTTCACTTCTAGGTATCTTCATCTAGCAGTGGTCAACATAAACTGTTGATTGACTAACATGGCAAAAAAGTCTTTCAAGAAGCTACATAAAATGTGTTGAAAAAGTTTTAAAATTGAGTTTCAGAGGTAAATTTATTCTCATTTTATTTCTGTATTGGTTTCATCAGCTATCAGTAGGCCTACATGAAAATTAGAATGCCATCTCTTTTGTTCACCAAACCAAAGTCAGTACTAACAATCTATACCATTTTTACTGGTTCACACATACATACATAAATGCATATACTTCACAATTAACAAATTTATATGTATTAATCTTCATTGATTGTAGGTCTAATTTATGTACTGACTGTTGACCATGTTCACCATAGTCTATGAATATAGAATATAGTGCAGTACGTAATCTGTTCAATGAAACAATGTTAAAGATTAACACTCACGAGTCAGACACTCTACTGAATCTGATTATATCGCCAATACCACCAGCAGCTGTTCCATAATTCTTCAGCCTTCGATATCAAAGGCTGGCAGTGCATATTTGGGAAAAACATGGCCACCTTTGTACACGTTGTATTGAATATTTTGAGCCTTCTAATTGGTTAACTCTTCTATTGGTGAACTTTAAAATGAGTCAGCTCATTTTGGCTGGCTCACTAGTACACGAGGGTACCCAAAAACTCCAACACTAACCTAGATACATACAGATTGATACATATTATTTGTAATGCATACATTTTTTTAAATATATATATATATATATATATATATATATATATACTCGTATATAATTGACAATGAATGTCTCTTAAGCCTTTTAGTAAATTTGATGTCAAGTAGAAACTTATAAGTGATAATTGTTGTTAAACATGTTTAAACAAACACTTGCTGCCTAAATGGTATAATAAGTGTTTGGTTGCAAAGTAAAAGAACAAAGATTAAGATTTCAACAATGTGTATTAATCAAAATTCAGAACATGTACATAGTTGTATGAAAGGTGGCAAGGATTTTCCCTATGTGTTTCTTTAGTTGCCATTGGTAAAGAAAGTGATTAGGTATAAGGGTATTGTTGGTAGGGCCAGAAGTTGATTGATTTCTTGGGTTGGTTGGCTGAGTCCACAGTTGGTGTCAGGAGAGAGGCCTGGAGTGGATTGGTTGGTAGTGTTTAACATACACCTTTCTTCAGAGTTGAAATTGACAATGGTGATGTGTTGATGGTCTGATAGTCATGTGATGTGGTTAGGTCCATTGGTTCTTGAGGTTACGGCAGTGATTATGAGGGATTAGGTATAGATAGTAAACGTTGATCGAGAGGAATAACTCTGTTGGATTCTGATCAAATTAGAGATCAACAAATGGGGTAACATGTATGATGATGAGGGAAACTTAGATTGGGTCAAGTGGAATGTCTCTGTTGGATTCTGGTTGAATGTGGTATCAATAAGATGTGGTCACAGTAGTGATAACATGAAGGCCTGGATCTGGAGAGTGAAGACATTGAGGTGTTAGAAATCACAGTATTGGAGCTGGCCTATTTGCAGCATTGATATGACAGACAATTTTTGGCACACCTTTTCTAGCACCTTCCCATATATTTAGGTGAGCAGTGCTCTCCCTGGATAGGGCTGCTCAGTCACAAAAGCCCTGGGTCTCTGTCAAAATGAAGACATACAGTGATGTTAGGCTAAGACTCTCACTGCCAATGTGCAGATTTGTGAGTGTTTGCTTCCAACTGGTTAAGTCTGCACATGTTGCCCTTCATCCATTACCATAGACTTTTGGTTGAGGTGTACAAATATAATGAGAGATGTTGCAAAGAGGCATCTGTACATCACTTGATTATAGTGACAAATGCTTGTACAACATGAGTGCCATTCTCTAATCCTTCATGATTATGACCTGGTGACAAGCAAAGACAAGATGACCAGTAATCGTTTCAGTTGCAAGTTTGTCATCCAAGTTTCCTTCTCTTAGATAGGTTGGCATGAACATGACTAAAGAGCCCCATCTATGCATATATGTATGTACACATATACATATATATAATCCTTTCTGTGGTTTACAGGGTATAGCATGGAGATTTAGGGGATGGGTGAAGACCAGTGTTGCCTGTCCACCTTAATGATAAAGTACAGCAGCCGAGCAACAAAGTTACTACTTCTACCAGTTGGCCCCTGCATGCATGAAACATAAATGTTTTACATTAGATATCGAGTAAACAGTTTGTCATCAATGTGCCAATATATTGCTATATATACTAAAGTATAAAATTATAAAATATATGAGAATAATTTTAATACACACATACATACACACACACAGACACATATGTATGGGGGTTCTGCAAAATAATCAAATATCATAATTTATTTTTGATATCCTTCTTGGTCAGGCTAAGTATTTTACAGCACTCCCTTTTATATATACATATAGACTTAGAACCCGTTAAATTTTTGAACTAGTCTCTACTTTGTTTTTACTGCATTGTCATGGTTGAGACCAAAGAAAACAAAGGTGAGGAAGTTAGTTAAAATAATGAAAAAAATAACTGTACATCACCTCAATACTCCAGTCAACAACTCTCACTCTCTCTCTTGTCAGATACGCACACAGGGAAAAACTCACTGGGGAAGGGAGTAATTGCTATCAAGCTTGTCCAGCATACTATTATAGTGAGTTTGATCTTCATTGAGTGCTCTACATATATGGCCTTTTCCCAGGTTAACTAATGCTTACTAAATATCTATATATATATATATATATATATATATATATATATATATATATATATATATATATGATGAAAATGTGGAAAAGACAAAGCAAAATCCGAATATGTGAGTTTACTGTTTTTATTTTGTTTTTTCGGATTTTGCTTTGTCTTTTCCACATTTTCATCATACCGTCGGATCTACATCCACACATTTGCTTACATATATATATATATATATATATATATATATATATATATAATGAAGTTTTATTAAAAACAACTGACATGGTACAGCAGTTAAGTTTTTTAATTTTTCTTGTGGTCTTATTTCCTGAACAAAAATTATGTAGAAATTGTCTGAATGTTCTGTATGAACAAGCACTTTCAGCTAAACTTTTAGCCATCGTCAAGGATGATTTTATTTTTTGCTTTTAACTGAATGTTAATAAATTATGTTCACAAAAGAAGAAAAAGAAGAACATTATAAGAACAAAAGAAAAATTAACTAAAATTCTTAACTACATTACCGTGTCAGTCATTTTGAATGAAACTTGTATAAAAGAGGGATTACTGTCCAAATAGATACATACATATATATATATATATATATATATATATATATATATATATGGCCAAATAGTTAAAATGTTCACTTTCCAAATATGAAACCTGAGTTTGAATCTCACCATGGTTGATTTGTCTGTCAGGTAGGTGACGTTTTGATGTTATTGACGTGGGGAGGCGATCTCAGTGTGTGGTGTCTTTGGAAAGTGCCTGAAAAACAAACCATGGGTTGACCCAAGCCTTGTGAGTGAAATTGAGTAGATGTAACTATTTTGGAGCCATTGATGGTTGTGCTAGTATGAAGTCACAAGTCACCATTGCTGAGGCTTTGAAAGTACTGGCCTTGTTCAAACTTCATTATGCCAGATAATGTACTCTCTCCCAGAAACTGTAATTTAGGACTTCTCAGCATAGTTGCAGTATAAACCAGAAGTAGGCTCTGTGGATGTTGTACAAATACAAATATACCTGAACAGGTGTTTGCAACAGGGTATGGCTAGCTGCCTTAGTAGACAGGCATACTTGAATATGATCAGCCAACTATTATATATATATATATATATATATATATATATATATATATGTATATGTGTGTGTGAATGAGAGAAACACAGACAAATTACTCAGTTAACTCATTAGCTTGCAATCCTTCTGACACTTTATGAATGATTACTGTCTTTGATGTTATATAGGATCCATAAGTAGAAAAATACATTTAGAATTTGTATTGCTTCTATTGAAGAATATTCCAATTAATTAAAGATCCTGACTACCACATTTGTTACAACCTGTTATGAGGTTGTAGCATCCCATTACCATTTCCTTATCAATGTTTAATTTCAGGAAATATCAGCTTTTAATTGGTCAGTAAACACACAAGTGGGTGTTGCAATCCACCCATGTACAAATATTTTTTCCAGCGCGTGACCAAGTCAAGTTTCCCACCATTTGCTGTGATCCTGTCACGTGATTACATTATCTATAAATAGCAAACATGTGTTCGCTCATTCTCTTTTACTTTTCCAAATTCCTGCGAAGATGTGATCTTAAGGATTCTCGTCTAGACCATGGGCAGTGTCAGACGTTAAAAGCTTATTCATGCATGCATGTACGTACAAACTTTTCCAACCTACATTACAAACATACAGAACATTTCACAACATACATCAAGAACTTTTCTCTTTGAAATATTTTTCTAAAACTACAGTTTATTCAGCATTTCTCAGCTTTATAATTAATTCAACTTTTGTGAGTTCAGATAAAAATATTCCCAGTCTAAGAGACATAACTTCAACAGATCTTTAACTTCTACACATGTACATCAACACACAAATAAATACAAATGTAATGTTTTTAAAACCATTTTGTTCCTTCTTGTATTTCATGCTTTGTGGTATTTTACGTTTAATATAAATTGTGTGGTCATGTTATTCACGCAGCCATAAACAAACATCTGCAATTGTCCATTCTTATTACCAGACCACTACATAATGGTAACCTCGACGTTTGACATGGGGCAAGAGAAAACAGCTAGACCACTACAAAGTCAATGTCAGTTATTTCTGGCAGAAATATTAAGAGCAAAATGTTCACTTGTACATCAGATGTTATTGGAATTTTATTCATGTTTCCAGTTTGGTCCAGTTTGAAACCATTTTCTTTTGGGACATTTATTATAAATTTATTAAATTCCTATATATTGGTGCAATAGGGGATATGCCATCAAATAAATCATTTTAAAAAAATTATCTTAAACTCCACTCCATACTACTCAACCTTACAACTGCTTTCAGCCATGTTTTATAATATTTTCCTATCATTGTGGCTATGTCTCTTACTTTTTGTGTTTAAGAAATTCTGATTTATAGACCAAAGAATTAAATGTTCTCAATCAGTAATAAAATCCTTGTTAGGAAGCAATGAATAGAGCCTGATTCGAAAAGAAAAAAATGTTTTTCTAATAATTTCACCCAATCCAGTTCTGAAAGAGATAAAGAAAAAAGATTGAAGAATTTGCCAAATATGAACAAACCAGATGCAGCAAGGAATATCATTTGGGAGATATATTGCTGGACAGAAATTGCTAGGAGGACTACTTCAAAGGAAATGGTGAAAGCTAGGTGTTAAGGTAAGTACTTTTTGTTCATTTCTCATCGATTTGGATAGCATCTCCTGCTAATTTAAAGCATGTAATTGTCTGGGTATATATAGTTTCACCTGAAACAAGGTGTCAATATCACTAGAACACAGGGGGCTAATTAGGGAGTGAAAGCTGAATGAGCAGACTGAGAATGGGGAGGGTTGAGGAAAGGACAAAAAAGAAACAGGGCTCAAGATGAGAGAAGATAGTGATTGACATTGCATTTAAATTTTTGAAAATTGTAACTATCAGGGAAGAAAGAAATTGAATGGGAATTCCACAGGTGGAAAGTGCAAGAAAAAAACTACTGTTACAGTAGATATGGCAATTGCATCTAGCTAGTTCAATAGTAAAACAGTGAGACCCAGTTGCCAATCTAGTAGCATGCTTAAATCCATGTAATTGGGGCACCAGGAAAAAAAGTTCATCAGAGCAGTTGCCATGAAAATATTTGGACAGACAGAGGGAAGCCATATCACATTGGTGAGAAAGTGACTGGAGACAAGATGTCAAGTTAGGATCGATTGTGTTACAGACCCTTCTGGATTTTGCCAAGAATCACAAGATCCACAGCAGGAACACTAGACCTGATATGGTAACAGTATTCATTATAATCACTGACAATATCTGGTTCTTAATAATGACAGGAATTGTTGAAAGTACTTGAACAAAACAGAACAATCAACAATTTTGATCCTGATATACAACATTGTATTTTAAAATTGGAAAAATGAAAAAAAAATAGACAGACCTTGTTGGTTGAATTTAATAAAACTTACTGCCTAAATATACCATATATGTATATCTATCTATCTATCTATCTATCTATCTATCTATCTATCTATCTATATATATATATATATATATATATATATATATATATATATATATATATACATACACACATATTATGAAAACTGGCAGGGCATTTTTCTGATTTTATGAATATATTGACATGAATAAATCATGAAGATAGCTAAGTAAAATATGATTATGAATATAGTACCAGTTCAACTGCTAGTAAGTAGTAAGAACTTGCACTCAAATCTTTGGAGCTGACATTCTACATAAAGGTTATCATGAGTATCTGGCAAAACACCATTAGTTTTTCAGTCAAAGGTATCAGTGTAAGTTTATTTCTTTAACTTCTGCTAAACAATCCGTCCTTGTGGAATTGAAAGTTTAAAGAATAGAACTGTCTGGGTTTAAGAAATGAGAGAAAGATTTAATTGCAAGATACATAAATGCCCTACTAATTCCTGGTATAATGTGGGAACTTCATGAATGTCCAAATACTTTATTATTCATTACAGAAGTTAATATACTGTTAAGCAAAATCAACCAAACCATTTATTATGTATAAAAAATTTGAGTCTATTATTGCAAAAGTTATATATATAGGAGCATAATACCTATCAAAAACTCATGCATCGATTGGGATCATGGTTCAGTGTAGTATCTGTGAACTTTACCTAAAATCAAAGTATTGCTCTGCTTAATATAAGAATTTATGCATTCTACCTAACTGAGTATTTGTAAGTAAATTTTACCATGCTGTCCAATTAGCAGAATGCTGGCATAATGGATATGTCATTTGCTTGCTTATCTCCAGGTTGTATGTTCAAATCAACTCAGGTTTCACTTGTTAATTTTATATATCTTTGCAGTACAGAAGCATACAGAAGAAGTTATACTTTTTACATATATATATATATACACACACACACACATACAATACAAGGCAAAAAATGGATACATCCATAAAAAGTTGATTTTTGTATTTTTACCAAGACAAGTGAGTAATAATAGAATTCATTTATTAATACAGGTGTACATATGTACATTATACAAGTCAAAAAATGATTTAGTATTTTGTTGGGTAACCTTTTGCTTCAATAACAGCCTTAATTCTTCGTGACATGGTATAGACTAAAATTCTTCAGTAAGTCAACGTCCTTCGCCAGATTTTTCCAGCATTTCTTTAATTCACAAAAAAGCTCATCTTCTGTGTTAACTTTTCTATTACTGGCAACCATTTTTATTAAAAGCAATTTAAAATTTTTTTTTGATTCTAATTAATTTTTTTTTAATTATTTTGTATCTAAGGAAAAAAATATTTTTAATAACACCACTTGTCTATAACTCCTGAAGTAAATACTGAATTTTAAGTACACTAAAGTGGATATTTCTATTTTTATAAGTTCTCACATTCATAATGAGCCACTTTTATTGAAACTACAAGAATATATTGCTAAGTACACTTTACCTATTTTTCAAGAATTCTGTGTGATTAACATTTTTATTGAGTGAAATGTTTTACATAAAAATGTTCTTTGATATTTCTCAGTTAAAACCAAAAATAAATTTAGACCTGCACACTGCTTTCTGATCATTTTTGGTAGAAAATAAAAAATACTGATTTCTATAAATAATATCAATGCAAAGTAATGTCTTTATATTTGGTGGTGGTCAAGAAGGTAGAAAATGGTTATATCTAAATAATTTGTTAATCACTTGGGCTTACGATATTTTTTTGTTCAACATATAAGGAAAATATTTTATCAGTTATTGGAGGACAATCGTTGATCTAACTGCTTTCATCACTATCCATAAATTGTCTTGAATCACTACCTAATTCATTTTCAGAGTCAAAAGGCATAGGGAAAAAATTTATTAATAGATATCATGGTAACTGCTCCTAAATGATTAAACAAGGAAAATACCATCATTTCCTATGTAATATATCTCTATTGCCATGCCTTTGCAGGATTTAAGTGATGGTGGCTGTCCACAGATTCCTATCTTTCCTCTCAGTAAGACTTGCTTCTTTATGTTCTCTCAGCAAGACCTACTTTTTATAACCCCATTTTGCTTATGTAATATATGTTTTGCTATCCATTTGCTCAAACTGATCAAGTAGATTTCTTTTTTCTTAGCCCGGGATATGTACTGTGAGTGTTAAATTCTCCAAGACTTCTGTACTTATATGTCCGCTGTTACCTCTGTGTAATTGTTAGCAGGAAGTTATTTGTAGTTCCTATCATTCTTAAAATTTCCTTATTTCTCACATACTCTGTCCATAGTATTCCCAACATACATCTGTCACTTCAAATATTTTTTCATTTTTGATGGAATTTCCCAGCATTCACTGCTATATAGGAAAGCAAACATTACACATCAGTTCAGAATACTTTCCTTTGTTTCTCAGGATATTTTTCATCATTCAGTACCTGGTTCAGATTTTGAAAAACATCTTTTGATATTTCTATGTGTTTTTGGATTTGTGTGTCACGCTTTCTTTAAATTGCTATTCATCTACTCAGTAAAATTTGATTTTGATTTTCCCATTGGCAATACAAACAACCATGCATTCCATCTTAATTCATTTTTTTCTTGCTTTCATCAACAGTGTTGTCTAATAGTTCTTTAATTAGAAATTGAGAACTATATTAACAGACTCTGATCTATGCTTAAATTGATATATATTTCAAGTTTCATGACATAGGTATGTGTGTGTGAAATATCCTATAACAAAGTATATATATATATATATATATATATATATATATGACAATAATATGAAAGCTTTTCCTTGCCAAAAGTCCCTCAGGAACTGAATGAAGCACATGTGTGAAGAAAATTTTTCCTTTTGTTTTTATTCATTAAAGACAACTGACAAGGTAATGTGACCAAGTGTTTTATTTAATTTTTCTTGAGTTTGTATCATTTCTTTCTTTTCTGGATATAAAGTATGCAAAAAATTGTCCAAGATACTAAATAAAAAACTTAATCAGAGTACTTTTCCAGTTATCTTTAATGAAACTTGTATAAAAGAGGGATTGTTGCCCAAATACACAATTATATATATATATATATATATATATATATATATATATATATATACTGCTATTAAGCATAATTCTTCAAGTAAATTGAATTGAGTTCTCTGAGCCACTGGCATAGTATGTATAGAGAAAAACGTTAAAATTCCCTTCCTTTCTGCCATGCAACGATGGCCTAGAGGTAAGATATCTGACTGATGTCAAATCAGTCGGTTTTCAATTTCAGCTTGAAGTATTGGACCTCTAGCCACACTGAGGAGCTATGATACAGCAAAACAGACTATATATATATATATATATATATATATATATATATATATATATATATATATATATATACTGTGACAATCTGTTTCATGCTTAAACACAATCTTCAGGAACATGGAACACCCATGGCTTGAAGATTGTGTTTAAGCATGAAACAGTCTTCACTGAGTGTTGACCTTAATGTCCACTTTTATATTTACATATGATCTATCCCATATATTGAGCACTTTAACCCATAAATATAGTATACCTTAAAACTATATTTTTATCATATATATAATGACCTTTCTGGCATGTGCACCATTCATGCTATTCACTCATCATTACGATATGCAAATATTATACAGAAATATTCAAATATGTTGAACGACTTAACAAAAACAGTTCTTTTTTTCTAGTGTCTATTATATCAAAATGATATAAAAATGAAGAATTTTATGAGCCGTATTGCATTATTTTCAATTGGTTCATGTTAAATGTCTCGGTTTCCAAGAAAATACATGAAAAGCAATTATGAAGTCTTATTGATTTTTCTTTGTTACAAATGAGCCATTTTCAGTGAATCAGAAAGAAATTTAATCAGATCAGAACTTTTGCTTTGAAACCCAAAAGTTATAAAGGACTCAGATGACAGGACACTAAATATTGAAATAATCCTTTCAAAAGAAAAGCTTTACAATCTTCTACAGTTCTATTTGTTCAGAGGTCAATAAAAAGTTTATCCCTTTTTCACATTCCCTTTATCATATATATATATATATATATATATATATATATATATATATATATATGAAGGTACAAGACAGTAGGAAATCCGTATTATTAGGCAACACATTTCGTCCACTGTGGACTTTTCAAGTATGTATGTATGTATGTGTACATATATATCAATGGGCATGTGTGAGTATACATGCATGTACAAGTATGACAAAAAAGGCTCTAATACATGTATACAGCTGGGTGAATGTATATGTGGGTACACACACACACAAATATATCTGTGTGTGTATCTGTGTATATACATGTATATATGTAAGTACAAAAAATAATAATAATAAAAAGTCCCATATCTAAAATCCAATAATACCAAACAGCTTTAATACAGATAAAAAAAACAAGTCAAACAGACAGATTCTCCTGAAGTCTAAATCCTGAGGTCATAAGCATGAGCAATAAATTTGGTCTATCATGCCTGCCTGTCTTCAGAGATCCCAAGATATTTTTTCCTCAAAATATTTTTCTTTCTTTCATATTCCATTTCTTATATATAAAATAGTTCTTTACTTTTAAGAAAGCTTTTCATATATATATATATGGACTCTCCTATCATGAACGATAAATGAGGGTCAGCATTGGATGGTGTCTTTCATTTTACACATGCATGCTAGCAGGGGCTATTGTGGAGAAAATCAGGTAAGAGAAAGACATATTTCATACTAGCCCAGTCTTGTTACAGGTGACAAAGCCACACAGAGATGAAATTTGTTAAAGCAAGATTTTGATGGCGTATCTGCTTCAGAGCTTGATGAAGCTGATCATGGTGCTTCAGTCTTCAAAACCCTTTAACATAAAGAAACATGTTTTATGCCACTCCTTTTGGTTTGATGCTTGGGCTTCCCAGGTTTTTAGATCAAAGTTGAGATGTTTCAAGTTGTCTTTCAATTTGTCTTTGTAGCATAAGATTGGACATCCAACTGAATGCTTGGAGTTTGGTAGTTGTCCATACAGCACCTTTTTTGGAAGCCTATGCTCATCCATTCTCGCAACATGACCAGCCCACCTAAGTTGTATCTTTGCTAGAATGGTTTCAATGCCTGTGATGTTGTTATATTTCTTCAGTGTATATATATATATATATATATATATATATATAAACTTGTGAGAGACAAGCATAGGAAACAAGAGCAAGTTTAGTTTTTCTAAGTACTCACTGAATCCTTGAAAAGATTTATGATTAGAGTATTGCAGAAATAAGTTCCAAAACTTATCACCTGACTACAAGTTTTGCAGCTCATCAGGAGTTGGATAAATTAGTTGAATTTATTGACAGATATATATTGCTTAAAAAACATTACACAAAAATATTTATTTTTCATTTAAACCTATTTTAAATTTGTTCTTTCTTAACTCTTTCAGCCCTGCATTCCTGAACAATTTTAGCTCTTCTACCTGAGCTCCTGAGTTAAAATTTGCAATTAATTGGTATGTAATATTTCACAGTAGATATAAAAATAGGTACAGTCACTGGGCATTAAGTCATTTTTCTCTACCATTGTTCAACTGGTGGCTGGGCATTACGTCATTTTTTCTACCACCAGTAAAGCGGTGGTCAGGATTCAAAGGGTTAAGTACGTTATTACCTAATGTAATGTGTGTATAAGATAATTTTTCTGTTATAAAAAGGAATTTGCATAAAAGGAATCTTAAATATAATAAATGGTTCTAAATACAGTTTATTGAATGCTAAACACATAATATTCAAAATTACAGTTTATATTATCGACCAAGCATAATTATTTTATGTTTTTAATATTTGTATTTTTTAATTTTTGAAAAACACAATCTTTATTATTACTATACATACACATATATATATGTATGTATGTATGTATGTATGTGTGTGTGTGTGTGTGTATGTGTACATCTAAAGATTTTGCTAAAAAATGAACATACATAATGAAACAATGCCTAAAACTTAAACAAAATTTTATCAAAATCTTTGTTATTATTAAGAAGAAAGACCAAAGGATTTTTTATTATTAAATTATACTTTTTAATCCTTTTTAGAAAATTCTAAATTTTGTTTAAAAATTTTTGTTTTTCTTGTATCAACAGGTGACCATAAATTAGTATGGGAAATTTTAGCCCCTTTTTGCTGTGCAAAACACTGATTTAGAAATTCTTGCAAAAATCAGATAATTGTTGTATTTTAATGAAACTTTCAGAACTTATTCACAAATGAATGAAATTATTTTGGAAATGTTTCTTTTTTTAGAAAATCTTTGTAAAAATATTTTTTTACATCTGTTAACCCCCACTTATTTAATATTATGACATTTTGAAAAATTCTTTTTTGTAGCCATTAATGTTTATATTATTTTTAAGGACAAGTCCTCAGAGAATTTAAATTGTGAAATTGTTTTGGTCAAACAGGATCCCCAGTTACAGAGAATATGCTCTGAATCATAAAATGAAAAATGCAATAAAACTAAAACATTATTTAATTAGAAAAGCTTTTAATTGGTTTTATGTATAAAACATGAACACTAGTGTCTTAAGAAAAAAAAGATTTTCAATGAATTTTTTACAAGAATTGTTCTCATTTTTTAAAATTTTAATTAGAATAATTTATAAAGTTTTAAATCTTTAAAGTTCTGAATTAATTTGTAATGCTCAAATGATATTGTTATTAAATTAAGACTATTTACTAATTATAAATGGAAAAGCTCACTACAATTCAGTGACTCCAAAACTTTTTAATTTATTTTATGTGTTTATAAATATGTCAATTTTTGTAAATATAGATATCTAAATGCAACATTATCAGAAAATAAGAGTGGTAACTGTAGTAAATCTAAATTTTTTTGGTAATTTACTAGCATTTCCTTAATAAACGTCTTCATGAGTTAAACTATAAAGACAAAGTACCTAAAATTCAATAAAATATTAGATTGCTTAGAATATTTTCTTAAATTTTTAGGATTACTGGGTAGTTACAAAAAAATTATATAAAAAGCATTTATATTATATTCATCAGGTAATTGTTACAGTTATGTTCCCATTACAAAAAATTTTCAACCTTAAGTCTTGCGAGAAAGTTGTAAGCTACTCATAAAAATGCCTATCTCCATGTTAAAAATTGCTTTTCTGTAATATTTGTTTAAAATCAGATTAATTAAACTTTAAATCAGCTAATCTTCTTGAAATAAAGTTTCTGAAAAGTATATGTTATTTTTGAAAAATTTTTTTAATTAAGAAAATTATGTTGTGTGGACAGATTTGTCAATATGGATGATTTTAGTATTTTTACTGATAAAAGAATAAATTATTGCAATGAATTTAAATTCAGTTTGAAATACAGAAAAGTATTTTGGTTATTAGTATTATTAAATTTAATTTATTAGCTTCAAATTAAAACTAAAATAAAAACTTCAGGAAAGATTTTTCATTTTTAAAAATTCATTTTAAATCTTAGTTATCACTTGGAGGTACACACACACACACACACACGTATATATATATATAAATTGGAATCTGACAGAATGATAAGGAACAAATAAACATTTCTTATTTGTTCCTTATCCTAGCATTCATATTTATATATATATATATATATATATATATATACATAAAGAGAGAGTTACATACTTATATATATATATATATATATATATATATATATATATATATATACATAAAGAGAGAGTTACATACTTATATATATATATATATATATATATATATATATATATATATATACATAAAGAGAGAGTTACATACTTATATATATATATATATATATATACCAAAATATAGATGATGAAATATATATTTTCATCATGTATATTTTGGTATGTAACTCAATCCCTTATTATAACTTAATTTTTTGTGTTAAATATTTAACCTTTTAAATTTTCTCAGAAAAATAAAATGTGAAAAATGGCAATAGGCTCTCTCTCTCTGTCTCTGTCTCTCTCACTCACTCACTCACACACACTTAAATACTTAGACCCCCACAGTAATTACTTTTCATGTCATTAGGGAATCATTATTATTTTGAAATATCATAAGTAAAAATTTGCATTCATGTATAGGAACCTTGCTACATATTTTCTGTTTCAATCTGTTGATTTTAATAAAATATGGGGATGAGGAATCAATCAGTAATGAAAATACTTTGAAACATCTTTGATCAAAAATAGATGTCCATGTCTTTTTATGATTTTTGGTGTTTTTTTTTTTTCCTTTTAGCACTGTAAAGTATAAACAATTAATAGTGATAGTTTAGGTGATATTTAGTCATCGTCAGAACTGGTTATGAATGTTCCTCATTGTTTTCATTGAATGGCTTCATATTGTCATTAGAATATTAAAGTTTTCTCTTTGTCTTCATGCAGAGTGCTCCAGGTAATTGAGAACAAATTAAGGAAGACATCATTATGCTGCAGGTTTACTTATGTTCCTGCATATATACAAATAAAAATAAATGTAATGGATTACACCAAACTTATAAAAACACCGATATACACAACCATATATAAATCCAAAATTTAAAAATTAATCAGTTTGTCAGATGATTGCAAATAGCATGAAACCTAGGGTCACAAACTCACAACAATCCAACTAAATATATATAATGTGTGTGTGCGTGTATCATTATTTCACTGTCACATGATTTGGTTATCAGCATTTAAATTGGTTCCCCCACCAGACTTTTCTGGTGAGATCCATAGCTAGCCACCTAACAGGATTAAAAACAACATCTGTCAATGAGTGGATGAACTTTCTTGTAGGGTCAATAGCAATCTAGCACCATCAGGTAGACTGGGCTCTATGTCTATGTATACAGTCAGTGTGGTGATGACATGCCATTGCTGGTCAGAGAGATTACTAGACTGAAGTCAGTGGCTAAGGCAGAGGGTTTCCCTCAATGGAATCAATGGCCATGCACCTATGAGCATTTTTTTTATTCAACAGTATTGATCTATCATTGTAGCAAGCAATAATGTTCATGAGTTGGAGCAGTCAAAATCTTCCAGATATTGACAAATATGATTTTCTATTATCTGATGCTTCTGCTCTTCTCTTAACCTTTTCCTCTATCTTCTCATTACATTCCTTATTCTTTTCAATCTTCATTGCTTGTACAGGTTTCTCTCTAAATCTTATATAAGTCTGGATAAATTTCATATGACAAAAATAAAAGAACAATGCATTTCTACTGCATTCTCACTTTTGTTCAGTCTTTCTCTTTTTCTTTCACAGTGTCTCTTGATATCATGCCAGCAAGCCTGTCTATGTCATTTATTCATTACTATCTCTTTCTCTTCTCTATATGCAATATTTGGTTGTATATAAAACATCCTTTTTTTTCCCAAAAATGGTTAAAAAATATTTCTTGGGTTTTATATAATCTGGTTGGCTACCAGTTGTTGTGATGCTGTATCCTATGAGTTGTTGCAATGGTGTACCCTACCAGTTGTTTTGATACAGTACACTACCAGTTGTTGTGATGCTGTATCCTATGAGTTGTTGCAATGGTGTACCCTACCAGTTGTTTTGATACAGTACACTACCAGTTGTTGTGATGCTGTATCCTATGAGTTGTTGCAATGGTGTACCTTACCAGTTGTTTTGATACAGTACACTACCAGTTGTTGTGATGCTGTATCCTATGAGTTGTTGCAATGGTGTACCCTACCAGTTGTTTTGATACAGTACACTACCAGTTGTTGTGATGCTGTATCCTATGAGTTGTTGCAATGGTGTACCCTACCAGTTGTTTTGATACAGTATCATATGAGTTGTTGCAATGGTGTACCCTACCAGTTTTGATACAGTACCCTACCAGTTGTTGTGATGCTGTACCCTACCAGTTGTTTTGATACAGTACACTACCAGTTGTTGTGATGCTGTATCCTATGAGTTGTTGCAATGGTGTACCCTACCAGTTGTTTTGATAAAGTACACTACCAGTTGTTGTGATGCTGTATCCTATGAGTTGTTACAATGGTGTACCCTACCAGTTGTTTTGATACAGTACCCTGCCAGTTGTTGTGATGCTGTATCCTATGAGTTGTTGCAATGGTGTACCCTACCAGTTGTTTTGATACAGTACACTACCAGTTGTTGTGATGCTGTACATTATCAGTATTTTTACTTTGTCTTCCTCCTTAGCTGATGTGCATGTAATGTAATGGTTATTGGTGCCAAAAATTGAATCTGAAAGCTGAGTTTAAATTCCAGTCTAACCTGTTACATCTACTTTCATACAAATGCACTTGGAAAAGATATGGATCTATTTTCCCCTAATTATGCATTAAATAGCAGGGTAGATTGCTCTCTAGCCTTGGGTTAAGGAGACAGACTACTCTGAATATAAAACCCTGCAGAAGACAATACGAAAGTACTCCCCTATCTCTTGCCAGAAGTCATGACAATTCATAGATAGTAAAGAAATTCAATTGGTAGAGAACCACGATAGCCTATTTTCTGAATGGTCATGGCATTAAAAACAGAAAACCTTAATAATACCCTAATATTAAAAGTTATTGATGTTTTATTTTTATTTTCACCTGGTTTCTCTTTGCTTGTGTACTATATTTCTTTCTTCACATCCTCTATTTCCTAAATTTTTCTCACTTGATATTATGTAGGTTTTCTAGTCAGAAAATGTAACTGATTCGAGTTGAGAAGATCTGAAATCAGGCAGTTACTACACTTTGATCTGATCTAGAAAATTATAATAGTTATAAATTATATTTTTCATGCAGTAATCACAAATGTTTGTGAACTTATGTGAGTGGTCACAATTGTCAATGATGAAGCATACTTTGTTCATAAATGCAGTTCAGTCAAATCATCTTCTATAGAAATTAAATTGATAGAATAATACTTGAGAAATCATCACTTTACAGAAACCAGTTACAAGAAAGAGAAAAGATTTATAAAGTAAATTTTCTTGTAGAGAAGGGAAAAAATTGATGAGAAGGTGAATGAATTTTGAGGAGCATAAATATGAAATAGTTGAAAAAATAAAAGAATGAACTTGTCAAGATGGAGACTTGATTGGAGAGCATAGACACTAAATCAAGAAGGATAATTGTTCTAACTGAAATATGAGTGATGTTGTTATTATAATTAAGTTGTTGGACCTGACAGGCATTTCAAAACAGAAATCAAATCATTTATTAAATGTCAGGCACATATTCTAAACATCTCTGAGTTCATGCTTCAAAAAATAATTTTCTTTTCACTTCCAATTTTTTGCAGATGAATTATGTAAACTGTTCATTGTTCCCAATAGTCATGAATTTCTAAATTGCAGTTAATCTTTTAAAATACATTAATGAAAATTATGCTTAACCTGTGGGTGGAAGGGGATATTGAAAATAAACATGGCATCATTTAAAAAAGAAAAAAATTTGGCACTGCAGAAGAAAACAAATGAAGCAAAAAATTAATTCAAGAACTTATTGCTACAAGTGTGGTTAAAGACTGTTGCTACTAATATCAACAATGCAACTGATATACATTTTCCCATCTAAACCTTATATGTATGCCAATAGTACAACTATTTCATTCATATACTTATTGACCAAAAGTAGAAATCGAATGACAATAATTCTTTGTTTAAAATGACTATTTTTTATTTTATTTTAGTCACAGATTGTAAATTTTACAGTTAAATAAATAGAATGGTACAAATGAATTTGGAACAGCAATTACTTACCTGTGACCATGGCAATTAATATTTATGCCACTGATATTTATTAATTCTTGATTTTACAAGTAAAAAGACTGCTTTTACTTAAAGTAAAATGTCTCGATACACTTGATACTGTATATAAACCAAGTGATGCAATTTAAGAAAACACTCTTGGAATTATACTGACTTTATATCATCCTCATCCATCTGCAGATATTTATAATATTAGTGAATTAATGATGACTTAGTTTATGAAAATACTTCTGACTAATATTTATGCGCAGCTTAGTATTGAGAAAATAATCATGAAATTAGTCTAACCTTGTGCCATTCTTTGCAATAGGAGCAGTCTCCTCCACCTATAGATGTTTATAACACTAAGGATGGTATTGATTTTTTAATTATACAAATGGACAGGCCACAGCAACTACAGAACATTAAAGGCAACAAAAACAGTTCACTAAAAAATGCACTTTTGTCATTTTAAATAGTAGGCACCATTGTCAAATAGGATAATTTAGTGAATGTTAATCTAATCAAATTGTACTTTTCTATCACAATTGCAGTCACTATTCTTAAAAAAATATGCATTCATGAAAATATATAGTTTTTGAAAAATCTATTTTTGTAAAATTTATGCTTGTTCATTGAACAAAAAAATATTAAACCATTATACTCAAGAACAACTTTAAATAAAAATACTGATAATAATTTTTAATAAAAAGAAATAAAAAAAAATAACAACATAAATTGCCTCACTTTATTTGCCCTGGATCTCATCTATTTTTATTTTAGTTACAGCTACATAAATCCCATGTTTGTACTCCTCTTTTATATTTTTGCAATATTGTAACAATTCAGATACATTCAACTAACAAATATTTTTATATATAGACTAGTTATCTCCTTGACTCTTAAAAGTATACAAACAAGTAATTTGTTTATTTTTAATAAGACACACAGTGCAAGAATATACAAGATAACTAAATTTAAGTCAAAGAAATTAGCTTAGAGTGGAACTAGTGTGTCATTAAAAAAAAATGATTAAAATTAGTTTTAGAACTATTAAAATCTCAAAAAAATAAAATTAAAAATTTTGGATGAGAGACCCTTTTAATTTTATACAAGACTAGCAGAGCTACTCAACATTGCCTGGGATTTAAAAAGTTAAAAATAAATTTATAACAACAATATAACTTTAAATTCATTTATTCAAACACAAAAATATCTTTAAACAGTTTTTACACTACAATACTTCTTGGTAGACAATATTATTTGTCTTTCATTGTGCAACATAAACAAACAAATTGGTTTTACTTCCCACACATGAACAACCAACATACAACTGCCCATGAGAGAAACAGGATGCTTCTAACTGTAGTCCAGTAACTAATAGAGTCTGACCTTGTGCTTTGTTAATAGACACCAGTCTACCTTATGTTGTCCAACTTTTGCTGAAAACCCACCATCATCTGGGCTTCTACACCTGTAAGAAGGGTATCTGTCATTACCAATTTGTGTTTCTGTAAGAAATCTCTTGGGAAACTTCTTTGAGCATACATTATTCTTCGGACTTGACAAATTGAGGTTAAAGCTCCTCTCACCTGGGTCATGTACCATGTTCCTTTTAACAATTTCATAGAGATCCTTGTCTGTTGATGGATTTGGAAACTCTGATGAGATTACCCTGCCATTTTCATTACAGTGAATTTTTGTCTGCCAACCAAAGCAGAATGTGAGCACATGATAGCCCCCATTTTTTCCACTCAATTGTATACATGTCACACTTTAGGGACCCAAATGTTTTCCCCTTTTCAATCAGATCCATGAGTTTCTCCAACTTCCAGAAAAAGACTCTGGCAAGGAGCTCAGGTCTATCTTTGGCCTTTTGGTACAAAAAAAGTTTGTCTTCAATTTACATCCACTTTGGGTTACATGTAAAAGTTATGAAGAGATCTGGCTTACCATAGTGGTGTACATAGGCCATGGCATCCTGTGCCCTTTCATGCATATATCGAGGCCCTCCTGTAAAGCTTAATGGTAGAATGCAGTGCTGCCCATTGCCTGGTGCTTCATCATTGTTTACAGCATCTCTCAGATGAATATAATTCTCTGATCACAGTTGGTTTTGATTGTTTCTAATGAAACGCAGCTTCTTGG
Organism: Acanthosepion esculentum; assembly: GCA_964036315.1. Taxonomy (NCBI): domain Eukaryota; kingdom Metazoa; phylum Mollusca; class Cephalopoda; order Sepiida; family Sepiidae; genus Acanthosepion; species Acanthosepion esculentum. Next base: position 104,489,218 of record OZ038482.1, on the reverse strand, counting down.
ACTTCATTTTAGCTGCCATATCAACTGCATGTTGATGAAAGAGATCTCGAGTGTGATGAAGATGAGTGAATGAGTTGCTACACATCATAAAATAGTACATGCAGAATTTCTTACATGATACTTCTTTGTTTTACATATCTTCTGGATTGCTTGGATTACAATGTTTAATACCAAAATGGTAACCATCTTCCCCATTGACAATTAGTAGAGGATACTGCAGAGCATCATAAAATTTATGTGTCTCATTAATTCACTGAATAATGTTGTCCCATAACTTTAGAACAATGTCTCTCTTGTTATGTTGATCACAATGGAGAACCACTGCTATTTAACTGCAGGAGGGTTCATTAAACCACCTTGGATGCTGTTCAGTAGGTTGCTTGTCTGCATCAATGATCACATTAAAGTTGTGAGTAGGAGCACTTTCCAGATCACATTTAAAGCTTTTGACATAGCTATTTCTACAATGTAACACCTCTTGCAGTCTCAGTGTAAGCTTGAGCATGGCGCCAGGTGAAATACAATTACGCCTGGCCGCTTGTACTTGGCAGTTGCCAATAAAATATAACTGAAAAAATTGTGGCTCTTCATTTGACCTAGCTCTGTTAGCCTGCAATCTTTCATGTCTTTGCTCATGAGTCTCAACTGCCCTGCTAGCAGCCTGAAGTCTTTCCTGTCTTTCCTGTCTTTGCTCAAGAGTTTCAGCTGCTCCATGAGTTGCAGACCTAGCTCTTTCCATCCGAAGCCTTTTCTGTCTCTGATCTTTTGCAGCCATCCTCATTCTTTCGGATTGCAGTCATTCTTCCCTTTGTTTTGATGTTTCAACTGCCCAGTGTAAAGTATTTTGTGCAAATATGTTTCTCTGTGTTCCGGCATCCTCCATAGCTCTCCTTGGAGAACCCTTTGCATTTGCTTTCTCTTGAGTTGCTAAAAGTCTTGTTTGATGTTGCTCTATAGTGGTGCGGGACTTTGGGGTTAAAAGGAACAGTTGGTTTACTCACACCATGAAGATTAATGATGGATGGTAATGACGAGGAATACTTAGCTTTCTTGGATAGTTGAAATAAAGCTCTTTGAAATACCAAGTGCTTTGTTAAGGCTGATAATATAATCAGCAAGTAATTTGACACTGACAAAAATCTGAATGCTGGAGACGTGAACTGAAATGAAACTTTTCCCATGACATCAAACACTCTTCTTTTGGTGATTTAATTTTTCTCCTTATTTTATATCTAAAAGGATTTTGCAAAGGATCGCTATTTTCTTTTCTTTCTTTTTCTAGACTCCACAGCTCATTTTTTTAAAAACATTTTCATTGGTCCAAAGAAAATTTCACACCGGCTTGCAAATTTCTTTCTGTTTTTTTCCTCAGCTTTCTTGAATTTGAAAGGAGTGGGTAAAGGGAGGTATTATTTTGTACTCACAATTAGCTTTAAAAAAAAAAGCCATGTTTATAGACATCCAGAAACAATGTAAAATTCTTTTTTTAAATATTGGTCATTTGCAGATTGTGATAAACTTTTAGATTTATGATTAGTAAAAAATAGTTTTACTTAATAACAGTACATTGAAACTGAATTTTAAAAGATGTAACAACTTTATAAATTATTGTAATTAAAATTGTAAAAAAAAAGAAAACAATTCTTGTAAAATTTCATTTTTCATTGGAAATTTTATTGGTTTCAGACAATATTATCTTTATCCTTAACCATACCATATATTTATTCATAAAAGCAATTAAAGGCTTTTCTAATTCAATAATGTCTTAGTTTTATTGGGTTTTGGATTTTACAATTCAGAGATGATTTTCGGTAAATGGTTGTTTGTTTTTATTATTATTCTTGTTTATGTTTTCCTTTTTTTATTATGCTTGATCCTTTATTAATTTGTTTTATTTTTTGATCATTTTTAATTAATTTTTTAATATATCATTTACTGTTCTCCACTAATTTTTCTTTATATAAAGACATGCATTCAGTCATTTTACAAACAAACATACAGACACAATCTTTCTTTTATATATACGTTTTCATTGGTGAAAAAAATTTCATAGAGGCTTGCGAATTTGTTTTGTCTTTTTCTTCAGCTTGCTGGTCAGTCTCTTTGAACTCAAAGTTTTCTTTTAATTAAGGCGAGTAAATTTCTTTTCATTTTTTTTCCTTATTTCACCCAAATTTGAAAGGAGTGGGTAGAGGGAGTTATTATTAAAAAGATGTGCGCTCGGCCATTGTACAAACATGCATACATAGAGATACAATCTTTTTTTTATATATATATTTTAAGAATCTTATATTCTAGCAGATTACCATAGGAAACATAAAACAGAATTATTTTTCATAAATTTTATTTGTGATTTATTTTTTTAACCAAAAGAAATTTTAGAAGGCCTTAAAGTTTCTAAACAATGTTTTTAAAAATTATTGGATGAGGCATTCCTTTAACTTTACATCAGATAACTGAATTTTTTGCAAACTTTCATAATCAAAATAATCACAATAGGTTTAATTGGTGTTTTGAAATATATACTAGAACATTTTTTGTTGTTTTTGTAGTTGAGTGGGTATGTGGTTGGGGGTATGAAAATAACTTTTTTGTTGACCCTGAAAACATCTTTTCAAAATTTGTAAAGTCTTGTGATCCATTCAGATCATTAGGGTACCACATGTCACTGTTGTTATGGTTGCAGTACATGTCTTGGCCATGGAGCCCATCCCTCTTCAGGTTGGTTTTGAATTCTTTTTTTTGTTTTTAGACTGGTTGTCCCCTCAAGACAAGAGAGTCCAGTCAGCCCTGCTATTTAACCCACAACAGGTGGGGGAGATAGGGCATTTATACAAAAGTGAATGTTACAATTTGGCTAGAATGTGAACTCTGCTTGCTGATTTTTCTTTTTGATTCGCTAACCATTACACTATCTGTACATCCTCATTGAGGATACTGAATTTAAAAGACTAGCATCTCTCTATCTTGTAATTGATAAAATAAATTATTTTTTTATATTATTAGTTTTTCAAATGGTACTATATATTTGAAGGCAATTGTAAGTATTATTTACATGTTAGCTATTATTCTCATCTTTATTGTTGTTATGAAGTTTTGGCCACTATGCCCTCCAGCCTTGATCAGGTGCTTATTGATCTGGGTAACCTACAGTAACCTACAGTAACCAATGAACTGAACCCTTTATTTAAATGACTATGTCTAGTGATATCTCATCTAGTTTTTATTTATTACTGCTCAGTTATTGCTCAACCCATTTATACCGAGTCCAAGTACACACTGCTTGACCCAGGAATTGAACACACAATTACAATGTCACCAAATTTACAAACCAATGCTTTAACCCACTAGTCTATTGTCCTGTTAGACAATTCTGAGTGTAGAACTTGGAACCTTAAATTTAGTTTGCTTGCTAGTGTGTGTTGCTACTGCTTGTTACACTTGACTGCACTCACCAAGATTTCTCTTTTCTGCTGTTGCTGTTGAAACCTTGTTGCTATTTGTCTTCCTTTCTTTATTAACAGCCTCCATATCAATTTATTTCTACGCTAGGCCTACAAAAGGGGTCTTCATACACTGATTCTTTCAGAAGCCTGACCCTCCAGTGTTTGTTAGTAACTGATATTTTTACTTTGATTATCATTTTCCTCCATATATGTTCAGCTATGCCTGATTACATTGTCCTATGCCTAATTATGTTTTTTCGATGTTCTTCCAGCCTTACTTTTAGGGGGCAGTTTTTCACCTTTATATTCTTCACCACAACTGTAGGGTATAGAATGCATAGAGTTCTTTGTTATGTTTTCCTCTGTCTTAAGTTTGAAATAAAGATATCTCCATAAAGTGGAGCTGCTTCTGATTATTGCCCTGATATGAACTGCAGATCTTCTTACTCTTTTCTGATAAGCCCTTGTTGTAAGAGAGACAGACCATGGCAGTTTTCCAGCCCTCCTCCTTAAATAGATACAATATGGAAGATGTTAATAAATAAAGAGAATTGATAACATGGACCCAACAGCAGTAGCAGCAACCATAGTAGAAAAGAGAAGCCTTGATGAGTGCAGTCAAGCATAACAAGCAGCAGCAACACACATCAGCAGATAAGCTAAGTTTAAGTCTCCAAGTTCTCCCCTAGAAAAGTGAATTAAAGTGTTGGTTTGTGAACTTGGTAACATGCTTAGGCGATCTTGTATCTTTTGAAACATGACTGATGAGGCAAATTTTTTCCCACTGTAGGTTGTCATTTCTTTCTGCAGTAGACCAGTTGCCATCCAAGGCTATAGAACCCGGTCTGTCCTGCTATTTACCCATAGCTGGGGGGGAGAAGAAGTGGATTGATACCTTTCCCTAGGGTATTAGTATGTAAGCAAATGTAATGGATTCAACTGAAATTCGAACTCTGCTCTCTGATTCCTCAATCCGAGCTGCTATCCATTACTCCACCATCCTTAAACATGTTTAGAGGGATGAGAACAATTTACCCCCATAGATTAAATAAAGAGCTCAGTTTGAAATTCTCTGAAGATCAAACAAGTACCTGATTAAGGCCAGAGGGAGCAATGACCAAAACATTATAATAATGAGGATAATAGTCTACATGTAAATAGTGATAACTCCTCATTCCAGATACTCAGACAGAAATTGCAAGCATCAGAAAAAATTAAGACTTTTCAAACTCTAGAACTAGTATTTGTAGCTGTAAAGATGTTATTGATATTTCAGAAATTTTTCCTGCAGTACATTGCCATTTCTTTCTGCAGTAGACCAGTTGCCATCCAAGGCTATAGAACCAGGTCTGTCCTGCTATTTACCCATAGCTGGGAGGAGAAGAGGAGGATTCATACCTTTCCTGAAGGTATTAGCATGTAAGTGGTTGTAAGAGATTCAACTGGAATTCAAACTCTGCTCTCCGATTCCTCAATCCAAGCCGCTATATACTAATAAATAAAATCATATGATGACCTAGTAAAGGATTAAGGTAAGTGAGCTACTACATTAGAAACTAGATTTTAATGTTCTACTGTTGAACTAGCTAGATGCAACCATCAATTCTCTCCTAATAGTTTCTTTTCTTACACTTCTTGCCTGTGGAACTCTTTGATTTCTTGTTTCCCTACCACCTACAATCTCCAAAAATGTAAATCTACATCAGTCGCCATCTTCTATCTTCTAGAATCCTGTTCCTTTTTTTGTCCTTTTTCTCACTTCTGCTCACTAAATTCTTCTCATTCTTTCACTCCCTGTAACCTCCTGCATCATACTGGCATTATTGCTTTGCGTAGAGTTAAATGATTAAAAAAATATTTCACGAGAATTCTCAAATCAATAGGTTTACTTAGTGATACAGATCTCTAAATAGCAACCAACTGATAAGTGTGGATCCACTTCAGCCAATATTAGGTCAGAGACTAATTGTTGATCTGACTTATTCATTCTTCTTTTATCTGCCATGATCCTTAAGGATGTAGACAATCATGGCTCTCCACTTCCCTCTGTACCTTGTAGTTCTCAATCTGTTTTTTCCTTTTGCTACTTCTCCAAAACACTGTTCTGTCATCCACTTGCTTATGCCCGCTAGGCATGTCATGTGTTGCTTTCCCTTGTCTCTCTTTCCTTCTATCTGCCCTGTGAGTATCAGATTCTTAAGCCCTTCTTTCTCATTACATGTCCCAGAAATTTCAGCTTCCTCTTCCTGATGTTAAGTATAAGCTTTCTCCTTGTTTGCATCCTCTCCAAAACCTCATCGTTGCTCACATGTTCAGTCCATGGTATCCTTAGCAACCTTCTGTAGAACCATACTTCTGTTTCCTCGAGTCTCTTCTTCATCTTTGAGGAGACCATCCATCATTTGCTGCCATAAAGGAGGACAGATATCACGTAGCAGTTCAGTACTCTTTGTTACCAACAAAATCCTCTTGTAATACTCTGCCTACCTTTTGGAATGCATCTTTAGCCATTCCAATATGTGTTCGGATCTCAGAATTGCACTTACCATTCTCTGTCAGAACACTTCCCAGATATTTAAATCTCCACACCTGCTTGATTTAGTGTCCCTGACTTGTAAATCAAATTTTGGGCTCATCTTTTTACTGATGACCATGCAATATGTTTTCTTGTAGTTTATGCTTAGTCTCTTCTTCTTGCTCTCCTTTGCTACCTTTTGTAGGAGGTTTTGTAATTTCCTTTCCGTATCTGCTATCAGCACTGCATCATCGGCATATCTAATATTGTTAAGATTGTGGCCGCCAATGATGAATCTGGATAGGATTTCCAGTTCTGTCAGAATTGCCTCACTGTATAGGTTGAATAAGTCCAGTGAGAAGACACATCCTTGCCTTACACCCCTTTCTATTTTTGTATACCTGCTCAACTCATTCTTTACCTGTTGCAGGCCGTTTGCTGCCAGTATAGGTTCTTGATTATTCAAATATTTTTCCAAAATATATCAAGGTTGCTGAGCAGTTCCAACAGATCTTTGTGACATACTTTGTTAAATACCTTTGTGTAGTCTAAGATGAATTCAGGTTTTCTTTTTTTTTTCCCAGGAGCATTACTGCAAGAAGAACACAAACCACCTCATTATACACTGATTTATTTGGAATAATGGCCTCATCTTGCTTGTTACAGTCACACCTTTTTCATTGTTGTATTCTCTGATCTTCTTCAAGTGTCTGTTGTATTTGGTATGATGGCTAAATGTTGTGACTATAACAATCAAAATGAGGATATGAAGCTGCAGAAATCAGTGTATCGTAATGAGTATTCTTCATCTCAAAAATACAGACAATATCAATCAGAACCTGAATTCTGTTTGCCAATTCCATAAGAATTTTAAAGTATAACATGAAAAAAAAAAAAATTGAAAAAAATAATGACAAATTACAGCAATAAAAGCAGACATATTGAAAGTACATTCTTAACAAAAAAGAGGGTTAACAAAAATATATATTACTGCAAAGTGGTAATATTCAAGCATAACAATTAAAAACAGTAAATTGTTTATCAGTCCTCTATCATCAGAGAATAAATCGCAGATAAAAACAAAAAATGTGCACAGTAACTAAAAAATATACAACCCCAGACTAATGTTATATACAACCAAAAAATATAACATTAAAGACTAATTACTTTTAGCCCATGAATCACTCCTTCTGCTTACAGAGAGATGGTTGGTTGAACTAAATATATACTGATGACAAAACCTTCATGTAATAATTGGTATTAGTCTTACTCATCACTGAGAATATGTCCAGGCTATAAGACCATGCTCACTACTGGGTCTTAATCAATTGTTCAGTTATTACTGAATCTGATACATTAACAAACCTATGTAATTTTTCTACTTTTCCCTTGCAAATATTGGCTGGGGTGTGTTGGTTGACCCATGTCTCCAAACTTTGATCCATTCTGTCAGTATTGCATTGACATCTGAATTTTTGTATTACAAACTAATATGCTGCGTAGGCCAACCATTTTTCTGGACCAGTTTCAAGATAGATTGGTCACCATAAACAATATGTGGATTGGCAGAAAAACAAAAACTTCTTATACCAACTGAAATTTCACACTCACCATGGTAAATGCAAATAGATAGGATATTTCTGGGGACCAATCAGCAACAAAAATGTCTCATACTTAGAATATCTAAAATATTGCTTCAAAAACTTGTCAAAAAAGAAAGAAAAATCCACAGAAAATTGATCTAAATTTTTGTCAGTAATGCTTTATGTAACAATATAAACATAAATTGTGATCTAATCACATATGCCTACACTTATTTTGAGCCTTATCTAGTGTTGATACAAGAAAAGATACCTGTTACTCATGTCAGTGTTCAAATGTCATTGTATGAAAATGCCTTTTTATTGGTTTTATAGCATTCATAGAATATATAAAAAAAATGTGGGGAGGTGTAAAATGAAATTAAACAATATTTAAGTTTTAAAGAATTCAAACAATATGAAAAAACAAGTATGTAAATTTGTAATTTACTAAAGATATTTGATGCTCATAAAATATACATAACTATATCATGTTCCCAAATGTAAACAATAATGATAAATGTAAGCCATCTATTAAGAATTTTCATCTTTTTGTGAGGCTGGAATTAAGTCAAGTGCAGAATTGAAGAATTCTCCAGTTAAGAAGAGAGAAAACATAAACTAGTTAACTAACCAATGAAATTGACAGAATTATATTAATTTAACTGTAAACTATGCACTGATTGTTCACTGACACTATTATTAAAGATAGTGGTGTGGTTTCCTGTTGGCTTCTTCATGGTTTCAAAATTGTTTCTAGACTGGTTGCTATCCAAGATGAGAGAACTTTGCCCTGTGAAAATACGATTAAAAAATATATATTAAAAATGATACTCTTGTGTTTTAAAGCATACAAAACACCCTCTTTGGTATGAAGTCCAAATAATAGATAAGGAACATTGCTAGAGAGTGACAAAATTAAAGGAAATGACACTTTATTAAAACTATTATTCTCATCTAAGAGATACAGATTGTTATAGATGCTATTATAGACATCATTTTCACTGAGCACTCCCTAGCCATCTTCAGGCATCCAATATTTTGGTTCATAGATAATCTTGTATGTACTGATTATTTTTATTATTGTTCTCCTTTGATGTTGTTTCTGAATCTGAATATTTGTATTTCACTACATGAACTCATGACCATTAAGTGATATCAACAGTAGATTAAACAACATCCATATCCACTACATCATCTTCCTGAAGTGAATTATTTTTGGGGCCATTAAGTTGAGTTTCAGATGCTGTTGACATTTGGTTATATAGATTTTTGATAATGATGTTTTGATTGTTTCAGATGAAAAATTGTCAATATACTTTTGACTGATTTGAAATTAAATATGTCAAAAGCATACTGACAATTCTTCATCTCGAAAAATCAAAACAAAATATTGTCAAGCAGACGCATTAAATCAGTTTAGTTTTTAGCATAGAATGAATTGGAGAGCATCACATATATAACATTGAACCATCTTTTTTACATAAGTGCTAAGGATAGTTCCATCTGTGTGGCTTATATTGCTGGGAATGAGATAGATACATTGATATATTAACCACCATTTCTTTTGTTTGCCAAATATCTATTAAAAATAAATCCTTCTCTCTTTTATGAATTTTACATCTAAAGAAAGCTGTAGTGTGCATCACTCTAGAAGCAACAAAAGCAACATAAAGAATGACTTCAGTCAATGAACTTTTTGAATAATGATGATCTTAAAATCATAACTAGCATCCTTTTTAGACAAGTTTTGGGTTCTGCTGAAACCCAAAATTCAGCTAAGCACATTAAAAAAAGAAGCAAGTACATGTCAGTGATAAAATCTTAATTTCTTTTAAAAGTGTTGGTGGAAAAAAATACAAAGGATCTTCCTTTTAGCAATCATTGTTGCAATTGTAAAATAAAATCTTTTTGGCATTGATATAATTAAAATCAAACATGGGAGAAGTAAACACAGATACAACACTGATATTCTGACAAATGATAGTTTGGTATCTCACTTTGTTTAGATAAAATAATGAGAAGCTCTTGAAAGTCCTGTGATCAAATTAATTTGGGTGCCAAAAACTGATATCTTGAACTGATATCTTGCAGCTTTGTTAAATTTTTAGCTTGTTTTCTTGACATTTGATCTTTCAAAGATAAAATTGGCACTGACAATGTTAAACAAAATCATTGCTTTATATCAGTATGAGAGTTATTGAAAAAAGGAGGAGGGAAATTTTGTGACAGAGTTCCTCATGAGAGAGCAATCAAAATGATATGACAGACCATTATTTTGTTTTATGTGCCAAGTGTTTTTAGGATGTGGATGATCATGGCTCTCTATGGATTTCTCTCTTTTTTTTCTCTAAGGAATTTTTTTACCCTTCAGCATCCCTCTTTGTCGCTGATCTGCCTTCCATTTACTCATTAAATTACTGTTTCCACCTGCTTCTCTTGTCTTCAGTATATCTTGTGAGTGTTAAATTCTTGGAACCCTATTTCCTCAACATATATCCCAAAAATTTCAACTTTCTCAATTCTGATCGTTCTTTATATTTTCTATTTTCCTTAAGACTTTCTTATTGCTCACAGTTTCCATACATATTCTCAGCATTTGTCAGTCGAACTGCATCTTTGTTGCTTCAGGTCTCCTCTAAATTGTCCAACATTCACTGCCATATATGAGATTAGATATGATATAGCAGGTTATCATTCTTTTCTTTGGTTCTAATAGCATTTTCCAAAGTCTTAGTACTTTTCTTAGTCTATTATTACATTAATAATATTCTTGTCTTCCTACTCATCTTGATGAATCAGTAAGTCAACAATAATATCTCATTTCATATCAACAAACACTACTATTTTTAAATACTATTATACTACATCTCTATACAATGTTTCTATATAAAATATCCTTAGCATTGAGAATATCTTAGATTCAAGATTTCTCTTGCATCATTTTGAGTTAAGGCATTCAATCAAACAGTTAACAGTGGGCTGATAGATAATTTCAGTTTTTTTTTTCTTAGTCTGCATTATGTTAAATTTTATCAATTTGAGTTACCAAACATTTTAGGCCATTGATCCAGTCATGAAATCCTTGATCCCTCATTAATACACAGCCATATATAAAAATATATCAATAAGTTTTTTTTAAGTGTAGAAATTCTTTAATACCCCTTTTCTTTCATGCTTGTTTCTTGTCAAGATTCATTTTCATGTTAAGTTTTCTTATTTTTTCTTAATTTCTATTTCTCTTTCTATACAAGACATGTTTATTCAAATAATAATAAGAAGAAAGATTTAATAAATACTATAGGCAATAATAAACACATTAAATATAAATATACCTTTTTATTGAATTTATTGACATTATTAATAGGAATGAAGTGTTTGATAAGCAGTAGCAAGGTTGGAAATTTGTGAGTTCTTAAGCCACCACAATTTATTTATCAAAATCTTTTGACCCACTCCAGGCATTTATCAACACCATGGATAGTCTCATCAACACCCAGCGGACACCTGTATTAAGTTAATGTTTTCACAATAAAATTGACATTACCTAATCAATGTTGGTAAAACTTTCACGATATATTTATATAGGGTGACCCAAAAAAATTTTTGAAGTGTGTATTGCCAGACATGAGCAAGTGGCAAAACTGCGAGACAGTGACCTTGAGCAAGTAAATATTTTGCCATTTTAATAACAAGAATGAAATTCACAGTATCCCAGCTGAGATGTTGCAGCAGTCAATGAGGAATCTCAACAGCAGATTTCAAGAATGCATTCGTATTGGAGGACACCATCTACAGGACATAATCTTTTAAAAATGAAAATTCCATCATTGTTTCTTAAATGGCATGTTTTAAGGTTTCAATTACTATGAATTAAATATTTTTCTTCCATCACTCTTGGTGTTATTGGATTGTTAAATAGGTCCCGTTTTTTTGGGGTCACCCTGTATAAGCAATATATCATGTGACTTTCCACTTAAAATATGTATCATAATTTTAAAAAAAGAAAAGAAAAAAAGATTGTTTATAACTTGTTTGAGGATGTAAGGTTTTATTAGGCTAACAAAGAGCAACATAATCTTTTTGTTAATAAACCTAAAATATAAGACCAGAGAAACACATTTTTGATTAATACAGTCTACCATATGCCAGAATAATTTTTTTATTGCAAGAGGGGTTCCTTGACATTCTATGAGCCTTGTCAGTCTTTCATTCATTAATTTTGTTAACTTTTCTAGTGTTTTGACTTTAAAATTACTTGTAGAATTTTTCATTGTTTCCAAGTGACCTCCTTTGCTTGAATATTGAATATTCTCATAAACATCTTCTCTTAGTGATGGATCACAGGTTTTCTATTGGATTAATATTTGGAGAGGTTGATGGCCATTCTATTGATTTATTATCATTGAAACCTTTTTTTGGCAAAAGGGGCAATAGTTGACCTTGGAAAATGTCTTGCATGAATATATTCTAGCTTAAAGCTTCTTGATTACAACCTCCACTCAAAAAAAATGCCCCAAATCTTGCAATAATTCTCTACATTTATTTAGACACCAGCATCAACTTTGAAGTTTACTGCCTACAATACTAGTCCAAAACATTACTTTATCTTCTCCCTGCTATCTTCTAAGTTATCTTGACTATTTCCTTGAAGGATCAGACATCTAGCCCATCAATCTGGTACATTCAATATAGCTTTAAATTCATCATTAAAAATTAGTTTACAAGTTTTCATGTACTTCTTTGCCAAATTTACAAGTTTCTCTTTGTTATTTTTATTTAAAGGTGATAGTTTGGTTACTTTTTTAGTTAACAGTTTTAATATACTGTATCTTTTCCTCTATTTACAATCACAACAGCAGTTTTAATTTAGTAAAAACTTCTACTTTGCCTGGGCTACAACAAAGACAAAGCTCATGTTAGACAACAACCCATTACTGATGAACTACTTCCTGGAACATTTCCAACTATTTTGCTGTTGTTAATACAACCTTAATGAGTTTGAGAGGGAAAAGAGTTGATCAAAAAAAGATATTACTTCATTACACAACTTGCTCATAACTGCTGGGCTCAGATTCATGCTTTGGTTGAATCATTTTGGCACATAAGCTCATGAGGAGACATAACTTAGTAATCGAAATATAAAATTTAACTGAAAGGTTTCTGTTAACATTTTTGTTTCACTGTTTAAAAGTTTTAAGTATTTTTTTAAAATCTTGCATAAATGGATCCAGATAAATGGTCCAAGTTTTCCCTCAATCTGATACTTGAAAAATTTCCTGTGAACAGGAATCAGTATTGATTCCCACTGACAAGGATGACTAAATGCAATGTTATATCAAATTTCTAATACAATTTATTAATGTGAACAACACATAATTGATTTTGTTTGAATGAAGAACATACCCATTTAGCTGGAGTATAAGAAAATATATGTTTATTACTGTTCATGAGATAGCTCAGTAGAACTATGAAACAACATTTTATCAAACTTACTCAATTTTTAAAAAATGTTTTAGTTCAAGTATTGTCAATTATTATTAATCTTTTTACTAATATTTCTTTCATCTTAATTTCCTTGACTTTTTTTTATTGAAACTCTCATATTAACATTCTATAGCTGTACATAGTCAATGCAGCTTTAAAATAAAGAATAAACCTCTAAAGAAACAAACTCATTCCTTTTCATCAGAAATCTTACTTTAATGTGACAGCTGCTTTACTAATTAAGCCATGAAAGCTACTGGCAGCAATCTAACCAGATAGTCCTGTATAATGCCATATGTTTAATTGGAAAGTTTTTTCAATTTTTTTCTTGTTTCATACCTTCATTGGCTTAATTAACTCCTACTAAGCTGAAATGCTGAAACTATTTAACCTATTAAAGTAAGACATCAAATTTTTTAGAGTGGGTTACCAAAAATTAAAGATTTGCCATTTCTAAGATTATCATTAGCCAGCAAAGTAGATTAAGCAAAAAGAGCTAAAATTTTAAGGAAACTTTATGTATTAATGGTTTTATTTTGTTATTATTAATGAATATATGATAAAATACTTCAAGAAAGAAAGGAAGGAAATTATTTTTGATAAAGGCACACAACCTTCAATTTTTAGGCAATTGTTCAAGATCCAGAGTATAACCCCAAAGTTTTGGCCTAAAGTGTACATTACTCAGTTTTGATGAGCAAATTCTCCAAAGGGTTTTGCTTTATTTTAAGTCATCATCAGGAAAAGTTCTGTCCATGAGTCTTGGTTATTTAATTATTTCAAAAAGTTTGTAATGCTAAATCTATGAAAGAAGTTGAAAAGGTGGTAAAGTCCAGAACAAACATTTCAAATATTCACTCATACGATTTTGTGACCACGTAAGAATACTGGGTGCTGTAAACAACCTCCTACAATCCAAAATATGTTTACATAACCCACAAAAGGTTGATAAATTATTAAAAACAAATCAATCAATAAATTATACAATATTGTTTTGTTTGTTTTGTATTTTTTGTGAAGTTCTTTTACTGTTTCAATTTGACCAGTAAAAATAATTTCAACAAATTGTTTAATACAATTATTGAAATCTGTGAGGCAATCTCACAGAATATTAAGTGTATAAATATTTACTAAACATATTTTAGTCTGATACATCATCACAAATCTGGAGCACTCAGTAAGGATCAAATTTATTGCATTAATAAGGAAAAGTAAGACTCCAATGTGAAGCAAAAGGTGAAATATGAGTAGTTAGTAAGCTTAGTTTCATCTGGGCACAAGGCCACTTGAAGTAAAACTAATTAATAAATAATTATAGTGAAAATGATTAAATTAAAAAAAAAAACGACTTTACTAAAGAGTAAAGGAAAGTTAGTGTAGAGAATTTCGGAGTTAGGTGTGGCAGAATACCTGCAGATTGTCTTCAAAGCTTTTGCAACCAAAGTGGTTAAGATCATAAAAGATAGGCTCCTGAGATATGAGTTCAACTTTTATGAGAAGCTACTTTTTATTCCTGATTTTGCACAGTTTACTCTATCAGATGAAGATTATATTTACCCAGAATGTTGTGATAAATAGCAGTAAAAATGAAACAATAACAATGAAAAATCTCATCTATTCCAAAATTTCAAAAGTGTACCATGCAATTTTTGCAAGTACTACCATTTCAGTTAAGATAAATCCATTAAAACTTTGCGTATATTTACTTAGCAAATGTAAACAATTTAGTCTGCAAAACTTTAAACTTAATGTCATCAAAACGTTATCTTTCAAACAACCAAAATTTCTAGCATTTGACCATCTCTAAGCACTAGAGAAAACAGTTGCTGTATCATTTAGGACAACTTTTTAAAAAAATACTAAAGTTCACCCAATACAAGGCTTGAGAACCACTCAGGGTAGATGTTTTCTATTAAAATGGATATAAAAGAAAGAGGATGATGTAGGAATTTAAGATTATGAGGATAAGGAGGATAGATAATGATTACTTGAAGAGATTAAAATTTTAATGATCGAAGAAGCATCCTTGCAAGAATCTGTTCCACAAAGTAGCAGTTCTTGGGAAAATGATGTCTAACTTGAAGTTTTGCCTTACATTAGGAATATGGAAGAAATGAGAGTGTTTTAGTAAAGGTCTGAATTGGTAGGAGTAAAAAATAGATCTCATCTTATCATTTGCCATAGAAAAGTCATAGAGAAGTGATTGGTTTGCAATGTTATATTTTTGAGAAAGATGTTGCAGAATAAGTCTTCTCCCACAAGACTATGTAAGCAATTTTTAATTCTGTACAAATATAAAAAGCAATTATCTTCCTTTGGTCAAGATAGTCACGTGACAGCTGCTTAGTGACATCTCTTCATAGAGTGACAAAAGTGGCTAGTCTATCAGTCAGTCTCCAAGAGTCAAACTGAGCAGTTGCCCAGGGAAACCAACTGCCACATGGTGCAGCTTACAAGCCCATGGCATCATTTTTCTTTGGAAATATTTCTTCACTAGATGAGAAATTATATCTGGCTTGCAATCCTCAATTTGGGAAAACCTATAACTCACCATTTCCTTGTTTGAGGAGGTATTGCAGGTGTTACCTATTCTGTTGAGAGATGTAAACATTTTTCAGTAAATATTTACAGCTCCTGGAATATCTTTCCTACAAGCAACATTCGGTGGATGTGTGAGTCTGGGTAAAAATAAATATGACAAACCATGGAATTTAAAACAAATGATAATTAATGCATATTATTAACAGAAGGAATTACATGTGTACATAATTGAAATCAAAAGGAAAGTCATTAAAACTAGGTATAAGAATGTGCATGTGTGTAAGTGTGGGGTGAAAAAAGCCTGTGTCTATATATGTATGCATGTGTGTAAGAGGTCAATAGACAGTGAACACAGGAAACAACCAGGCACCAGCAGGGAACACTTACCTACAAGTGACAGTAAGCAAGAGGAAAAGGAGAGAAAGAGGAGGAAATGATTGACCTTTTATAGACTTAAATAGCACTGCCTAATGGGCATTTTTGCTGAATCCAAGTGAAGTAACCCACATATGTACTCACTAGTGACATAACAGATGAATCAAAGCATGCTCAAATCTGGAATCCTTAATATAGCTTCTACAGAAACTCAGAAGAATCTTCAGCAGACCCAATTCTCATTGGGAATTTATAGCGAAGAAAATGGTGACTTACCTCGTGAAACAAAATGTGGCGAAAAAGAAAATTACTTACCAAAAAAAAAAGGGCACGTATTCCGCATGACATGCTGAAGAAAATTAATTTAAAATTAATTTAAATTAAAAAACAAGTCCGTTGCAGGAGTCGCTATAAAAGTATTTTGATATGCAAAAGTTGAACATCCTCTCCCAGCTGTCGACGAATGGAAAAAATGCTTGGTCAATAAAAGCAGTTGGGGTTCTCAAATCGGGAGACAAAAAGTCCGGTATTGACTGACTGGTTGGGTGCATTGTGATTTGTGAGATAGTACCTACGAATCGAGTTTTCGGCATTTTCTTTCTGTCCCCGATGTTCAAGTCTGAACTTAGTGATTTATTCTCTACGTTGTGGAAATAATCTGTGACAAATATTTCCTTTGCAATCCCAGATCGCTTACAAGCTATTTTGATACTATGACGGACAAGACATTTGATGTCAAGTTGATACCCGAGTTTGATGGTTCAGTGGACGGATAAGCAGTTACTGAATGGATTGAGAAGGCAGAACTTGTTTGTGACCTGTGTGGAATTAAAATGGTTGAACGTGTTCTTCCTCTGAGGTTGATGGGCGGAGCATTTGCTGTTTACCAACAGTTAAACTCAGAACAAAAATCAGATGTTGATCAGATAAAATGAGCCTTGCAGATTGCCTTTGCACCGGATTGTTTCTTGGCTTATGAGCAGTTCACGGAATGCCGACTGCACCTGGACGAATCCGTCGATGTGTTTCTAGCCGACTTGAAGAAGCTAGCAGGTCTATTTGGCGGGATATCCGAGCAAGGACTAGCATGTGGGTTCATAGCAGGCTTACCAGCACACGTCAAGCAACTACTGTGCGTGTTTTCCAGGATGAAAGACATGAATACAAACCAACTGTTGGACCAAGCTTGGGCCATAATGAAAGATCAAATTACAACTGAGGAAATGTTTGTGGCTACCATTTCACCAAGCAGAGCTGATAAACATCCAAATGTTAAACGTCAGGAGGGTATGCTATGTTATCGATGCTCTGGGTGGAATCACCTTGCCAGAGACTGCCCAGTTTGACGAGAAGATGCCCGTCAGCCACACAGGTCACGCACAACAATGTGTTGCTTCTGGTGTCAAGAAGTAGGCCACATTTCTTCATTGTGTCCGGGTAAAATAGGAAGGGGACAAAACATCAGCGTCGGTCTCTTCCCTAAGCGAGTTATGAATGAAGCGCTATCTGTCTTGGGTATTTACATGCATGGAATTAAGAGAGTGGCACTGGTGGACACTGGCTCCTCACAGACACTCGTGAGTAAGTCAGCCTGTCAATCCTGGTGGGTGATGGAGGTGAACGTACTCACTGTAAATGGAAATACCCTCAAATGTTGTGGAGTTGAAAGTATTAAGCTTGAAGTGGACAACACAAACCCCCTCAAAATCGAAGTCTTGGTAGTGGATGGAGAGCTACTGGGTTTTGACTTGTTGCTTGGATTCAATGCCATTAAAAAGTTGGGCAGACTCTAAATAACAGAGTATGGCGATGTATGGTTTCCCAAGTGTGGGATAGTCTGTTGCACTGCTATTAAAATAGAAGAACCTGATTTCTGTGCTTAATTCGACCCAAACAGGAAGATATGGGTCGCATCATGGAAGTGGTCTGTTGGTAGATCACCAGAGAGTTTGCGAAATCAGATGCCTGAGTATCCAATACCAACAGGAGTCAAGGAGGAATACAACCGTGAGCTGCAGACCTGGCTTGATAATGGTTGGTTGCAGCCTTATCCTGAAAAGGAACTCGGTCCTCCAAAGGGTTTCATTCTGTTGATGGCGGTGGTGCAGAAAAACAAAAATAAAGTGCAGCCAGTATTAGACTATTGAGAGCTGAATGAGTGTCTCGATGCACACACAGCCAATGCTGATGTGTGCGCACAGAAACTGAGGGAGTGGCATAAAAAAGGACCGGGTGTCGCTATCCTTGACCTACGGCAGACCTATTTACAAGTACATATCCATAAGTCACTTTGGCCCTTTCAAACTGTAATCTTCAAGGGGAGAAGATATTGCTTGACCTGAATGGGTTTCAGGTTGAATGTTGCACCAGCCATAATGAAGGCCATTGTGGATGCCACATTGTCGAAAGATGAGTCAGTTCGACGGGCAACCTCATCATATATTGTTGATATTTATGTTTACAAGAGCATGATTTCAGCAGCTCACGTGAAAGAGCACTTGGCTGCATTTGGTTTGACCTGCAAGGATCCGGAGCGGTTACGTGACAGCACAGGTGTGCTGGGTTTGAATATTTTTTTGTAAGTCCACAAACAATACTAGTTGACGGGATGCCACGGCATGTAAAAGATCTTCGCCTTTTCGATGATTCTGATACATCGCTGAGCGAATCTGATGATGGTTCATTGTCTGACAGTGATTGGATAATTGAGATCTGCGAATGCGATGCTTCCACAGACGCGGCGCATCTGGAAACTCGAGATACGTCTGGTGAGTCCTCAAGAGATGACTCTCCGACACGCATAAGGGAGATAGTTCCATTACAATGAAGCACCAGGATAAAGAGAGCTGCTCCAGGCTGTTCGATTTGTAATGAAATCAGGGGGGAGTATAGCGAAGAAAACGGCGACTTACCTCATCAAATCAAGTGACAGTGCGTTGCGTGTATCCTATGATGGAAAATGTAGTGAAAAAGAAAATTACTTACCAGAAAAAAGGGCACGTATTCTGTATGACATGCTGAAGACGGAATATTTAAATTAAAAAACAAGTCCGTCACAGGAGTCGCTATAAAAGTATTTTGATATGCAAAAATTGAACATCCTCTCCCAGCTGTTGATGAATGGTAAAAATGCTCGGCCAATAAAAGCAGTTGGGGTTCTCGAATTGTGAAACAAAAAGTCGGGTATTGACTGACTGGTTGGGTGCATTGTGATTTGTGAGATAGTACCTGCGAATCGAGTTTTTGGCATTTTCTTTCTGCCCCTGATGTTCGAGTGAACTTAGTGATTTATTCTCTGCGTTGTGGAAATAATCTGCGACAAATATTTCCTTTGCAATCCCAGATCGCTTACAAAATTATTACAAAGTAAGACCCTATCTTTTCATTTCCTTTTCACACTGCTTGTTATTTAAATATCTGTTATAATTTATCTGCATGGGACAAATGTAAATATACATATACAATTTTGCATATGACTTAGTGGTATAAAATTATCTCTGAGAACAAAGCATGTTTGTCATGTCTTTTTTTCAATCTATTCTGTTTTGTCTGTAAAATAAGGCTATAATTTGTTTCATGCTTAAACACAGTGGCCAAATGATGCCATTTAAGCATGACATAGGCTGTTGCTGCTAGGTGTTGACCCTAATGTCCACTTTTATATTTAAATATGCTCTATCCCTGATATTGAGCACTTTAACCCATAAATATAGCATACCTTAAAACTATATGTTTTATCATATATATATATATATATATATATGTGTGTGTGTGTGTGTGTGTTCCTTCTCACAACATAAGCAAAAAAACTGTTCAAATTAATCACAGTTAGGAAATGGTGACATGTGATAAAAGTAGGTAGAGAAAGATGATTTGTATAGTGAATCCCATTGTTTCCAAGACAATAGAAATACCTGGGCTAAAATAAAGGGAGCAGCCAGAAAAGGTGATAATATCAATCCTAACATGTTAGATTTCGTCTGCCAAGAGTATGGGTGAATTTGCCAAACACAGGTCTAACCTGTGATCATGGTGACAGACCATTAGTTAACTATTCTTTGACATCAATCATCAGCTGGGAGTGGTATGTAGAAGTTTGTAAAAGTCAATTTGGCCTAACAGAGCACCTTGACCCTGACAAAGGCCACAAAGAAATGACATAGCCAGAATATCTTATTTGCTATATCTGTAGAAAAATATATATCACTTGCTGGTTTCAAAAGTCACTATGATTTCATGAATGATAGTAACAAATCATTTTAAAACATTAGCTATGTTCATGCCCACTTAACTAGTAAACAACCATCATATATATATATATATATATATATATATATATATATATATATATATATGTGTGTGTGTGTGTGTGTGTGCACACACACACATACATATGTATGTGTGTGTGCACATGTATGTATGTATGGTGTAAGTATACTGATGATCAACTAAGATGATCCCCAAGACTCAACTACGAAACAAACATTTTGGTGGGGATGATTGTCCAAGAGGTTCCTGTGCATGAATTTTTCAGCACAACTGGGCATCACACCAATGGCAGAGACAACACCAGAGAACAAGTGAGCATCAGGCTATATATATGAGTTTCCCTCTCTTAAAAGGATTTTCCAATGTGTATATATATATATATATATATATATATATATATATATATATATATATATATATATATATATATATATATGGTGGAAGGGTCAACTCTGACTGAGTAAGATGAATAGAATCAGTGAGATTTCTGTGTGTGAACTTTTTGAGTAGTTAAACCCACTTTCAGTACAATTGATCCTAGCACCACTGGCATAACAAAAGAGACATTCAGAAGCCAAGTGAACTTCAGGTTTTATATATATGTATATCCCTTTCCTGGAATGATGTCCCAATATATATATATATATATATATATATATATATATATATATATATATATATGGAGAGAGAGAGAGAGAGAGAGAGTGTTTGTAATGCTTTCAAATATCATAAATATATATCATTACTCTTCTGGTGACAGAACTCAGTCTTTCTATAATGAATAGAATGTTTAGTTTAATATTCAGGAAGGATTTATATGAAGAAAACGCAAAATAAGTTTTTGATATTTTATAACTATTATACAATTATGAACCCAAATATTGCTATCCTGTTTTGATAGTTCAAGTATGTAAGTTAATTGTATATAGTGCATCATTATACTATTTGTGTGCTGTGTATTGAACAACTAAAAACAGTTGGGTGAAAAGTTCTTTTACTTGTTTGTGTAAATGAATTCACTGGAGTGTTGTAAAAAAATACTGGCTGAAGACTGCATGAAAACTACAAAATATGGACAGGAACAATGGTTGTCTAAATAATGCTGCAAAAGGGGCTTGTTTTTACCAGCAGTATATAATTTTCTCAAATTACTCTTCATTCAAAGCTAATCAGAAATTATATTGTTCCAGACCTATAGAAATTAGTACAGGTAAAAGATGTTATATGTTACTTCAATCAATGTCAAATTTAGTTAGTATGATTTGGTAAAGTCAAACCGTTTCCAGTTTTACATTTGTAATTATTCAATTATGAGATCTCTCAGAAAATTGTCTGGTTGACTTTTGTCTGAACAAGATGTAAACACAAGGTAGATGTTTTGTGCTTTTTTATTTTTATTTTATTTTATTCATATACTAATAAAAATAAACATGAAATAACAAATACTTTTCTTAAAGTGTTCATGGATGATCTGAAATGATAGGGATTGATTATAATTATTTCTATTGATTTTATTGTTTAAAACAAATTTGCCTTCACAAGTAAAAATTTGGATAAATTAATACTCTTAGGCAAACTTTGCACATATTAGTAATTTGACATAACTATAAGCTTGTACTGATTATTACATGTACTTCATAAATAATTACGAAAATCTATATAAACTAAAATTTAATAAAACAAATACATTTTACATGTTGAAATTATAATACATATCATTAAGACATATTTTATAAGTTGATCAACTTCAAACAAAACTTATTTTTTAATTAAAAATGATTAATGGTATACAAGATTCCAACTAAGAAACCAACTTAAAATAGAATTTAGTCAGCTTCTAAATTACATAAAATGATAAAATTTATCCATTATTTAAAACTTACATCAAATTTTCATGTTGCAGATTTTCAGCTTTCTAACATCTACAATGATTATTTAAATTTGAATATCTTTCAAGTAATACACTTAGAAATTAAAAGTCAAATGTTTACAATAATGTGTGTGTATGTTTGTGCATGTGTCTGTACATATATATGAGTGTGGCATCCATTGGTCTTGATAGACCATGGATCTGCACCTGAAGAGTTATGCCTCAGCTGCTGATGGCAGTGTAGCATCTGTTATAGATGTTACTAAATTGCAGATGTTACTAAAGCTTCTTTTAATGTGTCCAACTTAGAGTTTCCATTCTCATTTTGTCCATTGAATTTGCTTTTAACACTGTGTATATATTTCGCATTCATATTTCGATTATTCTGGTGTCTGTTATATTGCAATTTGGGTGCTGCCTTGGCCCTCTTCAGTTTCTGTAATTTCATTCCAAGTTTACATATCACCAGAAAGTGGTCACTCCCACAGTCAGCATTTGGGTATGTTATATTGTAAATCATTCTGAATTAACTTTTGTGGTAAGTTCTATTCAAATTCTCATTTATGATTTGCTTTTCTTGAACCACATAATGTTACACTGAATGTATTAATCATATAGACAAACAAAGGAACTGATGATAAAATTTGTTTTCTTTTCTGTTAAAAACTAAAAGGTCCTTTCCACACTTTCATACAGACTGCAGTATTTTGTTTTTTTCTCTAAAATCATTATGAACTGGAACATCTGTGTTACAGGTTTCTTGAAGAACTTGCAACTGATGCAACACTGTTAGACTGTTAGACTCATTACAGGAAATTGTTAATGTAATATTAGAAGAGTAATTTTTTTTGTAAGCAGTTCATTTGACTTCTGTCAGCATAACAGAAGTAGGGTCAGTGCATTTTCTCCCTTGTTTTCTTGTTTCATTAGATGGTTGTGAAATTGGATAAATTTTTAATCTTATGTTTGCTAAATTCCTTTGGTATGCTGAGGTTTTTGTTGATGATCAGATGATATGAGTAACAGTCCAAGATGCAAGTTATGAATTGGAGATGTGAAAATAAAACAAGTACAAAAATTTAAATATCTGAGAAGTGTTTTAACAGGATGGAAAATGTGACAACAAAATCTGAAGTTGCATTGGAATAAAAAAATATGCCTCCCAAAAGCTAAGCAAAATATTAAGAAACATGGAAATATATTTAGAAACAAAACAAAAGAGTGACCAGGAGCTATGTAATGTCAGTCCTCCTATACAACATTGATTGCTGGACAATTTTCTTGCAGATGAAGTAGAGATGAGGCAACAGATGCAGTTCTACAGATGGACACTACGAAGACTGTGGATACAACATGTGAGTAATAAGGAAGCTTTAAGGAAAATAGAAACAAAAAGAATACTTAGAATCAGAAAGAGACATTTGATATTTATTTCCAGGACACATAATGAGGAAAGAAATCTGGGAAATTTGACACTCATAGGACATATTGAAGGCAAGAGAGACAGAAGGAATCAATGAGTAACCTACCTATCAAGATAAATACCTACAAGTGTAAATAGATGGCAGAACAGAGAATATAAGGAAGATGACTAAAAAGACAAATATTTTTTAATTGCCTGAGAGAATCCTTTTCGCCTTCTATCAGTATAGCTGATGCTAACCTCCAAGAGAATGACTAATTGCACTTTCTTAGGCTAACATTTTCCATTGGCATAAAGTGGTAAGATTATATTGAATCAATTGCTAGGTATGCTGCTAGGAAAGTAGTTTCACTGTGTTGTGCTAGACAATTTTTTTTTTACCAGAATCTATCTTATACATTTATAAGTCTACTATTCAGCCATGCATTGTATATTGCTGCCACATCTGATCTGGTATTTCTAACATATATTTAGAGATTCTTGATAAAATCTAAAGAATAATCTGCAATGTTATTGGTCATGACTGGGCCTCAGTCACTTCCCCACCACTATAACATAGCTTCCCTGTGCCTTTTCTAAAAATATTTTCATGATAATTGTTCTGATAAGCTTTCCTCTTTGCCACTTAGACTTTACAAATTTAAGCATACTACTAGATTGGCAACAAGGTCTCATCATTTTATGGTTGAAATAGCTAGATGTAACTGCAACAGTTTCTTCACATGCACTTCTTGTTTGTGGAACCCTCTTCCAGCTTCTTGCTTTCCAGTGAATTTTGATCTTCAAAAATTTAAATGCAACATCAATCATTACTTTCTACCTTCTTAATTCCTGTTATTTTATTGTTCTCTTTCCTTAATAGTGTTTTTTTTTTCCACATATTCTCTCACACTCAGTAACCTCTTATGTCTTAGTAGCTTTATTGCCTTGTTTGTGGTGAAATTATTAAAACAAAAAAAGTGACAAAAGATAGGGAGTTATGACAAGCTATGATCACTCCTATCCTGGTGACATGGCACATAAAAGAAATTTGCCTTCAAAGTAATGCTATTTTTTGTTATTGAGTTTTTTTTAATTATATGCTTAAAAAAAGCAATTGATTTAATCATTTTAGACAGAACCAATTAATGAACAGAAGC
This sequence comes from Acanthosepion esculentum, assembly GCA_964036315.1. NCBI lineage: Eukaryota > Metazoa > Mollusca > Cephalopoda > Sepiida > Sepiidae > Acanthosepion > Acanthosepion esculentum. The sequence goes on along the minus strand of OZ038482.1, from coordinate 104,464,573 downwards.
TTCAATATTACTTTAGTTCAATAACTATATTTTCAGTTTTTATAGAAACAGTTTGAAAAACACTTTTTCAAACTCTGTATGTTTACAGTAGCCATCCATTGAATCTCTGCATGAGGCAAGTCTGATAGACAGAAGATAAAATAGAGGCAACATTGTCTTCATACAATTATTCTGAGGGTTTTTATCATCTGCTGTATTCAATTTGACTGCTGTGTGATTGACTTCTTAGTCCAAGCCCATCCATTAGAGCTGCTAGCCTTCAATTATTTCTTCCATATGGCTTCCTTTATCAGCCATCTTGTTACCTTTGACTATCAGAGATCGTGTTTGTGTTTTGTAGCTACCCATTTCTTTAGCAATCTGTTTAACCATTCATAAACTCATCAACTTAGATGCAGACAGGGACCATGAAATATATTTCTAATTAAAGACGACTTCTGTTGAACTGACATTTATTTTAGGATTTTCATTTTCCGTTAGATTTTTTTCTTTCTTTTTTTAGTTACTTTGCGTGCAAGTAAAACACTTTGAAGTATAATAATCAGTTTTTGTGTTTGCGTGTTTGTATCTGCCAAAAAGTGAAAGACAAATGTTTAGACAAATTTGGAATCAAAACTTGATTAGATACAAAATTCAGAATTATTGTAACATTTTGACTAGTTTATCTTATTATTATAGCTTTATTTTTCTGATTCACAACCTTAACAGTCACAGAATGTAAAAACAACCTAGGCATAACAATGAAAAAAAAGGTAAAAATATTAAAATGAATAATAATGAAAATGCCATATCTAAACATTTTGAGCAACTTAAGACAATTATGTTCACAACTATTACTATAACTAGGTGTAAACAAACAATATGGTGTGGAGAAAATTAGATGAGAAAGAATGTCACTTTATGACAAAATTTGAACTTCATTAGCTTTCTCTATCTGAATCAAAAATGTACTGTCTTTCTTAGACAGACTCCAAAGATTATAGGACAAGTTCAAATCTTGTCAGAAGCTTTTCTTAAATATTTTTCTCTGCTTATTGTGGTAAGACAACCTGATTACCTCCTCTGTCTTATGATTTCTATAAATAAGTCATGTCATGTTAGCCAAAATGGAAACACTCTTCAGTTATGCCCAATAAAGGTACATTAAGCCAAACTAGGGTCTGAGTTTTCATTACAATTTATTGAATGCAATTATAAACCAACACCTTAAACCAGAATTTCTCGACTTGGACTCTGCAGACCTGTCTTCTACTGATGCCTGGCAATATTGGAAACAATTATTTCTTTAACTAGAAAACAGTTCATCCACATCTATTACTGTTGCAGATAAATTTAACCTGCTAATGCATCATATTTCCATATATACCAATATTTCTCACTGCAAAACTTACCAGAGTGCCATGGACGTTTTTGCTGGAATTTTTGTGAAGAGACGAAACAATCTTTACCCAGCATGTTTTAGCAACTACCCACCAATCCCCTGAGGAGGGGTTAGAACAGTATCTTCAGCGCTTAAAAATCTTAAGTCAAGATTGCGACTTTCAAGCAATGACAGCAGATCAGGTAAAGGAGAAATTTATCAGAGACTCCTTTATAAATGGATTAGAATTTAACTATATCCATCAAAGATTGCTGGAAAATAAATAACTAGATTTAGCTACTGCTCATAAACAAGCTCTTACCTTGGAGATGGCAGGGAAGTAATCTTGTTAATACCTACAAACAAGTGTTGTAGAGGCTGCACTAAGTACTCACACTACTACAAGTCCACCAGTTCAAATGATCCAAACAGGGGTAAAAAAGACTGTCCTCTATGACAGACTTCTTCATTTTTGCACACCACCCACCTCTCCCAGTTTCAAAATCTTCTCTTTCTGGAAGACACTGCATACAGTGCTAGTGCTGCAGCCAGACAAAAATGTTATTTTTGTGGTTTTAAAACTACACTCCAGATTGTGTTGTCCAGCCAGGTAAACTAAATGCCACAAGTGCCGGAAGAAGGGACATTTGTCTAAGGTTTGTTGATCAAGTCTTCTTTTTTTCACTTGGTTTGAATGCTCCTATTGTGACTAGTACCATATCAACTGCAAACCCTAAATGTCTTTCAAAGGCTATATTAACAGTAAAAATAAACGGGGTAGAAATGAATGTTCTAGTCGACACAGGAAAGCTCAGAGTTTTATTAACGCTGATATTGCAAAAAGAAACAGATTTAAATTTGTACATTGTAATAGGTGGCTATGGCAAATGCTTCACTATCTTCGCAGGTTAGAGGATATATTTTTGCCAGCCTAGAGTTGAATCAAACTAACTACACTAATACTATGATTTTCTCAAACAGCATTCTAATATTATCTCCCTTTTGGGAGCCCTAAACTGGTGTTGAACATCTGTGGCTTGGCCATTGTAAATATAAAATACCCCCTCACTTTTCGAAAACTTAACCAAAAAGTTGTAAATATTCTCTTGAAGATAAAACGTTTATTAAAGCAGAAGTAACAAGTATGTTAAGAGAAGGAATAATCAAAGAAAGTAGATCACCATGGAAGGCACAAGTATTAATAACGACCTCTGATAATAGTAAAAAGAGGATGATCATAGACTACCCCAAAACTATAAATAGGTACACCCTCCTGGATGCATACCCTATACCTTGTATTGATGAGATGATAAACAAGATAGCCAAATACAGAATATTTAGCTTGTTAGACATAAGGAGTGCTTACCACCAAGTAGCTATAGACCCTAAAGATAAGCCTTGGGCGGCTTTTGAAGTGTGCAGATGATTTTAGCAATTCTGATGGATTCAATTTGGGGTCACTAATAGGGTTTCCAGTTTTCAGAGGGTCCACAATAAAATAATTCTTGAAGAATAACTACAAGGTACTGTTGACTACATAAATAATATGACAGTGTGTGGCCATGACTGGGCCAATCACAATCACAACCTAAAATGGTTTTTGGCTTCAGTCTACTTGGATATATTGTGGGTAAAGGAATCATAAAACCAGACCCCGAATGGCTAAAACCACTGCTAAAACTACCTATTCCCAACACCATAGCTGCCTTGCGACAAACCATGGGTATGTTCACTCATTATTCTCAATGGATATCCTCCTTTCCTGAGAAAATACACCCACTTATGAAAATTACTAAATTTTCTTTACTTTCTTCTTCTGTTAAAGCCTTTGAGGGGTTAAAAAGGAATATTGCCAACTCAGCCATCACTTCGGTGAATCCTGACATGCCCCAAGAAGTAGAGACCGACACTTCTGACCTTGCCATAGCTGCTATGTTAAGGCAATCTGGGTGCCCTGTAGCATTCTTCTCCAGAACATTGTCAAAATCTGAGCACAGACATTTAGCTGTCAAAAAGGTGACTTATGCCATAGTTGAGGCACTAAAAAATGGCAGCATTTTTAACAGGTCACTGCTTTAAATTAATCACTTATCAAAAGTCAGTTTCTTTTATGTTTAATCCCAAGATGTCAAGCAAAATAAAAAATCAGTAAGATAACAAGATGGAGGGGAGAGCTTTCCTGTTTTTTGTTTGACATTTTCTATTAGTTGGGAAAGGAAAATGCAAAGGTAGATGTGCTGTCAAGAGTGTGTGGCTCAATAAACAGCACCAAAGATCTATAAAAAGTTCAGAGTGATCTCTGTCATTCAGGCATCAGGAGGATGATGCATGTGGTTTGAAGCCGGAACTTGCCTTTTTTATTTGAGGATGCAATTCCCTTTTGCCATTCCCTGTCCAGATATAAGTGCAGCAATAGTCATATGCTGTCTTTGCTCACTGTTCTTAATATTCGGGGCACAAGCTTATATTCATACAGATTATGGGATTTATTTTATGTCTGACCAACTAAGAAGATTCCTATTGGTACAGGGAGTGGCCATAAGCCAGACTACCCATACAATCCTCAAGGGAATGGACAGTGTGAGAGATACAAAGGCATTATATGGAAGACCATACAGTTAGCACTTGAAAACCAAAACCTTCCAATTAGACATTGGGAAGATGTAATAACTGAGGCTCTGTACGCTATAAGAAAACTATTGTGTACAAGAACTAATGCAACACCTCACCAAAGGTTTTTAAATTTTCCAAGGTTAAGTTCAGCTGGGATCTCCCTCTCTTCATGGCTATCACAGCCAGATACTGTTTTACTTAGAAACCATGTTTGACAAAGCAAGAATGATTCTTATGATTTTTCTGTGATTAAGGAAGAAATGCTAGAGGCGAACACACACTATGTACACATCCAGCACATGGATGAGAGACAATCAGATGTTTCTCTCAGAGATTTGGCCACTGCTGGTGAGTTATCAAACCAGAAGGAGGAGCAGGTCTAAAGCAATATCTCTCTTTCTTCATTGTAATGACGACACAATGCCATTGGATTCACCTGAGGGACAAGGCCTCAGTAGTGACAATTCAGAGATCGACACCAGAACAGCTCCCTCAAAATGAGAGCATACTACCATAGACTGATAACCAGCTTTTAGAAACCAAGAAGGAGACAAAAACAATATTAGACAAAATACTTCAGGCCGACTGTTCCCGTAACGCCTGAAAGCCCAGATCAGCTGCCACTTGGATGATTTTGTGAAGGATTAGAAGAAAGCAAAGCCAGAGAGAATGTGGTAAGACAACCTGATTAGCTAATACGGAAAGACTCTTCAGTTATGTTCAATAAAGACACATTAAGCCGAATTAGACTCCGAGTTTTCGTTACACTTATAATCAAAGAATATAAAAAAGGATGATTAAAAGATAAAAAAATTAGTAATAATGAAATAATGCTTCATCTAAGAAATTCAGACTACTTAAATTTCTAAATCTTTAGAATGTATACCAGTGATTTTTCAGTATATTTTTGATTTTTGCTTATCTTAAATAAATTAGGCTTGACTTTTTATTGCATTTTCATGAAGGTAGATATAACTAAAGAATTTGAATTTATTTAAGGTAAATATTACATTATTTAGGTTTTGTAAACTGGACAGTTTTATAGTTTCTTTGAACTTTTAAGATATGAAACAACCATTATTAATTTGTGGTTCACAGCTTATTAATTATTTTTCGTCTGCACTTTTCACTAATGGCCATAGACACATGGTCTGAGTAGTAGTAAAAAAAAAATGAATAATTTCAAAGTTTGTTTATTCTTGGCTTTCAGAAAGTGATAGTTGTTGGGAGATATTGACTTTGACATTGAGTATTTCATCTCACTGTTCTATGTTACAAGATTATTATCAGGTAGCTTTTAACATAAGATAGACAGTAAGATAAATATAATTATTATTGAAGTCTTCAGCCTTGGATGTTAATGTCTCCAAGCCAAATTTTGAAATATACAGTCTTGTGTTCATACCTTCAGCAATTCTATAAAAAAAACAACTGCTTACACTTTGAAGTGAGAAGCTTATATATGTGTGGTTTTAACCACAAGCCAGACATGATTGGGTAATCGTAAAGTACTACAATTACCATGCAAATTAGTCAGCGGTGCCATCTATTTTGATCAATCAGTCTAAATCATCAAAGAGAACAACTTAGATTGTTAATTAGTTAATATTTATAACTCAACAATTATTCCAAAACATAATTTTCATATTTGTTATTTTTGACACTATTCAGATTTAGGAACATTATTCCTTTCCTCTGCTATAAAACTATACATTGCATTATCATTTTGGTACTCATGGGAGTTTGATATTCTGATCTCAGATATATTTATTTGATGTTCAGATGTGACAAAGTGTGTCTTGAAGTAATATAAAAGAGAATAGACAAATAGAGAATAAAAAAAACTAACCAAGGCTTAACAATGCTGATACTGGCAACATTATTTTTGTCTGAAATAATATGTGCTATTATAATTCAAAGATCTTTTCATAATAACATCCCTAGCTTTTCATATATATACATCAGAAGCAACATGCAACATGACACATTTTTTTCATCCCAATGTTTTGACCAGGGAGCTATTCTTGAGGTATATTCACATTAGGTAACATTCTAGGAGATTTATACAGAATCACTTGTCATATGAAGTATCTTTTTCTGAGATTGAATTTGTGATTCCTCTTGCTAGGCCTTTTAAATAATCTGTTATATACCATACCTATGAATACTAATGGGTATGTCCCAATTCTCATAAATACGTTGGACACTATCGTAAGTGGGGTTAATATGCTGCCTAAGTAGTCCACCACTAGCAGTGGTTTAACTACTTCAAACCACTGTTGAGTATTGTATTTTGTTGATCTTATAAAGATTACCATTTCATTTCCAATCTCCGTTTTGGTTATTCCTCATTCAGTAACCCTTTCTAGGTTACAATGTAATCCTTAGTTACAGTGATCTCTTCACAAAATGATCTGTTCTCAAATTGTTTGTAAGGACATATTTTTCATGAAACTCTTACACCAATGAACTGAACATTGGAGATTGGAATAAAATTTGGAGAGAACACACTTCTCTCTATCTTGTACTATTTCCAGCACTTCAATGATATCTTTTAGGAGATTTAAAATTAAATTTTGTCCTTATAGCTTTCTGGATTTCTAGTTTTCATAACATATTTATGTCAATCAATCAGTCAATTACCCTGTAGACTCCCTACTCTGCTAACTTATTTATTCCATAATCATAAAAACACCATCATTTTCCATTATCAAAAACTTCACAAAATACAACAGTTTGTGAAAAAGATTCCACTTCTTCTGTCCTGACTTTTTTCTGCTCCACTCGTGTATAGTTCAATGACCTCTTTGAAGAAAAAAAATAACAAAGTTATCTGTGATAAAATACTACTTTAAGTTAATATATTCTGGAAAATTTGATATTGTTTTGCATTTACTGCTTTTGAATAGCATCAACAGAATATTTCCTCAATAGAATTAGTAATGAGTCTATAAGTTGTAAGGTAAAACCGTGATAGTAGCTTCAATGTTTTCAGCTTGTTACAAACTAGTATATTAATGTATACATCATGAAAGAATTGCTCTTATTGGTTAAAGTCTGTCCTCATAGATTTCCTGATTTCTAGTTTTCATAGCATATTTATTTCGTAAAACAGAAATTTGTGTCAATGGAAGTCAGCATTCAGTCCAACTTGGTAAAGAAATCACATCACTTCAGCTTGTCTCTGTATATTTCTTATATAAAAATGTATAATATTGACACAGTAATCAGCATTTGACTTGAAGCAATTGGCATTTCAAAGTTCTATCTTGTCAGTTACTACATAAATATTGTGAATTTATAGCTGATCAAAATTTCTAGATAAGTTGTTAAGTTGCTGGATTTAAACATTAATCATCAGAACAGTGTGTTTTTATGTATATATTGAAAGCTATTGTGAGATAGCACATTTTTGTTCTGTTGGTTGGAACATTTCTTCAGGGCTAATCACTCAGTCCTGGAACCAGCAATTCTCTGCATTCCCCAACAACCAGTAAAAATGGAACTGGATGAGTTGCCCACCATTGAAGAGATTATCAAAGCCATAAAGCAGTTGAAGTGTGTCAAGGTAGCAGGAGTCAATGGAATCCCACCTGTGATCTGGAAGCATGGGGGTCCAGTGTTGCATATGAGACTCAACGTGCTCTTTTGCTGTTGTTGGGGGCAGGGAAAAATACCACAAGATCTGCACGATGCCTTCATCATTGCCCTGTACAAGAACAAAGGGGAAAGATCTGACCGCTCCAATTACTGAAGGATTACACTGCTCTCCATTGCAGGAAAGATCCTTGCAAGATTTCTACTGAATAGTCTAGTGCCCGCCATCACAGGACATCACCTTCTAGAGAGTCTGTATGACTTCAGAACCAACGGGAGTACAACAGACATGGTTTTTGTTCTCTAGCAGCTGCAAGTGTCAGTAGCAGAACAAGGGGCTGTATGTGGCGTTCATTGATCTGACGAAAACATTCAACACATTGAGCAGAAGAGGAATGTGGCAGTTCATAGGGTGACTCAGCTGTCCTCCAAAGTTCCTGAACATGATCATTCAACTGCACGAGGATCAGTGTGATAAAGTTAGACACAACGGTGTTCTCTCAGAGCCCTTCTCGATCACCATGGTGTAAAGCAGGGTTGCAACATTCTAGCACTGACTCTCTTCACTATCTTCTTCAGCATGATGCTCAAGCAAACCACGAAAAATCTTGATGATGAGGACAAAGTCTACATCAGATATCATCTTGATGGTAGCCTGTTTAATCTACAATGATGAAGACCCTGGAGCGACTTATCTGAGACCTCTGCTTTGCTAATGATGCTGCCCTTGTTGCTCACACAGGTTTGCAGCATATCACCTGCTTCACAGAGGCTGCCAAAGATTTTGGGCTTGAAGTCAATTTAAAGAAGACAGAGGTACTCCACCAGCCTGCTCCTCGGGATGAGTATTGCCCTCCCCACATCATCATTGGCCTGACTAAGCTGAAGGCAGTCCACCAGTTTACCTACCTTGAATGTTGGGATTGACAAGGAGGTCAACAACAGACTGGTAAAGGTGAGCATCACATTTGTCAGACTGTACAAATGTGTGTAGTACAACAGACACCTGAAGATCAGAGTATATAGGGATATCATCCTCACCACTCTTCTATACGGTTCAGAGTCATGGGTCACTTACTGACACCACCTGCGACTCCTCGAATGGTTCCACCAGTGCTGCTTCTGCATGATCCTTAACATACACTGGAGTGACTTCATCTCCAATACTTAAGTCCTTGAAAAGGCAAAAATCACCAGCATTGAGGCCATGCTGCTGAAGTCCCAGTTACGCTGGGCTGGACATGTTTCCAGGATGGAGAATCATTGCCTGCCTAAAATTTTATTGTACAGTGAGCTCTCCACGGGCTATTGTGGCAGAGGGGCATCAAGGAAGCAATTCAAAAAGTGCCTGAAAAAATCCTTTGTTGCCTGTCACATCAACCGTTGCAATGGTCAACCCTAGCTGAGAACTGTGACGCCTGGCATTTCACCACCAACCATGCTGTCTCCTTATTTGAAGATACCTGCAGGGCTGCTCTCAGGGACAAGAGACAGATGAAGAAGTCCAGGCTGGTCTTTCAACTGCAACTACTGAGACCATGTATGCCTGTCCTGCATTGGACTTATCAGTCACAAATGTGCCTGCAAGTGACGTGTACAGACTCCCTCTTGATCTTTGTTTTGTGAAGCCATGATGATGATGATTGAAAGCTATTGAGAGATAGCACATTTTTGCTCTGTGCTCTGAAATGACCTAGTATCAAAATTGACCCTCTGCAAGAAATACCATCATACATTCATGATCATATTGTGATAAGTATTAAAATTTGAGAAGCTGTTGAAATTGAGTTTGTTGTTTTGAGAGTATTTTGAATATATAGCTATATACCAAAGCTTGTCAAGTCTGAATAAATACCATTGACTCAAATGATAAAAAAGACCCTGTAGAGAAACAAGACATATTCTATATAATCTCACTGTTTACAAATTGTTCAAATGGTAAGATATTCTGTTTCTATCCAGGAAACATTGAATATACATTGACCAAACAGTGTTACTGTCAGTTGAAATTTATAAAATCTTTCTCTTAAAACAGGTTTTCATGAAAATAGGTTTCTCAAGCCAACTAGCTGTTATTGCTCTTTCTAGTACTGATAGGAGTTTCTTTCTTAACCTTTTGTTTAAGGTAGTGTGGAAAGTCAGCATCATGATTATGCTATTATTTTCTCTTCAAGTTACATGTGCTATCCATTAGTTATTGCTGCTGCTAGAAGTTTCCATGTGATGTAGTCTTTATAAAAACAAGATATTTTGACATAGATATTAAAAAACAAAAATTCTTTTTGACCTTAATGACCACATAGTTAACTAAATATTCTGAAGCAAGCAACAGATCCAGGAAATGAAAAGAATATTTTAATCAGACATGGAGCAGAGATGGGGGGAATGAAAGTTACTATTGCTAAAGAAATTTTAAAAAATATCAGAAAATTTTAAAACATACCAAAAGCAACTGTAAGAATCATAGCTATAGAAAATCAGAAGATTTGGTTCAATTTATTGGTATTTTGTTGTCTATTCACATCATCTTAACAGCGATTTATCATCTATATTGAAAAGGATACATTTTCTACTAACAAGGTTTGTATCTTTTACTTTGAAGTGAATTGTATGCTACCATATTTCCATTATAAGACACATTTTTTTCCTCAAAAATGCCCTAAAAAAATCATGCTGTGTCTTTGCACTGAAAAGTCAAGTTGTAGAGAGGACTTTACTAACCCTCATGAACCCCAGTCACGTGATACAAGCAATCATGAACCCCAGACTTATAAGCCTATAATTATCATTCATAAGTAATAAATATCATATATCCTGTTAGTATCATACCATATATATTTTGTTTTTTATGTTAATGATAACCAGTAGGCAGCTTCCTACTGGTACCATAAATCTTTCATTCATCTAGGTATACCATACTATATCTTCAAAAACCCCAACCTCAGCCACATAATATAGGCTAATGGTCATGTTTCACTACCAAAAATACCAGCCTTATTACTACACTTTGGGTACTATTGAAATGCAGTCCTGAAACGTTAGCTGGGAGTTGGATGTAAACATGCTGTGTGTTGAGACACCTTGTGTTTAGTGGTGGCAATTACAAGTTGTTTCTGATGTGAGTATGTATAACATTGTGCTAAACTATTGAAAGTTCTAATTAATAATGACCACAAATATTTAATAACAGGTTCAAAATGTGATAATTTGTTGTGACAAAGAAAATGCCACCATAGAGTCAACGACTTAGACTTGCTAGTATAGTAAGTTATTAAATCCTCAAATATTTTTTCTAAAAATACCTAGCTAATTATTGGTTGCATCTTACCACTTATAGCTTTTTAGCATATGGGAAATACAATAGATTCCTTTATGTATTGATTTAATGTATAGAGAAATTTAAACCTTTGTTGATATTACTATTTTATATTAAAGTAAAAGATTTAAATTTTTTTTCTATCTTTTCAATAATACAAATAAACAAAATCTACTATATATTCTTGTATACTGATTAAATATTAGTTAAATAGTATTTGTTATGTTACTTATCTCTTTTATGTCTTAAACTGGAAATTATCTGGTAGACAACTATTCAAGGACTTTTGCTTTTGCAAAATGGCAAATTGCTGGTGTGGCAATTAAATTCCCAGATTGACCTCACTGTGTTACTGTGGCAATAAGTCAGGCAAATATTTATACCCATCCATGTATAAATATGTTTCAACTTCTGCTTTCTTGAGATGCAGACCAGATGAGTCATTTGTTGCTGAGCAGTAGATGAAGTTTTATATGATCATGTTACAGTGTTGGTGGAAAATTAGTGAAAGGAATCTGGAACAGCAGATTAACATCAAGTTTGTGGTGAAGCTTGATAAAAGTATTAGCCTTGTTAAATATGTCTTATGGCAAATATGCTATGAAGAAATTTGGTGTTCTTGAGTGGCACAGATTGATAATGGAAGGGCAAGAAGATGCACACAATGACACAAGAAATGGGTAGCCAAAAACACAAAGAACAGGTGCAAATGTGGATAGTGTGTAAACATTAATGTGCTCAGTTTGAAGATTAAGTTTATGACCAATAGAAGAAGAACTGAATATGAATCAAGAGACAGTGTAGCAGATTCTAACAGGATTTGAGAATGAGAAAAACTTCCTCAAAGATTGCACCTTGAATCTTGACTGATGACCAGAAATAACATTGGCTTCACATTTCATCTGCTCTTTTTGAATAATGTAGAGATGTTTGACATGGTCACAACTGGTAATAAAATGTGATGTTTTCAATACCACCTAGAAATAAAAATATTTAACTGAGCTGAAAATAGTATGCATGTCTTGCTTGCAATTTAAGACAATTCTTGTGTGTTTGTTTGATCCAAAGGGGATAGCTTACTACAAATTTTTAGCACAAAAAACTACCAATCAACATATTTAAAAGTGCTGAAAGGGTCAGAAGAATTTGCATTTTTAGTATATAAATAAGCACTGAAATGAAGTGGTAGTGTCTCTTTACATATTTTTTAATAAGCTATTTTTGTAAATAAAACACAAAGTACTATAAATATTTTTTATTGATTTTCCCATCAGGTGTCTTCATAAAAGCTAATCTCATTTTTAATAAATGAAGGGGGTTAAGAACCTTTTAATTACTCTGAAACTTTGCCAATTACCCGTATACTGTACAAGTCCAAGAGGACATTTTCAAAATGCTACTTCTCAACAAGATTAAGGTCAGATGAATTTTCTGGTTACCTGCTAATTCCATCTTTTTTAAATAAAACAAGCTTCAGCATTTTGTGCATAGCTCCAAATGGAGCACATGATCTATTTCTTCACCAGTGAGTCAACCAGTACTTGTGCACAACACGTATCGGGAGAACAACTCACATTGAAAATGTTGGAAAATCCAAAAAGATAACATACAAGATTAGTGATACCATTAGGTTTAATCGTGCATACTCCTTTTGGATTGAAAAGTCCATAATAAAAAAAAGTTGGTTTTATTATGAAAATCCCTTTAGTTGCTATTACCCTATTTTGTTCATGGCTTTTTCCTTTCAGATGATTGTTTTCTGACATATACATGCATGGATGCACAAATTTTTATGTTCGAGGTACTTACTTGATGCTTAAAGGTTAAAAATACACTTTTTTGCACAATATATTTGCCAGTCAGATGCATGGAAAACAAATCTGTGTCTAATTCTTTTTGTTCCTAAACAATGATTCCCCTATAAAATAACTACACAATGCACACTGTGTAAACATGCTTTTCATTTATGTGCTCATTATTGAAGGATCAGGTAGAATACGCTATTGATCAGGATGATACAAAAACAAATATAAGATAATTCAGCTGCCTACAAATCAATAATCTGTGAATCTCTATTCTAAATACCTTTCTTTCTTTTTTAGACAAAGAAATAAAATGGATGTAAAATACAACAATATTGAATTGAGATACTATTGAAAATATCAATATAATTATCAACACACACACACACACACACACACATGAGAGAGAGAAAGAGAGATATTTACTAAACTTGGATTAGTCTGACACAAGGCCAGATGTGAGGGAGTTGGTTTATGAAAAGGTTTTTCTGAACATGAATATCACTATATTAAATCCTCTTTTTACATGTGTTTGAATTCAGACAACAGATAAGCACTATGTATGTACAGAACATTGATCAACCCATTCTCTGTAACAAGAAGGTGACGTGCTATTCTATCTGGATAATGCCAATCTACATTATATCTGTATGAGACAATGTGCACAGAAAGTTGATGTTTGACAACTTCCCTGGCCAACAAAATTGCCAAGCTTGTCCTCCATTGAACATGCATAGGATAAGATGCAATAATATCTGATTCCTTTAGTTAATCCACCTATGACACTTGTCATTTTGCATCAACAGATACAAGAGACAATGAATAATGTCTCACAGGTATTTGCCATCTGTATGATTGTATGCTTACAAGAGTCATGAGATGGATCAATATTGACATATACACTTACAAACAATTATAAAAAAAATAAAAACACATGTATAAATGTATATTGATTTTATATACATGAAGGGGTACTGAATATTTCTCAGATTCCAACCAAACATCTGTATTCATTTTGGAATTGCTTTATTGATTGAACTGGGAAGCTTTCAGCACCCTCTCATATATCCTGAGATGTAAGACTAACAAACACCAAAGTGTGGTCAGGGACTCCAAAATGTAAATGAGTTTCATGCTAAGTGATCATCAGATGACAAAATTTTGTCATCTAACAATCAACATAGCATAAAACTTAGATTTGGATCAGTCCCTGAACACTGTTAGCATGTGTGCATTACTTGAGTAACAATTTGGTACTCACATCATCATTATATATCTATATATATATACACACAAGGTAATTATATCATTATATATATATATATATATATATATATATATATATATATATATATATATAAAAGTGAACATAGACGTCAACACTCAGAGGCAACAGGCTGTCTCATGCTAGACACAATCGTCAGGTGGCCTGACGATTGTGTCTAGCATGAAACAGCCTGCTGCCTCTGAGTGTTGACTTCTATGTTCATTTTTATATCTATACCTTTTCAACTTCAAAATGATAATAATCAACTCCAAAATGGATTAATCAACTTCAAATTGGATCAATCAACTCCAAAATGGATTAATCAACTTCAAATTGGATCAATCAACTTCAAAATGGATAAATCAACTTCAAATTGAGAAAATGTCAAAAACCTAAAAACAATCAACTTCAAAATAAGAATAAACAACTTCAAATTGGAATAAACAACTTCAAATTGAGATATTTATTTTGTAAATTGAAAATTATTTTTTCAATTAATTTACCTCATGAGTAAGGAAATTGACTGTTCATCTTCATTATATAGATGAAGAAAAAACCAAAATACAAACAACTTAGAGGCCAAGAAAGGATTGGGTGAGCCTACAGTAAAAGTAGGAGGAGAAAGTCCCATATGGGCAAAAATGATGATTGATGATGATGCTGGAGAAACCTCTACAAAAGAAGCTGAAGAAGAATTATCAACAGCTCCAAAGAGGACTTACCTCAATAAAACTGTGGCTGGCGAAAAAAAGGCCCAGATTTTAGCTGCACATGCCGCAGCAGGAAATTGGTAAGACCTGACAAGAACAATTGGTGTGCCTCTGCCAACAGCGTACCATTGGTTAGACCAGGGTGCTGATAAGAGTGACTCTAGGGGAGGAGCAAGAAAATATAAAATTATGCAAGAGCATAAGATTTTTATGGCCGAATTAATTGAAAACTCTCCTAGGGTCACTCTTCAAGACATTGTAAATAAGTTGGTCGAAAAGTATGAGGTTCGTGTGTGATGAAAGAATGCATAAGAAAGCACTTGGACTCCATGGCCTTTACTTTAAAAGCAGATCATTATGAACCAGAAGCTGCCAATAATAATGACAATAAGGTGAAACATAAGGATTACGCAGTAGCTTTATTTGAATTTCAGTCCCAAAGTGTGCATATTCTTTATATGGATGAAACCAATTTTAATCTCCATATTTCAAGAAGAGAAGGTCGCTCTAAAAAAGGCATGAGGTGCACTACAGTCGCGGCCGGATCCAGGGGAAATAACATCCATGTTATTGGATGTATTAGTAATAATGGATTAATTCTTCATAAAATTAAAAGAGGTTCTTTCAAAAAAGAGGATGCGAAAGAATGGACCAGGGAGTGCCTTAGAAAGGCAAATGAAATTTATGAAAGGGGAGTTGTCTTAGTTATTGATAATGCTCCTTGCCATAGTTCAATTGAAGAAATTGTGGAGGAGGATGAATTTAGGCAACACCAAATTTTCAGACTTGCCTCCTATAGTCCGATGTTAAATCCCATTGAAAAGGTTTGGTCAGTCATTAAAGCTGACGTAAAAAGAAGTATGGCAGACTCAATTGTTGGGAATTTTAAGAGGTGATGGCCAGGGATCTTTAACTACTAAAGAATTCCGCCTCAGCAAGTTAGAAGTGATGTACTCCAAGGCAATTAATAATATTTCCCCTGAGACTTCCACTAACTTCGTATCTGGAATACAGAGATTACTTCCTCTATAATTAGATGATGTAATCTTTTAAATAAATTTCTTACGAACGTTTATATTTTTTTATATCCCTTTTAAGTAAAAATAAAAGAATAAATATTAAATTTATTAGTATTATATTAATTCTCAATTTGAAGTTGATTAATCCAATTTGAAGTTGATTATTTCTCATTTTGAAGTTGATTAATCCAATTTGAAGTTGATTATTTCTCATTTTGAAGTTGATTAATCCATTTTGGAGTTGATTAATTTTTTTACCTGAAAATAAGTCAATTTTGAAGTTGATTATTAACATTTTGAAGTTGAAAAGCTATATATTTACATACGCTCTATCTATGATATTGATCACTTTATCCCATAACTATAACACACCTTAAAACTATATATATATATATATATATATATATATATATATATATATATATATATATAGTTAGATAATGAAATGTTTGGTAATCCATAAAATCCCATTCTCCATTTTCTTTTATGCTTGGAAATGTGATCTGAGGAACCAGGAAAAAATCCCATTCCTGGAGAAATAAAATATAATCTATGAATTCTTAAGATTGTCTGTTTTTTTTAAATTTAACTTGTATATATATATATATATATATATATATATATATATATATATATATATATAATGAACTTTTGCATAAAAGCAAAGAAGTAACCTTTATTTGAATATCTTAGAAAATATCATCCCTAAATCAAAAAATCTATCTTTGGACATGTAACTGTATATATAATATGCATATTTTATAATACAAACAATAAATATGCACAAATGTTATAATAGTTGGTTGTCACTGTTTATTGCTTAGAATAAATTGAAGTTAGAGTTTATCTTTTTTCTTGCATCATTTTCAATGTACATTCTGCACACTGATTATTTCTTGGTATCTTGAGCATGGATGGTTCCTGCTTCCACTGGTTCTCTGATAAGTTTAAGGCTTTTTATTTAAGGTTTGAGTGTTTCTAACAAGTTCTTAAAGTCATTTTCATTGTTGTTCTGATAATTCAACTAATTCTCTGCCTTGTGGGATTTAATGTACCTGCATACTTTCTCCAATGTCTTTCTTGTAGGTTTTTAGGTATAATAATGAAGATAAAAATAGCACAGTTAGCTAAAATTGGCTTTTGAATTCCACCTCACATTGCTAATGTTTGGAATTTTCTGAAACTCAATCAAAGGAAAATGTTCATTTTTTTTTCAAAGATTATAAACACCCATGTTAAATGATTCTATTAACAAAATTTGTCTTCAGTACTTTATAATTATTAACCAGTTGAAACACACAAGTATTCAATGTTTGGAAAAGTGGTATTTGTACCAAGTTCTTGCTTTATCAATAAACAAAGAATCCTCTCCAGAATGAGATGCTGACAACTGATAAATTGCAGTTTGTCATTGCCCTTTTAGGCAACCATTTGGTGCAATCTGACAACAACTGCCCTCCTTTTTTTCCCAGTGTTAACACCTGTTGTATCAGTAACAATTATCTTTATTTCATTCCATAAGTTGTATTCAACAAGAACTTTTGCAATTCCTTCAGCAATGGTTTCAGCCTTCGCTTCTTTCAAAGATAGAATATCCAATTTAACTTCAGTTCTCTTATTTTTGAGTACACCTATTTGAAACTTATTTTCCTTAATACACTTTCCATTGAAATCTAAGGACCATTGTTCCATCTGCAACTTGTTCATCATTTCCTCTTTCAATTTGGCAGCCTCTTTTTACATTGATTTTTAAATCACTGCTTGACTTGAGAGTTCTACCTAGGGCCAGCTCAAGGTACTAGCAACTCAGGCAGTTGCTCAGGGTACCATCAAGATGCCATGTCATGTATTTGAGATCTACCAAAACTAAAGGTTATAAAAACATACTTGCGGTCATTCATGACTCAAAAACTCGTAAAGAGCATAGGTGTGAAAATGGTTGCAGATCTAAGGGCTAGAAAAAAAATATTTTAGGTAAGATAATGAATATTTTCTTTACCTTGTATTAAGTTGTATATTCTAATAAACATGTTATCCTACATTTTCAGTTTTTCTCCTTAGGAAAGTTTAAAAAAATTATATTGAAGTTCAGCTTGCCTGAGATGACAGCAACCCAGGGCCACCACTGGTTCTACCATATATGAATAGTAATTTTAAGTTCATGCAGATACGTTTTTTTATAGGGGTGACTTTTTTTTTTAAATTGAGTGAAAGGAGCATTTTTATTGATTTCAAAATTGATTGTAGTTCATTAAATTATGATACAGGAATTATTTTTTGAGAAAAAAAAAGTCAAAATGTTTTAATCCTAGAGGGCCCTTTATAATTGTCTTTCATGATGGCATTATAGCTTATTTTAAATATTATCTTGTTTTTATCAAAATACCTTGGTTTGTTAATTCTCTGTTCTTCCTCAAGTAAATATCTTGAATAAAGATATATGTTTAAAACAATTCCCTGGATTTTACATTTACCTAAATACACTAAAGTATGAGACAACCAAATATAAAGATGATAATGCTAATAGGTTATCATAGGATTTGTACCTTTTCTTAGAACCTGAGTTCTCTTTTTTATGCTGTAAAGTTCACGCATGATAAGCTATATTAGAAATGCAGTGATTTTTGGTAATACAGTATAAAGTGAAAATGGCCCATTTTTTATTTTATTTTCATCTTTGATTTCATTTGTATCTGCTTTTTTATTGAAAATAGTTTGAATACAAAACCTGTCTAGTACAGAAAATCTCAAAGTACATTCATAATTGATTCTTGCCATTATTATTAACAATAACATTTATATTATCAATGTTATGAATCTATAATTGTAATAGAATTCATAGTCTTCCTCTTACCATTATTATATCTCAGACATCATCATCACCAAAACTACTTTATCTAAGTTTGTTTTCTATTTAATTTGTACTTACATATGGTGGACTAATGGATAGTGGCTCAGTATGAGAAGTTGGAGAGCCAAGTTTGAATTCAAGTTGAGTTTGTTACATTCACTTGCATGTAAATATCCTTGGGAAAGGTATGAATCCATCTCTTCTCCCCCAGTTATGGATAAATAACAGAGCAAACTGAGTTCTATAGCTTTGGATGACAACAGGTCTAAAAGAAGGAAAACTTTGAATTCAAAAGCTCCAACTATAGCTTCACCAACCCAGAATTGGCCAAGTGTGGTGAGTACAGTTACACCCCTGAAGACATGGTCAATCAGGTAGATGTTTTTCCAACAGGCCCTGAATTTGGAGCTGTTCTTTTGGTGGCCAAAATATGTCTCCATCCCAATTGAATATAGCCAACATGTAGGAATTTAGATAAGGTACTGGATATTTTAACAGTATCATTTTTTTTTACTTAATTTATTTACTTGAATTTCTATGGTGTTGGTAACTTTTAATCAAAGACTTACCAGTTCTATAATTATTACTATCTTGCTTGATCCATAAACCTTTCTTGTTGCATGATGATAGACTATGTGACATTATGATAAAATAAACAAAATATTAGTAATATCCACAAAATTTATCAACTGTAGTATTCACTTTGGGAACAATACATTGAAAAAAGAAAAGTGCTACATGTAGATAATATGATTTTTCCTTCTTTAAATAGAAAAAATATTTAACAGAGGGTAGCACTATATACATATCTTTTATATGTGGTAGTACATACTTAAACTTCACCAGACATGAACAATCATATATAGATTTATATTTTAATACTTAATGAGTAAATAATAAATTCTTTGCAAGTTCCTAGTGAGAATATCATTCTTAATAAACCCATTCTGTGAACTTCCAATCATTGACTTGAATATAAATAAATATATAAAGTCTCTTTTTAGTGCAAACAAAGAAAATTACATGTTTGAATCAAGTTACTCTATCACTTGAATCACTTCAAATAACTTAAACATAGCAATGACAGCATCATATTGCTACAGTTACCATCAATATTTTAAATTATCAATACTATGAGTTCACCTGTACCATTGAAAAATGATAGCAATATTTAAGTAATTTTGCAATTGCTCAGACACGTTACTGGCCCATGATCAAAGATCAAATTGCCAATGGACAATTGCGTCATACATGCCAGAGTGCAGCACTTAGCTTAGTCTAGCACAATGCTACAGTAATGGGAGCCCAGCCCTACATTGCGATAATGGGAACCCAGTAAGGATCAAACTCACTACACTACGGTGATGGAAACCCAGTAAGGATCAAACTCACTACACTATGGTAAAGGGAATGCAGTAAAGATCAAACTTACTACATGACAATAATGGGAAGTCTGTAAGGATCAAACTTGTTACACTTGCAAATTGGTCTGTGCAACAAGATGGTTATGCACCATGCTGCAATAGCTGTCTTTATCTACTGTAGTACATTGTTTAGTTTACTTGCTTTATAAGACATTGCTTGAAAATTTAATTCTCTCTAAATATTCCACTATTCTGGTATTGTGTTAAATTAATTTACTATTACTATTGTCATGAAAAACTACTATCATTTTCATAAATATCATAATTGGTTGTGTTGTGATTCTCTTTCTTTGCATGTAATGTTTCCCACTGAAGATTAGAATCTATCTACCCAATTCTAGGTCCTTCTAAGCTGGAGTCAGTTATGCTTTCTCAATGAGTAACATAATATTCAGGAAGATGGAATTAGAGAAGAGTGAGAAAAAAAGAGATAAAAAGAAAAATATAAGGTAATAAAGCTTAAGAAAAATAAGAAGAAAACCAGATGAATGGAAAAGGTATATTTGTAAGTTATGTATAATGAATTACAAAACTTATCAAAACCATAATCAGCTAACAAAACAAAAATAAGTTGACAACCCAGGTGAACTATGCGCAAGGAAAAGAAACAAAAAATAGAGAGAAAAAAAGGAAAAATGTTAGAAGAAATGTCTCTCTGGCAAAAAAGTTCAGTAACCTTGAAAGAAAATCCTATACCAGAAAAAAAACATCTGACATGAAAGAAAATAACCCAGAATTATCTAAAGACTCTATCCTGCTGTGACAAAAGTTTCATGAAATGAGTGATTTTCAGACAGTTCAGAATGTTGTTCATTTCAAAAAAGTTTGAGTTATGGCAGTGATAATTTTTGTGTGTGTGTGTGTGTGTGTGTGTGTGTGTGTGTGTGTGTGTGTGTGTGTGTAGAGATAGAGATGAAAGAAATACATAAACAATCTTGCTGGTTGAATGTCAAGAGAGAATTAAAAAGATTGAAAGGCAGGTTCTGATGGAATGGTGTAAAAATTGCAATACATAAAAAATTCTTTGTGCAGAGATAGAATATAAGATAAAAGGACAGTAGAAAATAATTATTCTTTTGCATATTAAGTTAATCCATGTTTGTATAACATTTAGATAAAACCAGAAAGAGCCAATTAAGGTTGGAAAGGATAAGGAAAAGAATGAAAAAATAAATTTAAATGGCGAGAGAAGCACCAAAACATGAAATAATGAATAATCTTAGTTATCAACATGTGTAGAGCTTCCATGAGTCCAGGTAGTTTTAGCTTTTTATATCACTATCATAATTACCACTTCTTTATAATATAATAATTATGATCATTATTAAACAGGCAATCAAGATAAGTATAATGTAGAGAGAAGAGTTTGGATTGGCAAAAGAAAAGTAAATGAAAAATTCAACAGAGTGTAACATTGTGTGTCTGAAATAGAGGAGAATAATTTAAGGTTAAGGATTAAGAAGAAAAAATCTAACTAATTAACAACCACACAGGTTGTTGGAAATATATCATATTTTTGAAATATAATATGTTTGATAGTTAATAGGCACAAGGGAATAAGGATAAGACAGTGCCTTTTCACTGGCCCATTGATTGACAAATCACAAATTTATGGGAAGGTAATATTGCCTGGTAAAAAAAAAGTGTCTCTCTCCAAAATTCTTCAGTGAAAATCTTCTTATAAAGTATGGGTCTACACTGCTAGGATTGAGGAGCTTCTCTCAATCACTGACAAGTAGGCATCAAATTTTCCCTACTGGGGACCGTTAAGGCCCACAATGGAACAATGACTGTAGGTACCAAATACTAGTTTGAGTTACATACTTAACCACATATGATGTTGTGACCATCTCACACATAGTAGAATGAGTAAATAATATCTTCTTTTATGATTAAACTGAAAATTATCACTGCAATAAAAAATATGTGATGTTGAGAAAATGAAGGAAATATGCAACTTGATTATTTTTGAGTACAAAATTTACAAGTTCTCTGACTAAATGTAGTTACCATGAACTAAACATCAAAACAAACATTAATTAAAAAAGGTATTAACAAAGAATAAGAGAAGCCTGAAAATAACAAATAGTCTCTATGATAATAAGTCATTTTTCTCATTCACAGTTTGGAGGTTAAAGTGAGTGGTCCTTCCATTTTCTCATTGTCACTCAAATTAGAAAACATTTGCTTTTCTGACATTTTTAATAGTTTGAAATAACAAATGTGATATTGTTGGTAAAAGGCAAAATGAGATATAATACTCCTTTTAAAAGCATGTTCGTTGTCCCCATGGTTATATATATATATATATATATATATATATATATATATATATATATATATATATATATAGGGAGAAGTTTTGTTAAAGACGACAGACAAGTCTATTATATTTTTGTGGCATATTAATTTTTCTATCTTAGTTTTAAAATTGTAAAGAGAAGGTAAATAATTTGTATTGTTTTTTTTTTTAAGGTTCTGATGCATGTTAAAATCCCCCACCCCCTCCAAAGAGCCTCCTATCACCAGAACCACATTCTGCTACCAACGGGCTGACTGGGACTCGTTTCGTGACTTCCTCCGCGATGTCCCCTGGGATGCTGTATTTAAGCTCCCCACTCATGATTGTGCTTCTGAGTTCTCTTCCTGCATTAAAGCCGGTATCGAAGCTTTCATCCCCTCCAGGAAATTCAAGGTCAAACCGTGCTCCTCCCCCTGGTTCACAGCTGCTTGCTCATAGGAACCACTTCTTCCACTGTTTTCGTAGTTATATGTCCGACTCCAATAGACGTCTATTTACCTTTGCCCGCAATGAGTGTAAGCGTATCCTCGACGATGCCAAGTCACTATTTGCTGCTCGGATGAAGGAACGTATTGCATCCCGCAAATTTGGCTCCAAAGATTATTGGCGCCTCTGCAAGAGCGTTCTGAATAATAACAAACCCTCCATTCCTCCCCTGTTCAATCAGTTTGAGGTCCTGACCACCTCTGCCGACAAGGCCGAATGCTTTGCTCGGAAGTTTTCTTCCAATTCTACGTTAGATTCTTCCGGGGTACCCTTGCCCGATTTCTCTCCCAGAACTGAGACCCTCTTGGACGGATTGCACATAACCCCGTCATTGGTATTGGGCATTATTTCTAACTTAGATCACCACAAGGCTACTGGTGGTGACGGAATACTAGCCATTGTCCTGAAGAAATGCGCACCTGAACTGGCACCTGCCCTCTCTAAATTGTACAACCACTACCTCAATGAGTCCTGTTTTCCTGACTGCTGGAAATCCTCAACCATTGTTCCTGTCTTTAAGAACTCTGGTGACCCCTCCGACCCTTCCAATTACCGTCCTAGCAGTCTCCTACCCCTCTTCGGCAAAGTCTTCGAGGCCATTATCAACACCGAAGTGATTAATCATCTGATATCCCATTATCTGCTCTCAGACAAGCAGTATGGTTTCCGCTTTGCCCAATCTACTGCCGATGTGCTTACAACCATCACTGAATTTGTCTACCAAGCTATCCATAATAACGGTGAAGCTCATGCCGTGGCCCTTGACATCTCCAAAGCATTCAATAGAGTTTGGCATGCCGGCCTTCTTCGCAAGCTCCAGAGTTAAATTATCACAGGTCAATTGTTTGACCTAATACAATCATTCCTGTCAAACCGGGATTTGAAGGTTGTTCTCAGTGGATTCTTCTCCAGCTCCTATCCCACTAACACAGGTGTTCCTCAAGGCTCCATCCTAGGCCCTACTCTGTTCCTTATATTTATAAATGACCTTCCTGACACCATAGACTCCCAAGTCGGCATCTATGCTGACGACACCATAATTTACTCCTGCCTCAAACACAAATCTAGTGATGCTGACAAAGTTAACCTGGCAGCTCAAATTGAAAAAGACCTCCAATTGGTTGTGAACTGGGGTGAGAAATGGATGGTTAACTTTAACGCCTCTAAAACAAAACTGCCCTCTATTAACCACCACAAGGATCCATCCCTGCATCAACTTAGAATGTCTGAAGACCAATTTCTCGAGAGCTCCTCTCTGCGGCTGCTTGGTCTTACACTGTCTGCTGATCTGAGATGGAACAAATACATCGAGTCAGTTGCATCATCCACCGCAAGGAAAGTTGGTTCCCTGTGCCGAGCCAGGAAATTTTTCTCCCCGGAATCGATCCTCCAAGTCTATAAATCAACCATTCGCCCTTGCATGGAGTATTGCTGCCATATATGGTCTGGGGCCCCTGCTGTTTGCCTCAGGGTTCTTGATAAGATCCAGAGACGGATAGGCAATGTGATTGGCCCTGATCTGTCATCTCGTCTGCAGTCGCTCTCTCACAGACGCGATGTTGCCTCGCTCTGCCTTTTTTACAAGTACTTTCATGGTAATTGCTCCGAGGAGCTGCTTTCACTTGTCCCTAGGCCTCGTGAATTTAAACGTCCCACGAGGCTGGCATCCCGCTCCCACCCCTACACCGTGGAAACTGTTAGATGTAGACATCTCTTCTACTCCAATAGCTTCATGTCTCGCACATCTCGCCTATGGAACTCCCTTCCCTATTGCTGTTTCCCTGACAAATACAATCTCCAACGGTTTAAGTGTAACGTCAATCGACATCTCCAGTTGCCTTGATCTATCCACTTCCCTTCTCCACATCCTTTCATTTTTCATTCCTATCTGCTCTCGCTCCAAATCTTCTGTAACCCCCTTGCCTTGATCGACCCACTGTCTTTCTCTTTCACCACATCCTCTCCTTTACCACTCCTATCTGCTCTTCCTCCAACCCTTCTTTAACCCCTTGCGTGATAGTGGCCTCCAGCCTTGCTTGGGGTGATACGCTTAAAAAAAAAAAAATTACTGTTTTAGTATTGTTAAAATTATCGCTAACATTTTTGTTTACAAACTCTACTCTCCCTACTGTGTTTATATTTATAGTATTACTACTGTGCATTATATTTTACCAGAATAAAGTCTATATAAAAACTTAAAGAAAAAATATTCCTAAAAAAATATTGCATTATTAATGCAGTATTTGTTATTTTAATCATTATTTTTTTTTAATAGTGGGATTATTTTGTATGTTAAATAATAAAACTTAATTTTTCCAAAAACATTAATGCAAATTTATTGTACTAACCTCCTGAAAAGACATGGCACATAAAAATTATTATTATATATGAATCAGTTTTGTTTAGTTGTTAGAATTTTTGAGCCATTGTATACTTAGATGTTTGTTAGATTATAAAACTTTGGAACTTTAGATCCACATGTTTTATTAAATTCATGTAGCTGGAGTGTTTCATTGTCCATACAACAGAATATTTCATATCAGTTAATTCTTCTTTCTGGTGTTTTCATTAGGTTGAGTCATAGTAATTTCCATTTTTAGGAACCAATTGTAATGACAAACGTATAATCTTAACTACTAATTATACATGGCAATTAAGGATAACTTTGGAGTACACAAATATACCTGAGTTTTTGTACAGCATTGGCAGTGTACATAGTGGATTAAAGGGAAAATGTTGTTCTCTATAACACAGGAAAAATATTTGAAACGTGACTGGTCTGTTTCACTCCATTCACTGTATTCACCTGACCTTGCACCATCCAATTATTACATTTTTTTTCAATTGTTGCAAAAGCTTTGATGGAGAAAACCTTCTGCAATTAAAAAAACAGATTCAAGAGTTTGTTGAAAACTTTTTATATCAAAACCTGCAGAATTTTATTAAAAATTTATTGAAGAGCTGCTTGATAAGTGAAATTGCAAATATTGGTGAATATATTATTGAATAAAATGTAATTGCACTTTATTTTTTAAAGAATAAATTTGATGAACAAAAACAAAAATTATTTATGACTCATGCTAATACTTTTTTCTATTGATTCTTACATTGACCTAGATAATTAATTTCACTTATTATGTCTTTACAATTGTCCAAATA
Source organism: Acanthosepion esculentum (assembly GCA_964036315.1). NCBI lineage: Eukaryota > Metazoa > Mollusca > Cephalopoda > Sepiida > Sepiidae > Acanthosepion > Acanthosepion esculentum. The sequence goes on along the minus strand of OZ038482.1, from coordinate 104,438,667 downwards.
TATTCATTTTGGTACCCTCCAGTCTTCTTCAGGTGTCTGTTGTATTCAGTAACTTCATCAGAATTTTGAACTTAGATTTTTATTCAACCCCTTGAAGTAAATTGTTCTCATTCCACATTTTATGTTGAGGGGATATCTTTGACCATTAACATTTTCCAATTTATTCATTTGATTAAATCATATTGATACTGATATCATCTTATTTTCCAAAGTCTCTCTTCTAATTTAACTCTTCATTACATATCCTTTTCTCACCACATATGATCCGCCATGCTTGATTTCATAGTCTCTCTGCAGATTATAGCTTTATGTTCAAGTCTTACCATTACAAGGCATATAGCCTCAAACTTCTATTCTCTACCAGAGAGTACAATGTTCAAAAGAGTGTAACTATAAAAGCCAAGAGAAACATTTTTTGTTTTTGTGCTTACTTTACAATTTAAATTGTTTCTTTGTATCAGCAAAGTTAAGAAAAACACAGCTTGTGTTCACTTAATGCAAATGTTTTTGAGAAAGGCATGGATCTCTTTTTCCCTTGCCATTTCCCTGCATCAAATGTATGTCATAATAATTAGCAGAAAAGAGTGAGTTACTGAGCATTTGAGCAAAACCACATTCTTATAACTACTTTACTTGCTTCAGGAGTAACAACAAAAAGTTGTTATTCTGATAATAAACTTTGACAGTGATTCAGTTTAATCACTATTCTTCCAAGTTTTCAGTGCAGGTACTGTAAGTGACCTCCTTCTATCTTTAATTTATGTAAGTGACCTCCTTCTATCTGAAATATACTGCAGCTTTAAATAACCCACAAAGGGCTGATAAGCTTTAAAAAAATGAATCAATCAATCCAGTTTTCAGCAATATACTTTTAATGTATGTATGTATGTATGTATGTATGTATTTATTACGGTCAAATCACGCTGAACACACCGTTCGATCACCGAAGTTAAGCATCGTAGAGCCAGGTCAGTACTTAGATGGGGGACCGCTTGGGAACACCTGGTACTGTAAGCAGTGTGGCTGTGTGGCTGAGTGGTCTAAGGCGTTGCTTTAGAATCACGAGGCACCAAGTTCGAATCCTGGCTGGAATTAATTTCAGCAGCTATCGGACTCCAAGCACAGGGCACCTTTGGCAAGTGTCTGTTCCATAGCCACGGGTCCACCAAAACCTTGTGAGTGAATTTGGGAGAGGAAACTGTGTGGAAGACCTCGTTGGCCAAAGCTAGCACGATATCACAAAAACACCGTGATTGCGAGTTGAGGTGGCCAGCTTTGTTCATTTATGATCACGCTGAGTTCGCACCAACGCTCTAAAACTGTTAATTGGTTCTGCACACGCCAATAACAGTATAAACTGCAGGTGGGCTCTGTGGGCATTTCCCAGTTGGGAAATTGCAAAAATGCCTGTGCAAATGTTGCCATATGCGCTAGCTAGCTGTCCATTGCAACGGGTGTCCTCGATATCGAGTGGCCAATTATTATTATGTATGTATATAATACTTTAGTATTTATTAAAATGTACAAATAAGATGAATTTATAGAGTCTGTTTTAATAAATTATTGGTAAACCAAGTTTTTAAGATTTCCACTGCTATGGACATACTTAAACATTTTTACAAAACTCATATTACTTACTATCAAAATATATATTTTCAGGACAACATAAAGTGTTGAACCCTGGCATTTGTATTATAAACTAACTAAAGATTAGTGCTATTTCCAAGTCAGCATAGACATTTAGTAGTATACAATATGACCTGTTCTGTGTATATTTTTATTATAATGTGTGTTAGTGGTGTTGTTATGCTTAGTTTGTACTGCAGAGAATCTTATTTATACTATTTACAGTTGGACTCATCTTTTTTGTTGTTATCACAATGTTTGGGCTGTTGTACTCTCCAACCTTCATCAGGTGTATATTTATCTGGGTAACCTAACTGAACCCTTTATTTAATCTGTGAAGTTAGACTGTTTTTGTTCCACTGCCCATATCTAGGGATATCTCATTTAGTTCTTATTTTTAGTACTGCTCAGTTATTATTTATATCGAATTCAAGTAAACGCTCCCCAGCCCAGGGATTGAACTCATAATTACTATGTCACCAAATTCATAAACCAATACTTTAATCCACTAAGCAATTGTCCTGTAGATCTGATCAGACAATCTGATCAAAATCAAATTTGTGGTACCAATGAGAAATTGCTCTCAGTATCTTTGTTCATTTATTTTGAATAAATAGCAATTTCTTGTTTTTCCCCAAAACAGGCCAGCACAACCAGGCAACAATTTTATAATAATGCAGCAGTGATAATGTTTAGAAAACTTTCTGTTATAATTATATTCCTTTTTCTGATCTAAATACAATGATTGCCAACAAATATTTTGATAAGTGGCTTGGCTTTGAATTAAATGTTTTTACTCATTTTATAATTAGCAATGGTAATATTAGCTGTTTCCCTACAAAGAATTATTTGGCCTTCATTGACCAACCAGTACTGTTTTTGGTTGAAATTTATGAAATCATTCTCTTAAAATACTTTTTAGGAAAACAGGTTTCTCAAATGCAGTAGCTTTTATCACTCTTTCCAGTAATGATGGGGGGGTTCCTTCCTAACCTTCTATTTGAAGTGATGTGAACATCTTTATTATGTCATTATTTTCTCTTTGAGTTACATGTGCTATCCATTTTAGCAGTTGCTGCTATTGGCAGTCTTCAAGTGATGTAGTTTCTGTTATTTGGTATAGGTCATTGTTTGTGATTTTGTATCACCAATCAACAATGTTCAAAGAAGGATGATCTTTGTCAAGGCCCTAAGACTTTACTTGCTCAAAAGCTTTTTTCACCATTGATCTTTGGAAGCTGTTGTATACAGCTGACAGTTTAGATATTTTTAACAGATTTGGTACCATGCATGGCATCCATTAAGAATATGAAAAATGATCTTGATTTTTAGCAGATCTTTCTAACTATAATACTTGTAAAATTTCCTAGAATATGTATATCTACAAGCAAATAATTATATTCACTGATTTGAATGTATCCAAACTTTTGATAAGTATTTCATAAAATGAAAGGAATTAGGATCAGGCACATCATACACTTATAAAAGCCTCAGTATCTAAAATGTATTAATCAGTGCTTTTCTTTTATTGAAAAATGTATAGGAGACTGCCAGTATTTATAGTAACTTATCTATCAACTTCTTTTGTCATCATTGAATCTCTGGCAAAGATCAGTTTTGTATAGATCTCTGCCAAGAAAATATAAATTTAGGTTGATATAAAGATTTAGCACAAAAGGGTTTGGACCAGTAAAAATCAAAGTGACATGTTTTGTGAATAGATAAAAATTGCTGAAAAATAAATGGGATTCTTGAAATTAAAAGGCAAATAAAAATATGAAAAACTAAAGATAGGTACTGGAAGTTAATAAGTAAAATTAAAACTATGGGGGTGATGCAAATGTTCTTAGTGATATCTTTTCTATAATGTTAGAAAAATCTTAGAAGTGTCCTTGAAATTTGTTTAGCTGTTTATTGCATGCACAATAACTGTATACAGAAAAGTGATAATTTTGCTTTATTTTGATGAAAATAATAGATGAATATAAAAGGCACACTTGACACTGGGCACTACTTGTCTCCTCCTAAAAAATAGGGAAGAATTTGTAGTGGGGTCATTTTTGTAGAATAGGATTCAATTGACCTTCTTGAAGCATTTGTCAGAACAAAAAAAATATTGTTTTTTTTTTCATTTTAGAAGGGGGGGTCCTTCAAATCTGTATTTTGTTTTGATTTACATGTCATTGATAACTGCATACTACTTGTTAACTTGCTGACTCTTGTGGACCTACCAAGGATTGAACTTACCATCCTTGGTTAACAAATTTCTGAAGATATTAAACACCTGCTTCTCAGTTTGGTGGACGTGTTCTAAGTAGTGGCAGTAGCAGGCTTGTCTCCCTTCCTGCCAAATTGGATTTAACCTTTAGACATTATTTAAGTTTACTGAAATTTCTTCTCAGTATGAATTTTTCTATTATCTGAGTATTTGCCATCATATTTATATTATGAACAGGTCCACCCATGTAAAATGATCAAAATTTTTTTTGATTCTGAAAAATGTGGCTTGTGAATGCTAATCTACAAAATTTGTTTTAAAAAATTCTTCCCTGATTTTTACGAGTCGACCAGTCTATTTAAGTTGATACTGTTTACTGTCTATGGTTAATTGAGGAAAAACTAAGGCAAAAGCTAGTTAATGGATCATTAAAGTTTATAGAACAGATGCTGTAAACATGTTTTAAGAATGATCTGTGAAGTTTAGAAAAGATCTTGAGCTCAAGAACAAAGAACATTCTGAAACTGTTCACTACTCTAATATTTTTTTTTTTTACAGTAAGCTTCACCCTGTAAGGGACCAATTGAGGTAGAGAGTCACCCTGTAAGGGACCACTTGAAGTCAAACTTACTTCTTGTTGATGGAATACAAAGGGAATGTGGGTGGTTTGTTACAATATAAGTGGCATGGTGGGTCCTAGCCATGAAGGTTAGACCTGGCAGAACCAAGAATGTAGTTTGTCTTAGCACTTTCCTTGGAAATAGCGATAGAGCAGTGACAGGCTCACCACATCCCACTAGATGAGAGAGAGGGTGGAAAATAATTCTTCTCCAGTAAGGACTTGGAGATATTTTTGAACTCTATGAAAACTGGAATGGGCAGCTCCTGCACAAATATGACAACAGTATTCCATTTTCATCCTGATCTGGCTCTTATAAAGGTAGATAATAGCATGAGGAGTCAGCTACTTACTGGAGTGGTACAGGGAGTTAATCATTTTATTTGCATCTTTAGCAATGGATTGTATATAAGAGTTCCACTTGAGGTCAGGTGTGAGTTTGAGGCCCAATATTCTCTCAAGGCACAGTGCTTCCTCAAGAGGACATCTTTTCATCATGACTGGCTGTAATTCAGGGTCTGATTAGTAATAATGGAATGTAACTAGTTTGTTTTACAGGCATTGAATGTAACCAACCTGTTTTTTACCCATCTAAATTTATTTTGATACCATTATCAATTTTAAATGAACCTATAATTTTACTGCCTCTCCATCCTGTTGTCATTTAAGTCATCTTGATTGTTTTGTTATTTGTAAAGAAACCAATTTTTATTGGACGTTTATAGAGAAATTAATTATTGTAAAAAAAACACAGGCATAACTCTAAATCCTAAACAGGCGATAAACCTCTGCTTCTGTTCAAAAGACGAGGAAGGTGGTATGATCCAGACGATAGGCTAACCTATCTACTCCTATTGAGGAAATGAGAATGTTAAAATTTGGCACATACCAGAATATATATATATATATATATATATATAATGTAAACATAAAACCAAGTACCTATTGAAAAATATACAATCAGGATGATGATAGTAACTGCTGTAATGACTTTATTGCCTTTACCTTATAAAAATGGGCTATTCCATTATCTTTCCTGTAGCCATTAGATAAAGGTTGTATCAAGATATGATAATTGCCACACACATGAAACATTATTAACATATTAATAAATATTAAGTCAGTCTATTTTAGGCTTACTACTATCCATTCATCTCTTCCTTCTTCCCTTTCCTTTCCCTTCTCTATCTCACTTTTTAAAAGAACTTGAACATCTGTCACTTTTTTCTTCCTCTCCTTCATTCTTCTTTTCTCCCTTCCTTTCCCTTCCACCTGTCATTCTAGTATATCAGACCAGGGAATTGTCTCCATTTACTAAAAGATTTCAGTCTGAAAAGATGAATATATAGATATTCACAAAATAAGTTATAACCAAAACGAATCTTAAAGGTTTTTTCTTGATTTTATATATATATATTTATATATATATAAATATATATATGTATGTATATATATATATGCATTTCAGCAGAAAATTGTCTCCTGATCTATAATTTAGGTCATTCTCAAATATTTTTTTGCTGAATATATTTTTATCTAATAACTTTCTGCTTCAAAGTGAGACTTTACAGATTTCCAGTTTGTAGCAGACATCTCTCAATAGATGCTTTGAAGCCATACAAATGGTCCAGATGACAAAAACATACAAATGAGCATAAAAAATATACTGTGTGAGGTTTTACTATGGCTTTCAATCTAAAATCCCAAACAAGATGCCAGCAAAGATGAATAAATGAGTTTTACAAGGCTACACAATTTTACAAGATACTCATTGAGATGGAAATATGTTTATTCACTCATATAATGCTTTTATATCAAAGCTGAGAATTTATGAATATCAGTATTATAAAACAGAGAATAAACAATTATTTTCCAAAGTAAATTTAGATAAATATTTATTCTGAAAACAGAATGTGGTTTTGCTATGATGGCCGCTCAGCATTCATCAAGTACAAAATCTATGAAACCTGGAATTAGATATACTTTCTTTAAGTTCAGTGGGTACATTTGGTTTTAAAATATTTTTATATTTGCTTTTCTTCATTTCTTGACACATCTTTGCTTGTTTAAGTAATTAATGTTTTGGTCCGTTAATAAAAATTTTTTCACATTCAATTATAGTTAGAAGAAAAAAGAATTTTTTGTGTACACACACACACACACACACACACATACACACACACAAATAAGAATGTGTTGAAAAGTTTTGAACTCTCCCAATAAACAAAACAGGCAAAATGATCAGAATTTCTTTTGAAATCCCTTTTTTGTCCGGATGAGGACATTTTTTTGCATCTCCTTGTATATACCTCCAAATTAGTGTGTAAGGTATTAATGGATTTTATTTTTAATCCAACATTCTTTCTATATTATGTCACTATAAACATTATCACTATATTTAGTGGATATACATGTCAGAGTAGACACCTCTGTTTTTTAAGTATAATTGTTGTCTACTGGCATGGGTTTTCAAAGGTCTTTAATCACACACACACACACACACATTTGTGTGTGTGTATGCATGTATGTATTTAAGTAGTATCTTGCATCTATGTGTACACACCATGCAGATTTCTTTTGAATTAGGTGTTTTGTGCTCAAAATATTATAGAGTATATGTAATCAAACTGCAGATATATTTCTAAAATTTGGTTATTAGATCTAATTACAGCAATTTATAAAAAGCACTTGTAAATTTTATGCATTTCTGTAATTCTAATAGTGAATAGCTCCTGAAATTAATTCTCTGAAAATTCTGAAATGTTCCTTAATTGTGCCAGAATAAAAAGCATTGTTACAAAACAGGATAATGGTGGAACACCAAGATCTTTCAAAATGCTGTGAAACCTTTTTTTACAAAATTTAGGAAAATTTTGCACTGTGATCCAGAAATATTTTTAATAATTTTGATTCTTGTGGCAAAGCAAGGAAATGAGAACAAGCATTCAAGAAAAATGAAAGTTTCTGAGCATATTATTAAATGATGAATTTTAAGAGACACTATCAAAAATCCCTGAAAAGGTGTTTATCAAATTGCAAAAACATTAGGCAAGGTAAAGCTAGCATCAAGATCTTCTGCTCTCAATATTTGACCAGTAACTCTCATGGTGTGAGATAAGCTGAAACTGTATATGTAGACACCACAAAGAAACCAAATACAAGTATACAGAGCTTACCCTCAAAGTGCATCTTGATCTGCAGAATGTTGACTGATTGATTGACTCATTCATTCATTTTCTACAGATTTTCAACTCTTTGCAGGATATTTAAAATCAGAAAATATTTTTAGATTGTAAGAATTTTTTTTCTGATAATAATCGTTTAGCGCCAGAAGACTTACTAATTAACTCATACCTGGGGGAGAAGAGGTGGATTCATACCTTTTCTAGGGGTATTTGAATGTAAATGAATATAATAAACCTAAGAGGAAGTGGAACTCTACACTCCAATTAAAAATTCTGAGCCACTATCTATTACACCACCCACACATCAAAGCTTGCAGCACCTGGTATTCCCGAGCAGTCACACATCAAGGCAATAATCAGTTTCTTAACTTTGGTGATCATCTGGGAACTGGTGTTTCAATATGATGTGGCCTTAAGTCCAATAGAATGTGATCTGGACAATTGAAAATAACTTTGCTATTGACAGGCCTGACTATTACAGCTTTTTTTGGTATGATCTATAATGTAAAACACTGAAAAGGATGATTCATATGTTCAGCAGTAGAAGAATTATCGTTTGGAATAGCTTTATTGGCTGCTGTCTATGCTATGTAGTTATTGTTAACAAAACTTTGACAGCACTCAAGTACCAAGAGATGCTAGAACACAACTTGATCCAAAAGCTATCAATAAACAGAAGAGAAATTAGGAAGCTGATCTTTCAGCAAGACAATTCAATTTGCCATTTTGCTAAGATAACTATTTCAATCACTTTTCATTTGTAATGAAGTAGCATGCATTATTTCCAGACCTCAATCCATAGAAAATATTTGGGCAGTGATAGCAAGAGACCTGTATACTGGCAGCACTCAATATTCTCCTTTTCTGAAGCTGAAACAGACTATTGTGGATGCATGGGGGAAAGATCCCTTGATCTATGCTCTCTGAATTGGTAAATTCAGTGACAAGTCATACCATTCAGATTTTGAAGGCAAAAGAAGCAGCCGTAAAATATTAATATTTTTGCTAAAAGATTTTTGTTAATAAAACCTTGACTTTTGTACTGCTTTATACTAACTGCTGGACATCAGTTTTATTTTTCTCTGGTGTTTTTTTTTTAAAGTCTCCTAAAATTAAGAATATAAATTTAAATTTAAAACAATGAAGGAAATATTTTAAGCAAACATTTTATAAAATCTAAATTCAGTTTTAAACAAATTTAAAAATTTGCAATGTTCATATATGAGGTTAGATGGATAAATTGTCCTGTAAATTACACAAAAATGAAAATAACATTGGCATTTCATTTTAACAGATATATTTATCAAAATTATACAAAAATATCTTCAAATACTAAAGAGTAAATTTATTTATTCAATAAAATTCCTATTGGCTTCAACTATAGCCTCCAGATGATTTTGGAATCTCCTGCAACTCTTCTGGACAGTCTCCTTGTTTAAGTTGGTGAATGCTGCTATAATCCTTCCCTTCATTTCATCTTTGGTATTACAAGGACTTTTGTTTGTCTCTCACTCAACTGCACTCTACACATAATAATCAAGCAGTTTTTAGTCTGCGGGGTTAGGTGGTCGAATGTAAGGGATGATGTGGTTACAGAAATTGTCTGACAGCCATGATTGGGTTCTCCTGCTTGTCTGGCAGAGTCCTGTTGGCAGACACAGGGTCTTCAAGCAGCCACCCTCTTGATCCAGAGCAGCACTACCTCCTCAAGGCACTTGGTGTAGGCCTCTGTGTTGAGTCGGAGGCCTTCACCAACAAATTCAGGAGTTCTTTGCTTATCAGAATGATCAGAGTGAGTTTTCCAAGCTGTCATACCTTCATAATCACCATTAGACTCATCCAGCTCTTTCTGAATCCTCTGCACTGTCCTCAGATTGACACCCAATCACTCTGAAATGTCCACATTGGAGCTTCCAGTGTGAATATCAAGCAGTACACCATGCTATTTCCAAATTTCTGGTGAGGTGAATTGCATCATGATGCCCTTTTTCTCACAGATGGTGCCCAACTGACCCTACTATAGTGTGCAGTCTACAAAATCATAGACAATCAATACACATGTGTGAAATTAAAAATTTAAAAAAATGATGACAATTTAGCCACTACACCCTGTAATTTCTTGATGGAGTGCATATAAATGTTTGTACGGATAGATATCAATACATGTACAAATCATTCAAAATTTATTTGTAAAATCTAGAATGATTTAAAATACAGCATCTTTAGAATAAGATATAAAATTACATAATAACATACTTAATCTTATATAATAATATGAAATATTTCTTTAATATTTGTAGTATAAAAGTTTATTTTATAAATTGTGGAATGCATTTAAAATATTTCATGCTTTTATATGCACACTTTAAGTTTGTACTAGCACTTGATTGCAAATGTCTACATGCATACATGCATATATATATATACATACATACATAGGTAGGTCATTACTAATCTTAGTTTGGCACAAGCCCACAAATATGGGACACCCTATTAGAATCACATTCACTGTATATACTCTAGTAAATGATTGATGAGATTGTTAACTATAACAAGATTTCCTTTCACATACGCAAACTCTACACAAGTCATCTTTTCATTTTAAATATTTACTGAATATATTAGGTTAGTATAAAAATTTTCAGCACTTTTTGAACAAAGATCTTTTATTTAGATAAATTCATAAAACTAGTATTTACTTCTGTCTATATTTCTGAGATGACATATTGTAACTATTTACACTATTTACATTGTTCAGACTGTTGCCCTCATCATGATGTTGTACAAATATTTTAAATTCCAACAAATATTACATGGAGAAGGCCAGAGCATACAATGGCTGAAACATCTTGAATGTGACAGTAAAGATGAGGACAAAAGTCTGAACAATATAAATAGTGCAAACAGTATTTACTTCTAAAAGTATTTTCTTTTGCTTTCTATTAGCTTATGTCACATTTCATACATATATATATATATATATATATATATATATATATATATACACACACACACACACACACACACACACACACACACCCAAGTATAGGATTGGTGTATATGGAATAAAGTCCAATAAAAAATACTATTCATAAAAGAGTGCTCAATACAGAGTAGAGCAAATATAATTTATTCGAATATTATAACATAATATGTTATAAAATCACTACAAAAATAGCCATTTTGTTTCAACACTTCTGGTGTCTTATCAAGTGATGGAGTTGAATGTAGAATAAAGCTTTATTTTGTAGTGATTTTATAACATATTTATGTTATAATTTTCAAATAAATTATATATATATATATATATACAGGAAAAATAATAATAAACAAAATAACAAAATTGATAAAAATGAAAAAAAAAGAAACTAAATGAAATTGGCTAGACTACACACCCAAACACATATTTACAAAACAAAATTTAAATTTAAAAGTTTAAAATGTCAGCATCTCCTCTCCTTCATATGAGTGTGTAGTTACATCAGTGTAAATATCACTTTAGTCTGATGATAAAGGAAGAAATTTTTCCACTTTGTCATTGATTTTCCTCTCATATATATACTGTCAATGTTTTAGTAGCCATATCTTTTTTCTTTTAATTAGTTAATTTGTTTATTGGCCCAGAGATCAAAAGCCATAAAAAAAAAGATGATGTGCCACCCATCTCTAAGTTGGTAGGCATTAATTTTGCAATTTAACAAAAACATGTGTACTCACTAAAATATTATGTTTATAGTAATAAGAAATAATGTTAGATTTGAAAAACCATTCATTTTTTAAAAATGACATTGTTTACATTTTGGGTACAAAAATAAAATTAGCAGATATAGTTAAAAGGTCATAATAGGATATAAAAGATATAGAAATTAAAAGTTAAAAGATATAGAAATTAAAAGTTAAAAGATATAGAAGTTAAGAAATCATAATAAGTGATGTCCATTTCTCAAATATGTTAATTGAGCTTTGCTTTCTTGTAATGACTTCTTGTGGCTTAATGTGGTAAAGTACATTTAACTTCAAAGTGGTTTCTCTGATGGCCAAGCAATTCAGAGTAAGAAAAATAGAATCAACACACCAAGTTCAACTCTGAGATAATCTATGTACACTTTACACCAATGTTTTCAGAAAGGTAGGGATAAATGCTGCATCCAACACTGAAAAAAGTTCTTGATTGAAAAGAACTCATTTTCAGTAATTATGTAAAATAGTATGTTATTTCAATGAAAAGGATTTTTCCAAGAAATATTTTTAAATTATAAGAACTGAATTTAATTTTAGGTCTTGTAATTGCTTATTTATATTTTTGTGAATTTTTATATTTAACCCATAGTTAGAAGAAGACAAAGAGATGAATACATGCCTTTTCCAAGGTTATTTGTGCATAAGTGAACGTAGAAAGCTTGACTGCAAACTTGGCTTTCAAAATTCTCATTGCAAGACGTTATCCATTACACCACCCACACATCCATCCATATGAATGTGTATGTGTGTGATATATGTACACACACATACTCTCTCCCTCTCTCTCCATGTATGCAGATGGATCAATAAGTCTGTAGCCTGGATATAGTTATTAACTAAATTCCTATCAAATATTTTTACTATATAATGTTTAATCTATATGATTAATATTCACAACAGATTCAAGTTATTTAATAAGGAAGTTGATTATGTTAAAAATTATGTTGTGCAAAATAGAGTGGGGTTGAATAAGTGATCATACAGCAAACAAATGCTTGTTATTTTCACTTATAGCGAATGAAAACCTCGAATAACAATGTTATATATGTATTTTGGGGCATAGAATCAGAATCTGCAATTTAAAATTAGAAATTCATCGATAAGTGATAGTTATGCACATTTTTATATTTCGAATAGTGGAAAAAGTGTTCATACAGTATCAATTTTTGCATTATAATACGGTAGATTTTGGTTGTACTTCAAAGTAGAAGATTCTAAACTGTTCTAGAATATTCTCAGTAACTCTATTGCAACATTCAATTCAAAATTGGATCATTCTGCAGTCACTGTTCATTGATAATGGTTCTAATAATGGCTAGACATAAGGAAATGACTTGTGCTCAAAAAGAGCTAATTATTAAGCTATGGAACAATGGAAAAAGTTACAGAAACATCTCCAGTGACATGAACATACCTTTTTCAACAATTGGTTCATTTATTGCAAGATTTAAAAGACGTAATACTGTTGAGAACAAAGGCAGACCCGGTGCTCCCAGGAAGATCTCTCCCAGATTACGAAGAAAGTTGATGTGACAGGTCCAAAATAACCCAATGGCCATCAGACAAGACCTTCAGAATGATCTGAGTTTGTCAGGAGTTAACGTAACTAAGCAAACGATTAGTAATGAACTACACAGAGATGGTATAAAGTTGTGCTCCCCAAGAAATTCACCACTCCTTCTGAAACGGCAGAGAGATGCCAGGTTGAAATTTGTGACAGAGCATAAAGATAAGGAAAATTCTTATTGGGAAAGAATTCTTTGGACAGATGAGAGTAAAATTGAGTTGTTCAGTCGCAATTCTCTGAATCATGTATGGAGGAAAGACAGTGAAGCATATGCACCCAAGAACACCATACCAACTGTCAAATTTGATGGGGGTAGTATCATGGTTTGGGGTTGCTTTTTGATGCGAGGTGTTGGCAAACTAGCAATTATAGACGGTAGAATGAATGCAGAAAAATGTCAACAAATCCTAAGCGAAAATTTATCGCTTTCTGTAGAGAATCTTGGGCTTTCTCCTGATTGGATCTTCCAGCAGGACAATGATCCCAAGCATACTGCTAAGAGTACGAAGACTTGGCTTGCTAATGTTAACATCTTACAATGGCCCAGTCAGTCACCGGATTTGAATCCAATAGAGAATTTATGGCGGTTTTTGAAAAATAAGATCCGTGATAGAGGTCCAACAAACATTAAAAACCTAAAGACAATTACTCAGGAAGAATGGGACAAAATACCTACTAAAGTATGCAAATCGTTAAAGACTACAGGAAGAGTTTGGTTGCTGTTGAACATAATAAAGGCTTTGCTACAAAATATTAAATGGAGAAAACCTGTTTTTGTTCTGCTGTATGATCTTTTTTTAAACCTCTAAAAATTTAAATATTGCTATATTTTTTTAACCATGGAATATTATTTAGTCTTATATGCATACATTTTTAGTATGCAATCTGACACAGTAGACATATTCCCATTTTGTTAATTTTTTTAATATTTTCATGTGTATGATCACTGTACATGCTTGTTTTTTATCATTAGGCTGTGTAATTATTGATATATCTATGGATGCATATATGTAAACACATTGACAAATATATGTACATTCACATATATATATTACATAGGAAATGACTGTATAAATTTATAGACACTTACTCTACTGATATATGCACAACTGCATATGCATCCATAGAAAATTATAAAAATGTAAGAAATTCAAATAATATTTTTTAATTTAAATAAATTACTATTCATGTTCAGATTCATTTTAAAATAATTTCTAAATTAAAGGAAAAAAACATGTTGTAAAATCTTTTTTTAGTGGAGTAAAGGCATGGTGAAGTAATGGATAGCAGCTCGGATTGAGGAATTGGAGAGCCGAGTTCGAATTCCAGTTGAATCCATTACATTCACTTACGTGCTAATACTCTTGGGAAAGGTATGAATCCTCTTCTTTTCTCCCCAGCTATGGGTAAGTAGCAGTACAAACCAGGTTCTATAGCCTTGGATGGCAACTGGTCTACCACAGAAAGAAATGGCAACCTACTGCAGGAAAAATCTGCCTTATCAGTCATGTATTGAAAGATACATGATCATCTAAACGTGTATCACGCATTGCACATAACTGAACTAAAAGTAAAGAATATTCAAAAGGGAAATGAGACATTTGCAAATGGTTTATGAATCAGACTAGATGTTTTTTTAAAATTATTTTGCCATATGTATTTACACAAGCACTGTTTGAGATATATATATATATATATATATATATATATATATATATATATATATATATATATATATATATATATATATATATTCAGAGCAAAATATACCCACACCCATGCATGTAGAAGAGGTAAAGGGCAGCTCTATTGAGTTTGCCCTTAAAAACATGATAACTGCAACTTGTGGTTGAGAAAGTTGTCAGTATAGTAGTAAATCTGATCATTGGTTTATAGAGATGTAGTTGAATATAGAGGAACAAAAATATGTAAAACCAGAATTATGGTCAGATGAAATATTGTTAACATTATATTGTACATTGCTCATTTCAATATTAAATTCTAATTAAAACAATGTACTTTGGAGGCACAGTGGAGTAATGGATAGTGGCTTGAATTGAGGAACTGGAGAGCGGAGTTCAAATTCCAGTCAAATCCATTACATTCACTTACGTGCTAATACTCTTGGGAAAGATATGAATCCTCCTCTTTTCCCCCCAGGTATGGGTAAGTAGCAGGACAAACTGAGTTATATAGCCTTGGATGACAACTGGTTTAGTGCAGAAAGAAATGATAACCTACTGCAGAAAAAAATCTACCTCATCAGTCATGTATCAAAATATACATGATCACCTAAGCATGTATCATGTATGGCACATAACTGACTGACTTTTTACTGGATAATAAAGATTAATTTGTTTTTTATGGCTTATCAAGCTTTTGAAGGTTATTTCAAACCAGAAATATTTTTAGATAGTAAGAATTTTTAGAGATAATAATGATTTACCGATGCAAGTCCTACTAATTAATCCATAGCTGGTGGGGAGAAGAGGTAGATTCATACCTTTCATAAGGGTATTTAACGAACATAACAAACCCAACTGGAATTGAAACTTGACTCTCCAATTTCCAATCACCCTCACATCCAAACATACAGCACCGGGTATTCCCAAGCAGTCACTCATCTAGATACTAACTAGACTCAATGTTGCTTAACTTTGGTAATGGTACACGAACCAATATTTCAACATGATATAGCTGAAAGCCTGAATAACAAAGAGTAAGCTAAGGTGACTGTTGTCATCAATAGAAGTCATATTACAAAAATGAGGAAGGATATGATGGTTGTTTAGTAATTACCTTTTTGTTAGCAGTCTATTCAATCACAAATGTTTTATAATGTATTTATATATTTGCTTATAAACCAATCTGTCTGCATTGGCCTGACAAAGCTGGATGTGGTCCAGAACCAACTTCCTGTGTCATATCCCCTGATGACAAACTAGCCAAGACCAGTTAAGCTTTTGATAGGTAACTCAAAAATATCTGGGGCAACAAAAACCAGTTTACCAAGCCATCATGCTGCCTACCCTTCTATATGTTCTGGGTCATATACTGGCAGAACCTGTGCATATTTGAGTACTTCCATCAAAATTGCCTCTATACCATTCTAAAAGCACACTGGAACAACTTAACAAAAACTGAGGTTCTAGATTTTGCCAGGTTCACAAGTGTTGAATCTATGCTACAAAAAATACAGTTGTGACGAGCTGGCCACATGGCAAGGATGGAATACAAAAGTGTCCCAACGACCTTCCTACTAGAGAATTGATGTAGAAGTGGGGTGTCCATAAAGAGATACAAAGACTCAGAAAAGGACCCTCTTCTCCTGTGGATTCAACTATCTTCAGTGGGGAAACAGAAACAGCTGACAGGGAAGTGTGAGATTTGCTGGGCAATCTACCTTGTAGAACAAAGCCACAATAGGCAGTAGAAGAAAGCAGGTAGTTTCACAAGGTTACTACTGTGCCAAACCCTTTATGACAGTCCTTGCACCTTTCAAATAAGCAATAGTATCCACCTAAGTGCAAGCAGCACAATGTAGAAGACGATCCCAAATCATAACTTGAAATCCTCAGTATTTAGTATTGTTTAAGTTATCACTAACATTTTTTTTCAAGATTTACAAACTCTACTCTTCCTACCATGTGTATATTTATAGAGCTATTACTGTGCATTATATTTTACCAGATTGAAATATATATAAAAACTTACAGAAAAAATATGCAAAAAACAATATTGCATTTTTATTAAATAAATATTTGTTATTTTAATCACTAAATAGTTTTTAAAATAGTGGGAGTATTTTGTATGTTAAATAATAAAACTTAATTTTTCCAAAAAATTAATGAAAATTTATTGTACTAAGCTACACACCCTAGTAAAAGCAACTGTACTTTGTACCCCCTTACCTGTTTGCGCTTCTCCATAAAATTTGGTTTTGATAACAGACTTGTGAATGTCACAGAATTTTATATATAGATCCAAACATTTTAATCTGACATTTATTGTTATAAACATTATATTTAATGGGTACAGATATCTGAGTTAGACATTCCTGTTTTATTTTGTTTTTTGCTTACTGCTCTTATTATTGGTTCCTGTCAAGAGCTAAATTCTCTTTAATAAAACTTTTGATCTCTAAGCTGGTAGACATTAATTTTACTGTTTAAAAAATCGAGGATGTCTATTCAAATATGTGTACTTACTAAATATAACATTTATAGTAATAAGATATGAGATGCTACTTAAAAGTTCATGAGACTAAAATCACAAGATGACTTTTTTTTTACAATAATGTTGACTCTGTACAAGACCCAAGAATCACTCAAGGTAGAGGGTTACAGAGTAACAGACACAGTTTATGGATATATATATATATATATATATATATATATATATATATAGGGAAGATAATGGTCAACATTAGAGAATAAGATTGTAATAATCAGGAAAGTATTCTCTTGGGAGTCTGCTTCACAAAGTAAATTCTTTGTGGAAAGAAGCTGCTTGAGTGAAACTTAGATCTCACCAATGGAATACAAAAGGTGTGAAGGTTAGAACTGGTGGAACTAAAGAATGTAGTTTGTTTGAACACTTTCTATAGGAAGCACTACTTAATAAAAAAAGTTTATAGAAAATGAGGTTCTTTATTTCTTGATAGAGGAACAGCTTGATCAATTTGTTCAAATGCTATGAACTTTTCAGTGGCACCTTGGTGGTGCTCATAACCTCTCATATCTTGGTAAGAATTTCGCTTTAGTTTATAGAAAGGACATGTACAAGTTGCATTTTAAAGTAGTTAAACAAATATGAATCATGCAAATTTTGGACAAACAATATCTTCTCTTGAACAAAAACTCATTTCAAATTCTATTTGAAATTTCTATTTAATTTTTTACAAGAGAAAACATCTGCACCCAAATCAAATTCATTTTCTAATGTGGATATGCACAATAATTTCAAGAGAGAAGTGCATGCATAGTATCTTCACTGACATTGTTCATAGTATTGTGTTCATAAGAAAGTTTTATACATAGTCAAATGAAAGCAAAGCACATATTCAGATTATATGGTTTTAACAATAAGAATTTTCAAAAAGTGAATAGCTAGTTACAGTTATCAGTAGAAACAAGACCAACAGAGATTTTGTTCAAATCTAGTTGACCTTATTTTCCATAATCTCAGAAATGGTTAGACAAGGTGGCCTGCTTAAGGGGTTAAGAAGACTATGGTCTTCTTAAACCCTGATTGTGCTGTATTAAACTAAGCTTAGTACATACAATTTGTAATTTGATCAGGGAACATGAAGTTCCATATATCAATATCCAATTATGCAAATGATATGCAAAGCAACTCAAATAAAAAGAAAACAAAATGATGAGAGAAAACAATTAGATTTATTTCATACAAACAAAGAAGACTAAAATAAGAAGAGATAAAGATGCAAAGTTAAAATAGCTTGAACCAAAATAATTTTATCACACTTAATTCAGCCAGAAATTTGTAATTCAAAGTTTCCTTTGGAGAACACATTATAGTCATAAATGCACAAAAGGATCTACATATTTAAAATACACACATACACACACATGTGTATATGTGCGTGTGTCTTTGTAAATAACACTTTTCTATATTGCCAAAAGAATCTACTACATAGAAATGGAAGGACTCTTCTTGTGACATAATAGAAATATAATTTTCTGTTATTTTAAACTTGACAAATGAGATGCTATAATTTATGTTTTAAATTGTTTCTAGCTGCCAAATTTGTTGTAATTTTCAGATAAATGGACAAGATGAGGGTTGCATCAAAAGTAATGCTTCATGTTTTATTATGTTGGCCCACAATATCAGACAGATTTTGGTGGTATGCCAGTAGATGTTGAAGCCTTCTGCCAACAAACCGCAATTTGTTTTGCTTTTTTACAGATAGCAGTTGAGAAGCAGTCTCACAAAACGGTTTGACTTAAAAGTGCATATGAAACAGAGGTGTGTCATTGAATTCTTCCTTTTGATTTAAAAAAAAATTGCATCCATTTGCTAAATGTTTAGAAAGACCAAATACTGGATGTGAGCACAGGTGGGGAGTAATGCATTTCAACAATGGTGACTGATTTGTAGACAAGCAATATTTAAGTCAATGTAAGAGATACCATGCAGGCAACATTTTCTTGACACTGTCATCACTGCTGCAAAAAATAGTGTTATGTTATATAAAACTCCTTGTACTGTTGTAATTTCTTTGAAAATAAGTAGGTGGTATTATTAACGAAGTATTCCTCATAATTTTGTAATTGCCTTTTACCTATAAAATATCAAAAACAAATGTTACCTTCATTTTTTGACAGAATGAGTATTAAAATAAGATGTTCCTATTTAATTATTTGGTTTTTCAAATAGAAGAGATTTACAAAATTTATTAGTATTAATATTTACAAGATATGACATGCCAGCAATGTTATTCACCTAGTAAAGATTGAAATCCTCCATGCTAACTCCAAATGGCAGCTAAGTTGAGCTTGCTAATATAGATGCATGCATGGTAGCACAAGAGAACAAATGAAACAACAGTTACCACCAGTGAGGAAAAAAAAAAGACAAGATAAAATTCTTTGTATTGCCGATACAGAGGATATGAGTAGAATATCTGTTCCTGGGCAAGTGAAGTGACTTGGAGGAAGGTGAGAGTCGGTAGGGCCTGGTGTTTGTATGTGTATATCAAATTAGTTGAACAAGGTCATTTGGGATAATGTTAACAGCTTGCCTGTTTATTGCGACTCTCTTATGCATCATTCTTAAAAGCAGATTTTTTTTTGGTTTTTTCTTAAGCAACAACATTTGTGATTGGCTTCTTTTAAATTGTATTTTATATTTTTTTAGGGTATTTGTTTTATGAGCATGGATGTAATACTAGGAGCCTATGCACAGTGGATGACATTTTTATTTTTAGTTTTGCTTTTTTAGTGTTCACATCTGGCCGACATGTAGAGTGAATCAGAAAGAGCTCTAATTAAGCAGAATATAATCCTAACCATTGCTTTATGATAGGCAGATTTATAATTGCTTAAGTGTATAGTAGCTTATGTAAATCATTCACTATTTCCTTACACTTTGCTGATCACTACGCTGATTTGTCCTTTCATTTAATGATCAAGTGTAGTCAATAATCACCCAGTAAAAAAGTAATTAGATTGCTTTTCCCCCCTACAACAACCACATTGTAATTATTCTAATTTAAATGGTCTATCAGCCTGTGATGAGAAAGGTTACATTGAAGGTCTTGTGTTGTCCTTTGTTTTTCTTCTTCTTCCTTGGGTCTTTCAGAAGACAAAGTTGAATGTGTAAATAAATGATGGGTCAGCTTTTTATTTCTATTCTACAGTACTTTATTAGAGATAAATACAATGTCTACTAAATTATGCATTTTCTGTTATAGTTGAAAAATGCTATAAAATGACCGAAAAGCATCCACGTTACTCCTCAAACAAGAAATAGTAATGATTTTATTAATCTGTAATCTGTAATGGGAACAAAGAGCCTGTATGTGGATAGAAAACAAGTCCAATGATAGCATAGAAATAGAGGAGTAATGTTACAGAATGCAAAGGCCAGGATCACTTCAACAAATAATTGGTAAGGTAAGTGTTCATTAATTTTTGTCTTGCTGTGTCCTTTTTACCAATTCTTAGAATGGGGCATTTTGCTGATTTTGTTCAGAGCCTCACATCAGAGGTTAAAAATATCTGAAACTCATTGAAGAGGCACAAATACCTCATTGAGATACAAAGTCTTGATAAAACGAATAGTGGGTTTAAGAAATGGGCAGGGGAGATGGAGTTATTTTAAGCTCATCGATTCCTCAATGGACCAAAGGCTGAGGTTGGCTCTACAAAAAATGGAGTGCTATAGGTCAATACACCCAAAGGCTGATCTTGAATAGCCTGCAGATGACATGAGAGGCACTAAAGTCTATGCTTGCAGAGTATTGTGAATAGGCAGTTGACTTTCATATATGCAGTTATTGAACATTAGACAGGGTAGAAATTAAGAAATCTAATCCTACAAGAATAGGCTATTAGGATTAGTGGAGAGGGTTTACATGGGTTCAGACCAGGGAGATGCAGTAGTAGCATCATAGCTTAAGAACTTTTTCATGGAGGGTTTAGATAATGTAAATATTAGGATGGGAGTTTTCAGAGAACAATTGGAGATAAAGGAGGCTGCATGTGAAAA
Organism: Acanthosepion esculentum; assembly: GCA_964036315.1. Classification (NCBI taxonomy): domain Eukaryota; kingdom Metazoa; phylum Mollusca; class Cephalopoda; order Sepiida; family Sepiidae; genus Acanthosepion; species Acanthosepion esculentum. The sequence continues at coordinate 104,417,476 of OZ038482.1, read as the reverse complement.
GGCAGAAAGTAATCTGAGACTTATGGTTGGACTGGTAATACACGCTAGGAGAAAGCCCAATGTAAAAGATAACCCCAGGATGCTCCACTTGATATCTATGATAGAAATAGGTATAGTCATGTAAGGAGCCATAAACAACCTGATGAGATATTCAATAGAGGCAGAAGGTTGGTTATCTGCTGGGAATGTGGTGGTGAAGGTCGTATTAGGCGGAGTTGCAAGGAATTGCTTTTGAGAAACTAGGATTGTCCAATTGGAAGGGGCCCACCAGGCAGAGAAAGGAATTACTGACATGTGTATTCAACAATATAGGCTCACCCAACTCAATTAGGCTAGGTAGACATTCATATAGGGCTCTGATACACAAGGGAGCAAAAGTATCAGTCATACTCAGGAGAGTTTACAATATTCTGCAACCCAAACCTGAAATATTAAAAAAGGTATGTCTACAAACAGTGAACGATTCATCTTTACAGATAGATGAACAGGCATGATTACAAGTAAGAATTGGCAGTCAGTTCCCACCACAAATTTTACTTAGTGAGAGACTTAAATAGGAATATAATTTTGGGATGAGCCTGGCTATAGCAAAATGGGTCTACAATATATTTTGATTTAGGGCACTACATCAAGGAGATGAGTATGTAGGACTAGAAGAAGAGAGGCATATTTCATCCCTAGTTAAGTTAGCTCATCCGATAACATTAAAGTCCCAGTTTATGCACACATGTATGGTAAAAGTTGGAATGCAGGCTAATTTAAAAAACTCTTATAATGTTGAACAATTAAAGTCATTTTTGTCAGTAACCTGTGTGGTGTTTCTATAGTGAGTGCAGTGGTAACAGTTAGTGCAACATGAAGAATACCACTATTCATTATAAATAATATGAACCAGGCAGTTACATTGAGACAAGGATGTCTGATATCTAGGCGTAACAAGGTGAACAATGTAAATATAATCTCCCCATAAGAAGCAAAATAACATCACGTAGAAGAGGGAGAATTAGAACATGTTGGGAGAATTGAGGGCACTGATACATAATCTGCTAAAGAAAAATAAGGATTTTTTTGCTAGGAATGACAAGGATTTTGGTAGGACAGATATGGTGAAGATGTGTATCAACACCAACAGACATGTACCTATCAAAAAGCATCCATATCACACCCCTCTCACACACACAAAAAAACAAAAAAAACTAGCAGATGAAGCTTCAGAGAAAATGTTAGATGCAGGGATTATAGAGAGATCTAGGAGTGCCTGGAGTTACCCAGTGGTGCTAGTAGAGAAGCAGTATGGTAGTAAGAGATTCTGTGTAGATTTTAGAGCACTAAATGAAATTACTAAGGGCAATATGCACCCACTCCCAGTTATTAATGGTATCTTAGTATCTTTAGGCTCTGCTAGGTACTTTTCCAAATTAGATTTGGATACTGGCAGGTTGAACTACATGAAGGAGATAAAGAAAAAACTGCATTGATGTGTCATCAAGGTTTATTTCACTTTATGTGCCCTGTGTATTTTGGGAATTAATGTCTGCCATTTTACTGGGGAAGGGACAGCACACTCTCTCCTATTTGGAGGATATTTTAGTGTTTTCTGATGCCATAGAACAGCATTTAGAACACATTCAGATGGTTTTCAACAGCTTATGGAAACACAGTTCAAAGCTAAAACCATTAATATTTTAAGTCAGCAACACAGTACTAAGGGAATTCAACCAGATACAGATAAAGTAAAAGCTATACACTATGTAGCCACTTCCACAACTGTCAGACAGATTCAGGAGTTAGTTCATCGATATGTACTCCTATTATCAATTCTTGGATTCACTAGTTTAACAGAACTGTTAATTAGATTAACTAGGAAGCATGTATGTTTTAGATGTCAGGAATCATTCAATAGCTTGAAAGATATGAGGTCTAACATTTCAGCTAATGACATAGAGTTTAAAGTAGGAGACTTAGTCTGTTATAGAAACCATCATAAACGAAGCAAATTAAATATGAAGTGGAGGCCGTATTATGTAGTAATAAAAAGAAATGGTCCAGTATCTTGTAAGATCAATGATCAATTAACTAGCTTGGTAATTCAGGCCCATACTGAACATCTAAAGGTAGTGAATATAAAGGAATGGATAATTCCCACTGATAACAGGCTACCGTGAAGGGCAACCCTAGCTATCCTGATACTCTCTAACAAGTCTGAGAATGACTCAAGTAACAAAAGAAAAAAGTACCTAGAAAAGGAATGGAAATGCCAACATGTCAATTCAGAAGATAAATCAGATATTCCAATGATGGAACGTCATATTGGGATGCATCAAAGGAGAGCAGAAAAAAATGATATAGTCCAAAGTAATGGTAGAAATACAGATAGCTTCCCAGGTTCAAATAGTAAAGAGGATATGGATGTATGTGTGACTAAAATGGATCAAAATCTTGATAGGTATAAGGGTGACGACACGATGAATGAGAGTTCTGATGAGAACCACAGCAGTAGTCACAATAGTAGTCATAGACTCAGAACAAAGGATAAGAATAAACAATCCCCACAGATACAGATTTATGATAATCACAGGACTCCGATTCAACAAACCTTTCACCCCTGCAATACTTAGAGAAAAGAAAGGAGAAAGAAAATGCTGAACGTCTACATAAAGCTAGTAAGAAGGGTGTGAACTGGGCAGCTAGTAGTAGAAGGAAAGACATGTGTTGTATAGACAAAAAGAGTAGGAAAAAGAATAATATAAGAGACTTAGTTAATGCACTTACAAATGTTTTAATCAGTACTACATTTCTGCTATTTAAGCGTAATTGAGCCAGTTAGTTTTAAGATATGAAAACAGTAAACCTCAAATACACACAAAAAATGTTTGGCTTTGACAGAGTGGATAGCAGGCATTTCTGACCAGATCACATACACATAGATGGTGAACTGAAGACATCTACAAATAATTTCTTGTTTAAAAATAAAAAGTGAATGAACATTTGTGCTGGTTTGCCAAAGAGCAAATGGAAAGATATTTCAAAATACCCATGCACCTTTGTGCAGACGGACCAAAAAAAAAATAAAATAAAATAAAACATGTAACAGCCACAAGTTCAGCTTTGAAAAATTGTATTTTGTGTCCCTGCAACAGGTGTCATAAAGAGTGACATACCACCAGAATAAGTTACATGGCACAACCCAGCTTGAGAAATCAACTTTGTGGGATACTGAGGAGACCAACATCCGAGATAATCCGGAGGTGATGTTTACACCTTATGTATTTATTCAAGTGTTGGTGGAATGGTAATTGTTATGTTTTCATTGTCGTACAATTCTGTCAAAATTTATTTGCTCTTATGCCATATGCTTGAATGTATGTTTTGTTATGTTGTATAGTATTTCTTTCATTTGACCTGTGTACATGATGCTAGTTCTGGAAGCAGGGTGAGAGAGGGATGAATAAGCTAGAATTTACACTTGACAATGATTTAAAATATAGATTACTGTATTTTGAAAAAGAAAAAAGGGAGGAAATGTTACAGAATACAAAGGCCAGGGCCAGGGTGGTTAGAATATTCTGACAGTGATGGATTGCTTTTGTCTGCATTTTGGATATAAGTCTAAAATGATGCAAATTCAACAGAGAGCCTCAAGAATGTTGTCTATTCGCTATCTCTCCTAATCCTTGTTCTGCCAACCATTTATACAAGTTGATTAGGTAGGTTATGTGCTGCTTTTACCTGTCTCTCTTGCCTTCAAGATGAATAGAACTTGATTTTTTTTGCTGTATCCTGTGAGTGTTAAATTTTTTAAGCCTTATTTCCTCAATATATGCCCTAGAAATTTCAACTCTCTCTTGCTGATGTTAAGTATTTATCCTTTCTTTTCCATTTTCTCTAAAACTTTGTCACTGATTACATATTTAGTTCATGGTATTCTCAGCATCCTTCTTTAGAAGCACATTTCTGTTGCCTCAAGTTTCTTCTTCATCTGTGAGAAGGTTGTTCAGTATTCACTGTCATATAGGAGGACCAATATTACATAACAGTTAAGTACTTATTTCTTTGTTTCTACCAATATTTTCAAACTGTTCATTAATGATATATTGAAACATGTCAGTGTGGGTTATTCACTAAACCCTGACTGGAGTGGGGGGGGGTTCCAAGAGGGTTACACTTCTTACTATGAATAAACTACTCAGTCTAACTGCAAGTGATTACTACTATTCCCGCCTTGTAAAATCTGACCTGAGTAGTTGATTGATTTGTTTTTTACAGACTATCAACTCCTTGTGGGTTATTTAAAACCAAAACATATTTCTGGCTGTGGGAGGTCACTTATAGTACCCCATCTAAGTAGTGACCAACCTGAGTGGTTTTAACATCTTAACACATTTATCACTTAGTTGATGATAGTGATTTCTCAAAGTAGTAAAAACAAAAGAAAGAAATGCTTGTGTCTTCATAAAATCTTATGTTGTCATTTTGTACTGAGCACTTTTTAACAGAAACCAATGTTAATGAATTATTTTGATGAAGATATTTAGATATAAAATCATGCAGTTTTATATTGTAAGTTAGATTAAAACTCTTGAAAAGAAATTATGCTGACATATATATTATTAGGAGAATCTGGGTCATATATTACTCATCCTTTCTATCATGAAGTTAGTGTTTTCTTTTTAATCTCAGAATCTCCCTATTACCTTTAACTTCTCTAATTTTTCTGTGATTTATTTTTGCTTTTTTATTTTATATGGGAAGAGTTGGCATTTTCATTGTCCTTTCCTAGCTTTATCTCTGTTGTTTGTTTAACAGATGGAGCCAATTCACTTTGCTACAGCCACCTATATAGCAAAATCCTTCTGGAGAAGGCCCTGAAATGATGTATAGATTCTAACTAATGAATGTGTACAATTGGTGGCTGACCACCAGTATCTGCATGCAAGAACCTATTGAATTTATATAAATATATCTATGTATGCATGTGTATGATTTATCACTTTCGAATAGAAATGGCTGAATAGATGAATAGAACTTGATTTTTTTTGCTGTATCTCCAAAGTCAGATTCAATATTAGTAGCTGTTGTCACAAAAAGTGTTGGTTTCATTATCATAATTTATTTGAACAGATTGTGTAGATTCTAAAACAAAATGCCGGTATATTTAAACCAATAGTTGGTTCAGAAAAGTAACCAAGTCTGTACACATTTTAACTCAAAACAAAAGTTTTCAAAATGAGGTAACAGAAGTGAGATAATTCAATCTAAGAGTCTATGAAGGTAGATCAATAAACCTGACATGTGGTTATGAGTTGAATTTTAATCTGCATTTTTTATTATCTGAGGTTTAAGCTATATGATTAATATTTACTACTGAATTAAGTACATTGACAAAAAAGGAGATTATCTTGAATAATTATGCTTGCTATCATTATGTTAGATTTATTGATTTACCCCTGTAGCTAGTTAAGATTCATTTAAATAAACTAATATATGAAAAGGAGAAATAGTCAAAGGTTCAGTTTTAAATTCTCTGGAGGTTATCCAGCTCAACAAGTACCTGATGAAGGCCAGAGAGCACAATGACTGAAACGTGATAATAAGAACAAAGATGAGGAAAATAGTTTGTATGTTAATAAAAAAAAAATCAAGTAAATGAAATTTTACTAAGATTGTAGTATCTTTTATGTGGACCTCTTTTCTGAATCAGAAAAAAAATGAATTGATTTTTATATTCTTTCCCAAAAAATTGCATATACATTTATCTTATGGATTTACTCCAACAGACAAATGAGAAATATTTCAGAATGTTTTACCAAAAAACATAATGGCTCAATGCAAAGAGGAAAGTAAGATGTACTTGAATAACTGAGCTGAGCCACAAACTATAAAAATATTAAATCATAAAAAGACATAAGAACATTAAACCACAAAAGATAAAAATATTAAGCCACAAAAATAAAAAATATTAAGCTGCAAGGCATAAAAATATGCAAGTGATTTTTCTAACAATTGTTCTTGTGATATTATTGATGTACTTGTTAATGGTGACAGATGTTACTTGGAGATCATCTTAGAATGTGATATTCAGGTTGGTCAGATGCAAATGTTGGCTACAAAATAAAAGGTAATTGATTGTATAATCAAGAGATTCTGTGCTTTATTGATTGATAGGCTGGTGGTTGACAATTAATTAAGGTTATCATGTTTCTATGTTATCATTAATTGATTCAAAAAAATTAATGTGACCATCTTGCATTCCTGGACAGTGTAACAATATGGTGAAACATTGTGGGTAAATATCATTATTCAGTGCTGTGTAGTTGAAATTTATTCTCCTACTTTTACCTGATATAAAGTACTATTAGAATATCTAGTCAAAAGCAAAATCCCACTAGTTGGTCTACAGTAAGCAACCATCTATAATCTGAAATATTTTTCTGCTGAAAATAACTCACAATGGGTTGATAATCCATAAAAAACAATCAATCAAAACCACTATTTTGTCATTATGAATAGAAATAATCAGCTACACAAGCAGTTGCTATAGCTATAGTTAACTAATGTTATACTCTTTTAGTAAAGATCTCTTTTTGATTCGCAACTACATTTCACTAGCATGATGTCGCAAACACCGCACACTGCCAGTACCCCGGTATTCATAACACAACTGGATGTTCTCTACACAACGGCAAAAATTAAAATGAAAAGTGAGGATGTACATTCCTAACTCCACACATATTTCTGGTTGAAATATTCAGGTGTATGTAATTCTATTTCATCCTTTTCAACCAATCCAGAACATTCTCGCCCAAACTAGAACTCGAAGCCAGGAGCCAGCACCTGTTAAACCACAGCTATAAACATGGCACACCTTGCCGACAAGAAGTTTGCGTTAACACCTCATTGAAGTCACATCAACTCAACCCTCATTACTACTGACCAACCTACACACCTCACCAACATCAATTTCGACCTTGAAGATAGATGGATTAACCCTGGCAATGACACTCCACTCATGCTATCAACTTTGTATAACTTGTGAACTCATACTGGTGAATCCTCACCAGATAAGTCCTTTTCACACAACTACTTATGTCACTTATGTGCCATGTGTGATACATGCTTAGGTGATCATGTATCTTTCAATACATGACTGACAAGGCAGATTTTTTCCTGTAGTAGGTTGCCATTTCTTTCTGCAGTAGACCAGTTGCCATCCAAGGCTATAGAACCCTGTCTGTCCTGCTATTTACCCATAGCTGGTGGGGGAGAAGAAGAGGATTCATATCTTTCCCAAGGTTATTAGCATGTAAGTGAATGTAATGGATCTGACTGGAATTTGAACTCGGCTTTCTGATTTCTCAATCCAAGCTGCTATTCATTACTCCACCTCTGAAAATTGGTCATTACATGTGTGTTGAAATTTTAATCCTTGTTTGTTCTTTCCTTTGCAACCATATGCTGGATAAAACATTAATATACTATCTCAGATTATTTACCATTTCATGTTTTATGGATATATGAACTAAATATTTATTGCAATGTAATGGTTTATTTATTAAATTTTGACAATATTTATCTGTGCAGTTAGAATGGAAGCTGATTCCAGATGTCCAGAATTTCAGATTCGTAACTTCATTGTGAATTTGAAGCTAATTTGATGGATAAAGAGAAATGTTTAACCACTTCAGAGCTTGAAAAATGTAAAACAACACCGGAAATTGGCAAAATAGTTAGCAGGTACTGTTAAACTGTAAAGAAGTTTATTGAAGATCCTGGATGACTTCAGTGCTTATCAGTTAAGTTCAGTATCCAGGATTTTATCTTGCAAATCTCTTTACAGTTTCCAAAGAGAAATACTGTTTTGTCAAGCTATGAAAATTTTAGACATTGTTTCAGTGTAAAAAAAAAAAGCACTTGATATCAATTCCTAAAATAAATGGCTAAAAATGTGAGGCTGATCACCAAACATCCATCATGAAAATTGAATGAATTGGCAACACAATATGGGAGGTGATTTTTCAATCATTCACTGATGAATGTCATGCAATCCTTGATGGAACAGTGGCTGAGTGACTACTTGCAGAAACTTGCTTCTCAGGTTGAGATATCAACAAGGCAGCAGTGGTGTGATGTTCTGGAGTTGCATCATAGATGTGAAATGGTAATTTGATAGTAAGTTGCCAATGGTTTTAAGATGATAGACATAATTTGATTATTTTTAAGGCATATATAGAGCCATGGTTCAAGAAAAATTCAAATACTTTCAAGAAGATGAATTTTATGTATAATAATACTTCATCCCATCTGGCTAAGGAAAACCTATGAAACTGAATAAAACGTGTTTCAAAGGTATTCCTTTAATAAAGTAGCTGACTAGTTTGTACGACCATAACCTGATTGAAAATCAGTGAAGACTTCTGTCCTAGTTTCAGAATATGGAGCATACATTTCACATTAATATTGTCTTTATGAATTTATCATTATTACAATAACACTTTTTTATTTCTTCTTTGCCTTTGTAAGTTTTATGCACATTCTCTAATTATAATTTTTAAATATACTATAATGTTTCTTGGAAGTATGTGACATTTGGAAAATGTAACCCTCATTCTTGGTAAGCATTCAATGAAATATAATAAGTTTCATGTATCATGAGCTCTTAGAAAAAGGTGAAACTATCGCAGGAGATCTCTATTGTCAAGAATAATTGAAGAATGAAGATTTATGGAAAATAAAATGTCCAGATGTTATCGACAGAAAATCAAAAGGTGAACAATGCAAGCCAACTTTCAGTAAAATGAACTCAGAAGATCAAATCATTATGTTTGGAAGATTTACCTCAGCATCTCCATTCACTTGTTTTACCATCTTCAAATTTTTCTTTATTCATATCACTGGAATACCTTAGTGACAAAGCTTTTGAAAGCAGAGAAGAAATTTAGTTACTATCTTTTGGTTCTGAATCCTATATTCTTTCAGTAAGGAATTCAAGAACTAATTTCATAACAGGCTTTACTATTAGTACCCATAATAATTGTTTTTTTGTTTTTTTTGCTACATTTCTTAATTTTAAGGTTTTAAAAAAAATCTAAACAAAGAGGCATTAATATAATTGGTTTGATAGCATCAATGTATTACAAGAGTTTGTCTTTATAAGTGCATTTTTTATTGTCTATTGGTAGAGCTATCAAAATACAGTTTGTATATCTTTAGTTTTGATTACTGAGATTTTACTTGATTGAAAATGTTGATTAAAGAGAGAATGAGAAGTTGAATAACAAAGTAACTTACTTCTTCAGTCAAACAAACAATTCATTCTCTGTCTATATCTCTGATGATTATTTGCATTATTTGGACTGTTATTGACATCTGAAGAAGGCCAGAGTGTACAACGTCATATTACCACCAATTGTATGGGAAAGTAGGAATATTTTTGCCAAACCTTTTTTGCTGTTTCTGTTTCTGCTGGTGCTTAGTTCTGATACCCACTGTGGCTAGTTGATTGCTTTTATTAAGTACATTTTCATGGTTAAAACTGTAGGGGCGTAGTATGTTGGCTAGGGTCACCATGATATAATCAATATCAAAGAAGGCTGTGTTCTTGTAAAACAACACCCTACATTAATTTATGAACAACAATACACGAGAGAAAAATAATCAAGCTCAGTGAACATTAATAATATTGTATTAACAATGGTATACAAATTTCAACAATAAGTATAAAGAAAGTTGCTTCCCTTTTTCCATTAATAAAAAGGGTAATTTTAGCTAATAAATGTTGAATACAAAATTGAATGTAATTTAACTACAAAGTTCAATTGAAGTCTTAGCTAAATAAAGAATAGTTCCACAGTGTTTTATCAGTGTAGAAAGATGTAATGTTCATGAGTGATATCAACAAGATTTAGTATGATTACTTGAATTAGTAATAATTAAGAATTAAAATGTCAATATAGCGCCATGCCTTATTTTCCAAGAATTGAACTGCTACTGCCACTGGCAAACAGCAAGAGTCTTTATATAACAAGTTTTAGGCTCCGGATGGCTTGGCGCCAAAAATATAGAAAAGATAATAAAATACGTGATTGGTCAGTAAATGGACCAATCCGTGATTTTAGACAAAAATTTGAATTACCTGTGATGGTTAAATTGTCCTATAATAAGTATCATGTATTTATTAACCAATGATATTAAAGAAAGCGGAGGTGTGGCACATGTAAGTGATTCCCACAAAACCATGTAAAATAGATATTCGCAAATCATGTGACCAGATTCTGTACTCACCCCTCATTCAACCATGTGTACAAACATGTCCTTCTGTGGTCAAGTCACGCTGTTGAATATATTAAATCAGTGATGAAAAAGGAAATATTTTTCCAATTATAGAATTGCTGAAGTTAGTTAAAAGAAAACACAGATCATGCAGTTGAGGATGATAATTTCTAATATTAAGTGGATTATTGATGACTATAATAGAGAAAAACAAGACACTACAGCAAAATTACCATGGAGACAAAATACAGTTCATGATTTTATTAGTGACTAACAATAGATAAATATTTCAGTTTGATTATTGACTGATGAAACACTATAACAACCTGTTATAAAATAACTGTGATAAACATTTTGCAATCTCATTATATTATATCACCCAACATATATGTTCGTTTCTGAAAAGTAATGGTATATAATGAAACTTCAAAACTATACAAATAACAACCCTTTTCTGTCTGTAATCAATTCTTAAGCATTGAAAATCTATTTCTTTTTAATTTCCAATACATTTCATCAAATAAATCATTAGCAAGGCATTTATATTATATATAACAGACCTAGTCTATCATTAATGCATTAATTCTTGACCACTAACAATTCCCTTCCTTTTTTTTCAATGCTTTTCTAAAATAAAATCATTTACAATATATTTCTTTAAAAGAATCAGTAATGCATTTTCATTATATTTATCATAGCCTTATTCTGACAGTTCTTTATTTTTCTTGATTCATACAGTTCTGAAACTTTGCTGAAAATTTTTTTAGCTTCAGTCATTAATTTTTTCCCTAGTGTGAATATTTACTTTTTTTTATATATATATAAAGATATTGAACCTGTACAAGGACCAAAATCCACTCAAGGTAGAGGGTAACAGAGTTAGAGGCATCACCCCAAGCAAGGAGATAATGCTACCAAAACCCAAGGGGGCCACCAGAAGTGGAAGAGAAGGAAAAAACATTAGCAGGAACTAGAAACCCACTCCTAAAATAGAAAACAAGGTATAAACCTCTACTCTTGTTCAAATAAATAATAAATAAAAGTTCAGAAGTTTAGGCAGAGATGTTAGAAGTTTTGGCTGAAGTAGACTTTAGAAAGGACCAGAAACCCTATCCTAAACAGGAAACAAGGGATAAACTTCTACTCCTGTTCAAAAAACCAGGGAGGAGTATGAATCAGATGATAGGCAAATCTTTGCTTTTGCAAAAAATTACTGAGGATAAGTGAATAGATAGTTAAGTAATGGCTTTGTCAGTTATGATAACAAAATTTGAAATTTTTGCATATACAGGGTGCGATGGATAAATTGTCATCTAAATTAAACAAAAGATGAAAAATAATGCTGACATCTCATTTTAACAGATATATTTACCAAAATTACATAAAAAATATCTTCAAATATTAAAGAATAAATTTATTCAATAAAATCGACATTGGCTTTAACCACAGCCTCCTGATGACTTAGGAATCTCCTACAACTCTTCTGGACAGTCTCCTTGTTTAAGTTGGTGAATACTGCTATAATCCTTGTCTTCAATTCATCTTTGGTGTTAAAAGGAGTTTTGTTGGTCTCTTACTCAACTGCGCCCCACACATAATAATCATGAGGGTTGCAGTCTGGGGAGTTAGGTGGCCAGATGTAAAGGGTGATGTGGTCTTCAAAATTATCTGACAGCTATGACGGGATTCTCCTGCTTGTGTGGCATGCTGCAGAGTCCTGTTGTCAGACATAAGGCCTTGACCCAGGCAGCACTACCTCCTCAATGCACTTGATGTAGTCCTCCATGTTGAGTCTGTGGCCCTCACCAACAAATTTGGGAGTTCTTTTCTTGATATTCAATAATTAAATTGAATGAAAGTTATTTGCTTAATATATATCAATAAAATTGTTGAAAAATAAATATTTCTTGTGTGAAATAAATGCTTTTTTCTAATCATTAAGTTATTGATTAATTTATATATCCATGTAAATCTGATAGGTACATTAGCAGCTAAGTTAAAAAGTAAAAACTAATATTTGTTTACTTTTATATGTTTTATCAACCTTTACAGGGCTTATGGCCATATCATGTTGAAACTCTGGTTCATTGAAGTTGAGCAACATCGAGCTTGGTCAGTACCTAGATAGGTAACGATTTTGGAATACCATATCCTGTAAGCTTGGATGTGTTGTTGATGTAATCGATAATGACCCAGAATATTTATCTCCAACTGTTTTGATTGTCAAGAAATATATATGTATATATATAATAAGAATTTGTAGGTCTACAAATATTTGAAATTTATATGAATATCAAATCTTATTTTAATTATGAATATTATTCCTTAATTAGGCTATTCAGTTTTACTTTTTCTTTAACAAATGTATTTGTTGTGAATTGATTACACTTTCTCGTTGTCTTGATAATTATTAAAGATTATTTCGAACAGAATAACAAAATGGCTTATGGCTACATCATGTTGGAACACTGGTTTCTGTACAGTCACTAAAGTTACATTGAACCTGATTAGTACCTTAATGTTTGACCACTTGGGAATACCAGGTGCTGTAAGGTTGGACGTATGGGATAATGGTTCAAAATTACCAGAGAGCTGAGTTTCAGTTCCAGTTGGGTTCATTATTGTTAAGGTATGAATTCACCTCTTCTTTCCTCAGCTATGGGTTAATTAGTAAAATTTGTATCACTAAAATCATTATCCTCATAACAAATTACAAATACTTTCATGGTAATTGCTCCGATGAGCTGCTTTCGCTGGTTCCTAGGCCTCATGAATTTAAACGTCCCACGAGGCTGACATCCCATTCCCACCCCTTCACCGTTGAAACTGTTAGATGTAGATGTCTCTTCTACTCCAATAGCTTCATGTCTCGCACATCTCGCCTGTGGAACTCCCTTCCTTATTCCTGTTTCCCTGACAAATACAATCTCCAACTATCTAAGTGTAATGTCAATCGACATCTCCAGTTGCCTTGATCTATCCACTTCCCTTCTCCACATCCTTTCACCTTTCATTCCTATCTGCTCTCGCTCCAAATCTTCTGTAACCCCCTTGCCTTGATCAATCCACTATCTTTCTCCACATCCTCTCCTTTACCACTCCTATCTGCTCTTCCTCCAAACCTGTAACCCCTTGCATGCTAGTGGCTTCCAGCCTTGCTTGGGGTGATAAGCTTAAAAAAAAAAAGAAAAAAAAGAATATTTTCTGGATTTAAATGACCTGCAAATGGTTGATAAGACATAGAAAATAAATCAATTGATCTTTCACAATCACAAGGCCCATAAACCTCATAAAGGCACCACATGCACAGTATCTGTGGTGTTTCTTAAGAAAGCCCAACCCTCTCCAGGTTGGTTTTGAATTCAGTTTTTCCTTCTCCTAGATTGGTTGCCACCCAAGGCTATAAGACCCAATCTGTCCTGCTATTTATCCATAGCTGAGAAGAGAAGAGATGGATTCATGCCTTTCCTCAGGATATCAGCACATAATTGAATGTAATAAATTCAACTGGAATTCAAACCCAGCTCTCTGATTCTTCAATCTGAGCCGCCATCCATTACTCTGCTGTGCCTTCAATCAACCTTTACGAAAATTATATGTTTAACGTTATAATGTAATAGCCATCAAAAATGCATCAATTCATAAATGTATAAAATTTTTGGCTTCTGAATAATTAAGCCACAGACCATAAAATATTGTAGATTCAAATTATTTTAATTCTGAAATAAGAAACTTTTAACCTTTTTAAATAGTGTAAAATACATAGTAAGACTTGTCATGAATTCTGTTCTAAAATTTAAATAAAAATAACCTAATATTTCAAGTTTGTTATATTTTCCAATAGGTTTCTCTTTTCAGTTACCATATTTGATGGCAAATAAGATTAGCTTTCTTTTTCTTCAAGAACAATGGCACACAAATTATCAAATATGGCTTATATATGAAGTTAAGGTAAACCAGATGTTATAAACTACTACTACTTGTAGCTAACCAAACCCCATAATACTGTCATTAAATATAAATAGAACATCTTATATGCCATCAAATATGTATCAAGAGTTATATCATCAGAAAATTTTCTCTTGCCATGTCCCTTTAGGACATTGGCAATCATAACTTGAAAAATCTTGTTATCCTCTGTTGCTCTTAGCAATGATGTTTTTTTACTATGTTTTCCTCTTCCTGCTCTGCTATCCATTTGTACAAGATCATTAAGTAGGTTACTCACTGTTTCCCTCCATCCCTCTTGCTTTCACTATGTCCTGTAAGTCTCAAATTTTCCAAACCTTCTTTCGTCATTATGTGTTCCAGAAATTTCTACTGTCTTTTTCTGATTTGAAGTATAATTATAAATATTTATTTTTCTGTATTTAATACATTTTCTTATTTTTTCCATATATAATGCATCTGCTTTTTCTTCTTCTTCTTCTATGTGTCATCCATTTAGAAATTTCAACTCTTGCACTCTGATTTGAAGTATCAGTGTCCTTTTTGTTTTTATTTTCCTTAAACCTTCCTCATTCCATCCATGGTATTCTCAGCAATGTCCAAAAGAGATAGAAAAGTTTAAATTTCCATTAGTTAATTATTACTTAGAAAATTAATTATTTTGCTCAGTTATTAGTTTTATAATTTCTTAAATGACACATTGACTTATTGTTAGATTATTTTTCAAATGTGTTCTCTGCAGTGTTATTAACAGGATAAATAATGTGAATATTCTCTGAGAAGCATAGTGACATAATCAGGTACTGAAGGTCCTTGATGGGGCTACAAGAGTTACAGTTACTAATAAAATTTCATGTACAATAGCTGTAAAAGGAGGAAGAACTGTAAGAGCTACTCAATCATTATACAAATAATTGATGTTTGATGGTTGTATAGACTTGATGATTCAGGCTTAGTCAGATTTAACTTCCATTACAGTCGAGTACTGTCTGTTGCTATTACCAAATTCTACACTTTCTCAGTAAGACTCAACTTCTATTACAGTCGAGTACTGTCTGTTGCTATTACCAAATTCTACACTTTCTCAGTAAGACTCAACTTCTATTACAGTCGAGTACTGTCTATTGCTATTACCAAATTCTACACTTTCTCAGTAAGACTCAACTTCTATTACAGTCGAGTACTGTCTGTTGCTATTACCAAATTCTACACTTTCTCAGTAAGACTCAACTTCTATTACAGTTGAGTACTGTCTATTGCTATTACCAAATTCTACACTTTCTCAGTAAGACTCAACTTCTATTACAGTCAAGTACCGTCTGTTGCTATTACCAAATTCTACACTTTCTCAGTAACACTCAACTTCTATTACAGTTGAATATTATCGTTTGCCATTACCAAACTCTACAAGACCGACGCATCACAATAGATTTAGAATATTGTCTAACCTTTGCAGGTGAGTAAGCATTCAGCATTCTGATTTTGTCATCAGTTAATTCAAAGAAATGTTCACATTGTTAAATTGTTTCTTTTTTGGAAAATGTCAACTGGGTGCATCAACACAAGCTTGAAAACTCTGAAAGTATTTGAGAGGAATGTAAAAGACATGACTATAAAACCAATATATTTACTATCATTCAGATGCCAATATTTTACAAGCAGCTTTATCTTGACATTCCTGATTAAATTCAGATTTCTAATTATACCAAAGAAGGAAAAGACTTCAAGATCAGATAGAGGCTATATGTTCATGAATCTAGCAGTATCATACAGTGATAGAAGACTAAGAAAACCTGATTATATCTTGAGGTATTACCGGGATGCTCTAGGTTAGTAATAATGATGTTTCAGCTCCAAACCACACATGACCCTGTAGTCATCATCTGGCGAAGGCTTTGTTGTATGTACTGCTGCTGTTTTCTTATATAAACATATTCATATATGCAAAAATAGAATTGTAGTGCTGATAATTGATGCCTAAGCTTTGTATAGCAGTGAGCATGTTAGATTGGTGAATGTTTGTATCTTACTTTTTTGACATTCTTATACATAATTTCCTGTTGAAGTTACAAGGTTTTATCACTAATGTCAGCAAACAAGAATAAATTTGGATTGTCAACAAGACAAAAGTGGGAATATATAGATAAATTTCAAGACCAAATAGAAACAACATCTGTATGTTTCTGGCTATCCATGATGGTAAACCAACAAATCTTAGTAATGATGTTTCAACTCCAAAAGCATGCCTGATATCCAGGTTGCCATCTGATGAAGTGTTTGTTGAAAATACTGTTTCTGTTTTTGCAGCAGTTGTTTTTAAATTATTATCATCATTATTATTATCATTATTTAAACAGCTTCATATATTTTTGATGCGCCATTCAATATGAAATAATTTATTTTGACCCTTTCAGTTTTTGACTTCTCGCCATAAATGTGGTTACAAATTGAAGATTATGTTTGGTTATCACTGACACTCATTAAAGAACATAGCATTTGGTTATGGCAACATTTCTGGCATTTCGCCTTTATGTTGTACAGATATTAGGATAAGTGAATTGATAGTTATAGATCAACTTGAATATCAAAGTAAGTCCTTTTTCTTATTTAAATATATGGTTAGTTTTTCTTCAGTTTTAGCATGCATGTGAGTACCACACAATTGCTAATGAAAAACACTAATGGAATTGCTTTATAGTTGTGTGTTTTATTTCTGCTGATTGATAAAAATTGAGTCGATTTTGTTCACTTTCAATCTCTTAACTCACTCTAATGGCATTATAATTATATGAATGTAAAAAAAAAGAAAGTTATATTTGAAACTATAATACTAGCTGGATTTATCTCAAAGCATGACATTCTATATTAGTATAGTATGCCAGCTAAAAAAAAGAGAGTTAAATTTCTGATATAGATCAAGATATTTTCTTATTTTATATGCATGTAGTGGAAGGATTATTTGTCCTGGTTTTGAAATAAAACTTCATTCCTTAAAGTTAATTTTGGTATGGAACCAGATCAAATCAGCATTTGAAACTTAAACCTCTTAGCATTGAATCCTCTTCTATTGTAGCCAAACAAACAAGCACACTTAGTGAATTATGTTATTGCTCTTAATAAGTTTTCCCATAAGAGGGTCAAAAGATAAAAGATTTTCATTCACCTAAAACTCAAGTTATTTTCTTAAATAGCCTCATCAGGTCTAAACTCTTATACAAATGTCATACATGGCACCAAACGATTCAGAAAATCTAAACTGTCAAGTGTATACAACTGCTTTCTCAGATCAATGATCAAAAATGGCTTCAAGTGAAAAAAGCCTGTAGGTAATAATGGACTATCTTTCTTCAAACCTTATAGACTGGCATTACAGACTCACAAACAAAGAACTGTACTGAATAACAGAAACCACCTCAGTTGTGGACTTTCAACAACAACAACAACTAAAATGGATAGCACATGTAACTTGAAAAGAAAATAATGCAAGATGTTAACATTCCACACTACTTTCAACAAAAATTTAGGAAGGAAGCCTCTATGAATGTTGTTGGCTACTAGACAATAGCTTAGTGGATTAAAGTGTTGGTTCATGAATACAGTGACACAATAATTGTGAGTTCAATCTCTGCACCAGGCAGTGTGTTCTTGGTCTCAGTGTAAATAGGTGAGCAATAACTGATTAGTACTAAAAATGAGAACTAGACGATATCCATAGACATAGGCAGTGGCACGAGAACAGTCTCCATAGATTTAATAAAGGATTCAGTTCAGAAATTGCCTGTAGGTTACCCAGATTGATATACACCTGATGTAGGCCAAAGGGCACAACAGTTGAAACATTGTGATAGCAACCACAAAGATGACAACAATAGTCTGAATATAAATAGTGCAAATAACTACCTTCTTTGCCAATGCATTGAATTCACTGGTGAATATTAATCACAAAGACTGAACATTATACAGTGGAATTTTCAGATTTAACTACATGTTGGCTTTCTGACCTATTGATGCGCTTATATATATATATATATATATATATATATATATATATATATATATATATAATGGAAAGAGCTATAGACATTGTGAACATACAAAATTAAAACTACATGGTAATTGTCAGTTTCATACCTCAAGCAATCTTCAGTCCATACCTCATCTACAGGTTTGTGATGGAATGAGGTTGAGAACATTGGCAGAAATTGAATTCAACATTATGAAGGAGTAAATTTAAAAATGGAGGGATATTTTATGTCTTTTCATATAACAAATAACATGGTTCACAAAAAAAGAGAACATATACTAGTGTGTACACATGTAGCTTGGAAGAGTAAGAAAAATATTTAAAGGATAGTGGTATGTTAAATATTGATCAGAATCTGACAGAATAATAGGATAATGAACAAATAGGAAATGTTTAAAAAATCTAACATGTTTCACTTTTATTAAAGCTTCATCAGAAAATGACATATGGAGAAAAAGGAACAAAGAGAAAAAATTCTGGTATTTTAAAGTTTTGCTTGTTTTTTATTGGTGAAGCACACTTCTCGTGCATTTGTCATATAGGTGTGTATAATTAGATCCTATCAAATTTGAATAAGAAAGTAAGAGCATTCAGATGCCATTACTCAGCTAAGTGCAGTAGTTATGGAAGAGTGGTTTGCTCAAGTGCTTATTCATCGACTCTTCTTCTCAGCTCTTGCAGCATGTTCGTAATGAAAGAATTTGTGAAGATACCTAGCAATGTGGCATAGAATAGGGTAAAGGTGAATTCAGGTCCTCCCCAAGAACATTCAAGTAGAATGGGGCTCACTAATTCCATTATGTAGACCAACTTCTGTCTCTGTTAATGTAAATTATTGTTATTCTTTACAAATTACTGGTATTGGGTCACTGGTATTTATTGTATCTTTGATCTGTTAATTGAGAAATGAATTATATGATGTTTAAATAAACAAATCCACATATATACATAAATATTTCTCGAAGTATTGTAGTGTATTATAACTGACTTTTACCAATAATAATAATAATGATAATAATAATAATAATAATAATAATACCAATATAGACTTATAGTATTAATATAGACTAACCAACACACTTATAAATATATACCAATAATAATACTTTGGTACCCAGTACCAATCTTATTGCTTTATTGCTGACAGCAGGATGAGCAAATTACAAATCTAAATGTTTTGTTGATTTAAAATATTGAAATATATTCACTTGAAATGTGGAAAGAGTCATAAAAATGACATCAAAGGGTCTGAGACTTTTCTATTAGCCAAACAAAAAGGAGAATTAGTCCGAGTGACAAAGATGCCCATTTCTATTTCATTAAAATTCTGCTTGTATGTACGTTTACATGTGTATATGTATATTCTAATTTAATGACAGAGCTAAAGATATTTTTCCAAAATTTAAAAAATTTTTTTGAATAATTCTCTTTAAAAAAATATTCTTACAGTCCCAAAATATGTTTTGACTTTAAATAACCTACAAAAGGTTGATAAGCCATAAAAAACAAATCAATCAAATCAAATCATAAGAAAGGTTTGTGAAGATAAAAAATACTCTCTCTTTGTCCAAACAAAACCAGAAATCCTATCCATGAACTGGTATAGACTCCCCCTCATCTGTATCATTTATTTAATTTTGTTTCCATTAGAGAACTGAATTAATTTCATCTTACCTTCATCTTTTTGTCCCTGAGATATTTCCTGTTTACCAAACTCCACAACCAATTAAGAAACAATTCCTTTAAAGTAAGCTAAAATTTTTTGAATATTTTTTCATTTAGTTTAGTGCTTGCTGTTGCAATTACTACTGTAAAGTTTGTATGTTCTTAAGAATTTGCATTCTCTAGAAATGGTAGCCAGCACGGATTTAATACGTCATAGACTGGAATTTGCAAATTAGTGCCAAGTATTTTTATTTTTGCTGCTGCTCCTATAACGAGAAATGGCTTATAAACTAACAGCAATGAAAGCTTGTAAAACTCTATCACTGGTCAGGTTGGTAAATATCTTGCAAAGTTGTTTGCTGCATCAGCCTTCCAAAGATCCTGTTAATGTATTTCATTTATTACAAATACTTAGAATGCACACAGATAAAAGTTCTTCAAATTCTAAGCTCATTAGCTTTGTTTTCTTTTGACAATTGAGATCTTGAGTTGGTATAACACAATTAATATTGTCTATACTTTTGAGAAGAGTCCTTATCATTTCAACAGTTGGTATTATTGAATTCATTCTTTGTGTTTTTTATTTATTTTTTAAGATATCAGATTTTACTATGCAAATTAATTCTCTTGCATTAAAACTCGTATTATAATCAACTAAGTTCAAATTCCAGTCAGGCTCATTACATTCACTTATATGCAAATACCCTTGGGTATAAATCCACCTCCCCCAACTATGGGTTAAATAGTAGGACTTGTATCTAGAAATATCATTGTTAATTCAAAAGAATTGTTCATGTAATATCAACTTGCAAAAAAGAATTATTCTTATAATCCAAAATATGTTTTGACTTTAAATAATCCACAAAGTGTTGATAAGCTGTCAAAAACAAATCAATCAATATAACCAACTGATGGTGGTAAAATTTCCAGGATATATTTATATTGATATGATAAATAGACTATGTGAATTTCAGTTGATAATATCTGTTTTTATTAGAAATATTTACAATCACTTATTTGATGATGTGAGATTTTATTATGCAGCTCTAGGGTTGTTCATAATTTTGTAAATAAATATTATATATATAGTTATTGATATTTAGTTGTTAATTTCATATATATATATATATATATATATATATATATATATATATATATATATATATATATATATCTATATATATATAATTATGATCAGTTAAAAGTAAAATATAAGCTCAAATGAAAAACAAGATATTATAATTTTCTTAAGTGATAGGAAAGTAACAGTGGAAATTGCAAAGCCATCAAATGGAGATCATAAAGGTATTAAAAAAAATGAAATCGCAAACTCTGGCAATAGAAGAAAAAAAAAACTATCTTTAAGAATATCACAAAGAAATGTGAAAAATTTTAAAAGGACAATAAGCAAGAAAATTGGATTGATCGACAAGAAAATATTTGAAGAATTGTAAAAATAAACAGAGAGAAAAAATGCAGAATATATTAAAAACATTGGTTTAAGACATAAAAAGCAACTGAACTGCCACCTTAAGTAAACATCACAAAGAGAAATCTGTAAGTTGGTAAATAAAGTACATAGAAACTGACAGCACAACAGTAATTTTTAGGGATGAATGTAGAGCTTTATTAAAAGGGTCTGATGCAGTGCTGGATTTACATATGGGCTAGTATGGGTTGCAGCCCAGGGAGATAAAACTATTCAGTGAATAGATTTGTCAGGAGCCGAGTGAATTTGAATACTAGACTTTCAGTGTAATACAGAATTTCATCCTTGATACATTTCTGTAGGATGTAAAGTTTGGATACAAAATATCATGAAGTTGCTAATGAAATAAATTGAAAGAGTTCCAAAATTTTAGTTGAAGTGTTACATGTTTTACCTCCAAATAGCATCATCTAAAAATATATCTTTTTTTATAGGCAAAAAGGGGTAAATGTGCATAATGAAGGGACACCCAAAGTCTATTACCCCAGTGACCTCTTAATGCCTCAGTCCAGTCTTGATCTAATGGTTCTGCTAGAGGTTGGCTACTTTATGCAAATAGTCAATGACATGATTAAAATACAATAGGAGTGGTGCAGTAATATTCTGGGCAGTCAAATTATAGATCCCTTCAAATTTGATAATTCTATGAAGATAAATGTTGAGAATTTCTTGGACAAAATAATTTTTGAGTGGTATATGTTACAACCAAGAACATTCAAGCTAAAGAGTTGATTCATTCAAGACAATGCTTCTTCACATTTTGCATAACTGACTGTTGCTCACCTTGTCAAAAAAAAGTGTGGTCCATCATTAAAATAGATATATATGAGAAAGGTAAACAATGTTCAAGCCAAGACGATCTCTGGAAAGTAATAATAATTTCTACAAGTCCTATTAAAGTTGAAATAGAAAATTTAAAATCAAGGGTTGAAAGACTGATGAAGGTTATGGAATAAAAAACCTATATTAACATGCAAAATAATAAATATGAGAATTTCTAGATACTCTTGCCATAGGTAGCTCCAGTCTATGAGAATTCAAACCCTTTTTAAGAATAGGGCAAAAAGGGCTCTTTAGCCTTGGTAAGATAAACAGTTTAGGAGAAAGATAACTCTGAATTCAGAACCTGTCTGACCCGTAATGGGATCTGTCAGGCTATCTTGTCCTAGAGATACTCAGTACAGGAGATGTGGTGCTTCAAGGACCCTAATGGGTTATAGCACTCAAGATTATGATGAATAAAAATATAGATTTGCTTAATAAAATCTTATTAAAATTTGTAATAAAGATAGATATTATAAACTAAAACTCACATGATACATTGCTTATATAAATATATCCTGAAAATTTTACTGTCATTGTTTGGTTAATAGCAATATTATTATGAAAAAAATTGACTTGAATATAATAAAATCTGACATCACACATAGCCTATGTTTCCTTATGAATTGTACACTTGAAAAGATTGTAAAATAGATTTGCTGAAGTATTGTAATGACAGAAGCAATACAAAGAATACGATCAATGCTTCAAAGAGCTTTTGCAACACAAGTAATATTTAAGATGGATTACATAATAAAATATTCTGGAATATTTATAGAATGCATTGCTTAGTTCCAATTTGACTACAAAATTATGATTTTCAGTCATCAAATGCATTAAATATTGTTAGTTTCATTTTGATTTAGTAAAACTTCTCTGTGGATTGACTTAAAGGAAAGAGCTATTTAAATAAAATTAGCAAATTACAGAGTTTGCCTTCAATAAAAAAATGTATAAGACATCATGACATGCATTCTGTACATTTTGAACTCTCAAATGTTCAGCTTTTGTGCCTAATTAAATCTTTCTTTTTTGGAAAAGTGTGATCATTAGAGTCTAGAAAATCTGGTATATATATATATATATATATATATAATAACTGGCTGGGTACCTCTCCATGGTGTAATCTCTGGAAAGCTTGTCTTGCTAGATCAATTACGACAGAGTAGTGAGTTCAATCCTCATTGGGTGCCCCATATTTTCGGCCTTGTGCCACATCTAAGCTGCACTTAGAAAATCACAATATATAATATCTGGCCACACGTATTCGAGGATACCAATCTTCTAGGGCAGCTAGCCAATCCCTATTGCAGACTCTCGCTCAGGCACATTTGTGTTTGCTCAACACCCACAGAGCCCGCCTGTGGCTTATACTACAACTATGCTGAGCAGACCTTAGTTACAGTTTCTGGGAGAGAGTGTGTTATCTAGCATGATCAACAATTTGAACAAGGCCAGCATGATAAAGACCTCAGCCACAATAACTTGTGGCTTCATGCTAGCACAGCTATCAACAACACACAAGAGTTCTGTCTACCCAATTTCACTCACAAGGCTTGGGTCAACCCACAGTATGGTTTTCAGGCACTTTCCAAAGGTGGGATTGACCTTGATCCAGTCCGATAACATCAGGAAGTCTTCTTTCTGACAAATCAACCATGGTGAGATTCGAACTTGAGTCTCATAGTCAGAAAGTGAACATTCTAACTACTCGGCCACATGCCCATAAATATATATATATATATATATATATATATATATATATATATATATATATATATATATACGCACACAGACACACAAAAAAAAAATTATCAAGAACTGTTTGAAGTAATATATATTAACAAGAACCATTTAAGTATATATAGAAAAGAACATTCGGACAATTTTTATATAATTTATCCTCTGAAAAGAAAAACTTTATTAGATCGCATGAGAAATTACATAAAAAACTAAATAAAAGCACCTTGTCAGTCGTTTTTAATGAAATGTGCTTGAAAGAAGGATTGCTGCCTAAATACACAAATATATATATATATATATATATATATATATATATATATATATATATATATATAATACTTCAAATGTTATAGTGGATACTATTTATTTGAAATAGATACACTATTTTATTTATTAAACAGCTTTCACTGCATTTCTTTTGGCTGCACATTGGAGAGATGTTAGTAACAAAAAATGCAAATGTTTTCCTTGAATGTGCAGGCCAATATAGTTTATAAATTAAAATGGTGCATCTTTTTCAAATACAGAGTATCCACTATAATAACATTTGAAGTGATAAAAATGTCAGATTAAAAATAAATCTATTAATTCTTATATGTGTGTGTGCATGTGTGTGTGTAGCTTGACCAAAGAGATTCATGAGATGGTGTGAATAAAATAATACCACATATTTAGTTACATGATATGATTGAATGAAGACATTACATGTTCTTACTTGGTCCCATGATTAATAATAAGTCATGAATCACATGACTAATTAAGAGTAATGTCATGGTGAATATGGATAACATATATAAATTGACTAGCAGGCATTCATGTTCAGACAAGAAGAAGCAAAAAGAGCAGCATTCATATTGGTGATAGGAGAACATTCACGCAATATTTGCTTGTCTCTTTCTTTAAATGCTTGGTGCTTTAAGGCATGAGTGTAGTGCTTGAAGCATAGTGACAGAAATGATCAAACCACTTCACAAAATAAAGCTTATCTCTTATTGATCCAGGCAATGTGAAATAAGAAAGCCTTGTGCTTTGTTCGATCAAAATGATTTTAAACAAGAAACCTCATCCATTCTTTGATTTCTCCTTCTCCAAACAAAATCAAGAGCTTTCAGAGTACAATGCAGTTGCAAAGTTACTTAAATATGGATGTAATTTTCTAACAGCATATATAAACAACAATCTCTCTCTCTCTCTCTATATATATATATATATACACACATACACACACACACTACAATTCAAAAGTTTGAAGCCACCCCCAGATTTATTATGGAATGAACTTGATAGAAGAGAGAAAAAAAATGAAAAAGAGCTCTTAGAGTCAATGAAAAAAGAATGAAATCAAATATCAACCTTATAATTTGAGAAACTTTTGCAATGAATGCCAAAGATTTCTGCTGCAGTAATCAAGGATATTTTGACAAGAGCAAAATTTAATCATAGAAAGCTTTTTTTCTTTTTGTCATAATAAAATTTCTAAAAAAAAATCATGTTTCGCTTTTCTTAACCATGCATAATAAGTTTCTCTTATTTAAAGTACAAAACAATAACATTTGGGGCCAATTTAAAAAATCACCAGAGGTGGCCTCAAACTTTTGAACTGCAGTGTGTGTGTGCGTGTATATATATATATATATATATATATATATATATATATATATATTAATTCTTGCCTCAAATCTGAGCTAAGCAATGTTTTCTATAAATATTCCAGAGAATGAATGTCTTTATTATGCAATCCATCTTAAATATTATTGGTGATGCAAGAGCTCTTTGAATTATTGATTACATTCTTTGTGCTGTTGTGTCTCTTGTTCAGCAAATCCATTCTACATTTTTTTCAAGGGCACAATTTATAAGGAAAAAAAAGGCTATGCACAATGTTAGATCTTATTATACAAGCCAATTTTTTACAATCTTCTTCAGGATGTAGGCAATCATGGCTCTCCACAATTTACTATCCTTTATAGCTCTTAATAAATTTTGTCTTTTTGTTATCTCTCCTAAACCTTGTTCCACCATGCTGAGCTTGCAAAGTAGATTATGCATTGTTTTCCTCTATCTCTCTTTCCTTTAATCACTTCTTCATTATGTGCCCTAAAAAATTAAACTCACTTTTTCTGATGTTATATATAAGTATGCTTTTTGTTTCCATTTTCTCTAAAACTATGTTGTTGCTCACATATTCAGTACATGGTATTCTCAGTATCCTTCTGTAGAACCACATTTCTGTTGTTTCAAATCACTTCTTCATCTGGGAGGAGATTGTCTAGCATTCACTGTCATATAGGAGGACTGATATTACATAGAAATTTAGTTTTCTGTTCTTTGTTTCTAAAAAAAATCTTACATTTCTTGATACTTAGCCTTTGGAAGTTATCTTTCACTATCCTAATGTGCCTTTGGATTTCAGTGTCACACTCTCTGTTCTCTGTTAAAATACTTCCCAGATATTTAAATTGTTTCGTTTTGGTATCCTTAATTTGTCATTTGTATGCTGGGCTGTTCCTTTATCTAACAACCATGCATTCTCTCATTTTGCAGTTACTGTTTAATCCTTTCTTTTGCTTTCCTTCACTAGGAGTTTCCTTTCTTTGTCTGCTATCAACACTGTGTCATCTACATATCTGATGTTGTTAAAGATTGTGGTTGCTAATAATAAATCCTAGTAGGACTTATTTCTCTCAGAATCACCTCAATGTATAGGTTAAATAACTCTGCTGAGAAGACACACCATTGTCTTACACCCCTTTCTATTTTTGTCTATTTACTGAATTCATTTTCTACCCATATGCAAGTGGTTTGCTGCTAGTATAGGTTCTGTATTATTCTAATATTCTTCCCATATATGTCAAGGTTACCTAGCAGTTCCAACAGTTCATTGTAGCATACTTTATCAAATGCTTTTGCATAATCTATAAAACATAGATATACAACCTTTTGCATTTGTATTGCTCTTTCTGATATCATTCTGAGCATAAATATTGCATTCCTTTTTCCAGTGAAAATTGCTAACAACCACCTAATGTTGGCAAAAGTTTCAGGATATACTTCTATAATTATAACTTCTTGTAATATTGGCATGAGAAGACAATCTTAGTGTGTGATACAATTAGGAAGAGCTTGACAATTGTACAAGTCAACATAACCAAGCTTTGTTCAGCTACTGATCACACCAGATTGTATACTCTCACTCCTATAAACTTTAACTAAGGTCTCTACAGCATGTCTCCACTGCAGTATCACATATAGGTTGGTTCACTGGGTGTTGAAGAATTACAAAATGCGCCTGAGTAGACACCATAGTCTCCTGAAACTGACAGATGCCTACATAATATATATTATGTGGACAAAGGAATTGATGGTGCATGATGACTGTCAATTTCACACTTCACTGTCATCTTCAGACCACAGGCCATATATACATATTAGTTGTGCTTTTGCAGCTACTCTTTGTGAGATTATGAACAACATACAAGAAAGTGTTTCAGAGAAGACAGTTGAAAGCAGGAGTAAAGTGAAGTAACTTTTTCCTTTGGCCAAATTCATAAATCTTTTGTTAGTACTTTATATATAGTTAAGTATATATATTTATATAGATGGTGTAAATGAATATTCATTTTCTGTTTTTAAACTGTTCTGACTCTTAAACTATTTAGATCTGATGTACATGAAACCAGAATTAAAATCAAGGAAACTGTAGATTTTAGAAGTTCATTTTCTTTACTCCATTGCACTATGCAGTCATTTCTTTGTTTGAGAGATTTGCATACACCATGAAATGATATTGAGAGATTTGCATAAAACGGGGAATGGTATCGAGAGATTTGCATATACCGCAAAATTATATTGAAAGATTTGCATATGTTGTGAAAAGGAATTGTGAGATTTGCATATACTGTAAAATGGTAGTGAGAGATTTGCATATTCTATGAAATCATATTGAGAGAGAGGCATATGCCATGAAATGGCATTGAGAGATTTGCATATGTCATAAAATGGTACCGAGAGATTTGTATATGCTGTTAACAGTTATTAGTGAAATTGTTAAATCAGTTTGATAGGTTTAAATATTATTTAGGTAATCATTTATTTCATATACAGCATTAGGAAAAAAGAAAATAATACTGAACTGTTATGTAATATCAGTCCTCATTGTAGTAAATGCTGGACAATCTCCTCACAGATGAAGAAGTGACTTGAAGCAACAGAAATGTGGTTCTACAGAAGGATGCTGAAAATACCATGTACTGAACATGCGAGCAATGACAAAGTTTTAGAGAAAATGGAAACAAAAAGGACACATGTTTAACATCAGAAAGAGAGAGTTGGAATTTCTAGGGCACATAATGAAGAAAGAGGACTTGGAAAATTTGATACTCACTGAATAGATTGATGGCATGAGGGATAGAGGAAAACAATGTATAACCTACCTAGCAAGTTTGAGTAAATGGATGGTGAAACAAAGTTTAGGAGAGATAACAAGAAGACAAAATTTATTAAGAGCTACAAAGGACAGAAAACTGTGGAGAGCCATGATCACTGATGGCCTGAAAAGATACAGCGCAGAGATTTTCAAAATATACTATTAAAAATATCAACATCAATTATCCCTTTACTCCTAAACTGTTAGCTAAATGTCCAGGTTTTTACCTCTTTAAGGGCTGAAAATGGCTTTATTTGAAAAAATTAAGTAAAAAATTTTAAAAGCCATAAAAACTGTTTATTTATAAAACTCATAAATGACTAGATCTGATATAAATAATAAAATGATTATTTTGCAAAAAGCTTAATTTTTAAAGCTGAATCTGGAAATATAGTCATCTTCATTAAGCAAAAACTGCTAAGTTGGACAAGATTGATAAAACCACATTCCAGGGGTTATCCCATTGCACTTGAAGTTGAAGTCAATCCCTCATAATTCCAGCATCCAATGAGGAAGTGTCAATGCAGATGAGAAATTTTTGCTATTAATTTCATGTTTACTTTAAACTCAGCTATGCCCTATATTCAATTCAAATAGTTATACTGATAAATACCAAATCACATTTATTATGTGTAGCTTTACTGGGTCATACTTTCCAGACAGTACCTCTCCTGTTACACTTAAAAGGGAAGAGACATCCCGATGGAGAAGTGTTGAGGGAGCCAATCAGTTTTGCTACCAATCCCATGTGTGTATGGAATTCCTGCTTTAAATACAGTGTTGTGCCATATTCCACTTGTGTGGGTGTGATGATAAATACCAAACTGCACTTGTTTGATGTCACAGTTTTTTATTTTTGTAATATTTGCACATATACACATGCACACAACTGTATTATATCATACATTACCGGTGATGGTTCATAGGGCATGTCATAAGTCTGAGTGGTCGTTAAACAAGTAAGTCAGTAAGTGAGGAGAGGCTGTATTGGTTGTTTATATTTATGTCTACAAGCTGTTAATTGTTTCAGGGATAGGTAAATACTGGTTGTTTATATTTGAATCAATAAGCATTTACTTGATAGATGGCCCATTTTGGGGCAGGTCTTATCCCTCTGTAGAGGATACAGTTGGAGTATTCTAGATTCTGACAAGAGTATTATATTTTCATGATATCAAGGATATACAACACCTTCAATAATGTGGCACTACTGCCTCTGTTCCCACGGCTCTAATAACATAATAAAGAAAAAGTTTAAATGGAACGAAAACTCAATAATTTTGCTTTAATTTGCATAATCCTTACATTTTGTTCAAAACAGGAAGGTACAATGAACAAAAGAAAAATCCAACTTGATAACTTTGAAAGACAATGATTGATGATGATTTATAACTTTGCATAATCCTTACATACTATATTAGTATAGCTCCTCGCTTATCAACCAGTTTGTTTATTGACCCGGTCATTTAAATGGAACCTGGTCATTAAGTGAGGAGAGGTTATATTTACCTATCCTTGAACCAAATAAAAGCTTATAAATTCAAATATAAATTACCAATATTTACCATACCCAAACAAATTAAATGATTATAGATTAAAAAATAATTTTAAAAAATAAAAGAAAGACTGATTTTAATATAAGGTAACCCAACAAGGATTGACATTTTTTACTGATAGTTCATCCAATAAAAGGCCCACGGGACACTCAAGGTAGAGTGCTACTGAATGATGTTGTAAGAGAGGATGAAGTAAGAGTATTATGAGAATGAGTAGGATAGATATTGGTTGACCCTGAACTTAAAGAGATCAAGATTGTAGTTGTCACAGAAGCATTCTCTGAGTTTGTAACAGTGGTGGTGGTGGGGAGAAGCTGTCTGAGTGGAATTTGCTTTTAATCAACGAAACATGAAGAGAACAAGGATAGTTTGCCACCATGAACATGGCATAGTGGGTTCTTGTTGTGAAAGTCCAAACTGGTGGCATTAAGTAATGTAACTTGTTTGAACATCTGCCATTATAATAGCAATTGTAGTCAACCAACCTACCCTAATCTAACACAGACAAGCAAGCTTATATATTTAAATAATTTTTAGTGTTTCACGTAAACATGCACACAAACTTTCAGCTTTATTTATCTATATAAATATAGATATATTTATCTAATTTATAAGTTTCTACCTGTTTAAGACATTTTCAAGTCATCTGGGTGCATTGATAGGATATGCAAGTAACTCAGGAGAAACATTTGTCAATACTTGTCTCCCCTATTTACCTCATGTTTTGATATTTTGGGTATTTTAGACTTCTTGCTTTGTCCACCTTAAATAACAGAAAATATTCTTCTTCTACTTCTTATATGTGCCAAGTCTCCTCAGGACATTGATGATCACAGCTCTCCACAATTTCCTGTCCTTTGTAGCTCTTAATAAAATTTGTCTTTTTGTTATCTCTCGTAAGCCTTGTTCTGCCATCCATTTATTCAAACTCACTAGGTTGGTTATGTGTTGTTTTTCTCTATCCCCCTTCAATTTGTCTTGTGAGTATCAAATTTTCCAATTCATCTTTCCTGTTTCTTAATACTTTGTTTAGCTTTTGAAAGGCATCTTTCATTATCCCAGTGCACCTTCAGATTTCAGTGTCGCACTTTCCATTCTCTGTTAAAACACTTCCCAGATATTTAAATTGTTGTACTTGTTTGATTTTGGTATCTCCAATTTGTAATTTGCTTGCTAGGCTGTTCCTTTTGCTAACAACTATACATTCTGTCTTCTTGCAAAAAAATAGGGTGCAACATTTTAATCCTCTTATGAGTTTATATAAGATGTGCAATTGATTGATTTGTTTTTTTATAGTTTACCAACATTTTTCAGGTTATTTAAAGTCAGAAAATATTTTTAGGTTGAAGGAATTTTTTGAAGACAATAATGATTTTATTGATATAATTGCAACTGATTAATCCATAACTGGGTGAGAAGAGTATTTGCACATAAGTGAATGTAATGAACCTAACTGGATTTGGAACTTGGCCCTCCATTTTCGAATTACACTACTCACACATCCAAGCTTACAGCACCTGATATTTCCAAGTGGTCATCCATCTAGACATTAACCAGGCTTGATATTGCTTAACTTTGGTGATCGTATGAGAACTAGTGTTTCAACAGTTATTGGAGTGAGAGATGAAACTGATATACTGAGTTCCAATTCTGGCTTAGCCTGTTGTGTTCACTTTTGCACAAATGCCCTTGGGAAAGACATGAATCCATCTCTTCTCCAATTAGCTATGGATTAAATAGCAGGGTTCCTTAGAAATTATATAAACTGACATTCCTGTAATCTTTTCCATTGTCAGATATTTTGACAAAAATATTTTTGTCTCTGGTTGAAGAAAAGCTTGTATGATTGAGCACTTGGGAAAACCACTCTCCCATAGCTACTACCAAGAAAGTGATATCTATAAATTGTTTTGCATATTGTTATTTCTGACAGGGGCCAGAAAACATGTACATGCTAAGTTATGCTTAGAAAATCACCAGAAGGTAGATGTATGTAAATAGATATGATTCATTGATTTGGTTTTATCATCCTTTTTGTGGTTATCTAAGGCCAAAACATTTTTGGATTGTAAGAAATTTTTTGATGCAAGTTTTTCTTTTTAACCTATACCTGAAAGATATATGTATTTTATTATTATTAATTTTTCATAGAAATCATAGTGAAATATATCAACTCATTTTACCAAATTTGTATCTGCCATGGTTCATACATAAACCACTTATTTTGTATTTGCCAGATATGAACCAAGCATGTAACCATATATATGTGTGTGTATGTGTAAATATATAGCATCATATACATGGTGACACATGAATATATGCCAAGATTTAGTTGTGCTAAATTTATGATGGTAAGTTTTTGCTTAAATATTAAAAATTCTTACTCCAGAAAAAAGTCATATACACTATATGTAGAAAGAGGTTTTGAAATATTTATATGACCAGATAAATTTCTTCCACTACGGCTTGTATTTTGCTTTTAGTATCTATTTTTAATGAACCTGATACAAATCTTTATAGAAATAAGCTATTGCAAAAGAATTTTAGGCAGAATCACTAACAGAGATTGTTATAAAATTGTTGGACAGTCATTTCTGTATCATGTCTTGGTGCTTTAAAGAGCTAAAATAATTTATCCTCTCAAAGTATTACTCGCTGTTGAAAGAATTCACTTGACTCTGCTCAGAAAATTGAACAGCACCAGATAACTTTCAGGAGGTACAACATTGAAACAAAAAATGTATTCTTAAATGAAAGATGCACACACATATCATTTTTTTTTATTATCCCCCCTCATTTTCTGTTTCTATGCCCCTTCATTTTATAACAGTAGCAAGACCTGTTAATATGACTGATAAAACATGAATGGTTTGTACACTTTACAAAAGAAAACACAAAAGTGTGACCAATAATTTTGGGCAATTATAACCACACATACAAACCAAGTGTAGTATGAACTGTTAATACTATCTTTTGTAAATAGTAGTGTTTATGGGCTAGTGTGCTAGATACTAAGGAGACTACTTGAGATGAGATAGTGGAAACCAGATCTTAGGATAAGTCATTTTTTTTTTTTAAATACCCAAACTCTTGGTAATGGTAATATTAGCTATTTCCTTATGAGGAAACTGTAGTGAACACATAAATGAATGACCTTGAAAACAAACCCATATCATGTGTGCCATTTTCCAAGGAAGAAGGAAAAAGGGTAAAAGCCAGCCAGAAAAAGAATACAAGAAGAAATGCTTACCTGAGTAAACAACATTCCACGGCCTGCATAAACTCTCATTGTCAACATGAGTCTCAAAGGATATGTAAATTCTGAATGAGATTTTTGTTGCACTATGCAAATTAGGTTCTATAAAACAGTTAACAATTGCAATTGGGGAGTTTGTCTATGAGTCATTGAGTGGAGGATGAGTTCTTGAGACTGATGGATTAAATTTTATCCCACACATAAAATTTTACTAATTCTGATATTTAGCATTCATTGACTGAGCAGCCAGTGCTACCTTTGGTTAAAATTTATAAAATCATTCTATTAAAATATTTTTCAGGAAAATAAGTTTCTCAAGTTCAGTAACTGTTATCAATCTCTCCAGTATTGATGGGGATTTTCTTCTTAAGCTTTTGTTTAGTGCGAAAATCTTGATTATGACATTATTTTCTCTTTGAGTTACATGTGATATCCAATTTCGTGGCTACTGTTGTTGAAAATCCTCAAGTGATGTAGTTTCTGTTATTTGATCTAGTCCTTTGAGATTCTGTAGCACTAGTCCACTAAATATGAGAGAAGGCTGATCCTCACTAAAACCCACAGGTTTAATTTGGTCAAAGCCAGTTTTAATCATTGATCTGAGAAAGTTGTATACAGCTGAATTTAGATATTTCTGAATGAATTGGATGCCATGTATGACATCCATATGAAAGTCTTGATCTGACAATGATATTTAAGAACATGACATGAGTTTTTAGGTTAATGTTTTAGTTTTGTGGTACTTTGTGTTGTGCGAAACTACCCCTAGTACAGCTTATTCCATGTTTAATTTCCTTATCATTTATACTAAATTTATTATAGCTAATATATACATCCAAATTTGAAGTGTTTAGCATTTACTAATTCCATATCCTTAATTTTACGATGGATTCAATGTATTTGTTGTCACTGCTTTCATTCCAAATCATAGTTTCTGTTTTAGAAAGGTTTAACTTATATATATATATATATATATACAGACAAAACTCTCATCAGCAGACTAATAGGGGGGATTTGTGGTCCATTAAAGCCAATTGTCTGTAGATGTGAAGGTTTTATTTTTGAGTTATAAAACCACTATAGTAACTACCAATAGCTATGATCATAATGCAACTACTATAAACATGTATGTATGGCATAAATATATACTTAACAGATATATTAATCAAAATAACAAAAATAATAATTTTCACACAGCTACTTTCTCATGCACGTGCTAATGTATCATGCATTATATACTATAGACTTGTCTTTGTTTACAATTGAAAGGCCAGTCACCACTGCCAAGCGGACACTTTGAGAACTAATACAAGTCATTCTGCTAAGCCTG
>OZ038482.1:104320448-104372948 GCA_964036315.1 Acanthosepion esculentum | reverse complement strand
GTTGTATATATATATATATATGGTTTAAGTTGTATATATATATATATATATATATATATATATATATATATATATGGATGGTTTAAGTTGTATATATATATATATATATATATATATATGGTTTAAGTTTTTATATATATATATATATATATATATATACATATATATGGTTTAAGTTGTATATATATATATATATATATATATGGTTTAAGTTGTATATATATATATATATATATATATATATATATATGGTTTAAGTTGTATATATATATATATATATATATATATATATATATATATATATATGGTTTAAGTTGTATATATATATATATATATATATATATATATATGCTTTAAGTTGTATATATATATATATATATATATATGGTTTAAGTTGTATATGTATATATATATATATATATATATATATATATATATGGTTTAAGTTGTGTATATATATATATATATGTTTTAAGTTGTATATATATATATATATATATATATATATATGGTTTAAGTTGTATATATATATATATATATATATATATATGGTTTAAGTTGTATATATATATATATATATATATATGGTTTAAGTTGTATATATATATATATATATATATATATATATATGGTTTAAGTTGTATATATATATATATATATATATATATATATATATGGTTTAAGTTGTATATATATATATATATATATATATATGGTTTAAGTTGTATATATATATATATATGGTTTAAGTTGTATATATATATATATATATATATATATGGTTTAAGTTGTATATATATATATATATATATATATATATATATATATGGTTTAAGTTGTATATATATATATATATGGTTTAAGTTGTATATATATATATATATATATGGTTTAAGTTGTATATATATATATATATATATGGTTTAAGTTGTATATATATATATATATATATATGGTTTAAGTTGTATATATATATATATATATATATATATATATATATATATATATATATATATATATATATGGTTTAAGTTGTATATATATATATATATATATGGTTTAAGTTGTATATATATATATATATATATGGTTTAAGTTGTATATATATATATATATATATATATATATATATATGGTTTAAGTTGTATATATATAGTGTATTGGGGCAGCAGATCATGATTCAAACATATTGTTGTTCAATATAACAGACAATGAATGTCTACTATGTTTGATCATGAGCTGTTCTAAACTTCATATAGTTGCTTTCATTTTGGGAGAAAATAAAGACAAAACTGTCCAACATTTTGATGTTTTTTAATTATGCTATTCCTTGATCTAAGCT
The DNA here is from genome assembly GCA_964036315.1 of Acanthosepion esculentum. NCBI lineage: Eukaryota > Metazoa > Mollusca > Cephalopoda > Sepiida > Sepiidae > Acanthosepion > Acanthosepion esculentum. Next base: position 104,371,606 of record OZ038482.1, on the reverse strand, counting down.
TTCAGCTAACGAGCCATCTTCAGAGTGGATATATGTACATTTAAACAAAGGTATTCACCATCATAGATGATATTCTGTTATATTGACATAGAAGATTGCTATGCAATGATAACAGTCATAGTATTGGAGATGCAGGTAATGTATGAATTAGTGAAGTGGTTCTATGACATTGTACCACATAAGAGAACAAAATATTAACAACAGGACCATAGGTTTAGATGCAGTGTAATGTGTTGTGACTTGTTTGAAATGTAATTTTGTTGAGTATGGGTTGCTTAGTTTTAATGTAGATGGCCTCCAATATCTGAAGGTTCTTTTTACTGCGTGTATGTGTGAGTATTATTGTGTTATCAACTAATACCTGTCTAATATTATGTACATGGCTATGTTTTTCTAAGAAATGTTGTTTAATAGAACTAAGTTCAGAAAGGTGACAGGAAAGTCTATGGGAGAGCATGGTTGTAGTAAAACCAATATATGTAATAGGTTTATTATTACTATCAGAGATACAATCTCTGAACGAGCATATAAATTGATACACTACATTGTTTTTTTGTAGAGGATTTAGTTGTGTGGTTGTAGGGTTATTAGAGACTATGAGGTGAATTGTTTTAAATTTTCTATAATATATGATGAGTTTAATTTGTTTATTATTATTAATGGGTTTAACATTTCTACTTATTATGTTTTTGAGTGTTGTTTTATCATGTTTGTAATTATTATGCATTTGGTTACAATAGTATAAGTTAATAGTATTATGTTTATTTTGACGTACACTATTATGGTTACAATTATTATTAATATTATCAATTTTGTTAGTGGTATTATTAAGTTTACTGAGATACATTTTAATTTGTTGATCAATGATGGAATTAGGGAATCCATTAACAAGTGTTTGTTTAATGTTATGTAATTCTTTATAGAATATGGTTTTGGAAGAAGATATCATTTGTGTGTGTTGGATTAAGTTTTTGCCTGATTTTTCAATTTCCCCTTGTGTTACAGCCTTAAGGTATCCCTGAAGAAGGCCGGCATGTACAACAGCCAAAACACCATGAATATGGTGATAAAGATGAGGACAACAGTCCAACCAATGTAAATAGTGTATTCACATTATTCACAAAACACCAACTAGCAGTTTTCATACATCTCTTTTTTTCAAGTCTAACAAAATCTTCTCCTGTGCTATATCAGTGGATTATTTTTAAATATTCATTTGGCTATTTCTTTGTTTCAAATCTGTTCAATCAGGCTTATCAAAATCTATTTTCAGTACCCAGTTTTATTCAACCCAGAGAGAAATATGAAATCTAATAAGTTCTCTGGTTACTGTTGAATATTTTTCTTTGATTGATTTTTTTTCTCCAATCTAGATTACTCAAGCAAGGGTGAATTACTTTATACAACTGTTTGAAATGGTTAACAATGCAGGTACTAGTTGTGAAAATGTTGCATGAAGCAAACAAAGACTTGGCAAAATTGAAATCCAAGAAAGCTGACTTAGTTGCATATTCTGATGCTATTTATGCCAATCTGAAAAATGGGACTTCCTAGGGTGATATGATTACTTTTATTTGAAGTGAGAACAAGAATGTAGTATCGATCAATTGGCAGTCTAAAAGTTGGATAGAGTAACCAAATATCCTTTGGTATCAAAGATTTTAGTATTGAGTGAGAATGAAGACATTGGATTTTTAATTGCTTCTTTGGTACAAGAGATTTTTGGACTGAACATATTACCAACAGTTCAATGTTATACAGACAATGCATCACTAATAAATGTTTTAGGAACCTCAAGAATTGTTAATGACAAAGATTAAGAGAGACAACATCAGAGGTTGAAGTGAAAGTGGGTGGACAGTAAACTTCAGTTTACAGTTTCCTTAACAAAGAGTGGTACCTCTAAATTGCAATTGCTACAAGTAGTTGAAACCTCAAATCTTAAAAAAACTTAATAAATAATTTATTTCTCAACTTTAACAACTTTACAGATGTTGATATTTTAGTAGGTACCACCAAAAAAAAAGAAAAAACTGCTTAATGTTTAAAATGAATTTTTAAAAATAATATAGCTTTCTTGAAGCTTTTGTTTTAGTTTTAATTTCAAGCAAATAGATTAAATTGAATCCCCAATAAGCAAAATAATTTGCTATATTTCAAAAACTAATTTAAAACTATTTTAAATTGACTGGAAGGAGTTTTTTTTTTTGCTAAAATTGTTGATTAATGCCCTTTTTAGTTGTCTTTCATTGCAATGTAATTCTCTTTATTAAAAAATAAAATATACTTTCCTGAAACTTTATTTGAGGAATATTAGCTGATTTAAAGTACAATTAATCTGATTTGAAACAACTATTATTTACTTTAAGTTTAAAATATCATAAAAATGCATTTTTTAACCTCACAGTAGCCGTTTATTTAAATCATTTGCGGGTTTGACAGATTGATAGTTATCTAATGCTATTCTGTGGGGGCTTTAAAAAAGTAATTGAATTAACATGAGTGCCTTTTATATATAACTTTTAAGTATTCAATAATTTAAAAAAATATCCTCTGTAATTTAATGTTTTATTGAATTTTAAATATTTTGGACTGTAAATTTACTATAGTTATCACTATTTTCTGATAATGTCATGTATGGTTGACTGTATATAGAAAATTGACTCATTTAGATACATAAAAAAATTCAAAATTCTTTTTAAAATATTGGCATGTGATGATTTGTACTAAGCTTTTCCATTTATGATTAGAAAATATAGTTTTCACTTAATTAATGCAGAATTTTAAAAGATAAAAATTATTTAAAACTTTGGGTATTCTAATTAAAATGTAAAAAGAAATGAAAACAAATCTGATAAAAATTCATTATTCATTGAAAATATTTTTTTCTTAGAATAATAGTGTCCTTAATATATCTTATTTAGAAAAACAGTTAAAAGCTTTTCTAATCAAATAATGTCTTTGTTTGATTGCATTTTTTATTTTATAATTTAAAGCAGGTTTTTGGAAGGGTATCTGTTTGAAAAAACAAAAATCGATGATTTATATTCTCCAAGTCTTGCTTTTAACTAACATAAATATGAAGAGGCAGAAAATTTAATTTCTGGAAATTTCATTCATTAATTAAGTAAGGTGGGTAGAAGATGTAAAAAAAATATTTCTACCAAGATTTTCTAAAAAAAAATGTGTTTTTTTTTTTTTCATGAAAATGTCACTAAAGTTTTCTATGCTAATCTTTGCTGAAGCAAGAAAAACAAGATTTTTAGCAAAATTTCAAACATGCCAGAAAGGATTCAAAAATTTACTAAAATAATCAAAAAATACTTTGGTTTTTCCTCTTAATAGCATAAACATTTTAACAATAAAAGTTTGTTTTTATCAAGTTTGGAGCCTTTTTCATCATGCGATGCTCTTTTTGAGCAAATTTTTAGATGTACCTATATTTTGGTTACTTCCATTTTGAATAAAAAGGAGGGATTATCAAGCCTTGATTGGGAACTGAATGTAGATAGAACAGATTAGCAGCATTTGTTGAGTGAACTCCGGTTACAGACTTGGACATCAGTGATGCAAAAGTTTACTACATTTTTATTCATAAGAATTCATAGCATCATTATTCAGTCACTAAAGAATTTTACTGACATTCTGTTGCCTTTCACCCTCTTTCAAGTGAACTGTGTATTCTATTAGAATAGAATGACTTGAATTTTGATTCACTGAATTCTTTAAGAATTTTTATATCTTAAACTTGTTGGAACTGCTTACCAGACAAGGAGTGTGGCATGGATCAAAACAAGTGATTGTCAGAAAATGACAGGTCTCCGAAATACACTAGATGTGGAAAATCTTCCCATCCCAGCTTCATGGTTTGTTATATAGCATTTACAACTTGTAATATGTTATTTGGTAACAAAATCACTGATCTACTCACTTGATCAGAAAAGAATATTTTCTATTTAAATGCGTCATTCAAATGAGTTGACTGATTCTGCCAGTTCATGTGTTCTTTTTGTTGTATTTTCCTTTAAATTCATCAGTTTCTGAGATCTTCAAGAGTATACTTGAGCCTCCAACTCAATATCTCTTTTTTTTTAATCTTTGATTTGCAACCTTTTTACATGTACTTGCACCTGCAACATCTTTACCATTGGTTTCAATGATCCATTGCCCAGATTCTACTACACTTTCTACCAGTAACAGTAAACACTTAGACTTGTAACAGTAAATATCTTTATTCAGCCATGACTTAAGAATAAATAAATAAAGTAAAATTATCACTTTTTTGCAAGTATGAGTCTCTTAAGGTAGATGGTCATTGATTGAGATTGTTGTAAGGGTGTAAAGAAAGTGCATATCATGAGGATATATAGGATAGATATCAGTTGATCCAAGACTGGAAGAGGCTAAGATTGTAGTTGTCAGGGAAGCCTCTCTCAGGAGTTGGTTTTGCAAAAATGACAGTTCTGGGGAAGAAGCTGTCTGATTGGAACTTCCTCCTTACTAAAGGAACAAAAAGGGAATGAGGATGATTTGAGATTCTGTACATGGTATGTCAGGTATTAGCTGTGAAGGTCTGAACTAGTGGAACTAAAGAACATTTGCTATAGTAATAGCGATAGTGTAGCAATTGCTTTTGCAATCTGTCAAGGCTGAACAGTGAGGATTTGGCAGTACCACCTCAGATATAGCAGAAATATTCTATTTTTAGTCTGATCTGACTCTTAAAAATAGAGCAAGGTCATAGGATTCAGATACTTTCTAAAGTGGGACAAGGAACCAACCATTCTTCCAGTATTTTTAATGATTGACTACTTGACTTAATAACTGAGAAGACTTTTCCTGAGATTTCATAGCTGAAGAGTTTGTGTAGCAACCCCTATGCCACAGCTTATCAAAAGCCTTAGAGACATCTAAGGCACTCACTCTCAAGATGTATTCAAGCATTTCACTGATTTTATCAGCAGTGGATCTAGATGAGTGAAAATCATACTGTTTTTCACTTGGTTATTTCTATTGAAGTGATCAGCAACTTTCTTGTTGATGATATCTTCAAAAAGTGTGTTGATGACACCAAGGAGGCTGATGAGGTGATATTGTGATGAGAATGAGCATTCCCTCACATTCTAGTAAATGGCATTCAGCTGACACTTTCTTGGGAAACATTTCTCCTTCAGACGATGGTTAAACAGCTTTGCCAAAACTGGAGATATCTCTGGACTAAGGTTCTTAAGAACAACCATGAGGATTTTACCTAGATCAGTAGCCTATGTTAAGATTGATGTCAAAGTAAAGACATACTCAGATGTACCATTTCGTAGGACAATCTAAAGATACACCAAACCTAATTGTGCAGACCAGTCAAGATTTTTGATAAGTGTGGAAACTTACTGAACTGAGAGAGAGAGTTATCATAAAACTTGTGCTCCATAAGATGAGGAAAGTCAAGTAAAAGAATAGCCCTTATCATCTAACATGGAGTTAGAGACAAAGTTCATTGCAAAGGGATGAGCCTCATTTGATAAGGATGAGATAACCACGGGGCCATTTATAATGAAATATACTGACTGTTTGCCTGTGTTGACAATTGTGTTTCTAATTTTCCAGGATTTGTGGGATATAGGTTTTTTGTTTTCAACTTTGGCTTGGGCTGTCTGCACATAGCTGCTCTTTGCATTTTTCAGGACTCTTTTGCAATGATTGCATGCTGTTCTGAATGAGGCAAGAATTCTGCTACACCATTCCCTCTGATAGAAATGGTAGCAGTGATTACAGTGATCTATGGCTGTGGCACATTCAGGCATGAACCAAGTCTAGCTATTTGGCTTTTGATGGTATTTTTTGTGAAGGATAAAACTTTTGAAAAAGAATCCATTTAGGGTGGCTGTTTTGGAAAGTTCATTTTTAAAGAAAGCTGAGAGTAGATGCTGCTACAATTTGAAGCTGTCTCAATCAGTGTTAGTATATTAGTAGATTGTTCTATGAAATTGCACATCTGTGGCTGCTTTTGGTTTGGCATCAATCTTGACATATATCAATGTGTGGTCTGAAATGTCCAAGAGTGGAACATTGGTCATGGAATGAGGTGAGGAAAATGTCTAAAAGATTAGCAAGATGCTCAGTTATATAGGGAACATGAGTAGGCTTATCCACAATCTGGGCCAGCTTGTAAGTGATGGAGAAGTCTTGACAATATTTCTCTTCGTCATCACTTATGTTTGAGTGAACTAACCACTCCTTATAGTGAATACTGAAATCACCACAAATATGAATGGTAGCTGAAAGCTGATTGGAGAGGATAACATCAATCTTCCCTGCTCTTCTGTCAAACATTGCAATACCATCATCCTAGAGGTGATAAATAGTGAAGACAATGAACATGTGATGAACAAAGACCATCTAAAAGCACATGAATGGGAAATCAGGGTCCTCTTTTTTGGGGTCTCTGCCACAGGAAGACTCATCCTTTATATAGGCCCCAAACTCATGGCCATGTCAATTTAAATTTTAATCTTTTGTGAGTAGGTGCAAGTAACCCAGGGATTGTGAATTCTTGAACTGAAATATAGTTCAGTCCAGTTTCAGATGTTAACATGAGGTCAGGTTAAACCTCTTTAAGTATAAATATTATATATTCTTCATCTTTTCTTATGCGTTGTGTCAATTCAGGACATGAGTTATCATGGTTCTCCACGTCTTCCTGTCCTTTGTAGCTCTAAGCAACATTTGTCCCCTAACTATCCATTTCAGTCTTTGCACTACCATCCATTTACATAAACTTGTTAGGTTATTCACTTTTTCCTTCTATCCTTTATGCCTGTGAGTGTGTCACTTGAATGTTAAATTCTCTAGACCTAGATAATTTAACACAGGACATATTGAAGGCAAAAGAAACAGGATAAAACAAAGTCTGTAACCTAATAAGTTTGTGTGAATGGATGGCAGAACAGAGACAAAAAGAGATGGTAAAGAGTAAAAAATTGCAGCCACAAAAGAGAGGAAGTCATAGAGAGCCATGATCACCCAAATCCTGGTATATAAAAACACTATCTAGATTGGTGGGACAAGGAACAGGGTAGTTTATGTCTATGCTTTTCTGAATTATATTTATGCAAAAGAATACTTATGACAGCAAAATCAAAAGCTATTTTGTTTCTTTCGCTTCAGTTTTTGGATTGCCTGCAATTAATATGTATAGATAACTTCAACTTGGTCAAGCTGTACAATTCTTGTATGCTACGGCTATGTAATCTATTCCTAAATCAAATTGTTCTCATCATATCAAAGGAAAGAAGAGACCAGAAAAGCTCTGTATCGAGACAGTTTTGTCATTGAAAAGAGATTTCACCATCAAAAGATCAATAACATTTTGGTTCAATGTTTGAAAGTATTATTTTTAACAGAATTTCTTGTACTTAATGAACCTTGGTCAAACAATATCTAACCCTTGTGTTTACAAATATTAATGTCATTAACTCTTATTTGACTACCAAACATTCAGCTTGATCAGTAATTATGTGAGAATATCATTTTCATTTTTTGATCCTCACCAAAAAGTATCTCAGTTTTATGTATGTATATGTTAATAGGATTTTCTACAATAAAACTAATACACACACACACACACACACACACACACACACACACACACATATATATATATATATATATATATATATATAATTTTTATATAGGTTTAATTGATTATTTATTTCTGAATAAATGCTTATATTTTTGACATAAAATCTTTTACATTCTGTAAATATCCATTTAAAAAGATTAACAACTTCCCTGTATCCATTATTTTTTTCATGTTTGAATATGATTCTATGTTTTATTTGACTTGAAAAATTCATTAGAGATAAAGGTTGTTCAAATTAAAAAGCACATATAAATATATATGTTGGTTACTTTTCTTTAAAAATAATTTCTACATAACTACTTATAACTATATTTAAATTTCTTAATTTAACTGCCATAAGTATATTTTAGCAAAAGCCAAATTATCCATAATGTTGTAGTTAAATTTTCCAATCAGTATGTCTGTTAGAGCAAGAAAAAAAAAACTAGAATTTAAAGGAAAGAAATTGAAAAAAAAAATGTATAAGTCATGAAATAAAACTATTCTCATTGTTAACAAATTAATTTTTTTTTTTTACAAAGTCTTTGTTAGTACATTTTATAGTCTTCTACAGGTGATTTTTAACAACTTATTCAGTTGTACTAATTTTTTTCTGTTGTAATAAAACAACTTTCTATAACTTTAATTCATGGTTTTCTTTGTTTTCTTTCTTTTTTTGATTTCATGTCTGCTATGATAAATTTGCTGCAGAAAGGATGGCGTTCTAATTTTTCCATTTCTTTCTCTTTGTATGCAAGCCTCAATTAGTTTTCTGGTCTCTCCCATGAACCACTCTGCATTATGGGATATCATAGAACTAGATCAACAGCAAAAATCCATTACAGACAAATTTACCAAGGAAAGAACCAGATCAATGCCACCCTCCTCTTTCACCCAACAGAAAATGACAAATATGAGAGCAAGAAAAAATACAAAAGTGGATATCAACAATTCATCTTGGATAAAAGCTGTTAATGAAATCAAGCTGTTGACACTTTATCATGATTTTTATTTTAAAAAAACTCATGATACTACTACTACCACCACCAGAACCTCTCAAATGACATTCATCTGTTCCACACAGATGATGCTGTTGTTGTAAATGTGCATGGTTGGTTGGTTAATGTGGCTTGCTGCTATATTCTTTGAAGTGATATATATATATATATATATATATATATATATATATATGCACTAATAGCAAAAATGCATCAATCTTGATGAATACCATATAGAAAAGTAGCATAGTTGTGCTGGTAACATATGCACCATGTTTTGTTTGAATAGTAATAATTATATTGGATTAATAAATGTTTATACCATATTTTTCAGACATCAGTTATAAGAGTCAGTTATCTGGTTCATAAAATTCGTAAGCTGAATAAACTAATGAGTGAGTTATTTCTCTATAAGTAAAATATTTGGTAACATGTAATTGGAAGGACAATAATTGGAGATTATTATTATAATTACACATGAATATACTTTTTCATTTTTTTAAATCATTTTGAATTAATGTCACTAAAATGCAAGGAGTTACTGATATCAAAAAAAAGAGGAGAAAGAACAATAAAATAACAGGATTCAGAGAAACAGAAGATGGTGATTGATGTTGCATTTAAATTTTTGAATATCATAGTTGACAGAAAAGCAAGAAGCCAGAAGAGAGTTCCACAGACAAGAAAAGAAACTAGACAGATTCATCTTTAGATTTTGCCAATAATGTTGAGAAATATAGCAGGAACACCAAACCAGACATCGCAGCTATATTCAGTGTTTGGATGAATGGTAGATTTATAAATGTCCAAGATGGTTTCTGGCAAAAACAGTTGTTAGGCACAACACAGTGAATCAACTTTGCTAGCAGCAGACCTAGCAATAGATTCAATATAATCTTTCCACTTCATGTCAGTGGAAAATGTGAGATCGAGAAGTGAGTTGCTCTCCTGGTGGTTAGCATCAGCCATGCTGATGGAAGGAAAAACTGGTTCTCCGAGATGACTAAAAGATAGTGATTTCATTTTGGCAGCATTAAAATTTACATGCCATTTCTTGCCCCAGTTAATAACACTACTATAATCTATTGAATTAAAAAGTATTAAAGGAAAATTATTATTATAATTATGAAATATGAATACCATGATATAGTGTACAAACAATTTTGATCTAATAATACTAAAAATCATGTCAATATATAGGAGATCTAATATCATTCAATTGTATGGTTGTTACTTTCTGGAAGGTTGAGAGGGTGAAAATTTGGCTTTGTAAAAATATTCAACTTGTCCACAAGGGGAAAAAAAGAAAGGAGATAAGATGTAAATCCAAAATGTTATATTTCAATAATTGCTAATGTGTTTTACAGAAATCATTTCTCTTTTTTAAGTCAGTATATTCTTATGAAGACAATTTTGTACAACAGAAAATAAGCAAGAAAAAGGAAGATTTCTTTGTTACCCCTTACTATATCAACTCAGACTGTTACATCTCTGCTCCTCTCATGCTAGTAGTAGACACAAAATGCACATGAATATTCGACAGAAAAATGCTCAACTCAATTTGTATGTGTTACTTGAAGAGTATGAAATTAATAATAATTTAATAACTATATATGCTAAAAAGCAGACTTTGCAGATTATTAATTTGATGTAGGCTTTAAATGCTGTGTAACTTTTATCTTTCTCCATAAATTATAATTAAATTTTCAGTTGGTATCCACTCAGTAGGGATATGTATCTTGGTACTTTTCAATAAGAAGTCTTCTTTTTTTGAAATTGTTTAATTAATAGAATATGTCCACTATAATTTGAATATCTAATTTCTTTGTTTTATCAAATCATAATCTATAGAGATTTTTTGAAGTTTTTCTTCACAAACATTACAAGTTCACTATAAAATTATAAATCACTTTGTTTAATCTGTAAAACCAAGATAAATTAACATGAAACAAAAATTTAAAATACAGTCATCTTTTTAAAATTAAATAAATATGTAAAATGCCTTGTAAATGAAAAAAAAAATGAAGCTTGGAACAAAGATACAGTTGTTAAGAAATTACAATTCTTTGCAACTTGAGAGTGAAACAAAATACTGAAATGAAGAAACACTTTTTGTAAGCTATTTAAGGAAGACATTTCATTCAGAAATTCCATCACATCTTTATTGTTCACATGAGAGCATTTCATTTCTGCTTGCACAACTGGAACATTCTATTCTACTTTCAAAGAGTCAAATCAACCTCATTTCATCTATATTCAAAATGTACGGTAAAAGTTCAACTTTTTCCCAAAGTTAACATCTTCAAGTCTAGGGTCAATTATTATCTATCCTCCTTATCTTCTCTTATAATCTTCTCTCCCTACCAACTCTTTCATTCATATCAAATGCCTAATTCATCATAACCATTTTATCAGTAACCCTCTACTTTAACTGGCTCTCAAGCCTTGTTTTGGGAAAACTTTAATATATAAAATAAACAAACTTCACACTGTTTTGTAATTGACTTAAACAGCTATTAACACTTGTAACACTCAAACCGATTTCTTACAACAATACCAAATCTTTTGGAAGAATAGTTTTAATGTTTGACCCCATAACAGTAAGCTAATTCATTGTTATTTAAAATAGTGAACTCATTCAATCCTTAAGTGAGCACTCCAAGTTTGGGTATTGTGTTGACAAGGGTTTAAAAGGTCTTCCTTCCTGAAATAGAATCAGCCTAATTTTTGAATTCAGAATCCGTATTGATCTTTGCCTTTGGCAAAAGCACAAACATTCAAGGAGAAGAGAACAAAATATGGTGTCTAATAGCGTCTCAACATATCACATCAGTTGAATTGAAGTGACTTCATTCACCATTTGATAAAGACCCCAGAGAAATCAGAAACAGTTCATCAGTTAAATCAACCATACTGTCAATCAGAAAGGTTAAACACCTTTATTTAATACCACAAACTAGTCTACCATATTTATATAACAATATATAAACATGTAGTGTATATAGACTAGTATATAAACATACACATATTTATATAACAGTAAACTAATCAATGCAGGATGAGGCAAAAGTAGCATACCATAGGAGTTAATTAACCATGTTTTAAATGTTTAATTTATTTTGATAGGTCCTGTTGAGTGGCCACCAATGTTACCAGACCACACACCATTGTATAGGTGGGGGGGTCTTTTGAAATCAGTTGTTTATCAGACACTCCCAAGAAATATTGAGGAACTTAAAGAAGGATTAAATATGAATGCAGTAAAATGAAAGAGGAAACTCTCTGACATATTAATGAATCATGCAGGCACAGAATTGAAATGAGTTTTGACAAAGGAGGACATTTTGGACAGCACATATAACAGATAAATAAAACTTTCATGTGTAATTATACTTTTAATAATTTATCCCTATTGTGCATGACTTTTACTTCACCCTTTATATCTGTGTGTTCATATTGGATTTTTTTTTTTTTTTGCTAAAATGTTCACTCAGTACAAGACCCAAGAGCCACTCAAGGTAGAAGATTACTGAATGAGACTGTTGTATAGATATAAGAGGTGGAAGTAAATGCAGATTATGAGGATATGTAGGTAGATAATGGTTGAACCTAGACTTAAAGAGATTAAGATTGTAATGATTGGGAAATCATCCTGTTGAGAGTTTGTTCCACAAAGTTACTGTTCTTGGGAAGAACCTGTCTAAGTGGAATTTCCTTCTTATCAATGGAATATGAAGGGAATGAGGATGATACAACTCTGTGTATGTGGTATGGTGAGTCCTACCTGTAAAGGTTTGAACTAGTGGAACTAAAGAATGTAGCTCATCTGAACATTTTCCATGGAAATAGCAATAGAATAGCAATTAAGTTGCAATGTTTTGCCTTTGAGAAAGTGGGTGTAAGGCTGAATTAATTCATCACCCACAAGGCCGTTTATATACTTTTCAAATCTGCCAAGGCTGGAAAGTAAGGACTCATATTGGTTATCTTTAGTTGAGATTTCCATTGAGACTTCCTGATATAAACTTCAACATAATGTCACTTATTTTAAAGTATCAAATCACAGACATCATAAAATGAACTGATGATCTCTTTTAAGTTCAATATGTAAGTATTGTCTGTGAAAATTGTGTATATCACTGTCCTGTTTATTATTTGAGTGTTATCTATTTTTATTTGATGTGATTTGCTCTAATAAAACTACTTTGGAATTAATGACTCAGGTTTATTTTGAAGCTGCCTATTACCCAGCCAAGACCAAATTGTTTCATCTATTTCCTTTGACACTCTCTCCTGAATTTTGCATGTTCTTGTTTTTCCCTCCAATTTGCTTCAAGGAAAGAAACTGAAATCACTTTTTAAAATATATTATTTATATGTAAATGCTTTCTGAGAATTTTCTAGCAACATTTAGTCTTAAAAATTATTTTTTATAATTAGTTTGTGTATTAAATTTTATATTAGAAATATGGTCATGTGAAAATCTCAAACATCTAAAGTTCAAGTTTCCAGACAGAAGATAGGAATTCAGAAGCTTAAAATAAATAAATAAGAACGAGATAATGAAAGAATTAACAATTAACTTGCAACTAACTTGGTGAGTCAGGAATAGTTTATAAAGCACCAAAGTTTCTCCCATAATACAAAAAGTTGATTAGTGAAAATTATATTAGAAAATGCACCAGAGCTGCAAGGTGAAATTATTTGGTTCTGTTGATTCTGTGGATTGAAGGAAGAGGTGAAGCACAAGGTTTGGTTTGGTTTGGTTTGTGGCATATCAACCCATTGGGTCATTTAATGTTTTTTCTTAACAAAGCCTTGTATTTAAACAGTAAAAAAAATTATTTTAAATAGTAAGACTGCTGTTATTTTTATATTTTTTTAATTATAATTTTTAAATCAGTTTAATTTCTTTTAGAAACTGGAATATGTAAAGTGAATCAGTATTTTGAAAACAGTTCTTTTAAGTTTGTTGTTTGGTAGTATTTTAAGTAGACTGAATTAAAATTAGTTTGTCAGTATGTGTTTTATGGTGAATGGCTCTTGGCATGCCACACATACTGGAGGATCTTAGCTTTTTAGGATATACAAATGTGTTATGGTAGTATGTCCAATATGAAGCCTGAATATAATCACTTCTCTTCTAGTTTGGTGTTTCTGATGTCATTTTCCTTTTGTACAATTTGTTGTTTGGGCAGGAGTTCCATAGATTCTGCCACTCCTCCCTCATATATTTATTGATTGTTGGTTTCACATCTGTATATGGGATTTTGGTATTTAAGGGGTCTGATGTGTTTCTTATAGTAGAAGCTTTTCTTGCTGTAGAATTTGCTCGATCATTTCCTGTGATACCAATATGATTTGGTATCCAGCAGAAGACAATACTTCTATTTAATCTATTGATCCTGTTGAGTAGCTTAATATGGATTTGACATTTTTTTAATTTTTTTTTTAGTGCTGTGATCACTGACATGAAGTCAATGTATATAATAAATTTTTTATGCTTACTTGAATTTACGATGTTGAGGGCCAAGTTGATAGCTGCGACCTCTACACTAAATATGGAAGATTTGTCTAGAAGTGGTTTCATTATTTTTTATATATGGCAGACTGCTGCACATCCAACTTTATCATCATCTTTAGATCCATCTATATAGATGGACAGGTGAATAAAAAGGAGCTATGATTCAACTACTAAAGGTTGTTCATGTTGATTGCCCCATCTTCACAGATGACTGCCATCTTGCCCGTCAACACCTACATTCAATCTAAATCATTGTTTCCTCTCGAATGACTTCAAAGATGGCTCCTCAAACCAGCAGCTGATTTGAAAGGCCTATAGCACAGATGAGATGTGCTCCAGAGTCTTCACAGGGTTAAGTAGATGTTGCTGTGGTAGGTCATCCTTGTGCACAACCATATGCCTCATAAATCCAGATGTTGATTCACATACTTCCCTGCACACACATGTAGTATCATCGGGTCATGAAGGTAACACAGAATGAGGTCGTCTCTCATATGATTTCAGATGATTAACATACCCAGCTTTTGACAGTAGGATACGACCATGTCTCATATTTCCAGCTTGCAGTGCTGTCAAACAAGCTCCTGGTAATACTTTTCCTCAAATCCCTTTTAAGCATGTGTTAAATTCTTTTCCTCTGCTGACTTACATCCTTCTACAAAAGCCCTGTGCCACTTATTGCGATCACTAGCAATGCTTTCCCAGTCATCCACTCCCACCCTAAGCTCTTTCAAGTTATTCTTCACACAGTCCTTAAATTTCTTTTTTGGCTTATGCTGAGGGTGCTTACCATTTGCAAGCTCACCATAAAATAACTGCTTGGGCAACCTACTGTCATCCATGCATACTACATGTCCAGCCCATCTTATCTGGTTTTTAATCAGTAAGTTTTCTATGCTTGGACAGCAGGTTGTACATACCTACCTATACTATAGGCCAAAAGTTTGGGGAACACTCTCTGGATTTCAAAGAATTGTCTAAAAATTGGAGGTTGTGTGCCATTTTCAAAATTAATTTACTAGCTGACTTAAGGCTGAGAGAGACTTCCTGTATGGTTTTATCATATATTCAATAATAATAATGAAATTGACACATTACTGCATAAAGTTTCCTTAGAATTTTATTTATTATAAATTCTACTTTACTAGCTAATGGTAATTCAAAAGCTGGTGTATTTTAAATTTTAGGTAAAACCCTCTCTAAAAAATTGGATGTTATGTAATAATAGGTTAATTAGTTTCAGCAACCTATCTTAGTCAGAGAATTAAACTAAAGAAAAGAAACTTACTAATTAATAAATCCTCAAGCTTTTGACTTATAGCATTGAATTTGTAGGTCTGATGAATTGGATTGTAATTATGATTCCAATGTAATAAATTATAACCATGGAATATTAGTATTTAAGCCTTTTTATTATATTTTTACTCTGTCCTGGAGATTGAGTTCTACCTGGATTCTATCCTCTTGGAATTTTTTATATATATATATGTATGTATGTATGTATATATGTATACTGACCACTAATATTATCTATCTATCTATCTATCTATCTATCTATATATATATATATATATATATATATATATATATATATAATGTGTGTGCGTGTGTGTGCATAGAATCTGAAAAAAAGTGGAGAAATGAGACAGTGGAAAGTTTTCTTTCATTATAACCTGAACTTGTCAACACAGAAATGCAAAACATGTTGTCATTAAAAACCTTTTCCACTTTCTCTCATTTTGCACCCCCTATATATATATATATATATATATATATATATATATATTATATATTATGTCATTCACAGACAGTACTGTTTCGCTGTATCACAGCTCCTCAGTGCAACTAGACTTCCGAATGCCTCAAGCCAGGATTGAAACACAACTAATTTGGTGTCAGCCAGAGCTATCTTCACTCGGTAGAGTTACACAACTAAATCTAGCATATTGTTTTTACAAATGTAAACAAATGCCAATCAACCAAAGTGCTCCATTCATTTTACTGAAGAGCTTTGCATTAGTGCAGCAACTAATTCAAATGCATTTGTAGGAATACAGAAGGCGATTATATCCCGCTTATGGTGATAAATCACATGAGTCACATGATGGCTGCTTAGTGATCAATCAATACAGTGATGAAAGTAGCAGTCAATTTCAGTTTGTTTACAGTAGCTAAACTGTAAGGTTGCTTTCTTTAAACTTCTCCTCCCCTATGGCCTGGACAGAGGCCAAATCTGCCTCCCACACAGTTTACAAGTCCATGGTGCGGTTTCCCTTTGGGTATATATCTTAACCAGATATAAAAAGAAACTCCAGATTGTAGTCCTCAATTTGGGAAAATCCAAGACTTGCTGTTTCCCATTCTGGGAATATGTCCTCGCTTGGGACATAGATGAATCTGGAGTCCTAAACATGGCTTCTCCAGACACAGGAGTATCTGCATATTATATGTAAGACCCTTCTTTTTTGTTTCTCCTTACACTATGCTCACATAGTGTAGATATATGTGATATATTATTCTCTGCATGGGATACTTGTATATATAGTTTTGTGTATGTTTTATTAGTATAAAAGTCTCTCTGAGAACAAAGCATGTTTGTCATTCTTTTTCTTTTCATCCATTCTGTTCTGTCTATGAACTACAGTGTTATTATATCACAGATGTAATAATGTCCATAGTGGGAGAAATACAAATGGGAGAATAAATCTTTCTTCCCTAGCTCACTCCAGTTATATATTTCTTATTAATAATAATTGGTACAGGATCTTGGAATTTATATAAATCTGAGCTCTTGGTATATACTTTTATCAGATGTGGTGATGGCAAAAAATTATCATTATTTTATTAAGCTGTATAACTATTGAAGTTTTAAGTTACTTTTCTGTATGCACTGGGTCAATAATTTTGTGGAATTTTTTCAATGCCTCATTTAAAATGTGTGTTATTATGCTACCTTCACCTAGTACTTTTCCACATTTCACATTTTGAAATAATTTGTTCTATCTGTTACATCTCTCATTGGGGAATGTTGGCAGTATTTTTATTTTCAAAGCATGCAGATTTGCATAGTACTACTTGGGTATTTTTGACATCTTGTCTCTACATTCAGGATTTTTCCCCATTACTGTCTTTCAATGCAAGCAAATATTGTTTATCTGTGTAATCTGCACATCAAGCATGTTTTAAGCTTTTTCCTTTTCTGATAGCTTTTCTACTCTTCTGATAGTTTTTTCTACTCTTCTCAAGATTTTGTGTCTAATTTTTTATTGATTAGTTTGTTTAATTCTGCATTTTCAGGTGTATTTCATAATTATATAAAAATCAAATGTTTCCAGCAATACATTTTTGAAAACCAAATGTTTCCAGCAATACATTTTTGAAAACCAAATGTTGCCAGACTCAAAATCATTTTCGGCATAAAATGACCCCTAAGGTTGGAATGCTGTTAAACAAAACAACCAAACCAATCATAATTATAACCATATTTCTCCTCCTTTTTATCAGTTGTAGTGTTGAATTTGACTATTTTAATTTTTTATTGCTATATCCATTTATTTTCCCTGTTAACTCTACTTCTTCCTTATTATAGTTACCAATTTGTTACTCATATTTTCTATGTTAGGACCTCCAATCTGTGGTTAACTGGCTGGTAACCTTTAATGCCTCAAAAACAAAACTGCTCTCTTTTATCTACCACAGAGAACACTCCCTGATTCCCAGTAGAATGTCCGATGCTTAATTCCACGGGAGTGCCTCTCTGTGCCTGTTTGGTCTCACACTGTCCACTGACCTGAGATGGAACAAATACATTGAATCAATAGCTTCATCTACTACAAGGCTAGTTGGTTCTATATGTCGAGCCAGAAAGTTTTTCTCACCTGAGTCCATCCTTCAAATCTATAAATCATCCATTCGCCCTTGCATGAAATACTGCTGCCATATATGGTCTGGAGCCCTCACTGATTGTCTCAAGGTCCTCAACAAATTTTGGAGATGGATATGCAGTGTAATTGGTCCTGATCTGGCAGCTCATCTACAGTCACTTTCTCATAGACATGCCGTTGCTTCCCTCTGTCTTTTCTACAAATACTTTTACGGTAACTGCTCCAAAAAGCTACTTTCACGTGAATTTAAGCATGCTACTAGGTTGGCATCTCAGTCCTGTTAAATGCAGCTGTCTCTTCTACTCCAATAGCTTCATGTCTGTGGAACTCCCTTCCTCTTACTTGCTTCCCTGATAGCTATAATCTTCAATTATTCAAATGCAATGTCAATCAACATATTCAGATGCCTTCATCTAATTCCCCGTCCTTCTCTTCATCCTTTCCTCTATCATGCCTCCCACACTCTGTAACCCCTTGCATGCTAGTGGCACTCCTGCCTTGCTTGGGGTGAAATGCTTAAACAAAAGAAAATTCATTATTCCATGCAGCCTTGAATCTCTTCTTGATTTCTACTTAAAATTCAGTATCATGCTATGCTTTCTGATATTATTAGAATAAGTATTCTTCCTGAGAATCATTTTGTTTAAATCAATTATAAAGTTAAATTTGACTATGCAAGCTAACATTCAAAGAAAACCCACATGATGTCATGATTCAATAAAAAGCAAATTAATTTAAGAAAGACTTTTAAGCATGAGGCTGCTTTATTATATACAGTTATGAAAAGTAATGATGATCTGAATAATATAAGTTTCAAAAACACTCATTTGAAGGTGTAAGAGGTAAACAAAACTGCAAACAGAATTCAGTGGCTCACTGTCAAGCATGATTATTGGCCCCATATAGATCTCATTGGCAGGAGGTTGGTAAAGAGTTTCAATCTTTTGATATTAATCTTCAAGTTGAATCTTGTTGAAGCTCTTTGGAAGTGAATAATGAGATGAGGTCAGCATCATCAGCATAGAGAAGGTCCTGGATAACGTTTTCAAAACATTTTGTGTTGGTGAGAAGACAGGCCAGATTGAAGAGGTTGCCATTCAGCACAGGTATACTCCCTTGTGAGCACAACCCAACATGCAAGTCAGGACTGCAGCAAGGAAGAGTGGAAAAAAGTTTACACCAGGACTCAGCCTTGTTTGACTCTTTGTGAAACCAGAAAGTATATTCAGATCCTCCAATTGATACAGTGGCATTTATACCATCAATCTCCACAAAAATATCTGGGCAGGCATAGAGGCATAGGAGCTTCCATAGCATCTCTCTGTTGACCATGTCAAAAGCCATTGGGAAGTAAAAAAAAAAAATATGTAGAGAGGTCAATGTTGTTCATTGGCCTTTTCTTGCAGTTATCATAATGTAAAGATTATGCCCACAGTGGAATGGTTAGAATGAAATCCCTACTGGCTTTCAGGAAGAACCTCTTCTAATAGATATTTCGGGAGGTGACCATGAAGGATTTTGGCTAACAGTTTACCCCCAATAGCAAGAAGGGAGATTCCACAATGGTTTCCAAAGTTAGCACAAACATCATTTTGTTTGTAGATCATGATGATCCTTGAAAAGTTGGTGCAGTTCTCATTGCTCCTACCACATGTTAATGAAGGCAAGTATCTTGACTTCCATATTGGTATATAAGCTGCCATATAGAAGGACTGATATTACATAAATTTTTAATTATATCATAATGTCCCTTCTAGCATGCAATTCAATGATTTTATTATATATACTTGTATTTCACATTAATTATGTACTCAATGTGCATACATGTGGATATAAACTCAAATATGTCATAAAAATTTACATATTTTAAACAGAAAACACACTTTGATCTTAAAAAAATAAAAAGCAATCAAGATAAATTTCTATTATGTTCCTCTCCAAAATTAACTGGTTTGTTAGTTTTGCAAAGGATATTCAAAGACCTTTTTTGGGCAAAATACTAAAAGCTCTAATCAATTTTGAATTGATTAAGCATCTCACCTCTCAGGATCTTCTTTCAGATAAGTAATATGGCTTTCACTTCTCTAGGTCAACTGTTGATGTGTTAATGGTTATTGCTGAAAGAGTTTATCAAGGTCATGCTGTTGCTTTAGATATTGTACCAAAGGGATATGAAGGTAATGAGAATGATTACATACTATGTACATGGCAGGCGCTAGCTGTAACGGTCTGAACTGGTGGAACTAAGCTCATCTGAACATTTGCCATGAAAATAACAATAGAATAGCAATTGGTGTTTTGTTTTTGGGAAAATGGGCTGTAGGATTGAAAATAATTCCATCACCCACAAGGTTGCATAAATACTTTTGAACTCTGTGAAGTCTGGAAAGTGAGGACTGATATTGGTTATCTATAGTTGGGATGTGTGTGTGTGTGTGGATATTGTTTTACATTACTTCATAATATGAACTTCAATCAATAGCCATTTCTTTTTTTCTAAGTTAAAATATTCTGAAAATATATTAATCTTTTTCTACTGATTATTTTCATTTTTCTTCATAACATAATTTCATATCAATTCCCATGTATACTATATATATATATATATATATATATATATATATATATATATATATATATATAGGAGGCTGGACTACTGTAAACTTTAAACACATCCTTATACCATACAAGGGGCATTCAGATAAATATGATCTTATATTCTTATATATATATATATATATATATTTACACACACTCTATCTCTGATATTGAGCACTTTATCCTATAAATATACCACACTTTAAGACTATATTTCTTCATATATATATATATATATATATATATATATATATATATATATATATATATAGAACATTATATATATATATATATATAGAACATTATATATATATATATATATATATATAGAACATTATATATATATATATAGAACATTATATATATATATATATATAGAACATTATATATATATATATATATATATAGAACATTATATATATATATATAGAACATTATATATATATATATAGAACATTATATATATATATATAGAACATTATATATATATATAGAACATCATATATATATATATAGAACATCATATATATATATATATATATATATATATATATAGAACATCATATATATATATATATATATATAGAACATCATATATATATATATATATATAGAACATCATATATATATATATATATATATATAGAACATTATATATATATATATATATATATATATATATATATATAGAACATTATATATATATATATATATATATATATATATATATATATATAGAACATTATATATATATATATATATATATATATATATAGAACATCATATATATATATATATATATATATATATATAGAACATCATATATATATATATATATATATATATAGAACATCATATATATATATATATATATATATATATAGAACATCATATATATATATATATATATATATATATATAGAACATTATATATATACATATATAGAACATCATATATATATATATATATATATATGTATAGAACATCATATATATATATATATATGTATAGAACATCATATATATATATATATATATATATAGAACATCATATATATATATATATATATATATATATATATATATATATATATATATATATGAAAACCAACTAGTAAAGACTCTTGTCATCCTAATTTCTCTAGCGAATGCCCTCTTAGGTATAAAATAGGTGTTATTATAAATTTCCGCACGCGACCGCATGAGAACTCATCCTCTCGCACGCTTTTCTTTAATGAATTAAAAAATATAAAGCAAACGCTGATTAATAACAGATTTACTAATCAATTGTTGGATTTCCACATTAGGCGTTTCTTGTCCAATGTAACTAATAGCCACGACGAGAATAGAAACATAAACAATAATATTAATATTTTTTATAAAAATCAGATGAACGAAAATTATAAACATGATGAATGCAGAATTAAGAACATTATAAAAAAATGCATAACACCAGTTGACAATAGCAAAAAAATTAGATTAATTATTTATTATAAAAAATTTAAAACCTCTAACCTTATAGTTAAAAATAACAATTCACCTCCTAGAACAAAGTTAAATCGAGCAAATATTATTTACGAATTCAAATGCCTATTAAGGAATTGTATTCCTCAACAATCAACTTTCGTAAATAATTATATAGGCCACACTACAACATGTTTAACATGCAGACTAACTCTACACCTTTCTGACAATAACTCAATTAGATCTCATTTAAATATTCATGGAGACCTACCGGACACTATTCGGAACATACTTGTCGACAACACTAATATAATAGCACAATCCACATGCAAAAAAAAGCTAAAAATAATGGAAGCCTTATTAATAAAAACAAACAAACATTTAATAATATTAACTTTGAACATGGACATAATATCTTGATCGTGTTTTGCAACAAAAAAATGAAACATTTTATAAAACATGCATATAACAAACTATTTCTAATTCTAACAGTTAAAATATAATCCTTGAAAATGGCTAAATGTATAGCTGAAAGCGCTCAGATAAAAGAACATTCAGACAATTTTTATATAATTTATCATCCGAAAAGAAAAACATTATTAGATTGCATGAGAAATTGTATAAAAAACTAAATATAAGCACCTTGTCAGTTGTTTTTAATGAAATGTGCATGAAAGAAGACCTAAATACACAAATATATATATATATATATATATATATATATATATATATATATATAAGAATATAAGAAGATCTTATTTATCTGAATGCCTCTTGTATGGTATAAGGCTGTGTTTAAAGTTTACATTAGTCCAGCCCCATCAGCACTTCCCTTTTGGGGGAATACTTCAGGCATCAGGTAATAATGCTAGCCCCCCTCCGAAAGGAGAAATATTGCTTGGAGAGATGGAACTCCTGGGACTGAGGTTATATTCTTCATTTTATGCCTCAGAGCCCAAAGGCCAAATAGCAGTAAATATATATATCAGATGATATACTGATAAAAAAGAACAAAAGGAGAGAAATTTATTTCAAATTATGGAATCAAATTATTATTGTAATTATCTGTCCTATCATCAAAATAAATTGAGTCATGTTTTCTATGACCAGAAGTAAGTTGCTGAAAGCTTCATACAACCATATGCAATTTTTTTTACTGTTATTATAAAATATACTGCAGCCATACAACACAAATGTTTTATACTCTTAATTGAAAATTTTACTATTACAAGTTAAATGTCATTTAATGGAACAATTATGACATAGGAGACTGAAGTAGTATTTTGGGAAGGGTTACATACCATTGGGGGGTCAATAATTGGAGCTTATTATTGCTACACTTGAAGATTCTTACAAGTAAATTTATTACATATATGTTTTTGAGTATCAAATTAATGCCAAGCAGTTACAAATCATAGATACAAAAGAATTTAATGCAGTGACAGTATATTATAACTTTTTGAATTAAGAATGTATTAATGGAGTAATATTATTGGAAGATATGATATGCAAGTTGATATATCAGACTAATCAGTGAGTAATTGAATGAAAAAATTGGAAAAAGCATCTCATATATAATGGGTTTCATCCTTAGAAGTCTTGTGCTAAGAAATTCCTTCTATGGACAAGATTTATTCTATAGAATTTTTTTCATTCTATCATTCAGTTACCTAATAATATTATTATAATTAAAAAATATGAATACAATAATACAGTGTTCTAACAGCATTGATCTAATAATGCTGAAAATTATATAAGAGATCCTATACCATTCAATTAGGCTTATGACCATATAACATTGAAGCACTGGTTACTGTATGATTACCGAAGTTAAGCAACACCGAGACTGATCAATATCAAGATGGGTGACCACTTGGGAATACCAGTTGCTGTAAGCTAGGATGTGTGGGTGGTATAATGAAAGTTCCAATTTCAGTTGGGTTTGTTATTGGGGTAATTAGTAAGACTTGTATCACTAAATCATTATTATATCCCCCCCCCCGCCAAATTCTTACACTCTAAAAATATTTTCTGGCTTTAAATAACCTGCAAAGGTTTAATAAGTTGCAGAAAATGAATCAATTAATATACTCCTCAATTAACTGGTAGCTGTTATTAGCTTTTATAGATTAATTAATAAGGTACTGTCCAGTTTGAAAAAACTTTCAAAAATAAAGTATAGGGGTTCAATTCTCATAGCTTATTCTTTATTTTTAACCCATGCTGCTTACATGACCTGAGAATTTTGAAAAAAAATGTATCCAAATAAAATGAATTAAAAATTACATAAAGATTAATAACACTGTCAATACTTTATTTAAATTATTTACATGCAGACTATTGTCTTCATCTTTGTATTTGCAGGCAGGTTAGGTTTAAGGCTCCCTCCAAGTTCTCCACTCAGGAATGTCCCATGGGACAATGGCCTAGTGGATTGAAGCATTTGTTCATTAATTTGTATCCTAGTATTTGTGAGTTCAATCCCTTGAACTCTGAGAAAACAGAGTGAACAATAATTGAGCAGTACTAAATAAGAACTAGTCAAGACCTACCTAGATATGGTCAGTAGAATGAGAACAGTCTAAACCTGTAGATTAAAGAAAGGGTTCAGTTTGAAACACTTTGATGGTTAACTAGATTGACAAACACCTGATGAAGGCTGAAGGGCACAATTATTATTTGTGATAATAACAACAGTAGTCTTAATGTAAATAATGTAATGTTAACTCATCCCAAAAATTCAAACAGAAATGTTTTATAAGTTGAAGGGAACCAAAAATCAATATTTATGTGGAGGCCAACTTAGACTAACTACGAATTTCCTGGAGGCACAGTGGAATAATGGATAACGGCTCGGATTGAGGAATTGGAGAGCCGAGTTCGAATTCCAGTCAAATCCACTTACGTGCTAATACCCTTGGGAAAGGTATGAATCCTCTTCTCCCCTTAGCTATGAGTAAATGGCAAGACAGACCGGCTTCTATAGCCTTGGATGGCAAGTGGTCTACCGCAGCAAGAAATGGCAACCTACTGCAGGAAAAAATCTGCTTCATCAGTCATGTATTGACAGATACATGATCACCTAAACGTGTATCACGGAGAGCACATAACTGACTTAACTGATGAGTTCTCTGACAAAATTCTAACCTCAAAATTTATACGTAGATGGATTTTATATATTTATGTATACAACTAGGTGTAACAAAAAAAACAACATACTAATAACCTTTTTATCATTATGACATCCTGTGGGTAAAGAGTGAAAAAAAAGAGAAAGAGTTTGTGCCTTTTCCTTTTATACTACTTTATACAATGCCACCTAGCAGTCATTATAATGGTCACATGACAGACAAGGTGGACTAATCCTACAAACCCACCAAACTTTAATCTCCACGTGAGTACATAATTTATATATGTCACACTGATACAAGACACTGCCAAACTTAAAAGTATGAAATGGTTTCAAAGCAAGGAAAATCTAACAGAATATGAGGTTCTTTATTTCTTCATAGAGTGATTCTGAGAAATATATAAAATGTCCAGAGAGACATGGGAAATACCGGGTAACTTGACACATGAAGAGAGTGAGCAATCTGTTGCAATTCCACAAAATTTTGATAGCACCTTGTTCACTGCTGAGCTGAATTGTTTAATAATTTGTTTATATAGCAGTAAAATTCCCACACTGGTTCTCATGAGATAATTACATTGAGTTTTAAGGTTTTTCAGTTCGAGACATTGCATTCATTTACAATCTTCTCTCTTCCCTTCTCTCTATATACACATACATACTCATATACATGAAAACAATAAGAACATGAACTTAACAAATATATATATATATATATATATATATATATATATATATATATATATATATATATATGTGTGTGTGTGTGTATGAATATATATATGTGTGTGTGTGTGTGTATGAATATATATATGTGTGTGTGTGTGTGTATGAATATATATATGTGTGTGTGTGTGTGTATGAATATATATATGTGTGTGTGTGTGTGTATGAATATATATATGTGTGTGTGTGTGTGTATGAATATATATATATGTGTGTGTGTGTATGAATATATATATATGTGTGTGTGTGTGTATGAATATATATATATGTGTGTGTGTGTGTGTGTGTGTATGAATATATATATATGTGTGTGTGTGTGTATGAATATATATATGTGTGTGTGTGTGTGTGTGTGTATGAATATATATATATATGTGTGTGTGTGTGTATGAATATATATATATATATGTGTGTGTGTGTGTGTGTATGAATATATATATATATATTGTTCATCCTCCACGTGAGAAGTTGACCGTCACTTTGAGTCACTGGTGGGGGGGTGCGGAGATGACTAATGAATCCGATCTTCACCCTGAAAAATCTTTTGCAGTTGTAACATGGGATACTGTGGGCTGAACCAGGCCTGGGAGGCAAAGCCCTCTTGATCTTTCCTTTTCTGCTGTCTCTGTTCTTTGCCCCTGATTCTTTTCTCTTCAAAATCAGATACTCCAGACCTTACAAGAGAGCGCCAAATGGCATGGTCCTCTGCAGACTCTTCCCAGATGGAATGGGGAATGCCACAATGCTTGATAGACTCCTTCAGTATGTCTTTGTAATGTTTCTTAGGTCTGCTGAGTGAGCACTTGCCTGTGGATAGCTCACCATAGAGCAGTCTCTTTGGGAGGCGACAATCATCCATGTGGTGGGCGTGGTCAAGCCCACCAGAGCTGTTAGCACAGCAGGATGGCATGGATGCTCTCCATCCCAGCACACTGGAGCACTTTAGTGTCTGGGACTCTGTCCTGCCATTTGTCATGGAGCAGGGTCCTGAGGCATCTAATGTGGATGGCATCAAGCTGTTTAGCCTGCCAGCTGTAGACTGTCCATGTCTCACACACACAGAGCAGACATTGTAGGACTACTGCTCTATACATTTTGAGCTTAGTGTTAAGGCTCAGTCCTTGTCACTCCCAGACTTTATCCTTCAGTCTACTGAAGGCCACACTGGCTCTTGCAATTTTGTAAGCCACTTCCTCATCGATGTTGGTAGAGCGTGACAGTGCTACCAAGCTAGATGAACTTGTCTACAGCTCCTAGTTTCTAGCATCTACTTGACTACATCATTGTTAGGCAAAGGGACAGGTGGGATGTGAGGGTCACAATGACCATGTGCAGTGCTGAATTCTGGATGGACCACTGTCTGTTGATCTCCAAGATGAACCTCTTTATCACATCACCAAAGAAGCCACAAGGCATCAGAGCGCTCAAGCGATTGAACATCTCAAAGCTAAAGAATGACCTGGTCAAATAAAAACTGATAGAGGAGTTGGACAACAGGCTACCACCACCCAACACAGACCTGCACATTGATGTGGAGACAGAATGGGCTCATTTCTGTGATACTGTTTAGACTGCCACCCTGTAGGTTATGAGACCCATCACCCACATGCACCAGAACTGGTTCGATGACAACAACAGTTGCATCCAGACGCTACTGGAGGAGAAACACCAACTTCACCAACACACACACACACACACAAACGCACACACACACACACATATATTGTCTGTGCATATGGATAACAGATAATAACTGCTTCAAGTGCACACTTGTCTGGAAAAATTATATAGTTGTATACAAACACTTTCTCACATTGATGATTAAAAATGGCTTTAAGCAAATGATGCCTGTAGGTCTTAGTGAGGACCATCCTTCTTTGAACCTTGTGGATTAGCATTACAAAATCACAAAGAACTCTACCAAATAACAGAAACTATAACACTTGAGGAATTTCAACAGCAGCAACAACTAAAATGGATAGTAAAATGTTATGAAGATAGCCCTCATCAATACTAGAAAAATCAATAACAGTTAATGAACTTTTTGCTGAAAATTTTTAAATAGAAAGATTTTATAAATTTCAACCAGCACTAGCACCAGCTGTTCAGTCAATAAATGTTGAATATTTCAATATAAGGAAACAGCTAATATTACCATTACCATTCATACCTAGTTACTTATCTATATAATATATAATGCTTTTTATATCTCGTCCAAAAGATTGACCAATTTTCTTCTTTCCACCTGCACAGGGATAAAGACTTGAGCTCTTGTAAATGTTTCTTCAGGCGAATAAAAAAAGCACAAACAATTAAGAACAAAGAAGAAAAAAAAGATATCACGAAAAATGAAAGAATGAAAAATTGATATTAAATGATGTAGAAATTAGAATGGCCATATATACATACAGAGAGATCCATGACATAATGCCAAGGGATTTGGAATGGGTTATTTATTTACATCATTTTATTCTTGTCTTATTTTGTTTAAGTGTGAAGCCATAACTGTGCATCTGATGCAATGCACAAACTTCGCAGGCAAATATAGAAGTGGTAAATGGAAAAAAATGAAAGATCAATACTGTCTTAAGATGGACCAAAGCTGTATCGACAGAGAAATAATTTTCAAGAGCACACTCTTTGAATTTATTACAACTTTCTCAGTGTTATTTAGACTATATACATGTGGACTATTGTCCTTATTTCTGTTGTTGTTATCACAATAATCCATATATAAATAGTATAAATAATGATAACTCCTCATTCCAGAAATTCAAATGGAAATTTCTTAGCAATATTCTCTCTCTTTTGTTTTACTAATTTATTATTATTATTATTATTATCTAGTTTTCATCTTGTCTATCATTATATTGACCTCATTTTTTTTTGTATTGTCTTTTTTTTTTTTTTTTTTTTTTTTAAACGTATCACCCCAAGCAAGGCCGGTGGCCACTATCACGCATGGGGTTACAGAAGGGTTGGAGGAAGAGCAGATAGGAGTGGTAAAGGAGAGGATGTGGAGAAAGAGAAGGATGGAGGGTCGATCAAGGCAGGGGGGTTACGGAAGATATAGAGCGAGAGCAGATAGGAATGAAAGATGTCAGGAAGTGGAGAAGGGAAGTGGATAGATCAAGGCAATTGGAGATGACGATTGACGCTACACTTAAACCGTTGGAGATTGTATTTGTCAGGGAAACAGTAATAGGGAAGGGAGTTCCATAGGCGAGATGAGCGAGACGTGAAGTTCATATTATATTAATTAGTTTGTTCTTTGATCACTCTCAGGTGACATACACTTTACAAATACATGGTTAGAGCAAGAACCTATTATGTAAGAGATCAGACTTTCAAACTTTTATGCTGAGTCAGTAATACTTTTAGATATTTGCAGAGAAGAAAAAATAATTGTATAAAAGTTAATCTATAATAGATATTCAAAAATCTTCATATTTCCACTTACACATACCAGATTTGTTGAAAGACCGGTGCAACAGACTAAGTAAATAATGGTATCAACTTATATTCTAAATGTTGGACTGCAAACTTTATAGAAGAAAGAAAATTCTAACTTAAAAGGAAATTAGTGAGTACCTCCCACTTTTTTAAGTTAGTCAACTTCCATCCAAAGTCTGGAAGATCTATCTGTAAAAAATACTGACTGAATTATATTTATTGATTTGTTTTGATGCAAGGTACATTTATTCACAGACATAAAAAAAACACTCAAAATTCACACATACAAAAAATATTGTATCTGATGTCAATATAAGACTCACCATTTTTTTTGTAAATATTAGAATTCCATACATTTATAATAAATTGACAATAAGAAAATTGTTTTGAACTGGGCCAATAGGAAAAAGAAGTGGTGGTGTTTTTAACTAATATTTATAGGAAAGCTACTAGAGTATCACTATGCTCTGAGTGTGTGTGTGTGTGTGTGTGTGTGTGTGTGTATATATATATATTTATTCAAAGATCACTACAAAAGTTGCAATTTTGTTTCTATACTTGGAGATATATAATGTGTTTGCGTCTGTGATAGAACAAAGCACATAATGACAAAGACTTTGAGCATGCTGGCCTTATTCCAAAACATTTATCATACCAGATTGTGTACTTACTCCTAAAAACTGTAACTAAGGTCTGCTCAGCTTAGTTGCTGTATAAGCCACAGATGGACCAGGTGTCTGTAATAGAGAATTACTAGCCAACCTGGCAGATGATTGAGCTCGAAATTGAGTATCCAGACATTATATATATATATATATATATATCAAAAAAGTTATTATAATTTATATATCAGTGGTGACTATAAGTCATTGTCGGGCTTATTACAATCTTTAACAAAATAAATATGCTATTGTTGTGTATATATACATATATATATATATATATATATATATATATATAATCATTTATTTAAATATTATAACATAAATATGTTATAAAATCACTACAAAAATAGCCATTTCGTTTCGACACTTCCGTGTCTTTTCAAATATATATATATATATACCCAAGTCTAGGATTGGTGTATTGGTTCAACATCATCACTTGATAAGACCCCAGAGGTGTTGAAACAAAATGGCTATTTTTGTTGTGATTTTATAACATTTTTATGTTATAATTTTTAAATAAACAATTATATATATATATATATATATATATATATATATATATATATATATCAGTGCTGACTCTGGTGGTCAGATTTGTCGGGTTAATCCCGAGTGAGTCAACATTCAACTATATCTATTTAAAAGCAACAAAAATCTTTCATCATCCATTGTTTTCATTCTTGACTTCAGTTGGATCCAAAATTGTTTTAACTCCATGCCTCAAGATATTGGCTGAAATAAATTTCTCTGATATTATTCATAAGAAAAAAAGTAAGTAAAAAAAAAAGAATGAAATAAAATTATCATGGCCAGTCAGGCCATGTGGATCTGAGTCCTCGATTTCACTGTCATGTTTGTCTTGCCTTGACATAACACTTTTGCCTTCATTACTTTCAAGCTTACTGTACATTTCTTCATCACTATTATGTTGCAATTTAACTTGGTCTGTATGCGCTAATATCCCATTACCATTTTTTCTATTATCATAATATTCTGTCCACTTTGCATTGTGATCTTGTCTTTTGTAGATTATATTCACTATTCTTTTTATACCACAGTTTTTCATTGGTGGCATAAAATATGGTCAATGGGGCCCTAATTGGTCAACCCATGAGTGCAGACAGGCTTTTTGATCTTCCAGCATGTGGTATTGTCCTATAGCTTAGCCAAAATCTAGACAGAAATGTTTCTATCTTTTCTTTCCATTGTACACATCTTCAATCTGTTTTTTATAGTTCGCACCATCCTTTCAGCTAATCCATTTCATTTCAGATGGTATGGTGTGATTTTAGATGGTTTGCATCCAATTTTGTTCAACCACTGACATAGTTCTGCATCACCGAACTCTGGGGCGTTGTCATATACTAGTGTTTTCGGAATTCCATTTCTTGAAATTATGATCCTTAACATTTGTTTTACAGTCAAACATCTTTTGTTGGAAGCCTGTATTACTTCTGGCCAGGCTGAATATGAATCTACCAGTATTAGTAATAATCCCACACCATTAACATGGGCATGATCCATGTGTACTCTAACCCAAGATTGGGACTCTTTAGAACATGTATGTGTTTTTGTCTGTCTAAATTTTCTTCTTTCAATGCATGTTTTACACCTTTTTATGTATTCTTCTACATCTGTAGAATAGCCTGACCACCATGCCTCTAGCTTTAATTTCCTTTGGATAGACATTATTCTGCAATGAACATCGTCATGTATACTTTTTATAACTTTGCTCCTTTGCATTGCTGTCAGAATCACTACATCTCCATTACTAATCACACCCAGTTAATTTGTGTCTCCCTTCTTTAAAGTGCCTGTCTATCCATGAGCAATTATTCCACTTATTATGTTTTATCCTGAACAATATACTGTTCAATATGGGATCTTGCTTCATATCCTCAGCTAAATTGTCTATTGACAAAATATCAGTTTCGACCCAGTGTAAGAAAGTATCTTTGAATTTTTCCTCCTCCTTCTCACTTGAAGATGTAATGAACCTCAATCTTGACAAAGCATCTACATGCAGAATGGTATTACTTTTAACATACTCAATATCAAAGTCAAACAGCTTTAATATTAAATCTTTCTTGAATTCTTGAAGACGTTACTTTAGGAAGTTCCTTCCTAGGATTAAATATGAATTCTAAAGGTCTATGTTCAGATCTGAGGAAGAATTTCTTTCCAATCAGAAACTGATGTGCTGATTTGTCATCCATATTATGGTCAATGCTTCTTTCTCAATATTTAAGTAGTTCACTTTGGCTTTTGATAATATTCTTGAAAGATACATAATAGGATGGCTATCCTGAACTAATATTCCTGAAATTGAATGTTCACTTGTGTCACTTATTACTACTATTTCCTTTCTAGGGTTGAGTATTTTTACTAATGCTTTCTTTGCCAAAACAACTTTTAAATTTTCAAATGCCATTTGTTCTTTTTTTCCAAATAAATTCCACATTCTTTTTTCTTAAAGCATCAAAGTTATGTCAATTTGAAGTATCACTTTACATAACATCTGAAGAAATTTACAAGTCCTAAGAAAGATTTCAATTCTTTTTTATTCTTAGGTACTTCAACTTTTAATATTTTGACAATTAATAATTGGTCTGGTGATATGTCTTTGTTAGATATGGAATATCTGAAAAATGATATTTTTTTAGTGTTATGCACACATTTTTTTTCATTAATTGTTAATCCAGCATTTTTTAACTTATTCAAAACCATACTGGTTTTCAATTTTAGTTCTTTGCCATTAGTAGCACCAACACAAATGCCATCCTAATAACATATTGTATTTTTTATATTGCTACCAGTAACTTGCTCTATAGCCCTTTGAAAAATCACACTCACAGTTTTAATTCCATACAGCATTCTTTTCCATCTTAATAAGTCTATTGGCATGTTTATTGTTGTGACTTCTTTAAAGTCTTTATCAATAGGTATTCGATGGTATACCAACTTTAGATCAATTTTAGAGAAGGTTTTCATGGCCACAAGAGAGTTCAAAGCCCATTCTGCATTGGAGATATTTTATGAGTTTGCACATATTTTGTGGTTTACACCTATTTTGTAGTCACCACAAATATGCAGATCCCCATCCTCCTAATTACTAACAGAGAGGCCCATTTGCTCCCACCTGGCAGAACTCATTCAAGTAGATCTTGTTCCAGTAATTTTTTGGGTTTTCAACAACTATTGGTAGTAAATGGACTACCAACTATTGGTAGTAGATGAGACATTTTCCTTTAGTCTTAACTTTGTTTCTTAGTTTTTTAATATTCCAGTTTCTGCTACCTTGACTTTGTTTGCCAATTTTGTCGAATTTATGTTCAATACATCATTTCCTATTTTCCTTTTTACAGTTTGCCATGATAATTTATGATACGTCAAACTTATTTTTTAGTTTCACATAGGCTTCAAAATAACCTAATGTTCTATCATGGATCCATCAAACGCATTCAATTGAACAAGTCTTTTTTTAATCTTGATTTTTCTAATTTTTTCCAGAAATTTCTGGGTATCAACATCACGTCAATTCCTGTATCTAGTTGCATGTCTAATAAAACATTACTGATTTGAATTTTTTAATAGCCCTTTCTCATTTCTTTTTTTAATGAAAAAATGCCCATACTTATTTCCTCTTCATTTTGTTGGACTGTTTCCTTTTGGATTTACACATACATTTAAAATGATTCATTTTGAAACACTTTTCACATATCTTTTTATATGCCAGACATTTTTGTTTTTCTTTTTGATGTTGATAACCACAAAAAGTACACATTATTCTGTCTTTTTTCTTTATCACATATGTGTCCATTTCCTCTACCAAATCCATAACTTTTGTTGTATTAAATTTTCAAATCAATTCTTGTTGCTGAACAAATTCGACACACTGTTCTAGTGACAACTTTCCCAGTTGTAAATGCATTAGAGTCCTTGTCTGATATTCCTCATTTTGAAGGCCATTTACCACTTTCATTTGGATCAAATCATCTTCAATTGACTGATTTTCCCAAATTCTCAAAATTTAGCAGCCTGTTTCAAATGAAGAACATATTCAATAACCGGTTCATTCATTTTTGAGAAATGTTCATGAACGTAGCTCTCTCTGTATTCACTATTTTTTCTTGGGTGCTATATTTCTCACTTTTAGTTGACTTATATCATCAAACATCATTTCCTCCAACTGTTTTGGACATGCTATTGCGGATAATTTTATAACAGCCTCACAACCAGCAGTTGCCAAGAAGAGATCAGTTATCTGGTTTGCTTCCACAACTGATTTCAAATCCTTCATCTTTTTTGTTCTCGTTTTAGCTGCTATAATCCTAAGCCATGCTTGTGCATACTCGTAATTATCTAATGATAATTGTTCCCTCGGTTCATTAGATATCAGCAATGCCATTGTAGTTTAGTGTTACTGAATAACAGGAAGTAGTATGCACTCAGCTGCCCATGGGTAATAGCCATAGCTATTTATAGTCTTTGTGACTTCCTATATAAATGAGTCACCTCAATGGCAAAGGCATTTTTCTATTATATGCTAATAAAATTCTATGGATTTTGAAATTTGAAAAGCCTGAATTGATATCTTTCTTGTTTCTGTCACTAAGAAAACATTCAAGCATTAAAAATATGATAACCTGGTGCATATGAACAAACAAGTAAAATTTCTCAGCCTTATGATTTTCTTTTTTGTTTGTTTTACTGAGAGATATATTGCAATAGATTTTCTTTTCACCAAAGCTATGAATTTCTAGTATAATATATCATTGTTACACATGAGTTGTTGATGATAAAGGTCTACAGACATAGTTTCTCCAGAATCCAGTATTTTCTAGTAGACAGTGTTTGTTATGTTTCATCAGATACATGTCAAAAACCTTCTGTGGATGAAACCCTAGTTTTGGTTTTGAGATCAATTTGGCACTATTTTTAACATTTGTTAACGAACAATGCCCATTTAGAACTTTTCATCCATAATATAGAATGTTGCACTCAGTTTTAATTTCTATTGGGTCTCATGTTTACTTGAGACCTCAAGTGGAACTCATATATCATCAAGATGCACTGGAAAAATGGTTAGCTCATTTTATTCCTCCAGAAAGTATCTGATTCCTTCTACCATGCTCTATTTTTACAAGACTCAGTTTAGACCAAAAATGTATTATTGCTGCTATAGCTGGACTGGAGATGCTCAATCATCACTTTGCAGCTTTGATAAAGTTCAAAATCATATGCAATCTTGTGGGAGAAGACATTTTCCACTCTTCAGCCTGTTTCCCACAGACACAATGTCATAAGCCTATCACTATTTCCATAGTAAATGTTCAGATAAGGTCCATTCTTTAGTTCCATCAGACCTTTACTGCTAGGACACACTATACTACTTTTATGGGGTTGAACAAGTTATTTGTTCTGTAATCAAAATGTAAGGAAAAAAATTCCACTCAGTTTTTTTCCCAAGAACTATCACTTTGTGCAACAGACTGCTTATCTGAGTTTTTTAGTCATGGGTCAATTGTTATTTATCTTACTTATATTCATAATCTTCACTTCAAACCTCTTCTATTCATATCATACACCTCATTCCTCATAACCATTTTAATTGTAACCCTCTACCTTTAGTGACTTTTGAGCCTTGTATTGGGTAAACAAAAGTATAAAAAAAAAAATTCTCTGATGAAAAATTAATTGAGAAATGTATCTCAAATTTTTTCTAATTTGCTGAAGATATTTGAGTATAGTTGAACATCATGCATTGTACTTTGATAAAACTCTGCTTCATGAGATGCTTTTTAAAAATCATAATCCAAAATCTTTGGTGCCTAGAGTTTGGCTAATCAGAACGATTATTGGAATGCATCTAAGTATGTACCCTATGCAAATATTCTTCCTTTTCTATCTTGTATCATTGCCTTTATGGAATTTATACAGCATGCAATGGTAAACATGATACTCAGTAAAGTTTTTGTATCATGTATTATTAAATATTAACATAATATATACATAGCTTAATACAACAAATGTTAAAATAAAACTATTTCTAATTGTTTAATATATAACTCTGATATCATAATAGTTTAACTTCAAATTTGCTTGTTTTAAATGCAGTATTTTTGCATTACATGTGTATATATACTTATATGCATATGCACAAGCATCTATGTTTGCAAATATATATGTGTGTGATTGATTTGTTTTTTATGACTTATCAACCTTTTGCAGGTTATTTGAAGCCATAATATATTTTTAGATTGTAAGAATTCATTGGAGATAATAATGATTTACCACACTTGATTCCGATTTCCAATCCCAAGCTGTTATCCATTACATCAGCTGCACATACAAGCTTACAGCACCTGACATTCTCAAGGGGTAACCCATCTAAGTAGTGACCAGGCTTGATGTTGCTTAATTGGTGTTTGTACAAGAAGCAGCATTTCAATGTCATATAGCCATAAGCCAAATATATGTGTGTGTATGTGCATAGGTGCATGCACACACTCATGCACACACACACACACACACACATATATATTTAGCTGATTGATGTTATATTCAGCATCTCGACTACAGTATTTTGTAGATTAACCTTTTGGTAATTGTTACGTCCACTCATATATATATATATATATATATATATATATTTCTAGAAAGTAACTCATTCAAAAACATTCTACCTCCAAACTGTTCCTATTTCAGATACATAAACTCACTACTAATATATCCACAAAGTACTAATTTAACAGATCTTGTCAACCAAGTTAACAACGTTGAACCTACAATAGACTTCACCTTTGAAATGGAAATCAACGCACTCTTCCCTTCCTAGATATCATGTTACAAAAAACAATAATAAACTTAATTTTGACATTTATAGAAATCCACCAACAAAAATGACATGGTCAGCTTATATTCAAACTACTCCTCTAAAATTAAATCTAGTATAATTATAGATTTCTATTTAAGAGCATTAAGAATTTGCAGCCCTCAATATTTACCCAAAGAAGAAACATACATAGAAAACACATTCAAAAACCTACAATATCCATATCACTTCATCCACAACACAAGAAGAAAGGCATACAAAATATACAACCACAACAAAAATAACAACATCATCCATAATAATGAATTATACAAGAACAGATACATAATACTACTAACCAATTCCATAACATCCACTATCCAGAACAACCTATCCCATCTAAACAACATCCAAATAATCACAACCACTTCCAAAACGATTATGGATATAATCAGATCTAAAAACACCCACAACAATAATATTTCAGAAGCAGGCATATATAAAATAAATTGTCAGAACTATCCCTCACAATACATTGGAACGTCCTGGGTATGACGATAAACTACATCCACGTCCTGGGTATGATGATAAACTACATCCGCGTCCTGGGTATGACAATAAACTACATCCACGTCCTGGGTATGATGATAAAATACATCCGTGTCCTGGGTATGACAATAAACTACATCTGCATCCTGGGTATGACGATAAACTACATCTACGTCCTGGGTATGACGATAAACTACGTCCAACAGCAAGGCCTCTGATAATACGTTTTTGGAAAAATAATGTTGCCAGCTGTACAATTTTGAAAAAATATTACCGGCTATATTTTTTTTTTTTTTAAAGAATAGTGTTGCCGTCTATACGTATTTGAAAAATATTACCAGCTATATGTTTTTTGAAAAAATAATATTACCAGCTATATGTTTTGGGAAAAATAATATTACCAGCTATACATTTTGGAAAAAAATAATATTACCAGCTGTACGTTTTTGAAAAAAAAAAAATATTACCAGCTATACGTTTTGGAAAAATAATATTACCAGCTATACATCTTGGAAAAATAATATGACCAGCTGTATGTTTTGGAAAAATAGTATTACCAACTATACGTTTTTGAAAAAATAATATTACCAGCTATACGTTTTTGAAAAATGATATTACCAGCTATACATTTTTGAGGGAAAAAGATGTTACCAGCTATACATTCTTGAAGAAAAAATATTACCAGAAATAAAACTTTTTTCGACATTAAATGACCCATTGAGGTTGATATGTAAAACAAAACAAACCAAACCAATACATTGGAGACAAATGCAGAAATTTAAAAAATGCATCTATGAACACAAAAGGGGCCTCATAAATAACAATTTGACAAATGCACTGGTCATACATAGAAATAAATTTAACCACAATTTTGATTTAAAAAATTCTAAACGCAGAGGGAAAATCCTTGAGAGTGCTGCTATTGAATATTATCCAAATATTAATCTATGCCCTGTTTTTCCCTAATCTCACTTTTCCTAATAGAATCACTACTCTCCCAAGTCAACATACACAACAAATATATCAAGAAATCAAAAGAAAATGGTTGAAACCATGTTCACAATAATCTAAACAATATTTATACATATGAAAAATTCTCTTCAAACATAAAAAGTAAATGATGTAATTTTTCAGTTGACCCAATGAATATATATGAACATTTCTAAATTCATAACATTTTGTTTTTTGTTTATAAATACTTTGTTCAGATAAATTCATTTTGTTTTTGCCTTGAAAAAGGCAGCAAAGAATGAGATGCATCAACTAAAACTAACATACAGTTTTCCTATTGTCTTTTCCTTTATACATATTGTCTTTTTCAACAGATTAATGCTGATAATTTATATATATATATATATATATATATATATATATATATATATATATATATACTCACATTGTATGCAAAAATATATTCCTATAATAGCTTCATATCTACAAAGCACATACAAATATTTGTTATTTATATAAACAGTGTCTGTACTTACTTATATATAGGATGAATGGAGGGTGCAATAGGTAAATTGTGACCATTTTATATTTTTAATTTCACACATGTGTGTTATTTGTTTTTGATTTTGTTGACTGCACAGTATAGTAGTGTCAGCTGGGCACTGTCTGTGAGAAAAAGAGCACCATGACACAATTCACTCTGCCAGAAATTTAGAAACAGCATGCTGTACTGCTTGGTATTCATGCTGGAAGCTTCAATATGAACATTTCAGAATGTTTGGGTGTCAATCTGAGGACAATGCAGAGGTTTTGGAAAGAGTTGGATGAGTCTAATGGTGATTACAAAGGTGTTTGGAGTGATCACTAGTGTTTGCGCCGTTATGCTTCCATTCATCTTCCCACAGGGTCTCAGACTCAACATGGTGGCCTACATCAAGCGCCTTGAGAAGGTAATGCTGCCCTGGGTCAAGAGAGTGGCTGCTGGAAGACCCTATGACTAGCAACAGGACTCTGCATCATGCTACACAAGCAGGAGAATCCAGTCATGGCTGTCAGACAATTTATGCGACCACATCGCCTCTTAACTCCCCAGACTGCAACCCTGTCGATTATTATGTGTGGGGCACAGTTGAGTGAGAAACCAACAAAACTCCTTGTAACACCAAAGATGAACCGAAGGCAAGAATTATAGCAGCATTCACCAACTTAAACAAAAAAAATATCCAGAAGAGTTACAGGAGATTCTAAAGTTGTCTGGAGGCTGTGGTTGGAGCCCATA
The DNA here is from genome assembly GCA_964036315.1 of Acanthosepion esculentum. Taxonomy (NCBI): domain Eukaryota; kingdom Metazoa; phylum Mollusca; class Cephalopoda; order Sepiida; family Sepiidae; genus Acanthosepion; species Acanthosepion esculentum. The sequence goes on along the minus strand of OZ038482.1, from coordinate 104,331,950 downwards.
GTGATTGTATTGAATAAATTTACTCTTTTGTATTCCAAGATATTTTTGTGTAATTTTGTTAAATATATCTGTTAAAATGAGATGTCAGTGTTATTTTCCTTTTTGCGTAATTTAGATGATAATTTATCTATTGCACTCTGTATGTGGGGATAATTTGATAAAGATCAAACATGGCACTTATCAGATTCGTTACTGCTACAACTTTCAGCATTAGCCAACAGCAGTACTTACAGTGTTTTCAGGGACTATTTCTGTAACTCATGTGATATGAAAGTAGATGTTCACACTGCATGAGCTGATTTGGATTCTTTAATGCAGTTTTTGTTGCAAAATATTTGCCATAAAGAAGATAGAAATAATCAGATATATAAGTGATGATAGCAACAAGTAAAGTAGTAAATGAAAACAATAATTATCTGCTTGTAACTAACTTGTTGTCCATGGATGAATAAGATCTGTCTTAAAGTCTAATATTAAAGTGACTTTCTATCCACTTTACATAACAACTGATATATTTCTTTGTAATATATGAACAAACACTGAAATTTTAGAAAATCAGCTATATTTTCTTTATTAAATACTGATTACTTACAAGTATTTCCCTTTGGAGATAAATCTGTGTCATTTTGGTTTAATCAGGAATACTAAAATATATGTGCAGTTATATTTGTATTTGTCTCATCATTTTCTACTTCGACAAGACAATATCAAAATGACTGAGGCTGAAGCATTACACAGGGTGGCATACGGTTCAGATTTATTCCCAAAACAGAAGAAAAATTATCGATATTTTAGTAACCAGAATTTAAACCTGCTCTATTAGAAGCAGAAAGAGAAACTTGAAATTTCTCAGGAACATAATGAGGAAAGGGGGCTTGGGGAATTTAACACTTAGAGGATATTTTGAAGGCAAGAGAGAGCAAAGCAGTGAATAACCTACCTAATAAGCTTGTGTAAATAGTTGGAGGAGGCATGGTGGAGTAAAGGATAGCGGCTCGGATTGAGGAATCGGGGAGCAAAGTTCAAATTCCAGTCGAATCCATTACATTCACTTATGTGCTAATACCCTTGGGAAAGGTATGAATGCTCTTCTTCTCCCCCCAACTATGGATAAATAGCAGGACAGACCGGGTTCTATAGCCTTGGATGGCAACTGGTCTACTGCAGAAAGAAATGGCAACCTAATATGGGAAAAAATCTGTCTTGTCAGTCATGTATCGAAAGATACATGATCGCTTAAGCGTTTATCCCACATGGTGCATAACTGAACTGAAATAGTTGGCAGGACAGGGATTAGGAGAGATAGCACAAAGACAAACATTATAAAGAGGTACAAAGTATAGAAAGTTGTGGAAAGCCATGATCAGCCACATCCTTAAAAGACACAGTACATAGAAGAAGATTCTTTAGAGACTAAAATTCAAAATATCATTTTTTCTAGTTATTACCTTTTATATTTTATATTTTGCATCTCAGACTTGCAGATTTCTTTTTCTTTTATGTTTTTCTTCTAATCAATTTTTTCACGTGTCTAAACTCTTGTCATCTTCAATAACAAACAAATTTATCAATCTTCCAGTTTTATTACATCCCACCTCACCCAGACAACTCAGTAAATATCTAGAGGTGGGTAAACTCAGACTTTTTATAATTAAGTTGGATTGTTTGTTCTTTATATCATTGACTATATAAATGCATTTGACTATATATAATACATTTTTTCACATTTCTATTCTGTTTATTATATTAATTTATTACTATTTTTTAATTTATTTATATTAATTATATTTATTCTTATTTCTAGTTTCCATGATTTTCTGTTTATTAAATTTTTTTTATTAAGGCCTGAAGTAAAGAAAGTTATTAAACATACTGAGAGTTTTTTTTAAGGAAAGCAAAAAGAAAGTACTAAACATCAATTGCAAGAAGACTGAATGCACGTTTGTTAGCAACAGGAACAATCCATTTAAATTTGTAAATTACAAATTGGAGATACCAAAATGAAACAAGTACAACAATTTAAGTATCTAGGAAGTGTTTTAACAGAGAATGAAAAGTGTCTCACTGAAATTTGAAGGCGCATTAGGATAGCCAAAGTGCATTCCAAAAGCTAAGTAAAGTATTAAGAAATAGAAAAATTCTGTTAGAAACAAAGAAAAATGTACTGAACTGTTACATAATCTCAGTCCTCCCATATGGCAGTGAGTGCTGGACAATTTCCTCATGCATGAAGAAGAGACTTGAAGCATCAGAAAAGTGGTCCTACAGAAGGATGCTGAGAATATCATGGAGTGAACATGTCAGCAACGGTGATGTTTTAGAGTAAATGAAAACAAAAAGGATGCTTAACATCAGAAAGAGAGAGTTGAAATTTCTAAGGTAGATAATGAAGAAAGAGGGCTTGGAAAATTTGATACTCACAGATTGAAGGCAAGAAGGACAGAGGAAAACAATGCATAACCTACTTAGCGAGCTTGAGTAAATGAATGGCAGAACAATGTTTAGGAGAGATAACAAAAAAACAAAATTCATTAAGAACTCTAAAGAACGGGAACTTGTGGAGAGCTATGAAGGGACATGGCATAGAAGAAGAGTGGTGCTTATGAGCACATTCATTTGTATCTCAGATACTGAGGGATTTCCTGGAATTTTCTTAATGTGTATATCAGTATTATTTTTAATCATTCATAGTGCTCCTATTATTATTGGAATTATGGTTGTATTTTTCTTATTTCAGTATTTTCTCATATAAGATCTTAATAGGTTTAGATGCAATGTAATTTTACCTTAAGTGTTCATCACTTTTCAGATTATTCTTGCCATTCCTAAGAGGTTTAATTTCTGCAACAGTTCAAATGGGCAATAAATGCCAGTTTTCTTTTTCTGACTCTATTCTGTCAGTGACCATACCAATTGCACCAATATGTGATAGTCAAAGCAATACCTATAAAAGCTCTAGCAGACATGTGACTATGGTCCCTGACCAAGAGTAGACATGTAGAGACCTAAATTACAATTTAGTCTTTTTAAAAAGAAACTTTTTTTTTTTACTCTTGGATTAACTTAAGTTTATTATTTAAGACACCAAAGTAAATATATGGTTCATTTATTTTATTTTCTTTGAACTTGCAGCATCTTAATTTATTGTTAAAGAAAAAATGTTTTGATGTGAAATTGACAAAAAAATTGTCATTAAAATTTTTATCAGAAAGTTAATTTTTTTTCCTCTATGGTATTGTCCTTTACAAAAATGAACATATTGATTATAAAACTTATTTTTTTTGTAACAGGTATTTTAATAATATATATTTCATTTTAATTTTACTGTCCTTTATAAATATAAAACAAAAATGTAACTTTTTGCACTGCTAACTTAATGAAAAATGTTATTTATCACAGAAAGTTAATGTCATAATGAAATTCATTAAATTTAATTTGTTAATATATTGCAAAAATGTAAGCGAAGAAAATACAGTCCTGTATAACTGAACTATATTAAACTCTGAAACTCACAAAAAAGTGTCATTATTAATAATTTTGTCACATAAAGTTAATATTTTTCTTTATAACAATGAACATAATGATTATAAAAAATTATTTTTATGAATAATTTTTGTTTTTTCTCACCATTTTTTTAAGTATTATTTTTATTATATTTTATAGCAGTGAAAATGTTATTGAAAAATTTAATATGGAAAGAATTAAATTACTCCTTCAATTAAATGTTGATATTAGAGAATACAACTTTACCAAGGCCATAATTGATCAAAATGTGGATATTTGCTGAATGAAATATCATGCCAAACATTTGATAACTTACCAGACTAGGATACTTAAAGATATGAAATTGTCACTTCTGTATATAGCAGGCTATGTTACAAGAAAAGATTGTCCTACCAAAAAAGAAATATTTAATACAAATATAACATTTTCTTTTCAGGAAAATGAAAATCTTTTGAAAGAAATAGATTATGGCAATTTAAAAATTCCACAGGATGCCACAGTAAAGTGGGTGTTTTTCTGATTTATAATATTTGGTGTAACTAAACTGAAAACTAAAGGAATTTGACAAAAATCTTGATATTTGTTCCTGAAATGAATCATTTTAGTATAAGAATAAATTATGGGATTATATTGTCAAATATATTTTTCAAAAATTGTTTGTTTGATTCTCTTTCTTTGAAATTATCTTCATAAAATGTTTATATAATTATTATTATGAGTTAATATTAAAATTTATATTTTTTTCAACTTGTAAATCTATATTCATGAAACTACATTAAAAAATGACATCCATTCAGATAAACATCTATTTTTTCACCTTTTTACATATAATGAATTGGTGAACTCAGCAAATTATCCTGTTAACTTTGTGTTCCTATTAATGCAAATTGATTTAATTATTATTAAAACTATGTATACTTGTAATATCTATTATCTTATCATAATGAAATCAGTATTTTCTTCATCTTCTGTAAAACAAAAGCAAACACTTGTAGATGTAACAAAAATCACAGAATAAAATTTACAAAAATTATCCAAATTATTACTTGTCTGAGATTTATTACATCTTTTTCTGTTATTTTCAGACTTAATTGATATATCATTTTTCTAAAATGTTGAACTTGCTTTCTAAATTTATTATACAATTATATTTTCTATGCTTTTAATCAATTGATATAAACTGACTCATTATTTCTGTAATATCTAAAATCTTGAATAAAATGATCTTTTTTGTACATTTAGTTGGTAAAGGAGGTTAGTTTTCTTCTTTGTACATTTGTGTTTATGGAAATAAGTCAGTCATTGTTAACAGTTATAAGGTGCTTCCTAATATGTATAGTTACTTGATATTACTAACAAGTTCCTGAAAATGTTCTCTGTAATTTAGGTCCCTGCATGTCCACCCACAATTGTGGACCTCAGTTGCATGGCTGCCAGGCCTGTTAAAAGTATTGTGTTGGTCATAGTCAATTACTTCCTCTTCTTCCTTTTGCTCTATCTTTGTATCAAAAGGACATGATGAATCAATGATTAACCGTTCTTTTTCTATTTTAACTTCACCAATATGTCTGGTTTGTTTTGCTCCAGTTTCTTTTCTGTTTGTACTGAAAAATTCCACAAAATCTTGCATGTTTCTAACTTGATAACTCAGGTTTATAGATCTCCTATTCCTTTTCTCACTGAAAACGCCACTTTTCACACAACTTTAAAAAAAAATGTTTATTATTATTATTATTATTTATATTATATTTATTATTATTAATTTATATTATATTCATATGATATTCATTATTATACATTTATTTTTTAGTTTTACATTATTCTTATTGTATCTATTAATTTATTATTTATAATATTTTAATTTTAATAGTTATCTGTCATCTTCAATAACTAACAAATCTATCAATCTTACTGTTTCATTGTTTCTTGCTTCCAAAGACAAAATAACTCATCTTCACAAATTGTCAAGTTTAATGCCACCAAATATCTTGGCAAATTATCAGTTTAGTCTCACAGGCAACTCATCCTACAATAGTGAGTTCTTTTTCACAAACTGGCAGCATTTTGTACAAAGAAAGGAAATTTGCATATTTCTTGGGGGATACGACAACTAGTATACTTTTACACATCTGATGTGTTGAAGTTTTAAAATATTTCATACTCATTTATATTATTAAAATATTTAAACACATTTATGTATATATTGTATTCTGTTGTACATATTATATAATTTATTTGTATAAAAACAAACAATCAGTGAAAGCTTTCTATTTTCATCTGTTTTGCAACTAAAAATTCAACACAGGAATTATATAAAAAATTATACTTAGCAATGGTGAACTGACCCAGACAACTAAAAAACACTTACTGAAAAAAATAAATAGAGATAAATAAGCAAAGTTATCTTATAATTAAATCAGACAATTCACACTTTATTTCATTATCTATGGGAAAAGAGACATTTTTTAGACAGAAAAATGTGTCCCCCAGTCTAAGCTCCAAGGAAAGATATATATTTTAAACTATATATGGAGTTATAAATTTATGCACAATCTTACATATATTCCTAGAACAGTTATCTTATTCTTTCTATGATTCAAAACTTTTTAAATACTTTTTCTTAAAAAGAATAAGAACATATATACTATATTGATTCCAAATACCATAGGAATGATTACAAAAATACCCCTTCCCCAAATTTATAGACAAACTGTAAAAATGCATGCTGGGACTTCTCCCAAGCCAATAAGATAGACCACTTCTTGGTCTCATCTGCCATATTTTTGTTGTCTTAAATTCAGAACACTGTGATCACTTGTTTGTATCCCTTTTGTGTGTTAACACCATTCTTAATTTGTAAACCTTTTTGCCTTATTACTTTGCCTTCTTCTGCCTTGCATATATTGCTTGCTTAGTATTATTTTTGCCCTGTCCTTTTCTTTCTTTTGTTATTGTGTATTGCAAACTATGTCAGTTCTGTTTGTTGAGCATTTCTGCCAATTACATTTAACCATGGCTAATTACTGTACAAATTATTTTTATGGCAATGATTGAATTCAGAACTTTAATTATAACAATAACAAATTATGGTCACACAAACCAAACTTATATCTTCTATATTATGAACATACTGGTGTACCAATGCTATCAAAAATGAGAGCAATTGTTAGAATGTTTTAATAGTGAGATGCAATGAAACAAGTCTTAAAACAATGTATTGAGATTCAATAAAGCAGAGATGATGAATTCAAAACTAAAATAAAGGCCAATGAACCATTTAATTAATCTGTTCTTTTTATATTTTTCAGACATTCAATGGTATCTATGATTCATTGATTACTCCTGGTATTATATAAATTTCTTTTTGTTCAGGATCTTTTCATGTTAAAAATTTGATGTATTTAATATAACAGTGAAATGGAAGTATCTCTTGGAAGAAAATGATTAGCAACAGAACAACAAAGACAGCAACAAAAAAGCCTATTTCAAGACCAAGTTGAAGCAAGATGATCACTTAATAGACAAAGGTATCTGAGTGCCTCACATGAAAGGCTTTAATAAATAAAACTGCAATCTAAGAAATGTAGGAGTAAAGAAACTGATTAGTTAAACAGTTCATTTTGCTTGGAAAGTAATTTTGCCTAAATGCAGATAAATGTTCTATCTTTATAGATTATTAATATGCATTTGAGCAAAACAACTAGGGGAAGTAATCACTCATAAATTTACTAACTTAAATTTATTTACCTTCCTTCCCACTACAGACAGGACAGGAAATATATAAATAAATACACATTGATAATTATTATATGGTTTGATGAGATCTATTTGAAAAGTATTCAGTCATTTTGAATATTTCAAGAACTGGTTGCACAGTCTTGACGTAACTTGGTACCCAATCAAGTAGATTTAGTGAAATCTTGAAATCTTATGAAGATTATAAATGTTGTTAATGTGCAGATTTTCATGCAAAATTTGTTTTATAGTTTGTTTGTTTTTTTATTAATAGAGATTACTTTTGCAATCTTTCTAATGCTGAGTTATTGATTATTTTGAACAATTTGTTAAATTTTTGCAACATTTTCATTGGTCCTTAATGTACTTGAATATCCAAAATGTTCATCATTTTCAAAACCCTCTTGATCTTCACAATGTTAATATTACAACACATGTTAGCTGACTACCATGTTTTATTCAACTAAATTACATTTAAAAACGGGGAGTGATACAAAGTTAGACAACTCAAACTTAAACATTGCTGGTGTCTTCTTGTGAAGACTACAGTCTTATTAAAACATAAAAATAGTTATTGAAGCAATGTCTCTCAGATTCTCAAAAGAGGCTCCTGCCTTTGTTAGGCAGTCTGCAATCTGTTCATGACCATTGATTCATTCAGTTTTGATTTCTTTTTTGTCATCAATTATTTTACTGTCTTAGATTCTGATCACTCACAAGATTTGATGCATTTAAAGAACTTTGAATGCAAAGAACTTCAGGCAATCTGAGTAACTGAAATATCTACCTGGTGAAGTTGTTTTGATAACCAACATATAGGAGCCATTTTGTTCTTCCTACAGATAAAAATGATAAAACCACTCTTTTAGGCTAGCATAGGTGGCATCAGAATAACAAACAATATTCAGTTCTGAGGGTTTTCCCAGGACTTAGATTTTAACTTCGATAGCGACTTTAGGATGCTTTTCACTATTGCTCTTTCTAGAGACATCAAATGACACATCTGGTCATGTCAGAGTAGATACCCTCATTGTATGACACAAAAACCTTTTCAATTCTGTTCTCTCATCTTCACTAAACTCATCATTTTTCCTTTAGGACCTTCCTTTCTTTATCAGTGATATGTATGATGCATAAAGATTTTGATCTATAATGATTCCACCTTTCTTTTGACTGCTATTCAATCTAAGAAAGTTAAAGGTTCCATTTTGATGAGTTCCTACCTTGAATATGTTTTTAATTCTGCAATTATATTTTTCTTACATGATTAATTCTCACATAATATAAAAATCATCCACATGCATTGCCAGAATGTCAATCAAGTTGCCAGTTGCATCATACCAATACATAGTGCATTATCATATATCCTTGCTATTCCTTTTAGATTATTTAATTCTTGGTTAACCAGCTTGTACCACAAACAGGGTGCATCATTTAATTCATAGATCCATCACTTTAACTTCCACACTTATGATTCTGGACACACACCAGATGGTGGACTAAGAAACACATCTCTCTCCAGTATATCGCCCTCAGAAATGCTCAGGTGAAATCAGGTCTTAATCTGCCAACTCATAACAGAGGCTGTTAACATTACAAGATGCATAATTTCATGATTGCATGTTAGAGAGTCTGTTTTTAAATTATGAGAGTCCTCTTCATAACCACGCACTACAAGACAGGCTTTCATTATTTCTATTATCTTTGTATTTCTCAGTTGTTACCCATCTTGTTGATATATATTTCTAACTTGTGTAGCGTACACATTCATATACCTCATGATTTTTCATATTTTCTATTTCTTTATTCTTTGCATCAATCACATCTATAGCTTATTCTTGCTCAGATGTGTGCAAAACCACATGTTCTTGATGATTTTGATTATTTACTTTATCTCCATTGTTCTCTCCATTGATCCACATGATCCCAATTAATATAGACAGGATTTTCATTTTCTTCCTCTGGTATTATATTCAGCCAATGGCTATATTTTCCAGTTGATTTTGGATGAATAACCTTTCCTCTTTTCCACTTATTACTTATTCTTCATAACCTTGTCTCTACTTGTTTTTTCAGTGTTGTCTTTGAAATCCTCAATATTAGTATTAGGCCTGTTATTATTATATTGTTCTACATCTTCCTCATCCAGGACTTCATTAAATGAATTTTTATATTCTTTATGGTTCTTAATTTTTGGGTTTTTTGCCCCCTGTTATTTGCTTTCATCAAGTGACATCGATGCATCCTGTAAAAATGCTCCTCCATCTCTGATTTTGCTTTTCCAATACTTTGGGAGGATTATGTCACCCTTTGGAATTTTGTCTTTTTTAATTAACATTGTCACCATTCAAAAAATCTTCATCTACATTGGATTGCAATACTCTCTGGATATTTTCACTTGCTTCAACTTCCATAAAGGTTTTCCTTGCTGCATGTAGAGTATTTAAATTTATTCTAACCATTTCACTGGTTGTTGCAGATTCCAGTGCAGGTAAATGATCAGTCTGGCAGCAGATGTGGATGTGTCAGTTAGATGTAAAATCCTATAATAATTATGACTATATTCCTTTAAATCCAGACATAATGTGTTACTGAACTTGTTTCCAAGAGACAATCCTACCACTGGTCAAAGTTGGGGTCTTCTAAACTTCTGGCAAAGCTGACAAGAATCGCAGACATCCCTAATTTTCTAACCTCCAAAATCATGTTAGTCAAGGGAAGACTGTAGTGTCCAGAAGTTTCAATTTTATAGCTTAATCTGAAATCCAACAGCAGTCATTTTTAATACCATTCCAGCAATTTTCATTGATTTGTGGCTTAGTAGCAGAGGTAAATCATTTTGATAATATCAGCTTCACTATAAGCTCTGATACCTTTTACACGAGCTATAGTCACAGGAATTTTAACTACTTTAGTGGATTTTACATCTCCAAAACAAAAGTTCCTGCTAGACTTAGAAATTTTCACTAGATTTTATTTTGGTCACTTGATGTGCCAAAAAATACATTGAGCCAAACTTCTCCAGCAACAGTTCATGAGCATGCAAAATCTAATACGACCATATCAACTGTCTCTTTTACAAGATTAGACATTTTTACATTAGAGTCTGAAACTGTGGCATCATTTATCAATGTCCAATAAGGTGTATCAACATTAAATAAGGTTATATGTACCTGGTAACAACAGCATTAACATAATTCCTAGAACAATCTCTAATAAAACGCTTTGTAGGGTTGCATTTGAAAAACCATATAATCTTCCCTTGTTTATCTGTGAGATTCGATTAATTTCCATGATAACTCGCTTTGTAAATTTTTTGTCCTATGTTATTTTTATATTAAAATTCACTGTTTCCATTTCCTCTTTAATAGCCGAAACGGTGTTGTATTTGGATGACAAAATGTCAGCAAACATTTTCTTTAACATGTCTTTCATAGCTGTATATGTTAAACTTCCACAAGTGGCCCTCACTAACTCTTCATTCTCCTCAGATATGTTCACCAAAATTTAATACAAAGAAGGCCTGATCTCCTTCTGGCAATCTGAGTCCAAATTTTTGTAATTTCTGATGCAAAAACTCATAATATCAAAAAGTTGTTTATATTAATTTAAACACCATGTATGCCATCATGTTCTTGTCACATAAATAAATCTCGTCCAGTTTGTCTGTAATAATTTTGAAACCATTGCTACAACTGATATCCTTTATGACTAAATGTTGAAATAAAAAAGTTAACTAACAACACTATAAATAGCCCCCCAAAAATGCATTCAAATCCATTATTTTTTCACACTCAATAGCCCCCAGAATTATTAAAAACTGTTAACACCTACCAGAATAACTATTAGAATAATACAATATACTACCCACAATGCATCACTAACTAGTATATATAAATAATCGAGCAAAAACAGAATGCACATGGCCTGATGATTGCATTTAACATGAAACAAACTGTTGCCACTGAGTGTTGACTGCAATATTTGTCTTGAAATAAAAAACACCATGATGATGACATTGTGCTAACATTGAAAGTACTCAGAATAAAATAATATGTATCAACATAGTAATTTTCTCTCTTCCTTTAATAACGACACTAAAAAGCTTGTCCATGAATAAAGATCCAATTGAAAATAAGTAGACAAAATTAGTCTAAATTATTCAATGAAACATGTCTCAATATATATATATATATATATATATATATATATATATATATACACACACACACACACACACATACATACATACATTTTGATTCT
>OZ038482.1:104225448-104315448 GCA_964036315.1 Acanthosepion esculentum | reverse complement strand
CCCTGACAATCCGTTTAGGTGAAACTGTGGTAGGTTTGTCTGGCTCTTTAGGTCTAACTATATAAATATATATATATATATATAATATTATATATATTTAACATCATATATATACATATATAAATATTATATATATTTAATATCATATATATATTTAATATTATATATATTTAATATTATATATATATATATATATATAAATAATATATAATATATATATATATATTTATTATATACATATACTATTTTATATATATATAATATTACATATATATATATAAAATATATATATATATATATAATATATATATATACTATTATATATATATAATGTTATCTATATATAATATTATATATATATATAATATTACATATATAATGTTATATATATATAATATATATATATATATAATATATATATATAATATATATATATAATATATATAATATTTATATAAAATATATATATAATATGCATATATATAATATACATATAATATATATATAAAATATATGTATATATATAATATATATATATATAGATAGATAGAGAGAGAGAGAGCAATGGACAAATTGTCTAAATAAGGCAAAAATGAAAAGAACACTGACATCTGATTTAACAGATATATTTACCAAAATTAACAAGTAAATTATTCAATAAAATTACCATGGACTTCAACAATGGTCTCCAGACGACTTTAGAATCTCTTGCAATTCTTCTGGATGGCCTCCTTGTTTAAGTTAGTGAATGCTGCCATAGTCCTTGCCTTCAGTTCATCTTTGGTATTACAAGGAGTTTTGTTGATCTCTCACTCAACTGTCCCCCACACATAATAATCAAGAGGGTTGCATTCTGGAGAGTTAGATGGATGATGTATAAATTTTCTGACAGCTATGATGGGTTCTCTTGCTTGTGTCATATGGTGCAGAGTCCTGTTTCCAGACATCCAATCTTCCAGCAGCCCCCCTCTTGACCCAGGGCAGCACTACCTCATCAAGGAACTTGAGGTAGGCCTCCATGTTGAGTCTGAGGCCCTCACCAACAAATTCAGAGCTCTTTTCTTATTTTCTTATCAGAATGATCAGAGTGAGTTTTCCAAGCTGCTGTACTTTCATAATCACCATTAAACTCATCTAAGTTGCAACTCTCTAAAGATGCCAGTTGTGACCTGAGTATATATATGCATTCTAGAGTATAGTGCTGATAAAATTTCCAAAATCTTTAGTTATCTTGCAATGTAGTAACACTCATATCAGTGCACCACCTGTGTCTAATGAAAAAAGGCCCCAAACTCAATAAAAACAAAGTTTTGTCATCAAAATGTTTATGTTATTATTAAGAGGAAAGACCAATAAATTTTTTATTATATTTTCAAATTTTTTAATCCTTTCTAGCACATTGGAAATTTTGGTTAAAAATCCTGTTTTGTTTATGTCGGTGGCCTAACCAATGACAAAGGTTAGGGTTTTTTTTTGCGCTTTTTCCAGTAAATCATGCATTTATTTGAAAATTCTTGCAAAAATCAAATAATTGTTGGATTTTAATGAAACTTTCAGGACATATTCAGAAGTGAATGAAATTATTTTTGAAGTTTTTTTTTTAGAAAATCTTGGTAAAAAATATTTTTTTTTTTTACATAATTTTTAATTTTTAAATTACTTAATTTCATGAATTTTCGAGAAATTAAATTTTTAGGGTTAGCATTTTTTTATTAGTTAAAAGCAAGACTCCTTGGAGAATATAAATCATCATTTTTTTTGTAAAACATTTAGCCCTTTCACCAAAAATCTTCTCTGTAAAATTGTAAAATAAAAAATGCAATAAAACTATGACATTATTTAATTAGAAATGTCAGTTGTTATCTTATGTCTTCTTAATTCCTGTTCTTTCTTTTATTGTTCTCACTCCATAATAATGTTTTCTTTTTCTTATATTCTCTCACACTCAGTAACCCCTTGCATCTTAGTGGCTTTATTGCCTTGTTTGGGATGAAATGAATAAAAAAATATTCTACACCCACAGACAACAAATTAACTTTCATGATTCTTGTTTCCCTTTGTACCTTTTGCTTTATTTTTTTTGGGTGGGGGGTTCGGGTGACAAATCTGTTTGATGAAGTCCTTGTCTCATTTCAGGATAGCCCAGTTGAAGCAACTGGGCTATCCAAGCATCACATTCATAAAACCAGTCATAATGTTTGACTTTCTGAAACTTTCATGTATACAAAGAAATTCTATACAATTGTTCTTGTAGTTCTTTCCAATATGAAAAGGGCTCCTAAATAAATAAGAAGCATCCTTGAAAAAGTTCCTGCATAACAAGATCTTTTAGTTTTGAAACATTTATACATTGAAAAAACTGTTAGTGTTAGATCTCCTGTGTCTACAATGAATGACAATAATTATATTTTTGTTTTACTAAAGTTTACCCAATACAAGGCTCAAGAGAATGCAATTTTTTTTTAGTTTTTAACTACCTAGTAATTTTTATAAATTAACATATTTTCAGCAATTATTTAATATTTTATTGACATTTAGTTAGGTTTCAAGATGCTTTATGAAACTTGTGTTTCATCTCTTGGTTCTTAAGTTGACTAACTTAATCAAAAAATTAATTAAATGAAGTATGACCCAAACTAAAATAAATACATAAAATAAAAATATTTAGTGAAATAATAATTAAAAAAATTAAAACTTACTTTGAAATTTTCAAGTGATGATTTGCAAAGACGTTAATGATGAAGCAGAACTGAATAAGGAAAGTGAAAAAATTACAGTGCATCAGATGACACTTAAATCACATGAACTTTTTAAGGATTATGTCATATATAGCTTCCCATAGGGAAAAATTGGGAATGTCTATACACTAAAAATTATTTTTTTAAATTTAAAAAAAATATATTGGCTCAAACAACTGTCATGAGCTTTTCAATTTTTGATTCATAAATGTACTTTTTACTTAACAATATCACCAAACCACTGCCTATTTTCTTCTTATATCTTAAATCTTATTTACCAAAGCAATTAAAAGCTTTTCTAATTAAATTTGCACAAGCTTTTAAGGTAAGCTATTTGCTGCTTTCAACTGTCCCTTTTGTCTTCAATATGTCCTGTGTCAAATTCTCCAAGCCCTTTTTCTCATTATGTGCCTTAGAGATTTCAACTGTCTCTTTCTGATTTTAAGTATAAGTGTGCTTTTTGTTTCCATTTTCCCTAAAACTTTGTTGTTGCATACATGTTTGGCCCAGCATCCTTCCGCAGAATCACATTTTTATTGCCTCAAGTCTCTTCATCTGTGAGGTTGTCCAGCATTCACTACCATATCGTAGAACAAATATTACATAGCAGTTTGGTATTCTTTACTTTGTTTCTAATGAAATTTTCCTCTTTCTTAATATTTTGCTTAGTTTTTGGAAGGCATTTTTCACTATTCTGTGTGTCCTAAGATTTCGGCGTTGCATTTCCAAGATATTTAAAGCACTTCCTAGATATATAAATTTTTGTACTTGTTTGGTTTGAGTGTCTGTAATTCACTTTGCATATTGAGTTGTTCCTTTTGCTGACAAATATACATTCTGTATTCAATTTCAATCCTGGATATTAATTTAAAAAAATGATTTATTGAATTTATATGGGTAATAAAAATATGTCCATGAAGCCATCATATATTCATACAAGAAGTTATAATTTAAAGAGAAATAAAATTTGAGTGGTAAGAATTTATTGGACTGATTATTTCTTAAATAACGGATATTGATTAGGATTATTGCAAGGAATATTGATTCAGCTGCAAATGGGTACAAAGCAACCAAGTAGACCAAGGTGGCTAAATCTTTGAATAAATATTTGACCATGCAAAAAAGATTCTCTGGTTATATCTGTTACTATTTAGTAACTGGTATGCTAGTGTTATATTCCGTATTTAGATGCGTGGGTGATGTGGAAACAATGTGGGCAAATACTGCGTCTGGTTGCAAAACAAATGAAATTCAGAATTGAAAGAACAAGAAAGACTGTAGATATATTTTATAGTCTCTTTTAGTGAGGAAAATAAGAACAAGTAGAAAGTTTGTATTTAAGAAGTTGAATGTCTATGGTAGTGGCAAGTAAAGTTCATGGAGTTAACTTGATTTATGGAAGGGGAAGGGTACCCTTTGACAAGCGTTGGACGAGAGTTCATTAGCAGCAGCAGTCACATGCTTCGTTTCGTCGCTGGGCCAGTGTGTCAGGAGCGAGCGTCGTGACCCTTCTGCCTCGCCGTTGAATGGGACTCCCTTTTTTGACTTTCCCGTGTTGAACTTATACACACCTATTGGCTCCAAATGGAAATTTTTTTGAGTACGCGGGAGACGGTCTGATTGGTTGATTTAATTCTTTTCATTTTTTTTGAGTTTATCCCAAACGGAAGTATCTGCGTTGAGCCTATGCGTAGACGTGTAGTTTTTATTTCGAGTCGGGGACTCATGATGGTAACTTCCGTTTATCAAAGCAGGGCAAGATCTCATCTTGTAACACTAGCATATTAGACACTACTTAAATAGATTTACTTATCCACTCATAAAAAATAGTAAAACATTTTTGTGAAAATTCTTTGTAGATTAGCATTTGTTAGGGCTTCCTCATAGTGTGACATTTGTAAAAATTGAAAAATATAGAATTTGATCATTTTAGAGGGTAGGGTCTTGTTCATAATATTCATACAGTTTAAAATTAATCCCTGATTTTTTACACAATTATTGGACTTAACTGCTATTTACAAATACCAATTGACAAATGTGGCTTGAGCAAAGTGTAATAAATTCTAATCAATAAAAATTATTCTTCAAAATAATTTTCTCTAACAGACCCACCCAATTCCACCTAACCACATTCTACACCATTATGGAACCACCAACAACCTGCATGATGCCTTGTTGCTAATTAAGGCCTAAAGCCTCATAGGGTTTGACCCATATCTGAGCCCTATTATCAACCTGAAATAAGTGAAACCTTGACTCACTGGACCACATAACATGTTGTAAATCTTTCAGGGTTCAATTCATGAATATCATAAGCCCAGTTAAGACACTGTGTCCAATATGACAGTGCACGCTTATCGGTCTTCAGTTCCAATATTCCATGAAAGTTAAAGAACACTGAACTAACTTGCTGGATAAGTATCTGGTACCTTGAGCATTGAACATGAATGTGACTTGAGCCGGTGCTGATTGTCTGTTACTGTGCACAATTCTGTCCAGATGCCTCTGGTCATAATCATTAAGGACTTATGGTCAGCCATTGTTCTATCCATCTTCTGCCATAACACTTTCCATCAAGTTTTCACTGTAGACATGACACCATGGATCAAGTGATGTCTAAACTCCCTACAATTTCAAAAATTGAATGTCCTATCTGTCTGGCATCCACTATAATGTCTTGTTCAAGCTCTGATAATTTATGTGACCTTTCCATGAGCAACTTAGCTGGTGTTCTCACTGACTCACAAGATGTCAGTCCACAACCAACTGGTATTGTTGAAGCATTTCCAGGATATAAAGATATGGTGGCATCGCCTACCATTAACTGGTAGCCCATGATTTTTGGCATGTCAGTAATATATATATATATATATATATATATATATATATATATTTTAGAATTGGACATTGTCCGACAATTTATTTAAAGACATTTATATTATGTTTAACGTTCTTTTTATAGATACAAGTATTTAAAACAGAGCATTTGCTTAAATACTTGTATCTATAAAAAGAACGTTAAACATAATATAAATGTCTTTAAATATATATATATATATATATATATATATATATATATATATATATATAGTTGGATTGATGTGAGTTTGTGACCCTGAGTTTCATGCTCTTTACGATCGTCAGACAAATGATTAATTTTGAAATTTGGGATTTATTTATGTGTCTCTGCATATGTATTAGTGGCATTCTGATGACAATTTTTCCTCCCATTGCCATAAAACAACGATATACACAACTATAAATAAATACAAAATTTCAAAATTAATCAGTTTGTCTGACAATCACAACGGGCATGAAACCCAGGGTTACAAACTCACATCAATCTAACTAAATATATTAGCTCTATTGCTGATATTGAGTGCTTTCCAATAAGTACTGTGCATATATAATATACAAATAATATATATAAAAATTGCATATATATATATATATATATATATATATATATATATATATATATGTATATATATATATATATATATATATATATATATAGGGTAACTGGTGAAAGCTCAACAATACTGGGTCATACTTAGTAATATCTAGTACTTTATTTGCATTATACTACTTTACCAAGGTTTAATTGTTCTTGTGTTATCTGTTTATATTTCTGAGATGAGACATTGTAATTCTTTACACTATTTACATTGTTTGGACTGTTGCAATAAAAAAAATGGTAACTGAGACATTGAGTTCATAAGTCCCAAAAATTCAAACACTGATGTCCTCAAGGACACATGGCCCAGTGAATAAAAGTGTTGGTTGCATCCAGTGACTTGACCCAAATAGTTGTGAGTTTAACACCTGGCTACTGCAGTGGTAAACAAAAAGAGTTGAGTTAAAGGTAGATAACTGAGACATCTGGAAGAGGTATGGCATGTGGAATTAGAGCAATCTACTCTGGTGGATGAAATAAAGGATTCAGTTTGAAATTCCAATCACCAGAAGAATGCCAGAACATACACCAGCTGAAACATTGTGAATATGACAACAAACATGAGGACAACAGTCCAAACAATGTTCTTGTGTCATTGAGCACTATTAATTGTAAAATTTGTTATTCTGATATTTGGAGAGGGTTTTTTTTTCCTTCCACAATTACATTAATGTTTGGTAATTCCATCATTTGTTGTATGGGTATCCTACCCCCCGCCCAGTTGGTGAGTGCATTGTGTATTTCCTAGCTACCCTTATTGTAATATCTTGGGTTAGCCAAGGCGGTATAAGTGCCCATATCATCAAAAGACCACTATAAAATACCTGATCACTGTGTACAATAGCATGTACAAAACTGGCAGTCATGGTGGGTCATATGAACACCAGACTTTATTGTATAAAATAATATATAACATCAATCAGCTAAGTGACAAATTTCATATTTGTATTAATCCTATATATATATCTATATATATATATATATATATTTTTGTCATCCACAGACAGACTGTTTCGCTGTTTCACAGCTCATCAGTGTGGCTAGATGTCCGGTTGCCTCTAGCTAGGATTGAAACCCGACTGAATTTGCGTCAGTCGGAACTTCTCCCACTAAGCCGTCAGCACACGGTCAGGAATGAAGGTGAATTTTAGCGTGTTTATATTTAGATTTAGATCCTTTTCAGCCAGGATTACCCTGAAGATCCGTTTAGGTGAAACCTAGGTAGGTTTGCCTGGCTCCTTAGGATTATCTTATATATATATATATATATATATATATATATATTGTAAGGTCTATAGTTATTATATTTACTAAGCATAGCTTAGTTTTAACAAGGTCAGAAGCATGGCACATCCACCAGTGAGAATCAGTTTTCAATCAGTAGTAATAATCTGTGAGGCGTCCTTTCTAACCATTGTACCATGATGAGATGCCCTGTAAACTATATATAAAATAGAAACATCTTCTACCCCTAACATTAGCACTCAATACTTTAATAGAGTAAGTGGAATTATTCAATATATTCTGAAAGAAGAAGTTTTTCACTTACATTAGGTCCTCATTAATTTCCCTGCTGACAGGAAAGTAACTGTTCTATAAATGGAAATTTGTTCTATGCTTTGATAGTCATAATCATTTTTTTTTAATTTAAAGGAAATCGAACCATCCTACAGATTTTATATTAAATGGAATTGATTTCTACCTTTGACAATTGGAATTCAGCAATATTTAAAACAAAAAGTTTTGTTCCAAGAATAACGTTTTTGGTGGCGATTGATCCTGGCCTGAATATAAGATCCCCAGCAACTTAAGACTGCCTATAACATCATATAATGTTGGGTGCTTAATATGAATGCTTACAAAACAGAGAAAGAAAAGAGAGATGGTTCAATATAGAGAGAAAAAGAGAGTAAGAAAAATACAGGAATAAATAGTTGAAAGTGAAACGTAGAGAAAACATAAATTCATATCGCTTCATGTGATAAAAGATTTGACATAAGGTTATTTTTTTAATGTACACATTTTCGAAAGAAAAATGTTATCACCCTGGTATAAATTATTGAGATCAGATAATTCCTTTATGTGTAGTGGGGAAGTGTTCTTTAAAAGAGGGATCTTCAGTGTCAGAGCAAATTATTTTGCTATATTCACCTGAAAATGACATCATAAGAGCCAAATATGACTTAAAAGTTGAAAGAAGAAAAATAGAAATTGTTTATAAGATTTCTTAACAAAAATTAAGTAGAATTTCACATCACAGCAAAAATGACTTTACAATTTAAAGGTTGTTTAGTACATGAGCATATAAATCAAACCAAATTTTATTAATAGTTGGTTGCTTTCTTTTACTATAAAGGGCACCCAATATTTGTAATTTGTAAATTCATTTTCCATTCCTGGTACTAATGATAAAAAGATATAAATATTTATTGATTTTAAACTATCAGTAAAACTAAAATCTATAGATCATAATTCCACCTAAGTATGATGTAAATTTATTTTATTTGTGTAGGAAAAAAAAATGTGCAAGTTTCCACTCAGTTCTCAAACTTTCCATAAAGTTTGCTAGTTTAAAGTCTGTTTCAGTTCAAAATAAAATTTTTGTTTTTAATTTCTATTTAAACATTGTTAATTCACCCATTTAATATTATAAATTATTAATTTAATGATTATAATCAAAATATATAAATACAAAATGAATTCATGTTATTGTTCTACTGGGCTCTCTGTTAAGACAATTTTTATTATTTTTTTAATTTATAAAAAAGAAAAAAGCATTGTCCGCATTTAAAAACCTAAAAAAAAATTTAGAATCTTATTATATAAAATTTTATTTTAAAATTCAAATTTTCAATTATTCTTAAGTAGAAATTAGAAATAAAATTCCATATAATTATAATGTCCAGAAAATGATTTATTGATTAATTCTGACAATGATTTATTTTTGTTTATGTAGCATACTACATAACCAAAAATAAATCTTCTTTTCAAAAGACTTTAAAAAGTAAACATTCTTTTAATGAAACTTAAATTTGTTTCTACAAAATTCATGTATTTCTTAAAATTTTATAGCTTTTGAAACAAGTATCATAGAGACAGTACAGCAATTTAACATTTCTCAGAGTAAAATTCATGTTCTCATAAGAAATGATGCAGCTAATATGGCAGCAGCAAATGTACAAGCCCAATATGTGTCATTACTTTGCTCTATACACACCTTACAGTTGACCATTAATGATGCCATCTTTGCACAAAAGTATGTGAAGAATACACTTTCTATTTGTTAACAAATAGTTGGGCACTTCAATCATTCCCCCTGCAGCTTTTGCAAAGTACCAGGAATATAGGAAAAAATTAATTTACTAGATCATAAATTTATTCAGGATGACCAGACAAGATGGAACAGTCAGTATTATATGATGTCCAGAGTATTTGAACAAAAAATGCTCTTATTTCATATTGCAGTGATTATGCAAAACCACATTGTTTAGAATCCAACCAATGGAAGATTTTAGAGAAATGCTGAAAATACTTAAACAATTGATTGATTATACAAACTTATTAAGTAATAGAGAAGCAACTGCCTCTTACATTATACCACGCATTAGAGTTATTTATCACTTTTTTAAAAGGGGAGAAGAAAAGAGACTGTTTGATGGATTAGTTTCAACCCTTTCAGCATGGAAAGCTTCTTTTAATGCTAGATTTAGCAGCTACTTGGAAGACAAAAACCTTATTCAAGCAAGATATCTTGATCCCAGGTTCAAGACTGGTTTCCTTGAAAATAACTACAGTGGCCTGCCTAATGACAAGGCTATTGCAGAATGGTTCAATCAAGATATCTATTCTATAACCGCAGGAAAAACAGACACCTCACCCCAAAGTATCACTGGACATGGACAATGACTCGTCTGACATGTCTAAAAAGAAAAGTGATAATGATAGTGACTTTAATTTCAGTTTTACAAAGTGTCTTATGGAATTAAAGAAAAAAGTGATGAAGGAAAAAGGGAGTCAATGTGTATGAGAATACAGGATAAAGCAGTCAGTGAAACAAGCAAAGAAATATATTTATTAAAACTTGAAATTGCAAAATATATTGCATTAAAAAAATATAAAAAGTGATGACAATGTTTTTCACTGGTGGAATTCAAATAAAAATGAATTTTCCATCATGGTGCTTTTAACCAGGAAATATCTATTAACACCTCCGTCTTCTGTTGAAAGTGAATGGTTATTTAGTATTAGAGGTAACATTTACTTACCAAAAACAAACCAGCAGAAAAGTGAAATAGGAGAGATAATAATGTTCTTACATTATAATTTAAGAATTTTTGGATGTAAATATGAGTAGCTAGGTATTTAAGTGATTTACTGAAAGAAATTTTTCTCTTTATTGTTTAAACTCTTACCCAATTTTTTAAATAAAAACGATATATAACTTTATTTCACAAGCTTTTGTATTCGTTTTTCTACTAAATGTTTTATTAATAAATGTATTTTGTTTATTATTTTCCTAAACCAACTGTAGGACTTGAAAATAATGAATTTTAATCATTGTAGGTATCAGAATTGGGAATTGCATCAGAATCAGAAATATAGAACAATATCGGGAATTGTATCGAAATTGGTAAAAATATTGGTATTGTCTCATCACTAATTGGTATGCATGATGCAGATTAAGAAAACTGATGCTCTTGAACCAAAGAGGTTTAATGCTTTTCATTGTTCTTGAACTTCTACCTCCTTTCTCCTCTCTCATTTGTTCTTTTTAATGGAGATATTGGTCTCATCTCATCTTCCATGTCTGAGTCACTCCCACTATCATCCATAGGCTCGTCTTCTATTGCATTATCCTGATCTTAAGAACTCTTTGTTTCTTCTTTGTCAAGATCTTCTTCCATCAAATATCTTCCTTTTTAATTCTGGGTCTTAATTAGTCAGAATTAGCCATTAAACTTTTTTCCTTTCTTTGATATAATGGCTGTGTTATGTCACCTTTGCTTGATGAAATTAACTCTCTCAGGACTTGCTACTTTGGTTTTTTATACCACATCTTTTCAGTTGTCAAGTAAGACATCGTTAATGGAGATCTTATTTATCTTCCCATCAATGCAGATGGGCTTTGCAATCTGTCCATGCATGTGGAATCATCCTATAACTAAACTGTAACCTTGCTAAGTACCTGTCTATAGTATTTCTACTTGGGGAAAATGCTTTCAGCCTCATTTTTACTGTCTGCACCATTTTTTCTGCAATTCCATTAGATTGTGGGTGATACAATGATCTTTTGTAAGAGGAGCAGCTAGCCTGCCTCGACCAATTACATAAATCTACATCACAAACTTCTGGTGCATTGTCTGATACCAATGTTTTAGGGACCACATTTCTAGAAATATTTGCTTTATTATAGTTGTTTTTCTGTCTTTAACAACTTCATGCCACCCAGAAAAAGAGTCTACTGTTAGAAATAGTGCCATGCCATTAATGTGTGAATGTTCTGTATGAATACACAACCATGGTTCTGTTTCTTTAGGCCATGAGTGTATTCTCTTTTGTCAAAAATTCTTTATTTCTGCACATTTTGGGCATTTATGTACATATCTTTCTATATTGTGATAATGTCCAGCCACCGTGCCTCCAACTTTAAACTCCTCTGTGTAGCCATTATCCCACAATGCACATCATGTACACTTTTTAGAATATTTTTTCTTACTGTTTCTGGTGGTACTATTACATATCCATTGCATATAATGCCATTTTCCATCATTAATTTTATGCCTTATTTCTTATAAGATCTTTCAGCTTTGGAACAATTATTCCACCTTAGAATTCTGGAAGAAGTAACTTTTGGTAGCTCCTTTCTAAGGTTAAAAATAAACTTTAGACTTTAATAGGAACTTCTTACCTAATAAAAATTGCCAATGCTTCTTTTTCAATATTTGGGTAATTTATTTCTGCTGCTGTCAATCTACTTGAAAGGTACATTATTGGATGGCCTTCTTGTGATAAAATTGCTGACACAGCTCGCTCACTCACATCTGTAGTTAACATAACCTCCCTTTTGGGATCAAAAATTTTTACAATGGGTTTTTCTGTTCAACAAATAGTTCTATTAAATCGCTGTATTTTCGTATGTATCTATTATAAAAATTAACCAATCCTGAAAAGGATTCTTTTTTATTAGTTGGTATAGATAACCCTGAAATTTTCTTAATCAACTTTGGATCTAGTGCAATACCATATTTTAAAATATGATATTGTATTGCAATCAAATTCATATTTGTCTGTGTTTATTGTCATCCCAACATTTTTTTTAACTTGTTTAACAGATATTCTTTTTTTGTTTCAATTCATCTTTAATGGTAGCACCAAGGCAAATAGCATCTTGATAAATTATAATATTACTAATTTTATCAGTTAATATATTTTCCATTGATTTCTGAAAAGTGGCATTTGCCATTTTCTCTCATTTTAAAAATCTCTTAAAAATCAAATATCTATCATAGACATTAGTTTTTAAAAAATTAGTAAAATTAAAGATTAATTAACAATATTTTGAAAAAAAATATTACTTTTATGCTTAAAATATAAAAACACCTTTGAAAACAGCAAGGTCAACAAGTTCATAGTTCAAACAAGGTATTTATTCCGTCTCCCCACTAAGACGAGTTGTGACACAAGGTCATTTTTTAAGGTGGGGACCCCGAGTGCGTACACCCAGGCAAGGAACAAAAATTGCCCGCAGCCCCCGTGACTGTTGGTTGCTCTGGCCTCAATGCGAGTACCGATCCCTCTCTCTGGTACAATAAGAGGGCGCGGCCTTGGGCAACTGTTCCCGAGGGCTGGCCACCTCTCAGTATAATTTTTCTCAGTTGCGACTTTGACAGAGTCGCCCCTGAGTGCACTCTGCCCAAGGACAGAGACACAACTCAACAGAAGTTACCACACCTCCTACAAAACCCAATTTTACAAAAGTTCTGCCTCAAATTTAATTTAATTAATTATGAAAGCCCAAAAAACTGACAAAGAACAGAAATTGGTTTCGTTTATGTTTAAAAAATAATCAAATATTTTCTATAACCAATAAAGTAGGAATATATTTTTATTATATAGATAAAATTATTTCTTTATGAAACTTATTTTTTATTAATAAGAATATGAAAATATTTATAAAAAAAAAGAAAAGAAAAATGTAATAATATTTTATTACATTTTAAAATCTTGCTTTTATAACGATCTGGCATATTTAACTGCACCAAATTAAGTCTTTAATTACTTTAAGAAAATTTATTAAACAAAAAAAATTGCTAAAAGACAAAAAGACATACTCTGTAAAAATTTAAAGACTTATTGAAGTTTATTGATCGTCTTCAATTTTTATTCTAGTCTACTTCCAAACAACAATTATTTTTTAACCTTTTTAGAACCAATTCAGAATTTTTTAATTATTCTCTATTTGATCTTCCACACAAATAATAATAATAATAATCTAACAGTTGTGAAAATAAAAAATAAAATAAAACTTTAAAAAAATTTTTTGATGTGAAAATGCGATCAATCAAACTTTTACAGTTCTTCAAACAAAGTTACAAAATCAATAAAACTTTGGCCCTCCCGCTGACACAAGATTTTTAATCAAAATTTCGAATGTGCTAGAAAGGAAGAAAAAATGTAATAAAATAATCAAAAAATACTTTCGTCTTTTCTCTTAAATAATAATTTATTTAATAACATAAACATATTTTTGTTTGACGATAAAACACTGTTTTCACCAAGTTTGGGGCCTCTTTCATCATGATCTTTTTTTTTTGGCGAATTAGTGGTGACAAGAAAGATTACTTTTTTGTCATCAGCAAACGGAAGAATTTCAAAGTCGCATTAAAAAATTACAAGTAAATTTTTCAAAAATAAATATTCGTTGTTTATATTTCTCTGTCAAATCTGAAAGAAAATAAATTAAAGCAAAAGCACCAACTCCAACTATCAACAAAAATTATTTTTTTAGTTTTTTTTACTGAATTATTTTTTTTTAAAGGTTTCAGGATAAATTTTTAAGATTTTCTGATTTGATATTGTAAATTTTTTTACTGAAATAATGCCTTCAAGGATTCTTTTTTATAATAAAAAATATTTGTCATGATCCTCCAATTTTAAAAATTCATATTTCACGATGTATCAAAATGAGGGAGTAATTGACCCCCACCCAAATATTTCTACGCACTTTCAACCTATTATTCAGTAAAATTCATTAATGAATAAGTTCTGAAAATTTCATTTAAATCAGATAATTCCTTGATTTTTGGTATATTTTTTAAAACAGAACAGGGAGTATCGATTGTTTTTTCATTTCGGAAAGAACGTGGTACCTACATACATAAGTGAGGTTTGAGAGAAAGAAAGCAAAAAAGAATAATAGAGGAGGAAAGAAAGCAATCAGTGGAATTGTGATAAAAAAAATTTTTATCTATAGATTATTTTTTATGCCATTATGAGAAATCTGTTTTTTTTAAAATTTGATAATGATGTCATGAGACTCTTCTCAACCTGATGAAAACCAAAATCGAGTTCGTGTGTACTAAATGTAAATATTTACTTATTATGTAAATATACAAGTAGCAAAAAATTCCGACAGAACAGTTAAACAAACATGAAGAATTGGGCAGCAGGTGAATCAAAACTCAAATTAAATAGAAGTAAAAGCATCTTTAAAAATAAAAATTAACTCAAACAAAACTACGACCATTTTTTTTACTGCCTGTCAAAAAATGTCTGTCTGATGCTTTTTCCTTACGCAACAAACAACTGATAAAATAAATTGATTTTTTTGTATTTTTTCTTTATTTCTTTTAATTAATGT
Organism: Acanthosepion esculentum; assembly: GCA_964036315.1. NCBI lineage: Eukaryota > Metazoa > Mollusca > Cephalopoda > Sepiida > Sepiidae > Acanthosepion > Acanthosepion esculentum. The sequence goes on along the minus strand of OZ038482.1, from coordinate 104,300,393 downwards.
TATTATTGTTATCACAGCGTGTGTTGTTGTATTTTCTCCAGTCTTAGTGAGTGTTTGAGTTTATTTTTTTATATAGTTTTTTTTTTTTTAATAAATCATAGTTTGTGTGTTATGATAAAAAGGTAAAAAAAATGAATTTTCTTTCAGATAAGTGCTCATTTTCTTTATTTGCAGTAAAAAGTTACACTAAGTACCTCACTTCCCATGCATAATCCCGGAATGTTTCATTTTAAATCCAGGTTTGTTATGATTGTGTATGCCAAAACAAAGTTACAAATTTCTTGTACCAAAAAATACATATAAGATGAATAAAAAAAATATAAGAAAATATTACGTTATAATGAATAATTTAATAGCGATAATAAAATGGAAATCGTGTGTACGAATTGGAGAGGATTTTCAACACACACAATGAATCACATGTATTGTAAAGACAACAGAACACTATTTTGGTCCATAAGTCATGCTACATTTTCGCTTCGCAATGTCGGCTATATGTCTGAAGATGATGTAGTAAGATTAGCTAAGTCTGGCACAAGGCTGCATTAGCGGGACATCCCATCAGAAAATCGAACTCACTGGTGTCTAATAACGAACGGTGTGACAGGATAGCTTTTTCATTCCATGTGAGGCGCCCTATGGGAAGGATTGTGTAAGAAGAAGAATAAGATGTAATTTTACTAATTTTTAATAACTAAAAAAAAAATGTTTTAATTTTTATTTTAATCTGGGTACACTCAGTGCAGGAAATTAAAACTTTCAGCTTTTTTTTTTCGCAGACGATTAGATTTTAACTGCTTGACAAAGTTGGTTAAAGAAAGTAGGAAAGAATTTTAAAAAAGTGATTTTAATTTTAGCTAGTTAAATAAATGACTGAATAAATTAAAATTTTTGTTTAAAAAGAAAAGGGACCTAAAAAGAAATAGAAAATTACTTTTTTTTAGCCATCTTAATGTTTCAAGCACAGTATAAAAAAACATAAATCACAAATAGAAAAAAAATTCAAAACGAAATATAATTTTTCATTTATTTGGAATTTTTTTCTCAAAATTCGATTTTTGAACAAAGTCATTTTTCCTCTTTTATGAGGCCTAAAATTTCTCTGATAAATAATGCCAAACCCAAAAATTACTTCGGAAATTTAGAATTATTTTACTTCATTTTGTTGTTTTTTATGCATTTTATTTTTATTTTGCAAACTGGTGGCCCCGCCATTTGTTGTCAAATGTGCAGCCGACGTCTTTTTCTAGTTTGTAAACAGGCCTATTATTTTATTGTGTTTTTTTAACTTTTTCTTCTCGCGCATGTATCTTCTTAATTAAAAATTTCAACAGTAATTAATCATTTATGATTCTTAATCTTATTGAGGGGTTCTCAGAATGCGAGAAGAATTCCCGATAAAAGCAATCAGTGGTTCTTAAAGTAAAAAAAAAAAAAAAATGTAAACATGAGACAGAAGCAGAAGCAGTATCACCATCTGTGGACCATTTTGAAATGGTAAACATTATTGAACAATAACAAAGCTTTTTCACATGCATGCCAACAAGGAAAAGCTGCTATTTCTTCTACTTTCTTTCTTTTCTTTCACTTAGGCATACACAGCACAGAAATAACTACTCACTTTGGCAGAACAAAGTCTTTTGGATCTTTCTTTGGCATATAAATGATTTTTCACTGTTGTTGATTTCAATGTAGGTTTGTTTTCGTTAAAGATTTTCGTTCAAACTACACAGCTATTTTGTTTTTATGATCTTTTGCTACTTAGGAAACATGGCGTATGTTTACGTGGAGATGATTTAAGACTAAGAAATGTTAACAGGCAGACACACAAACACAATTTTTACTAAATCATGACATAACAACACACAATGATAAATTAAATAAATTCACATGAATGCAGGGTGAGGAAAGCCTGTTGGTGTTACTGTTATTTCTACCGTTAGGGAAAAACAAAACATTTTAATCGGTGCCAAAATGGATCCAAAATATAATGAATAAAATTAAAATAAAAAGACGAAATCAGACTACACTACAGTAAAAATGATTACAAAACATTTCATGACTTAATTACTTTGTGTGAAAATAGGAAAACCAGATTTTTTTTTAAAACTTTACTCTGTTTTTTTTTTACTCCATCCTATTTTTTATCTCAAAGAATTTGGTTTTATGCATTATTTGTTTTTGTTTCTTGAATAAAATAACAGTAAAGCCATATTGCATATTTTTTATTTGAAAATATTTATGTCAAACTGACACTGTCAAGCAAAATATATTTTTTTTTAAAGTGAGATGGGAAGAATTAGCACCCCCTCGGAATCTTCAGTTCTTACATATTTTACCGCTGTTTTCGTTCTTCATAACCTCGAAAAATAAAATGATTTTTTTATTCATTGTCAAGATAAGACTAAGAGATTTATGAAAAGTTTCTTTTTTTTAAACAAGAGGATAAATCATTTGTAATAATCACAGATAATAAAAAATTGTCAAAATACGGTCTTTTTTAACAACTAGATCTTGTAAATGATGTGAATAAGATTCAATCAATGTTGAGTGCTAGGGAGACTTTTTCCTTTCTTAATGAATCTCTATTGCGAAGTAGAGTACTACGGAACCATAACAAAACCACGTGATAATTTTGCACACCCGCATTAAATACATAGCAACAACAAAGACAATATACATTGAGTTTAAATTAATAATAATGAATAAATAAAAATATACACAGGCACATATTGGGGGCGGGAAGGGTAAAACGTTATTTAAAAAAAAAAAACTCGATGGCTATATAATTAATTAATGGCTTCAACTAATTTAAACTCAAGGTCAGGCAAATGCGCTAAAAATTAAAAACAGAATTTTTATTTATTACATTTACTAAGTTTTCTTTCCTTAGCACAGAACAAGGCAGAGTACCCGAATTCACTATAGATGCAAACCCAGCTTGGTAATTATTGTTCATTGTTATAAACAACAACGAGCAAGGAAGGCCTAGCAACCACGTAGCTTAGGTTTCGGACCGGAGTCACTTAGTCCTATAATAAACACCTACTATTTTTACACAATTAGGGAGAACATTTTTAACAAGGTACTTCAACTTCATGGTATCCAAGAATGGAAAGTTAATAAAAAGTTGTGGAATAAAAATTTCATTATTTATTTTCCTTTCGTTGATGAGTAATTTTTTTTTGTAAAAGTTGAAATCATTTTCTGATTGATTTATTTTATTAGGTGGTAAATTTTCAATGCTTCTGATCAACAGAATTAATAATTGATTCATAATATCGAATTTCGGAGATTTAAGAAGTATTTACAAAAAATCTGTTGTTTTTTTTAAATAATGCTACATAGCTACAAGAAGCATAATAAAATAAACAATAAAATTGTTTTTTGAAAATTAGGTTCAACTTTAAAAATTTCACTCGGTCAATTGATCTCACAAACAAAACTAACAAAAGGTTCTTTCTTTTTTCAGAATATTGGAAACGTGGTGTCTGAATTTATTCGTTACTTTTTTTACGTGATGATGCGTTATGTAAAAATAAAATAGATGCATTATGATTTAATAACCCTAACAAAAAGAGAGAGTTGAGTTTCTCTTTCTACCATACGACTATCATCTAAGTAAATAAATTATTAAAATAAAGATGAGATAGAAAAAAATGGAAGGAGATTGAAAATATTTTCTTGAATAATCCGATACAGTTACAACACCGAAGAAAAGCCGAGTTCTAGCTGTTAAAAAATAAATAAATAAAAAGTATTTCCTTGATTATTTGAGGTTGCGCAATTTGCCATAAAGAAGTTGTCTTTTTGTAATAAATAATTTAATTGTCCGCTTCCATACTGAGTGTGCATACGAGGATTCACCTCAATTACTTGTCAAGTTGCCATCATTTGCAGAAAATGCATTAAAAAAAATTTTACTCAACAATCTTCGGAATGTTTATGTTCCGTTAAAAAACAAAATCATACTACAATACATGATGGCGTATATTTTCATGTAGGTGTTGCCTAAAATTTCAGGGAATTTATTTTAATGGAACGTACAAAAACCGAATTACATCTTTTTTAGGTAACAGCAACTAAAAGGATTATTTCGAAGGAGACGATTGAAATTAGGTATAAATCACTTAAGTAAAAAAGTGTAAGTAATTTTTTTCATAGCTATTCCCTGAACATTTGGATAATACCTCATAATAAGAAGAAACATCCCAAAAGTTGGATGGCTTATTTTCTGCTGGTTTGTTACTCACACAATTTATTATCCTGACAATAGTTTATTTTTTTATCTTAGTTTTTATTTTTATTTAAATCTTCCATTTGTTTGAGATACAAATGTTACAAAAGCAACATGTCAAATAAAAAAATAATTTTTTGTGTGTATTATGTGCTGTATCTCTTCAGGATGCAATAATCATAACTCTCCACAACTTCCTCTCTTTGGAAGGTTTATCTTTTTGCTATCTTTCATAATCCCTATTCTGCCAACCATTTACACAAGCTTGTTAGGTTATTTGCTGCTTTCCTTTCTTTCTCCTTTTTGCTTTCAATATGATCTGTGAATGTCAAATTCTCCAAGTTCTCTAATTATGTTCTCCAGAAATTTCAATTGTTTTTTTTTAAATTCTGAATACAAGCGTCCTTTCCTTTCCATATTCCCTAAATCTTCCTCATTACTTACATGTTCTGTCCATTCTGTCCTATTTCAGCATATTTCTGTTGCTTGAAGTCTCTTCTTCATCTGTGAGATGTCATTTAACATAAACATGAGAGAGTAGGATAAGAATTCACAAATGTTCAAAAGAAAAATTAACAAGATAAATCAGAAGAATATTAAGTTGGAATTAAATATCAAAAACAGATTAATGGATAACAAGAAAATGCCAACTACAAGGTAGGCACAAAGTCCCTCAAAATATTCATTTATACAGTTAATATCAACATAGTTTTTTTTTTCTTTTTCTAATTACCATGTTCATTCAGGATGTAAGTGATCACAGCTTTGCATAGATTCCATTTCGTTATCTGTGAATTGCCATGACTTCTTGGGAAAGATAGTGGAGCTGTTTCCAATTGCCATATCCATAGTTTTGAACTTGTCTTTTCCCATTGCCCTTCTCCTAAACTGGCTGCCAACCAAGTCTAGAGAGCCCAGTCTACCCTAACCCTGCCACTCTATAGAGCCCAGTTATCCATAGGGTATTGGTGTGAAAGTGAATGCAACAGACTAGATAAACTTTGAACTTAGCTTGCAAATTCCACTTTACACACTGATATCTCTTCAGATCATCTTTGTGATCTGCCAAGATTCCAAGTGTTGCTTCCTGACAGTCAGGTCTATATTCAGTTGTTCAGCCTTGGATTAGAATCTAAATACAATATCTTTTTCTCTTTAGCTCTGTTCTTGTCTTTGGAGAAAAAATGAGAAAAGCTTGGTCCTGAAGATTCTAATAACAGAGCTGCACCTTTCCATTGCATTTTTAAAATAACATGAGGTGTCTTAAAGTGAACTTTTTAAACATAAGTAAAAACTAATAAACAAGGTAATAAAGCCACTAAGATTTATGGGGTTAAAAAGTGAAGAAAACTGAGAAAACGTTATTGAGGAGAACGGATAAGAAAGAGAGAAGAGATAAGGCAACCATGCGACTGGGGTCCACAACTGGGGTCAGATGTGGGGAGACCTAAATTACTACTAAATAACAATTACTGAGAACATTTTTACCAAGGAATTTGTTAGTAATGTCCAGTAATTAGTTAATTAGCATCTATATATAATATTAGGAAGCACCTTACAATTATTGACTTATTTCCATAAATGCAAATGTACAAAGAAAGAACAAAAATACCATAAAGTAAGTAAATGCACAAAAATCACTTTATTGACCATAAATTAGACATTTTTAGATAATATTGCAAAAATAATGAGTTAATTTGTTTATGATAATTGATTACAAAAATATGATTGTATAATACAATCAGGAAGCAATTTCAGCATTTTACAAAATCATGTATCAACAAAGTCTGAAAATACTTTACAAAAAATGTGAACTTCAGAGAAACAATAATTTTGATAATCGTTAAAAAATTTATTGTGATTTTTGTTACATCTACAATTTGTTTCATAGAAGATGAAGAAAATACTTATTTCGCTATGATACAATAATAGATAATAGTACACATAGTTTTAAAAATTAAAATCAATTTACATTAACAAAAATGCAAAATTTAATGAACAGGATAATTTGGGGAGTTAACCAATTAAATATATGTAAAAATGGGGGAAATTGAAAATAAAAAATATCTTGTATCCCTGTAGTATCTTGTGGAATTTTTAAATTACTACAATCTATTTCTTTCAAAAATGTTCATAGTCCTGAAAATAAAAACTAATGTTATTAAATATTTCCTCTTCTGTGGGACAATTTTTTCTTGTAATATATACAAAAGTGACATTTTTTTTTTTACAGTAAGATTCACCCTGTACAATGCTCAGAGGCCAGTCAAGGTAGAAGATTACAATAAGGTGTAGTTTATATGAAAAGGAGGGGAAGATAACAGTTGACTCTAGACTTGAAGGGTGTCTGTTCCACATGGCAGTGATTTGGGGGAAGAAGCTGTTTGAATGGAACTTACTTCTTGTCAATGGAATATGGAGGGAATGTGGGTGATATGCTACTATGTAAGTGGCATAGCAGGTTCTAGCTTTGAAGGTTAGGCCTGGTGAAACCAAGGAATGAAGTTCAAGCACTTTCTATGGAAGTAGTGATAGAACAGTGAGAGATTCACAATATCCCACCTGTGAGAGAGAGAGAGAGGTGGGAGGGTGGAAAATAATTATTCTCCCACAAGGACTCAGAGATGCTTTTGAACTCTAAAAGAGTGGAAAGTGAGGTTTGGTCAACTCCTGCCCAAATGTGGCAACAGTACTCCATTTTTGAGAGGATAGTATAAAGAGTCATTGTTGAAGAACAATAGCATAGAGAAAAATATCAATTTATATGAACTTTTTATTTTTGTGATAAAATTCTTAATGACACTTATGAAGTTTTTTTTAAGTATTGAAAGTTCAAATAAAATAAACATTTTTATTTTTACTTCAGTATCCTGAATAATAAACTTAATCTAAAAGTAAAAAGTAAAAATTTCTTTAAAAAAAATTAATTTCTTAATCCAATTCCAGCAATGAACTTTTGTGTGTTGACAGTTGGACCCCAGTCCCTGAAGAACTATACATACTGTATAGGCCTGAGTTAAGGATCACCCTACATTGCATTTAAATTTTTGAAGATCATAGTTCACAGGAAAGCAAGATTGTTCTACAGGCAAAAAGTATAAGAGAAGATATATATATATATATATATATATATATATATATATATAATGAAATGGACAAAGTCCGACAATTATTTAAAGATATTTTTATGTTTAACATTCTTTTTTTATAGATACAAGTATTTAAGTAAATGCTCTGAGGTCGAATATTTTCTATGAAAATTCCTCGGACATTCAGGCTGGTAAATGTTATTTAATACTGTTTATTATAAACAGAGCATTTACTTAAATACTTGTATCTATAAAAAAAGAATGTTAAACATAAAAATGTCTTTAAATATATATATATATATATATATATATATATATATAAATATATAAATAAATACTTTCACAAAAAAAACATTCAATATTTGTTAATTTGCAGCTTTTCAGTTGTTTTCTTCATATTATATATATATATATATATATATATATGCACACACACACAAATGTTTGATCAAAACGTATTGGGCCAGTTGCTATGGTAACAGAGCTAAAGTAGGCAGTGAGCCCACTGGATACAGATTGACCTTGAACACTGCTTCCCGTAGACACTAAGTTATAAAGTTCTTGCTCACTTCTATTGTTTATATGTAAGTAGAGTGTGGTTGCCTCACTAGACCACAGAGCTTCTATAAGTGACTATAATTTGTGCAGCAGTTTCTGGCCAAGGACAGATTCCATTAGTCTGACAATCACCATATTCCCCAGATCTTGCTCCTTGTGACTGTTTTTTCTTTTCAAAAATCAAAACCCATTTGAAAAAAAACATGTGACAAGGCAACTGCTCACAATCCCCAAAAAGTAGTTCCAAGAATTCTTCCTTCAATAGAAACGACACTGGATAAAGTGTGTGACTTCAGAAGGGGACTACTTCAAAGGAGATTAAATGCTGGATTGATACCTGTTGTAGTTTTCTTTTCATAGCACCAGTTCCAATACTTTTTGATCAGACCATATATATATATATATATATATATATATATATACAGGTTGCAATGAGTAAATTGTTTCCATTTTATATTTTTCATTTCATGCATGCGCGCTGTTTATTTTTGATTTTGTCAACTGTACACTATAGTAGGGTCAGTTGGGCACCATCTGTGAGAAAAGTGCACCATGACGCAATTTACTCTGCCACAAATTTGGGAACCGCATGATGTACAGCTTGGCATTCACACTAGAAACTCCAATATGAATATTTCAGAGCGTTTGGGTGTCAATCTTCGGACAGTGCAGAGGATTCAGAAAGAGTTGGATGAATGGTGATTGTTTGGAGTGATCACTAATGATGGCGACATTATGCCTCTATTCATCTTCCTCCAGGGCCTCAAACTTAACATGGGAGCTTACATCAAGTGCCTTGAGGAGGTAGTGCTGCCCTGGGTCAAGAGGGTGGCTGCTGAAATACCCTATGTCTGGCAAAAGGACTCTGCACCATGCCACAGAAGCAGGAGAATCGAGTCATGGTTGTCAGACAATTTCAGCATTAACATCACCCCTTACCTCTGGCCACCTAACTCCCCAGACTGCAGTCTCCTTGATTATTATGTGTGTGTCACAGTTGAGTGAGAGATCAACAAAACTTCTTGTAACACCAAAGATGAACTGAAGGTAAGGATTATGACAGGATTCAGCAACTTAAACAAGGAGACTGTCCAGAAGAGTTACAGGAGATTCCAAAGTCATCTGGAGTTTGTGGTTGAAGCCAATGGCAATTTTATTGAATAAATTTACTCTTTAGTATTTCAAGATATTTTTGTGTAATTTTGGTGAAACTGAGATGTCTGTATTATTTTCATTTTTGCATAATTTAGATGACAATTTATTCATCACACTCTGTATACATACATACATACATATACATATGGGACATACATATATATATATATAATAAAAAAGCTCAAACACTAATATTCCATGGTTATAATTTATTACATTGGAATCATAATCACAATCCAATTCATCAGACCTACAAATTCAAAAAGAAATCAGAAATATAACTCCGGGTATAAAAAAAAAATCTTTAGTGAGAGTGTATGTGTAGGAGTGGGAAACAACTTTGAAAGTGATATGTATGAAAGTTTTAGAGAGGGGTGTAATAGAAGAAAGAAGAACAGGAAAGGCCTAAAGGTGAAGGTGGGGATTAAAATTTATCAAAGAGAAGTTTTAAAGAGAGGGGCTAAATAACAGTTTAAATGAGTGAGATACAGATAACTATGAATTATTTTTCAATGCATAATTCGTTACCGAATCGCTGACCTACATTAAAATTAAAAAACAGACACCAGAAAAGTGTGTATACATTTGTGGTGATACTATGCATAATAAAAAAACGATATGATCTAAACTTAAAATCCAGAAGATGAGAGAGAGAGAGTAAAAAAAAAAATTATGGGGGGTGGGGTGAACTAAAAATGAAGCTTATTTGTAAGAGAACCGATGTGTAATAAAGAAAATTTGACAAAGCAAGTAACATCATCTACAGGTTACTAATTTAGCATAAACATATAAAAATAATGTTGTGTGGAGATTTAAGAACACTTGAAGCAGAATCCAAAATATTGTCAAATGGAAATAATTTCTGGAAAACAAGTAAATAAATAAAGATAAACTTCAAAATAAAAATTTGTTACCAAACAGTATTAAATATAACCTGAATGTTATTTTAAATGTCCAAAAATGCTCAAATGTAAATTAGCTTATTTAAATATTTTTCAGAAATCACTGAATAATTAAAAAAAAAGTATTTTTTTTTATTTTATTGTTATTTACAAATGTAACAACTATTAGGGACAGATTTCATACACTAAATCTAACAACTGTTATGGAACATGGGGTGGAGTGCTTTAAAAGTGTCTTTTTGTTTATTGTCCTCCATTGTAAGCACAATCTTTGTAATTTTTAAAAAAGGTTTTAACATTTTTATTGAGGTTATAACAATTCAAATAAGTGATCTTTTATAGCTATTTTCATTTCCTTGACCCTTCAGTGATAGAGTTGAAAAGTTTCCACTTTCAATATGTCCTTGAAGAAATTCTCACAATTTTTTAAATATCTAGACGAAATGCAGTGACCGATCCCAATCCAAACCATCTTCCACTAATTTTTCATTCAGAACCTTTGTTCCCTGGAGATAAAAATTCACAAGTACTTCCATCTTGTTGAAGAATTACTGATCTCAAGCACTTTTCTCTAATTGTCTCCCCAGGTTTTAGTTCCTATCTGAGTTTCAGGATTTGAAACATTTAACAGCAAGAACCACCTCTTAAATGAAACATAAAAAAGGTTATTTTCTGAAGGAAAAGTAAAAGTAGAACATCAGTTGAAATGACATTTATATAGTCCTTTCAAAAATATACAATAGTAATAAAATGTTCAATTTTCCTTGTAGTGAAGTTTGTTTTTATCAAGTAATTGTCTGCATTGCAGCGTGAAATGTGTGGAAGGACTTACTCCATGACAGCCTAATATGTTTGTGAGTTTGTAGACAAAGGCTTAATCAGCAGATGCTGGCTGTCTCTCTTCTATTGTGTGTGGGAACATGTAGATCAAACTGGCCTCTGTAATTGTTTTTGAGCCCCAATAAGTAGTATGCTTCTATTTTTATATCCATAAGGAGAATCAAGATTTAATTTCACATAGTGGTGTGAACTTTTTGAATACAAGGTTTTCATTGGTTAGAAAATAATTTCACATTAGCTTGTGAAAATCTTTTCCTTAAATTTGCAGGAGTGATGAAAGGAATTATTATTGTTATTTTCTAAATGATCTAAAAATAACATGTGGTAGGTTTACAACTATGTCCGCAAGTATTTTGGCAGTATTTGCCCTAGTAATGATTGTTTATCCAACCAACCTTCTAGTGGGATTTTATTGGTTGAAAAATATATATAGGATTTAATTCCTATAGACATATAATGAGGAGGGAGTACTTCGAGGATTTTTTCCTCACAGGACATCGAGGGCAAACAGAGCAGTGGAAGGCAGCAAGCTACCTACCTGACAAGCTTGTATGAATGGATGTTTGGTGGGGGAGATGGTAAAAAAACAAATGTTACTAAGAGCTATACAGGATAGGAAATTGTGAAGTGTCATGATCACCCACATCCTAAAGGGGCATGGCATATAGAAGAAATGCATTTGATCCTCAAATAGTTTGATTCTAAAGTTTCTAGAATCAATTTTTGTACAGTATTTGGAAAATCTTAGAAGTGTCTTTGAAATTGTTTTCTAATGAAAATTTATGAAGTGAGAAAAATTGGTTCCACTTGAACTTATGGAAATGTACATTTAAACACTTTCTCTCCATGTTCAACCCAGAAAAAGTCATTTTGGGACAAGATTGTCATTGGAAATTAAAAAAAATGGATTTATTATGAAAATCCTAAAAGAAAATCATGGCTTTATTCAGAACAGCTTTCACTATCACATACTAAATGCAATCAGAAAAAAGAAGCTAATGTAGTTAATGAAATTCAAAGGCAATTTTTTTTAAATCCAAGTAACTGTACAAATACGGCATGATGCAAGTGAGCAATTGGCTTGTTTGAATGATTCCTTGGAAGAGAAAATCTTTTTCTGAGCTGGTGATTTTGATGCATAAAAATACTTATTTTTATATTGAAAATCCAGTACAGAAAATGATCTAACTGCTTTCAGGTGTCTGTTAATCCAGGCAATCTTCAGGGAATTTGAACTGAACACTTTAATCTGTGTGAGTAGATTGTTCTCATTCTAGTGTTCCTGTCTAGGAATATCCTGTTTTCTTCTTTTTAGTACTATTCAGTTATTGCTATTCATCACTTTCACTTATTCTGTACTACCTAGCCCATGGATTGAACTCACAATTACCATACCATCAAATTCAAAAACCAATGCAACACTGCTTTGTTACTGCTGCCACTGCAGCCTTGCTGTTAAGCTTGAACCCCACTATTGCAACATCTCTTTGTTACTGTTGCTGCTGTTAAGCTTGAGTTCATCCATTGCAAAATCTCTTTGATACTGCTGCTGTTGAAGCCTTGCTGTTAAACTTGTTTCCCTCCACCATCATTTCTCTTTCATTCATTATTAATATTTTCTGTATGGATTTTATATCAAGCTGTCAAAGCCTAGTGTATGTGCTAAATCCTTCAGACATTTGATTCTCCAAATCTTTTTTCTGTTTAAGCCATAATATGACAATGAAATCAGGCTTGGCTGATCATATATGGAATGAAAAGTGTTGTCACCATGCCCTATGGAATGAAGTAAAAATACTAAACATTAGATAAGTAGTAATTTTGATATTCACTGTGTGTCCCATGCAAAAATCTGACATTAAATACCTCAATATGGGTTGACATGTTTTAAAATTAACCGGACAACCAACTCAATGGCTGCCTCTTGTTGTGATTTTGTACCAAGCTATGCAAAATGTACCAGTGAAAAACAATTTATGTACTCAGTTTCTAGTTTTAAAAAATTGCTTTATAAACTTTTGCACACACCTAATAAATATCTACTATCTATATTTTTCATGTTGTCTGTCTGTGTGTCTGTTGTGGGCGTTGTCACCTCGCCCAGGCCGCATTTCTCACCTGATTTCGATGCGGTTTTCACCACAAATTTGCAAATGACTGCCGTAAGGACATGACAGAGCCCAATTTTTGAGTTCGGACTCAGGTTCCGAAAAAATCGATAATCAAAAAAATCTGCTTACAGAAGGAATGATCGCATTTCAACCAAATTTGACACCCTCTTAAAGTCTACCATTAGAAGTGTTGTCCAGAAGTTCCATGACCACAGACCCCTAAACAGCATGGAAAATCGATAAAACCTAAAAACCAATATGCCCAGATTGCGCCTGAACTGCATGTCAGTTTTTAGTGAAAACCGACCAGATTTATGAGGAGGCCATTGGGAGTCACCATGTGAAGTTTCAACTCTGAGCACCCCCAAACAGAGTGCAAATCGACAATCGGTCAACCCGTAAAAATGTTTTTCCGGTTGAGTATTTCCTAAATGCAGATTAATTTAAGGTCACGCTATACGCGGGAAGAAACAGGTCAGTGCATGCAGTGGAGTGGAAGAAAACATTTGACCTCAAATTCTGGAATGGGTGCAGGGCCATTGAAATTCGGCTTTTTTATCCCTGTTACCAGGTCTGACTTTGAGCCACAAATGACATATTCGACTTTGTCAACACTTTTGCTTTAATCGTCGCATCTTACCAAAATAAGCACTTCCTTTATTTGCGTCTTTACTGGAAAAAAAACCCACATACATGCTGAGTGAAAATGGTTCCACCCTCAGCAGTCCATTTTCCAATTCTTTAAACCTTTTCCCCTAGCCCAGGCCGCATCCCAGACCTGACAAGGAGTTTTGGCGCTAAAACAGCAGGGCTTCCTCCCAGTCCATTTCAAAGCTAATGCCGGCAAACGGTTAGCAGCTTTTCGTTGTCACACAAACCAAACAAGCAAAAGCTTCATTGCAGCTCCTTGCATTCTCATCGCTGGCATCACGCGTGTTAGAGCCAAGCTGCATATGCAGCAGGCAGCTTGACCCCATTTACGGCCAAACCTTGCACTTGCCAAATCATGTGTGTGTGAGTGAATGCGCGCTAGCATCTTCCATTTTGCATGAGGTCATTCATTGGTCTAAGTCATGGCCATTGTCCAGGCTACACCAACCAATGACAAGTCATGCTCCCTTTAAATACCTTTAGCGCAGCTGCATCTGCACTCATGTCTTGATTTGATCGCCATTAACGCATCTGTCCTTGGATTAATTGACAGCTTCCTGCTACCGCAAGTTACCTATTTGCTTAAACGTTTGCATTACCCATTTTATTTCCGCATGCTGCCTTTACTGCGCAGCCCAGTCCATCTTAGCGTTCCATACCTATTTCTACCTTTTCGTAGTTCAGTTTTGCTATTAGACAGTTAACTGCTGTCACAAGTTACTTCTCTTCTGCCTTTACTACATGACCCAGTACATCTCAGTGTTTCATTACTTTTTAACCTTCAACGCTTCAACGTTTTGGTTGCGTAACCTCTTCCTACAGTGACGTTTTCGTGCTGCCAGAAAGCATGGCCATAGCTAGGAGAAGCTTTTTCTATACTGCTCCACTGCATTTTTAGTTTTCGTATACAACGAGGTTGCACTGCTTCAGCTTCGGCATCAACTTCTATTCGCATTCTTACACAGCATTTCTACAACCCTTCAAATGGCTCCTACATGACGAACATCTGCACGTCAGCAACTGAAGACCCCTAACACCGTTAATGTTACGCATGCAGAACAGGCGACTGCGGAGGAGCACATAATAACTCCAGTTACAGATGATCATATAGCGTCTACTTCAACCTCTGCTTTGCACTCTTCTGCGTGCCGTGGCGATGACCAACCCAGCAGCTCTGCAAAGGCTGCAAAAACACCCAGGTGAGGCAACCTTGGCAGGCGTTCTAAAAAAGCCTCACCAGCTAAGGGGAAATGGGAGCAGGATTCCATTGAGTGTGCCTCCTTGGGGGAGAAGTGGATGGCATCTACTTCAACCTCTGCTTTGCACTGTTCTGAGTGCCGTGACAATGACCGACCCAGCAGCTTTGCTAAGTGTGCCAAAATACCATGGTGAGGCAACCTTAGCAGGCATTCTAAAAGAGTCTCTGCGGCAAAGAGAAAGCGGGAGGAGGAAACTGAGGTAGAGGCCTCTTTGAGGCTTTCCAGTCAATCTCAACGGAAGCAGTATGTTTTGTCACTTGGTGAGCGTAACTACTGTTTGTACTGCAAATCAGTTTACACATATTCATTGAAAAGTAAGAGGAAATTACCTAAACCTACAATTTTTTAATCAAGCAGGCCATGCTGCTAGTTTATAATAAAGAGGATATTTCAGACTCTAGCTTTATTTCACTTCTGCTCAATGTTTTCATTTACATATTATAGGCATTTATTAAAGCCAACTTATTCAAAGTATGACTCGTAGGAGCAGGATACTTCATGAGAAATGGGTTAGCAAAAAATATTTCATCACTCTATATAATGTAGCTCTATAAATTATTTACTCAGCAAACCATAAGCTTTTATATTAAAACACCATTTTTTGACAAGAGATAAGAGACAACTCCTTGCTGCTGATACCATGTACACCATTACAATCTGTCACATGTTACTTGGAGAGAAAATGGTGATCACCAAGTAATCAAGAAGTGACATTAAGAATACAACATAGTATGTGACCCTGCACTAAGTTACAGAATAATGGTTCTGCCAACAATTTACACAATCTCATTAGGTTATTAAGTACTTTCCTGTGTCTCTCTTACCTTCAATATAAATTGTGAGTGTCAAATTCTCCACGTCCTCTTTCCTCACTATGTACCCTAGCAATTTCAACCCTTTCTGATGCTAAGTATAAGCATCCTTTTTGTTTCCATTTTCCTTAAAACTTACTAGTTACTCACATGTTCATTCTGTGTTATTCTCAGTAACCTTCTGTAGAACCAGCTTCTGTTGCCTCATCTCATCTTCATCTGTGAGAAGATTGTCCACCATTCACTGCCATATAGGAAGGCTAATATTACATAACTGTTCTGCACTCTTTTTTGTGTTTTTCACAAAATTTTCCTGTTTCTTAATACTTACCTTTTGGAAGGCAACTTTTACTATTCCAATACCCCTGTGCATTTTAGTGTCACATTTTCTGTCCTCTGTTAAAATACTTCCTAGATATTCACATTTTTGTACTTGCATTATTTTGGTGCCTCCAATTCATAGTTCACATTTTGGGCTGTTCATTTTGCTAACAATCATACATTCTATCTTCTTACAATTGATATTTATTCTTTTTTTTAATTTTCTTTTACTACCTCTGTAGGGGTTATTGCTGTTCTGTCTGTGTCTGCCATCAACACAGTGTCATCTGCATATCTAATGTTGTTAAGATTGTAGCTGCCAATAATGAATTCTGGTAGGACTTCCAATTCTCCCAGGATTGTTTCACTGTAACTTTTAGATAAGTCTTTTGCTTATCTTTCGCCCTTTTCTAATTTTGTGTATTTACTGAATTCATTTTCTACTGTACCCTTTAAAAACCTGCTGACTTGGGAAACAATATCAATATGGTTGCAGTCCGATGCTCTACAAAAAGTTCCTAGGAAGAAACAATTTACAACAAAAAGAGATCAAGAGATGATTTTTTTCTTTATAGTTATTGAATTAAAAACTTTCCTTTTTTTAAAAACACATTGTATTAATATTATATATTAATGTAACAATATGTAATAACATATTCAGCAATTGAAATCAAATGTCATATCAATGACTAACAATATTTATTCTGTAATAATGTACAGAAATGTGGCACAAGGCCAAAAGGGGGGAGTGGGGAAAAAGGACGGTCTTCATCTTGTCTTAACTATAACTTAGCTAGCCGCAAACATTGACCCAATCATACAAACAATATTCCTTACACCAAAACACCACATTCATACGAACCGTTCTTACTACAACCACCATAATACCTCACTGTCTCTATGAAAATACTAACTAGTCCCCATATGTACAATTCAATGTCTGTGGGGGGAGGGGAATAACAATTCTAAAAAATTAACCCCAATGAATATATACAAATGAACACAAAATATTTACAAGAAACTAAAGAAAATATATATCAATGACTAACACAACTTTATAAAGATATAGGGTGTTTCATTAAGACAGACCAAAGTCAGTAGTAAATAAATCAGTGTTATTGGTGAAAATTTATTTATTTCTCTATTGGATCATGTTATTTAAGTCATGGCAATTATGTGTGAAAAATAATTTCGCCCAAATGTCCGCCAAGGCTTTGGCGGCAGACCTTCACTTCATGATGAAAATTTTTTATGACATCTCTGCATCATTGAAATTTCCAAAGACTTAAGTTGTTAAATCTGAAAGAAAAAGAAAAAATCATTAGATGCTTAAAGTTAATTCACATTTAAAATCAGTCCAAGTTATTGGAACACCCTTTATATCACTAGTTTGGTACAGTGACATCACATATTTTTTAATGTAACATGAAAAGCTAGTAACCATTTTTAAATAACTTATCATTCCAGTTATAAATTCTTGCAGATGTTAAGAGCAGAATTTTTCTTTACATAATGGCTGATATACTTTTTATATTATAGACACAATATTTCAGCCAACTACCCTCTGGCCATCATCAGGTGTCCATTGTTTTGGCTGATATGGGATATCTGTTTATTATTGTGTTGTTTTTCCCTGTGATGCCAATTATTGTTCATTTTTGCTATAATAACATCTATACCAGCTAAGATGAGAACAATAGTTGAAAATAATAAAAAGTATATTGACAATTACTCATCTCAGAAATGAAATACTAAATTATGATGTCTGATATTTTTCTTTTATTTAGATTATGGTGTAAAACTTGTTGACATGTAAGCATAGAACTGATTATTTTATATATATATTTTGTAATCATAGACCTGAGCTGAATTCTGGAGGTAATGGTATGGTCAAGTTATATTGAAAGATAGTTCCCTATTGTGACTGACCCAGATATTTTAATAATTGAATAGAAAAATAAAATAAAATCCAACTATTGTAATTTATTTCCTTTGTTGTACTATATTGAATACATTTTAAAATTATATTGTGAGAAAGTTTATTTTTTAAAAATGAATAAATCTACAAAATTTGATTGAATAAAAATTAGCGTAACTAGAAAAGGAACATTCATTTATCTGATCATTTTTTAATTTCAAATTCTTTGCCAGATTGAAGAGTATCAGAAATTATTAATTATAATTTAATAACATTCAGATACTAATTTCAGTTATAGTAATAAGCCTTATATAGTTAGCCATGTATATTTTATTGCCTAGTTCAATACTCTAACTACAGAGCTATCATTCAAGGCAATAGCATAACTAAACAAAAAAACTAAGCGAAGCAAAAACCTTTAGCAGGAGGTGTGACCAGTGAATCAAGTTCTGGAGGGATTCAAAGGCTTTTAAAGTTGGCTGCTGAGGACAGATTTAATGACCACACTCAGTATAAGTGTATGTGCCTGTGGTCACAGATTTTGAACCACTATTGTAAGAGTAATAAAAACTTAAAAAATGGGATTGACAGCAAGAGGTTGTGCAGAGGCACATTTTAGTATTTTTTCTGAGGTGTCAGAAATGAAGAACAATTCATTTTTAGATTTACTGAAAAGTTGCAGTTGAGAATGAAAATTAACTGTTTCCATTTTATTTATTAGAACAAACTTTGTGATTAAGACTGCCTGTTGAACTGGAATGATTTTTCCAGTTTTAGAATATGATTCATGCAAGGAAATACTAGAGATCTGAATGGTATTTAATATCCATCAGGAACATTTGATCTAAGAAGAATTGATCTGTGGTGCCACTGATATGTACTGTAAGAGATACCAAAGCAAACTTGATACTTGATTTTACCTCAGAATAAAAAAAGACCGAGGTGCATTGAAAATTGACCTAGAAGGTGTCCTCAAAGTCATCAAGTGCAGAATCAGGCTTCAAAACTAAATTTAGAATATATACACACACATGACAACCAGATGACAGGAAGTTATATAAATGCCTAACCCTCAAGAAGAAGAGCAGAATACTTTGCACCTTCACAAGAAAAAGATTCAAAAAACTTAAATCCACACACTGCTTGATTAGCTGACATTAATTTGATGGAGTCCAGATGTGAATAAACAATTATTTTACATATGAAAAATTTAATTTCAGTCTGAATGTCTGGGATGAGGAGTTATCATTATTTTCACTATTTACATTTGGACTATTTTCTTAATCTTTGTTGTTATTACAATGTTTCAGCCATTGTTCCCTCCTGCCTTCATCAGGTATATATTGATCTGGGTAATTTATAGGAAATCCTAATTGAATCCTTTATTTAATTATTTGGATAATTCATGATTCAATGTTTCTTTAACATTTAACATATTGTAAAGAATCTTAATTATTGCTATTCCATTCATATGACAATTTTAAGAAAAGTTCAAATTATGTTTCATATATAATAAAGGGTATTTCATTAAGATGGATCAAAGTCAGCAGTAAATAAATCAGTGTTATTGATGAAAATTTATTTATTTCTATATTGGATTATGTTATTTAAGTCATGGCAATTATGTGTGAAAAATGATATCACTCAAATATCCACCAAGGCTTCAGCATCACACCTCCACTCAATGGTCAAAATTTTTGATGACATCTCTGCATAGTTGCTCCTTGATCTTACCAATATGACTTATTATCTCATCCTTCAGTTGATGAATTGTTGTTAGCTTGTTGGCATAGGCCTTAATTTTTTAGACGAACCAAAAGGAAGAAATCTAAAGGCGCCTAGTCGCATGATCGTTGTGGCCAACTGACTTCTCTGCTTCAAGTGATGATGTGACCTAGGAACTTCTCATTCAATAAAACCATTGTTGCATTAGCTGTGTGGCATGTGGTGCTATCCTGTTGGAACCACAAATCTTCAACATCCATAGCATTCAATTCAAATTGAAATTGCCAAAGACGTAAGTGTTAAATCTGAAAGAAAAGAAAATATCATTAGATGCTTAAACTTAATTCACATTTAAATCGTTCCAAGTTATTGGAACACCCTTTAGTAATAGTGAATTTAGCTGTTTCTATACAGAAAACATTCAGCATTCATTAAGGGAGAGCATTACTTTTGATTGAAATTTATAAAATCTTTTTCTTAAATTTTTTTTTTTTCAAGAAAATAAACTTCTCAAATCCACTAACTATTGTTGCTTTTTTAATACTAATGGGAGATTCCTTCCTAAGATTTTCTTCAAGTAATATGGGAAATTTAACAACTTCCCAAATTGAGTCATGGCTTGATGTACAAAGATGAGGCAATTTAACAGTTTGGAAACATACTTTATATAAGAAATATATTATATAACGAAAAAGAAAATAGAGGATTGCTAAAATATGTATTCTTTTAGCAGTTGAAGATCATGGCATTGGAGACAGTATACAAAAACATGTGTCTTTTTGAAATAGATGAAATGCTTATCTGTACTGTGATGTCTTTTTCCAATAGCAGCTTTGTCCTTGCATGATTCAAGCTTGTTCATGGCCAGCATTGCCTGTTCTTGGAGTAGGCTGAAAACATGTCTGTCCCATTCATGATTGCTTTGGCCTCTCAAATTGGTGCCTGAATTCTATTTCACACTTAATTTTGGGTCATAACCATTATTATCAGATGAATGGGTCTGACCTACTATCAGCAAAATTTATCTACCAAAGAGAGATTAGTAATGTGAAAAATCAACATCTTCATTATTTAATTATTTTCCCTTCTAGTTACATATACTACCCAATTTAGTTGTTGGAAATCTTTAATTAATGTAGCCTTTGGTTATTTGGTAAAGCTCTTTGTCTGTTCTTTTGTAGGACCAGTCTATAGAGTCTGATGAAGGATTGTTTTCTTTTAGAACTATAGGATTCATTCACTTGAAGCTACTTTTAATCATTGATTTGAGAAAACAGCTGTATATAGATGAATGATAGTTTATACATTTCTGAATGAATTAGCACCATGCATGTTGGACAAAAGTACCCCTAGCATGACTGTGGAATAATTGGACATGGTTAAGTGTAATAGGCAAAGTGTTCAACAAACGGAATTAATAAAGTTCTCAATAAACAATAAGAAAAGGAAGAAAAAAAACAGGGTAAAATAATACTAAGCAAACAAAATATATGCAAGTCAAAACTAGGCAAAGCAACAGTAATAACACAAAAAGTTTGCAAGTAAGAATGGTGTTCACATGTAAAAGGGCTACAGTTAATTGATTGATTCTGACTTCAAGACAAGAAAGAAAAAAATATGGTGGATGAGATCGAGAAGTGGTTCATTTTTATTGGTTAAGAAAAATTCCTAGCATGAATCTGTAGGATTTGTCTATAAATTTTGTGTGGAGGTGGGGTCCTAACAGTCATTCCCAGGCAGTTGAAACTGATGACAACCTATCCTATGTTCAGTTTCTCTATTTGTTATAATTGATCCATGGTATACAAAAAAGAAAAATTTGGAATATCATTACTTTTCTTGCTTGTCTACATAAAAAATGTATTGAAAACAGATTAGAATGCTAAAATTTATTATTCGCATTGGACATTTGCCAAAAATGCATCAATAAAATATATTATCAGATAATGAGTCAACCAAATTTCAAAAGACAAATGAACTGCTACAAATTTCTGATCTAGACATGATATAAAGTTATTCATGTTAAGTTAGTCTTTTGAACAGAGTAGAGATGTATCCCTTGTTTCCAGGTTCTTTCTAATGTCTCCACCTAAACTGAACTTTTATCTATTATTGATTTTCTTTTTCTTTTTTCAGTAGTAGTAGACAGGTTTGCCTATTGTCTGATTCACATTCCTCCTTTGTTTTTTGAACAGGAGTAGAAGTTTATCTCTTGTTTCATTTAAGGATTTAAGATTTCTGGTTCCTAAATCCTTTTCCTTCTCTTTCACTTCCAGTGTCCCCTTTCTTCTTGATGGTATTATCTCCTTGCTTGGAGTGGTGCCTCTTACTTTGTAACCATCTACATCGAGTGGTTCTTGGACCTTGTACAGGGTGAACATCATTGTTAAAAAAAAAGTGCTTCAATCTAAATAAATTTTTATTTTTCTGTAATTTTTTTGTATGTGCACGTGTTTACTGAAAATCACTTTGCTGTAAAGTGAATGACATTCTGGATGTTTTATATTGCCTTAAGCATTTACTGCAGCAGTTCGTTAAGTAAATTCTTTTTGCCAATGTTAAAAATAAACAAGGTACAGAAATTTAAATATCTGGAAAGGGATTTAATAAACGACAGAAAATATGACAATGAAATCCAAAGGCTCATTGGCATAATGAAAGACACCTTCCAAAAGCTAAACAAAGTATTCAGAAACAGGAACATTTCATTTGAAACAAAGAAAAGAGTGCTGAACTACTAAGTGGTATCAATGGTATCAAGTGGTATCAATCCTTTTGCCTGTTAGTGAATCTTACAGTTTCCTCAAAGATGAGAAGGAAGCTTAAGGCTATAGATGTGGTTCTACAGAAGGATGTTAAGGATACCATATATAGAGCATGTGAGCAATAAGGAAGAAAGAAAAAGGAAACAAAACGACACTTCTACTTAGAATAAGAAAAAATGGTTGAAATTTCTTGGACAAAATGAGGAAAGATAGCTTGGAGAATTTTACAATCAGAGGACATATTGAAGGCAGGTGGAGCAAAGGAAAACAGCAAGTAATATGCCTAATGAACAAGTGTAAATAGATGGCAAGACAGAGACTGGAAGGGATATTAAACAGACAAATGTTACTAATTGCTACAAAGAATAAGAATTTGTGGAGAGCCATGATCACCTATGTTCTGAAAGTACATGGAACATAAAAAAAGATTTATTTTAATGTGAATTAAAAATAAACAAACACTTTTAATGTTCTGTTGAAAGGATTGTATGTAATTAGCATATATTTGATCAGAATTTCAGGCTAGCATACTTGAAAAATAATATAATTGTAATTATATGATTTTTCATTAGTTTGAAAGGCTCAATGAAATTTCTTCATTAATCTTTTCAGACAAAATTATCACCACATTGAGACTTTCACTTTTCCCTATGAACAGATATACATAAAATAACCAAGCCATTTAACATTGAAATTATCTCCAATATTGAGCATTCTTCACCTATAAATAAATCATATATATATATATATATATATATATATATATATATATATATATATATGTATATTGAAAAAATTGTATGACAAAGTGGAAAAAGTCTACTTGTAATATGTTTTGTCCTTCAGGACTCCATTGGACCAAATTTGTTATGTTTGTATGACTACACATGCACACAAATGAGGGGAGCTGTGGATTTTATAATTTTTTTTTATATATCTGTGTAGTTGAATTCATTTGGAGTCTTTTTCTTCCCATCACTTTTGTTAGTAGGTATCCCACACTGTTATAATAGAAGATCTGCCAGGAATGGAGAAATGCAAGAGCCAGGGTGCAAATTTACTGTAGATGACCTTATGATCAAGGCACTCTCTAGACATTTACATTGTAGTGAATTATTTTCTCCTTTGATCAGAGTAGCATTTTTTATGTCAAAACTGTGTTCAGTCTTGTTATGGTGGACAACCAATGCAGTTGATATATTGTTCTGTAAAATGATCCTTTTGTGTTCATAAAATCTTCTGTTTAGGTTCCTTGAGGTTTCTCCTATGTATTTTTGTGACAATTATTACATGTGATGGAGTAAACTCATCCTTCAGGTTTCAGCTTATTGTTTTGTTTAGTATTGACTAAGTCTTTTATTGTTTTGAATGTAGTAGTAACAAATTTTATGTTGAGTTTAGATAGATTCTTTTCAATTTTAGATGTGATAGAGTTAGTTGGTAGGATAATATACTTTTTTGATTCATTGGATTTTTCAGGAGGGTTCATGGATATATTTACATATATTTAAAAGAGTATACCTGGCCTTGTAGGTGAGGAATTATTTTCCACTATACAACCTCTTTTCTGCAGACAAAACTTTGGAAGCCTCTTTCTACTCTATTACTATTTTCATGCCAAATGTTCTGAAGAACTACATGCATTAGTTTTCGTCAGCTTAGAATGAAGACCTACCATGACACTTACACTGGGACAAATCATCCCCATTCCATTAGTAAGAAGAAAGTTCCTAAGAACTGCTTCTTTGATGAACATACTCCCAAGAGAATGCTTCCCCACTCACTACAATCTTAGCCTCTTTAAGTCTAGAGTCAATTGTTATCTTTCCTGTATGTCCTCATAATCTGCACTTATTACCTCCTCCTCTTACATTAATACAATAACCTGATTCAGTAACCCTCTATCTTGAGTGTCTTTTGGGCACACACACAGAAAAATATATTGTTGTAGCATACCTATGGATGATAATGGGTATGTCGTCATTCATATAAATACAATAGTAAATACTGTATGTTGGTCTGCAGTTGGAGATTCATTGTGCAATTCACTTGACTCACTTCTAGCAGTTGACTACTTCTTCTACATGCCGCTGGTGAATCTTATATGTGTTGTTCATGTCCTAAGTATTATCATTCATTACCAACCTTCATTTGAGTATTCTATTCAGAAACCTCCCCTAGGTTACAACACACACACACACACACACACACACACACACACACACACACACACACACACACACACACACACACACATATATATATATATATATATATATATATTTAAAGACATTTATATTATGTTTAACGTTCTTTATATAGATTATTTGCTTAAATACTTGTATCTATAAAAAGAACGTTAAACATAATATAAATGTCTTTAAATAAATTGTCGGACTATGTCCAATTCTAAAATATATATATATATATATATATATATATATATATATATATATATATTCATAGGGATGAGTTTATCCTAAGATAGGGGCAGGCAAAAATTTCCTTATTGGACCCCTTAAAAACAAGGCTACTGCTGCAATGATTAAGGGCAATGTCACAATTTTTTTTAGAATTTGCAAAATTTATGTTTTTTATTTGTGAAAAGTCATATTAATGTAAAATCTTTAAAAAATTGATAAAAATAAACAAAAAGCTTTAAAATCAAATATTTTTATTGACAGACAACATAAATTACGATGACTAGAATTATTAGCAATAATACATTGCAGTGGAACATTTTCAAAAAAGAAATCAAACCATACAACATTATTAGCTTAAAATATTTTGTGAAAAGTATGAGATTGTTGTATTACTGTATGAAAAAAGCTTGTTGAAAAGAAAGATGGATTAAAAATACAACAAACATGTTTTAATGAACATTTTCTGCCTAAATACAACCATTATATATAAATTATATGAGGTTGGGGACTTCTAAAAAGTTCTTGACTTGACCAACAAGCCCTTCCCCCAAAAGTTTGATGTTTGGTCAGATTTAAGTAGTGAGTCAAAGCAAGGGGATACTTAAATATTCTCAGCCTGACTCACTTCCTAAAATATGACCAAGTGACCAAACATTAGTCAAGAATTGTTCAGTACTCTCTTTAAGTGACACAATTTATATTTGTATTAATCCTATATATATATTTATATCACACACACACACACACTATTCCAAATTCCATGATTCAAACATTCTTTATGTTTGAGACTAATAACTAGTACATCATATATATGAGTGAGTGGATATGTGTATGTGCACATGTCTCTCTTTTTCATTCCATCTCTCTTTCTCGCTCTCTGTTTATATATATATATATATATATATATATATATATATATATATATTATTTATTTTAGGTTATTAAAACAAAAACATGTTATGTTAAAAAGTGCTACACAATTGTAATTATGTTTCAACACTACAAATGTGTCTCCTCGGGCAAAGGTAAATTACTGGCAAGTCACAAGGAGAAACATTTGTAGTGTTGAAGCATAATTGCAATTGTGTATCATGTTTTAACATGTTTTTGTTTTAATATCCTAAAATAAATAATAATTAGCTCTACTCTGTATTGAGCCCTCTTTTAAATTAAATGTTACAGACAATAGAATTATACTCCATTTGTTCTCATTTTACCTATATATATAAATATATATATGTGTGTTTGTGTGTGTGTGTATTTATATATATATATATATATATATATATATATATATATATATATATATATATATATATATATATATATTTAAATAAGGTGTATTTCAGCATCAATAATTCTTTCAAACAGGGTGAGTCAAAATTATGTTAACACTAGTAGGAGAGGAATCATTTATTCAACGTTTACTGAACAGTCTCCACTTGTCCACCAACATGACTGATGCACAAAAAACAGTGATCAACAGTACAATTTAGTGCTTTGACACTCATTTCACAGGAAATGTTTGATATTACACCTTTTATTCTGTCCTTGAGTACATCAATGTCTCTAACTTTTTTGCTATACACGCAATCCTTTTTCATACCCCCTAACTAGAAGTCACTGGGTGTCAGATCATAGGAGTGTGGTGGGCCATGTGAAATGGTCTGCTGCAACCTATCAAACGATTTTGGAAACTTTGATTGAGACAATCGGGAACAGTACAGGCAAAATAAGGCGGTGCACTATCCTGTTGGAAATATCCTGCTTGTCTGATTTGTAGGAGTATGTTATCAATGGCCAACTCTTGCAGCATTTGTAAGTAAGCATTTGCAGCCACTGTTGGAGTTGTAAAGAAATATGGGCCAATTACACCCTGTGTACTGTGGAGAAAGATACCTTATTTAAAGTTGACTGCTTCTCATTTATTACAACAGCTTCCAGAATTTTGAACTTGTCAATATATATATATATATATATATAATGAGAAAGAGAGAGAAGCAGAGGGATTTATATGCATCTATTTACACTCACACACACAAAGATTATTATATTTTTATATACTAATTCTCTGACAGTCATCATCATCAAATTTCTTTAAAAAATATCCAGCTTGGTTTTTAAGCATACTGTTTTAGGTCTGAGATTTTACTCCATGTAATA
The DNA here is from genome assembly GCA_964036315.1 of Acanthosepion esculentum. Classification (NCBI taxonomy): domain Eukaryota; kingdom Metazoa; phylum Mollusca; class Cephalopoda; order Sepiida; family Sepiidae; genus Acanthosepion; species Acanthosepion esculentum. Next base: position 104,273,464 of record OZ038482.1, on the reverse strand, counting down.
TTTAAAGACAAATGGTAATGGTAATATTAACAATTTTCTTCTTTTTTTTTTAATCATTTCACCCCAAGCAAGGCAATAATGTCACTAAGACTAAATTAAAGAAAATGGGAAAACATTAGTGAAGAGAAAGGTTAATAAAAGAACAGTATTCAAGAAGACAGAAGATGGTGATTGATGTTGCATTTAAATTTTTAAAGATAACGTAACAGGGAAGCAAGAAACTGGAGGAGAGTTTCGAAGATGAGAAAAGAAACTATTTGAATAGAACTTATGGATACATCTAGCTATTTCAACAATAAAAATGATGAGACCTAATTGCCAATCTAATAGTAATGCTTAAATTCATGTGGTCAAGATATCAAAGAGGAGAGATCATTAGAACAATTGCTATGAAAATATTTATAGAAAAGACACAGGGAAGTCATATCATAGCAGTGGGAAAGTGACTGAAAGTGCAAATCCAGATCAGGACTTGTGACATTACAGACCCTTTTTTAGATTTTGTCAAGAATCTTGAGATATATAGTGGGAGCACGAGTCCAGATATGACACAGATATTCAATGCATAGATAAATATTAGATTTATAAACATTCAAGATGGAGTTTGGCAAGAAAAATTGTCTAGCATGACATAGTGAACACCTAGTAGCAATTGATTCAATATAATTGTTTCACTTCATGTCAGTGGAAAACATGAGACCAAGAAGGCACAATGAGTTGCTTTCCAGGAGGTTAGCATCAGCCATGGTGATAGAAGGCAAAAATAGTTCTCTAAGATGACTAAAAGATAGCAGTTTCATTTTTGTGGTGTTAAAATTTACAAGTCATTTTTTGCTCCAGTTAGCAACTGATTGAAGGTCATTTTTAAGATGAGCTGCCAGTTTTACTTCATCATACTATTAAAGTAGGAATAAATAGTTTTGTTAACAGCATAAATACAGAGTTGGAAACTAATGACATCAGTAAGGTCGTTGATGAAGATAAAAGCAAAATAGGTCCAAGGATAGAGCCCTGAGGGACATCTGTATTAATATGAAAGGATCAAGAAGAGTAGTCATTCAATATGATGTCCATTTCATTATCTGTTAAGAAAGATTTAATTAAATAAAATATTTGACTGGAAACATCATAGGCCTTTAGCTTGTGAAGTATGGATGCATGCCAAACTCTGTCAAATGCCTTTGAGATGTCTAAAGCCACAGCTCAAGCCTTGATGTCCTTATCTAATACTTGACAAACTCTTTCAGTAATAACCATTAACACATTGGTGGTTGATCTAGAAAAGTGAAAGCCATATTGTTTATCTGAAAGAAGACCATGTGAAATGAGATGCTTTATCAATTCAGAGTTGATTAGAACATCTAGTGATTTACCAAAAAAAAATAAAAGACTAATAAGATGATAATTTGAGGGATCAGAAGGTTCACCAGAGTTCTTAGGTGTTAAATAATACTATTATTTTTTAGAGAATTGTATTTTTGCTCTAACTTCCTCATTTTGACCTGTGAGGTCAGATACAAGAAAACAAAGGAAGTCGATTTTGATTCGCTAAAGTTAGTGTGGGAATGATAAATAAAGAAAGAGATTTCAGGGAGTTAAGTCTTACACGTCATACAATGTAGACTTGGTACTTTCATATCTAGGAACTTGTCTCCCCAGTGAGGGTGAGAGAGCAATCCAACTGTCTAATTAGAAAATGTATATGTCAACATGATGAGTAAAACTAGATAATTTTAAAATCCCTTTTGTTAATGTCTTTTTATCTCCAGACCCAAAAACATTTTGTCACCTAACTGAGAGAAGAGAGAGAAGATATATAACAGTGTATTAATTGAAACTGTCACCCCAAGACCAACCCCCATCAAAGGGCTATGCAACACAGGGACTACCGAAGAGGATTTCCAACAAGCTGGAATGCAAGAAGCAGCAAAACATTTGTTATAGAGTTTTAGGAGAACAGGAGCCAGTTCAGGAGCACATTTCTTTAATACAATTGCAGGGATACTGTCATGTCCACATGCCCTTTGGGGATCTAGTTTGAAAATAATAACAGAAACCATGAACAGAGTTATATGCATATCATTGAGTAGAGCTTCTGCTCTAGGTGGAAAATCAGGCAAAGATACATCTGATGAATTGAGAATGGAACTGGAAGAGAATTTATGAGCAAAGCATTCTGCTTTATCAGCAATAGATAACAACACTTTAAACTGATTGAAGAGAAGAGTGATTGAGTACTCTTGTTTAACACACACACAAACAGAGCCAGCAGTAATCATGAGAACCAAACTTGTGAGAGGCTATATTGTATTTCATTCTATCACCAAGAAGGACACACACATACTTGTTACAAGTGGATACAAAGAGAAATCTATTATGAGCCAAATTATCACATTGGTATATCCAGAAGAAGTGATCCCCATGGATGATAGCAGCTGAACGGATAGAAGTGAACGAAGAAGAAGATTGCAGTTTCACTAGGTATTTCCATGATGGCACAAGAGCATCAATCCTAGCTTTCACCCAGGAAGAAACCCTTGTGATACAATTTTCAATAAGAAGATTGATAATTTCGAAAGAAAATAACAAAATGAATCTCAATCAATGTGTTGGTAACAAAATGATGTTCTGTGAATAGGGGATTGATTACAAGGAAATATTTGACATTCTTTGATTGAAATTTATAAAATCTTTCTCTTAAGAGAGTTTATCAGGAAAATAGGTTTCTCAAGTCTACTCGCTGTTATCGCTCTTTCCAGTTGTGGATGGGGGCTTCTTTATCAAACCTGTTTGAAATCGTATGGAGCATCAACATTTTCATTATATCATTATTTTCTCTTTGAGTTACATGTGCTATCTATTTTAGTTGTTGCTGTTGTTTAAAGTCCTCAAGTGATGTATTTTTTGTTGTTTGGTACAGTTCTTACCAAGCAAAAGAAAAATAATAATAATAATAATAAACAGTTAACCAATTCCTTTTGCATTTAGCTCTATACTTATAAAATCTAGTATACTCATAGAAATAGAAATACCATCTAATTGTGAGAATGCCTGTGAATAACACCAACATTTAAAGTGTGGCAATAATCTGAAATTGTGGCTAATTACTTCAGATAACTTCTTCATTGTAATATACATTATCCTGATGTCTACCAGAGTAATGAGAGCTTACTGGTGACCAAATAAGCAATCATTTGCAAACTAATCACAGCTTATTATTATTATGTGGAGTTGCCAAATGAATTGACAATACAGTCACTATTAGAATCTCTACCTTAATTAGCAGAATGAAATAAGTAAATGTGCATACAATTCAATGTCTAGCATTGGAATAATGACCGAAAAGCTGATAATTAAAGAGCTTAGTCCTCAGTATTAAATAAGGCTTCATTCTGTAATTTTCTTGATGGAAGAAAAATTCTATCTTAAAATCATGCCATAAAATGCCTTGTATAAAATAATAATTCAAATATGATTTTAAAAAACAATTAATTCTCTTTATCATGCTTCCCATAATTAAACATATATGAATTGTTAATATGTAAAAATTGCATTACAACTTTTAACTTAAACAGTGATGTAAAATTTTTCATTAAAATATATATATATATGAAGTCAGATTAATCACCAAATTATATGTATTGCTAAATTACAAATGTTAAAATTAATCACTGTATTGCTACAACATTATTATAAGTAACTTACTATCAAAAGAGTATAATCAAATACCAACCCAACGTTATTATGACTGATTTATTATCAAAATAGCATGCTCAAATACCAACTCAACGTTATTATGACTGACTTATTTTCAAAAGAGAATATTTAAGCACCAACCTGTCATTATTATGACTGATTATTATCAAAAGAACATACTCAAATACCGATCCAGCAATATTATGACTGAATTATCAAAAGAATATACTCAAATACCAACCATACAGTATTATGACTAACTTATTGATGTAATGGAATAACCTGTTACCCCCATGAGTGAATACACTATATGTAGTAACTACCTATAAGTATCTGTAAGTCAACGGACTACAGAGACTAGCTGGGATCTGTTGAATACAACTCAGACTTACACGAGAACTACTGACCTTCCAGTAGTAGCACTCACTACTGGATTGACTTGCAATGACCTTGTGCATAACTGTTACCTTTATTCTTATTGTAGTGGTTTGTTACAATAAACCTTTACTTATTTTATCCACCTTGTTTTTCAAGTATATATTCCTATTAGCACGGAATATAACACATGTTATACTTTGCTGCAAATTAGATCACTTTCTGTTTCACTCTACATGTTGGCTTGACATGAGCACGAAGAAAGGAAAACCCAAAATAAAAAGTCCTCTCCTGTGCAAGGACTCCGAGCATCACATCTGTCCCACAAGACAAATCCCTGCAAAAATCTAAAATACAATATAAATAAGCCAATCACAAACATTGCTGCCAAAAATAAAAGATGAGTCTCAGAGCCACCAGATTTGCTTAAAAGAAAGCCCCTCATAAACAACTAACACAGAATGCAGCTGAGAGGCTAGCTGTTGACCCAAATAGACTCTCAACCAGTGAAGGAACATGGATAAAATTAGTGGGTGTGCTGCTTCAGAAAATTTTTAGACATTGTTTTAATATTGTGTAAAATGAAACAAACACATAAAAAGAAAATTTATACATAAATTTAATAAAATTCTAAATGAAAAAATTATTTTTTACTTATAAATTGTTACAGTTGAAGCTGGATCCATTCATTTAAAAATGAAATCCTTCCTTCTTGTTTTACTTTGAACAAAATGTTTAATAATTTTCTGAGTATCTTTGAAAGATTCTCACAGTACTTCTAGATTCTTATTTCTACAATAGCAGTTTTGAAATCTGTTATATATTCATTAACTGTAATTTCTCAAGATTGCATTTGGTTGTAAATTACTTCAGCATGAGACATAATCTGGTGAAAAAGCTCTAAGCAAAACATGAAATTATCATCATTCAGCTCTTGTAAAATTCCTGTTGCTACTGCAATGGTTTGATCTGCATTTGATGTTGAGTGAATTTCAGTTAGCTGCCACTACTCTTTGTTGTCACCACTATGATTTCAGTCAACCTACCAACACACATATTTGCTTGAGACCTGCCCTCCTCCAAACACCCACATCATGACCACAGAGACATTTCACTTGCACTCTCTGTATAAGCAAAGTCAGATTCATGACCCAAACACCCCACCAAATGCACCAACTCCAGGCCTTACCAACTCTACCCACATTCAAAATAGCCTGCACCTGTTAAAACACTGCTATAAAAATTGCACACCTCAGATCCTATCGAGACAAGGGTCAATTTGGTTTACCAACTCAATGCTATCACATCAACTTAATCATCATAACTGCCAGTCCATCTACACACCTCATGAATACCAATTCAGAACTAGAAGATACATGGATCAACCCCACCGACACCCCATTTGTGCTACCAACTGTGTATACCTCGTGAACTCATACTGGTGAATCCTCACCAAATACGTCCTTTTCACACAACTACTTATGATGACATTAAGTATTATGTATATATTCTGAAAATTGGTCATTACATGTGTGCTAAAATTTTAATTCTTGTTTGTTCTCTTTGCAACCATATGCTGGATATAATACTTATTATCAAAAGAGCATACTCAAATACCAACCCAGCATTATAATGACTAACTTATTAGCAAAAGAACATACACAAACATCGACATTTCTAGTAATTTTACATGTAAGTATGCACAATATAATGACACTGAGAAGTTTATTCAGTGATATTGATTTAAAAAATAAAACGAATGTAGTATATTTAAATATTAAAATCATCAATCATATATAGTTTATAGAATGCATTTTTAACGTGTTATTTTCAATAAAACTAACTGGAATACAATCAAATATTTTTTATTTTACTCAAAGTTCATAAAGTGAATATTTTTTTTTATTTTACCTCTGTGTAAAAGATGAATCTTAGTTTTGTTCCTTTTTTTTTTCAATTGTATCTTGATGTAAAATCCACTAACTCAGAGGTTCTGAAACTTCTTTGAATTATGGTGCTTTTAATGTATAATGATTTTTCACATGACAACCAAAGACAGAAAATACTAAACTATTTTATTTACAGTCATGTGAAAATGTTAGGTAAAATACTGAATCATGTAATTTCAATTCATAAAACATTTAAAATTGTTTCATATTTTAATGACCTTAATTATTATTGAGATGGATCTTCTACAATCTTATTAATATCCACAAATTGTACATAGCAAATCAAATTAGCATCTTTATTACTGTCCATAATTTCAACCAGCTGCAATCTGAATGCTTTCTCTTTTATTCTTTTAACAAACTAATCATTGAGGACTTCTGCTATGAATTGGATTCTGTGACTAATCATATTGCATGATGCCTTTGAAAACAGTTTCACCATAAAATTTTAGAGACTACCCCACCTTGTCTGCCAAGATGCCACTAGATGGCATTCTATTCAGGACTATATAAGAAAAATATAACTCTCTGTCTCTTTTTTTGCTTACTCAGAAACAGGATGTGGTAGATAACAAACATATCCTGTCTTCCCTTTGGGGAGACTGAGTCACACAGTAACTGACTGCTTCATGTAAAAAAAATAATGCGGACATCACATATATGACAGCTGAGTACAAAAATATATTCTTTCCATTTTTTTTCAATACACATAAATGTAATTATCTCTTCTCTTCTTTTGTGAGCTATATTGTTCTTTATATAAATATCTATAAAACTCCTCATTGAACATTCATTCTTTTGAAAATGTTGAATTAGTTTTGAAAGTCTTCATCCTCATCAGCAGCAAGTTGTAACTTCTCTCACTACAAACTGGTAACCAAGGCAACCTTATCCTGTAGTACCTATTTGCTACAGAGTCACCAAACATCATTTTTACCCTAGTAGAATCATATCTCTTTCTACAATATAGAGCTCATTCCACACATAAGGTATCAACAAAGGCTGAATAGGTTCATGTCTGAATGTGCTGCAGCCATAGCTCACTATAATTGCTATTACTCTATCAGTGTAGCTGAACTCTTGCTGCATTCAGAATTGCCCACAACCAGTGCAAGAGAGTCCTTGAAAATGTAAAAAGTGGCTACATGCAAGAAGTCCAAGCTAAAATTATAAAGAAAAGATTTAGTTCGCATGAGTTCTAGAAAATCATAAGTATGATTCTCAATAGAAGCAAACCAATGCCTTCTATTATAAATGGCCCTGAGGTTCTCTCATCCCCATCAGATACAGGTAAGTTATGAACTTTTGCCTCTAATTCTATGTTAGACAACAAGGGACATTTCTTACCCAACTTTCTCCTTCTCACAGAACAAAAACTGTGATATTATCTCAGCTCAGGAAGTTTTCAGACTTATCAAAAGCTTTGACTCTATGAAGGCTACTGATCACGATAAAATTCCTGCGATTGTTCTTAAGAACCTTAACCTAGAGCCATCTCCAGTCTTGGAAAAATTATTTAATTGCTGCCTGAAAGAGAAATATTTCCCAAGTCTATGGAAGGTGTCATCTGTATGCACTTCTTACAAGAATGTGAGTTAGCACTCATTCCCATCACAATATCGACCTATCAACCTCCTTAGTGTCATTAGAAAAAACTTTTTGAGTATATCATCAAGAAAGTTGCTGATGACCTCAATAGAAACTATGACCTGACTGACAAATAGTATGGATTTTGCTCCTCTAGGTTCACTGCTGATTTCTTAACTATTATTACACTTAGAATCAGTGAAGCACCTGATGATAAATTCATCACAAGAGTGATCACCTTACATATCTCAAAGGCATTTACAAAGTGTGGCATAGGTGGCTGCTTCACAAACTCTCTAGCTAAAGCATCTCTGGAAGAGTTCTCAATTATAAAGTCCTCCCTATCAGGTAGGACCATGTAGGTCATTGTTAAAGGTCAGTCCTCTGAAGCTCATGAGATGAATGCAGGAATATGCCAAGGTTCTATCCTTGGTTCTACCGCTTTCTGCTTTATACTAACAATTTGCCTAAGAACATTCTCAGATCATTAGTAAATAACTATACTGATGATACCATAGTTTATAGGCACAGCTCCAAAGATTTAGATGACCAGAGCCTGGCAGGTGATCTCTCTTCTGACCTAGCCCTTACAGCTGCAATGGGTGAAAGACTTATTTGTATTATTCAATACCTTCAAAATAAAGCTAGTAATGTTTTATCATCATCAAGCAGACCCTGAATTTTCAGTCATGATCAGTTGTACTTTCAAGGAGGCTTCTTGGCTTGATCTTTTTTTATGTATATGTATGTATTTGCTCACATCTTCTGTTCTTTCATGGTTCCCTTCCCCTTTGTTAAATAAATTTTCTTTTTTTCTTTCTTTACCTGTTTATGTATTTATAAATAAATGTTTTATTTTGATATCCATCATCTTGCATCTGTTCTTCATTGACTCCCTTGTGTTGCTTCCATTCCTGAGTGAAGACCGAGAAAAGATTCGACATTTTCTTTTTTAAACCCGTGGTTCATCTATATGCTACAATATAGAGGGAGCAATGGGTAAATTTTTGCCATTTTATACTTTTAATTTCACACATGAGTGTTCTTTGCATTTAAATCAGCAGCAGAAGACTTGGTACCACTGCTGGTTAAAAGTGGTTCAATCCTGGAACTGTATTTAAGTTCTGCCAGTTACTTCTTTGTCAGTTTTTGTATCAGAAGCAATATTCAAGATGGAGATGCAGTATTTTACAACAGATGTAGGGGTGACAGATACAGAACATGTGTAGATCGGAAACCTCATTAAACACTGAAGGAATTTTCAGGCTACAGTTACAAAATCCGAAAGAAGGGAAAAGCAGCCACAATTTCTTGTTCAAAGTGACAAAGCTTCACCAGACACAAAAAAACATTGGGTAATTTTACCATTAAAACCCTGGGACTGTTTTTTACCACTACACCTATTTCCATGAGGTTTAAAAGGTGGTATGAAAATTCAGCTTATAAAAAAGTAGATAAGATCAATCAAGAATGCTGAAATGGAAAATACCATTGTTGAAACATCTAAGTCATATGAAATATGCTGTAGGTTCAAAACAACTTCCTAGCTGGTATCCCCATGACATCAAAGTTTAATGAGGCTATTTCCATAGATTTGAAGGTTTGGGATAAGTGTTGTTTCTTAGTAATAATTGACTTAGCAACACAATATTGTACAGAAATGGTGATTTATGATTTATCTGTTTCAACAAAAGTAAAGAGTGTATTTCTTTGTTGGATTAAGCTGTTTGGAATTCCAGCAAACATTTTAACTGATAATGATTGTGAATTTAGTAACAATGAAATGTGTGAGCTTGATAATGCTTTTAACATTAAGATAATGACAACAGTCCATGTAGTAATGGAGTGTGTGAGCAGTTAAATGCACTGATCAGAAACAATTTGAAGGGTAATGGCAGATTGTAAATATGATGCAAAAGTTGCTCTAGCTTGGACAATAGCTGCAAGAAATGTCCTGACCAATAATCTTGACTTTTCTCCAAATCAACTTGTGTTTGGACACAAATCGACTTGACCAAATGTACTTGAAAATGACCCCCCTGCATTGAAACAAAAAGAAAACATACTTAACATCATGAAGAGACAGTTGAAATTTCTAAGGCACATAATGAGGAAAGAGGGATTGGATAACCTTATACTCACAGGACAGATTGAAGGCAAGAGGGACAGAGGAAAACAATGTATGACCTACTTAGTGAGCTTGAGTAAATGGAAGGTGGAACAAGTTTTTGGAAAGATAACAAAAAGACAAAATTTATTAAGAGCTACAAAGGACAGGAAATTGTAGAGAGCCATGATCACATATGTCCTGAAGGGACATGGCATATAGAAGATGACAGCATTGTCTTCCAAAATTGTGATGGGAAACTTGCAAGCAATGAACTCTGTGAGACAAGAATTCATTAGAGTTGAGTCCTGTGAACAGCTGAAATGGGTCATCTGCCACAATGTGCGGGAGCAATATTTAAAGTGGAGATGCAGTATTTTACAACAGATGTAGAGGGGGCAGATACAGAACACATTGAGATTGGAAACCTCGTAGAAATAGATGTGGAGGGAAACAAGAGATTTAGACAATGTTTTTTGTATCATGTGCCTGATGAAGCCTTGTCACTTTGAACTGTCAATTGCTGTTGCTATTCTCTTCTTTTGAATTTTTATATCTGCTCTTATACCTTGTACATCTTTACAAAGTACCTTACTCCTCCTACCATACTTTACAAGAGTCAGGTCAGACCAAAAATGGAGTATTGCTTTCATATCTAGACTGTAGCTATTCAGTCCTCTCTTTCAAGCCATGACTTCATTGATTTTAATCTAAGAAGTTCTCCACTCAATGCCATGTAATCACTGCACTGGCTGTGTACATAGCTATGGAGTACAATCTACCCCATTGTGCTAAATGGCCTACAAGAAGGTTCATCTGTCTTTTGAAAGATCTTGTTTTTAATTCTACTTGACATCTAGCAACCCTCCTCACCAGAAAAGAAACATGTTGGAGAACCAGCTTAATTACCAATGATCCAACCATGCAGCAAATAGTATTGAGTTATATGATACCAGTAACACTAGCAGAGTGACCTAACATTGTGGTATACTAGTCATGACATCTTTTGTTAAATTAGCTGTAATGAGACAAGCAATGAATTCATACCTTCTCCAAGAGTAACAGTACAAAGAGTACTGTCACTATACACTAGCCAAAATAGGTTTTCATCTAGGATGCTAAAATAATTATAACACAAAAATCCCGAGAAAGAGAACTGTTTAGTGTATGCTAATTGGTATATTGTAGTCATCTAAATAATCTAGTATAATTTTATGTAACTACATTATGAAATCTTACTGGGTGGGAAAATGGGTTGGTCTAGGGCATGGAAACTCTAGGGCCAGCCCTGGAAGCAGCCTCAACCAGAATTTGAACTTAGATTGTCAATTATATTTCCCATATTGTTAACTATAATATGGCCTACACCACCATATTTTATTTTATGCACAATGTCTGATTTTATTATGAAAATCATTATTTTTTCAATAAAATTTTTATTAACCAATTGATGTTGGTAAATTTTTCAGGATATATTTCTATTGATATAATAAATATATCATGTAAATTTCAGCCTATAATATCTGATTTTATCAGAAATATTTACAGTAATTTCTTTGGTAGTATGAGAATTTATTATGATGGTTTTTCATAAATAAATATATATTACTAGCCGAGGTACCCAGCATTGCCTGGGTGTACATGGCTGCAATTGTATAACCATACTGCCCTGTATACCTGCACCCCCACTGTCCAGAAATGTTTGTCTGCATCCCCGCTTCCATGCATCATCCATTGGTATACTAAGCTACTCTCCCCTCATCATTTTTATGGTATGTCCTTTGCAAATTTTTGATTGTTGTTCTTAATAAAGGAATTCAATTGGTAAAACCGTTTTGTGTGGTCATTGCTTGTGCTTAAATTGTTTCAATATTTTAGATATTCAGTAAATTTCCTATGGCTGCTATAATTTTGGCATTCACAAATTTAATAATAAAATAAAAACAGTGAATAGGCATCAGAGCTTGATTTAACTGCAAGTGCAAAGGCATGAACGCCTCCCCTCCTTCTTCATGCATTTACTGTAAAGCTGGGGTTGATAAGAGGTTCTTCAGGAATTTTTCCCTTTTAACGCTTCAATAATCATTTTCAAACAATCTTTGCATCAAAGGTTGTTTGAACGCCAATTTAAGATTGAACCATATGAAGAAATTATTGGTTAAATGCCAAAAGCTGATTTTGTACCTAGTTTGTCACAGCTTTCATCCACTTAACTGAAATAATCTAAACCAAATATTCACGCAAGACAATTTGTGTGTCATATGTAATTTAAATGGCACCAGATGAAACACTAGGGAGTTATGACTTAAAACTGGGCTCTTTGAACAGTTTTTTGTGGTTTTTCGTTATATGTGGGGAAGCGAGCAAGACTAAAGTCACACTATCTTATTTCTTGTATAATAGCAAATTTTTTTGTGACATGTTCGAAGAAAATCAGATGAAAAGTTAGGGAGTTATTCAAGTTTTTATTTTAAGTAGATTGAAAAACCTGATTTTTTCACAGTTTTTTGCAATTTTTTGTGTGAAACCAATGTCACCAAAAAACTATCAAGCATTCTATATAAACCTCATAATATGAGCTGATGTTTTGCATTAAGTACAAAAAACATCAGCTCATCCAGTAAAAATTTTGTTTGTGTATAACTTTGCTTTGGTTTTTGCAAAAAGTTGTACCCACCTTCAGTTTTATCAATTTCTTCTGCCAAACCCAGTGGTGCTGATTCTGGAGATTGAAAAGTTGGTTTTGACCTTTTTCAATAAATATTGGAACATATGTGTACAATTTCATCAAAATTGGTCAAGAAATGTGGATGTGCATAAATAGCATGCACACACACAGACAGACACACAGACATCTTCTGTTTTATAGATATAGATAATGTAGTTATTAATATAATTGATTACTATGTTCACACTCTTTCTCTCTCATACACACACACACACACACACACACACACACACACACACACACACACACACACACACACACACATATATATATGATTAATGTAATATGAGTAAATGTTTGTCACTTAGCTGATTGATGTTACCTTCAGCATCCCAATTTCAGAGTTTTGTAAACACACCAGTCCATCCACTCTTCAGGGGGTATCAGCAATTTGCTGCTTATATTTTTCAATTTTTTCTTTTTATACACTTATCATTTGTGTAAGTTTTTGCCATATTTTTTTGTGTTCATGTGTGCGTTTGTTCATATGCAGCCATGCACCCTTCTGTATATTCATGTGTGTGCACCCATCTGCACAGATGTGCATGCATCTAGGGTGTTGTGATCATTTGTCCTTTTCTTTGGGTTCTTTTTTCATTTTACACTCGCTCTTTAGATTTTACTCTTTTTTTTCATTTTCCGTCTTTTCTTTCGACAGTTGTCATTTGTGGAAAGTTGTTGCAATCTCTAGACATGCCACCAATTTTACTTTTTGGGTGTTCTTCTAGTTTTTTTTCTAGGGAAGTTGTATTTCATTTTTTACATAAATAATTGATATTAATGCTTAAATGATATCGGTGAGGGATAATATGTACATCTATTAATACTTTATTTTACAATATTTATATAAAAAACGTAAAAAAAATGCTACATAAATGCAATCATGTTTCGATGTGTATTAACACATCTTGTCAAGTGTTAATAAACACAACATTAGTTACTAATTGTTGAAACTTGACTAATGCATGGAATAATAATGCAACACAAAATGTATTTAGAACAAAATGTATTGAAACAAGAAAGTGTACACAATATTTACATATAGTCTTTTGTATATTCCTGGGAAGACCGTTCCTGGAGAATGTGTTGACTAAGTCGCATCGGGCAGAGTCTCTAGTTGAATCTCTTGATTCGCCTCCCCTGTCATCCCGGTACCAACCATATTTATATAGTCGGTACTCCACTATGCAAATTAGATGGATCCTACCACAACACTAATGTAACTCTACTTTTCTATTGAGCCCTCTTTTAAATTGGATGTTACAAATGTTTGAATTGGATTCTATCTGTTCTCATTTCACATGGATATATATATATATATATATATATATATATATATATATATATATATATAAAGTTCAAAAGGAAGAGTATCAAACAGAAGTTCATCTAATTCTATTTTCTATTCCTTGTTTAGGATTAGTAGGTATTATTGTCATTAGATTCACTCCATGAAAATCATTTTTAATCAAGCTTTTCTTTCTTTAAACTGTCTTATTCTTGGAAAATCTACTGTACACCCTAACCAAAATGAAACTTTAAGAAATAATTATTTAAAATGTAATGAATAAAATAAAAAAAATTAATCTGTATAAAACTTGAAACTCCCACATTTCTTTTATAACTTTATTCAGAAAGTAGCTCATGACATTAAACGAACAGATAAGAGTTAAAAAGTATGTGCAAAATATAACTGTCTGAATTAAACACTTTTTAATAATTGCTTTTGCTTCAACCATCTTTCTAAAGAGCAAAGAGAAATACATCAAATCATGAAATTCTCAATAGATTTCTTTAAAAAAACAACAAAAATACACAATTTAGATATCTAGAGACATAGAAATACCAAATTCTATATTTGATAATTCTACTGAGACAGAAAATATGTGACATTAATTTAATACCATGTTCTGTGAATTCTGTGGTGAAATAAATGACAAACATTCAAGAAAATGTCAGAATGTCAATTTAAAAATGGCAAATTTACTTTAGTCTATGGAAACACATCAGTGCAATAAAATATAAGCCTAAACCGTTTCATTTCATGCTTATCCTTAGTATTTAAATTTTTTCAAGAATCTTTCTAGTCTTTAGTATTTTATGACATTATTATTTCAAAAGTTTAATTAATTACAAAGATAATATAATTCAGAGTATATTTCACCTGGTAAACCTATAAATCATTATTGTTTTATTGTTTTTCATATTTTAAGAAAATTTTAAACTTAAGCCTACTATATTTAGTCTATTCACATGTTTGTAAAATGTTTCTGATATAAGAAGTTAAAAAATGCATTTTGAAATGTAGTAAAAGTAGCTATTTGATGAAAGATTTCTTTTTTCTTACAAGTTATGCAAAATATTTTACAGTGTTGATATCAAAGACAGAATGGAAACTACTCCTACAGAAGGTAGCAAGAAGAAAAGACTAAACATCAATTGCAAGAAGACAAAATGCATAGTTTCAATAAAAAGAACAGCCTAATATGCAAATTACCAATTGGACATACCAAAATTAAACAAATACAACAATTTAAATATCTGGGAAGTGTTTTCACAGAGGATGAAAAGTATAACTCTGAAAACCAAAGGCACATTGGGATAACAAAAGATGCCTTCCAAATCCTAAGTATTAAGAAATAGAAAAATTTTATTAGAAACAAAGAAAAGAGTACTGAACTGTTATGTAATACCAGTCCTCCCATATGTCATTGAATGCTGGACAATCTCCTCACAGATGAAGAAGAGACTTGAAGCAACAAAAATGTGGTTCTACAGAAGGATGCTGAGAATACCATAGACTGAATATATGAACAACAACAAAGTTTTAGAGAAAATAGAAACAATATGACACTTATGCTTAACATCAAGAAGTGATAGTTGAAATTTCTATGGCACATAATGAGGAAAGAGGGCTTTGAAAATTTGATACTCACAGGACTGATTGAAAGCAAGAGGAAAACAACACGTAACCTACCTAGCAAGCTTGAGTGAATGGATGGCAGAACAAGGTTTAGGAGAGATAACAAAAAGACAAAATTAAGAGTTACAAAAGACAGAAAATTATGGAGAGCCATGATATGTCCTGAAGAAACACACAACATAGAAGAAGAACAACATTATCATATAACATCTACAATGAATTTCCATAACAAATGATAACAGCCTGACATTTTCATACATATGTCAGGCATAACACCAAACTCATTCAGAAATATCTAAACTTTTTGCTGTATACAACTGCTTTTTTGAGACATTGGTTAAAATGGCTTTGAGTGAATGAAGCCTGTAGATTTTAGTGAGAACCATCCTTCTTTAACCTTGTGGATTGGTGCAACAGAATCACAAGCAAGGAACTGTACCAAATAACAGAAACCATTTCAATAGCAACAACTAAAATGGATATCAAATGTAACTAAAAGAGAAAATCATGACATAATCAAAATATTGACATTCCACACTACTTCAACAAAAGGTTAGGAAAGAAACCTTCATCAATACCAGAAAGCATGATAACAGTTATTGGACTTGAGGAACCTATTTTCCTGAAAAATTGTTTTAATAGAAAGATTTTTTAAGTTTCAACCAAATGTGGTACTGGCTGTACAGTCAATGAATGCTAAATGTTTTCTTAAAAAGAACAGCTAATATTACCTTTAACGTAGTTTATATTTTTAACATCTGATCTTTATTCACCTCCTTCTAAAGACAATCAGAATAAGAAGTTCTATCAAGTGATTTAGGCAAAATTCAATACATATATGACATTATAATATCTAAAATGAAAGAATAGTACTTACAGGAGAGAAAATAAGTATTTCATCTACTGCTGATTTTCTGAGTTTGCCACCTTACAAAAATAGGAACGGTCTATAATTTTCAGGGTAGGTCCATCTTGAAAGTGAGATATAGAATATAAAAAAATCTAGAAAATCACATTATATTAATTTTTGAACATTTATTTCTTTTTTATTGAAAAAATAAATATTTCTTCCCATAGCAAATCATAACTTAGTATTTGGTGAAGAAACACTTGTTGGCAAGCACAGCAGCCAGACATTTCCTGTAGTTGGTTACAAAGTTTTTACAGATCCCGGGGGAGGGGGTGATTTTGGCCCGCTTCTCTTTGCAGATCTTCTCCAAATCCTTAAGGTTTGTAGGTTGTCGTTGTCGAAGCTTCAGCTCCCTCCACAGATTCTTTAAAGGATTAAGGTCCAGAGACTGACCAGGCCACTCCATTACCTTAATGTGCTTCTTCTTGAGCCACTCCTTTGTTGCCTTAGCCATATGTTTTGGGTTATTGTCATGCTGGAACACCCATCCACAACCCATCTTCAGTGTCCTAGCTGAGGCAAGGAGATTTTCACTCAAGATTTCCCTGCACTTGGCCCTGTACATCTTTTCCTCAACCTGGTGTAGTCATCCTGTCCCCTTAGCAAGAGAAACAGCCCCAAAGCATAATGTTTCCACCACCATGCTTAATGGTTGAGATGGTGTTCTTGGATCCAAGTCAGTTTTTTTTTCCTCCAAATACGGCAAGTCGAGTTGATGCCAAAAAGTGCAATTTTAGTCTCTAACCACAGCACTTTCTCCCAACCCACCTTTGAATCATTCAGGTGATCATTTGAAAACTTCTGAAGGGCCTGTACATGTGCCTTCTTGAGTAGGTGGACCTTATGGGCACTACATGATTTCAGTCCACTAAAATGTAGTGTGTTACTAATGGTCATCTTGGTGACTTTGGTCCCAGCTCCCTTGAGATCATCAACAAGCTCTTGCCACATAGTTCTGTGTTGTTTCCTCACATTTCTCGTCATCAGGTTCACTCCATGTTGTGAGATCTTGTGTGGAGCTCCAGGCCAAGGGAGATTGATAGTCAATTGGTGCTTCTTCTATTTTCTTATCATTGCACCAACAGTTGACTCCTTCTCAACTAGATGCTTGCCAATCATCTTATAGCCCATTCCAGTCTGTGTATACAATTTTGTCTTGGATGACCTTAGACAATTCTTTTGCCTTGCCCATTGTGGAGAGACTAGATTCTGATTCATTGAAGGATTCTGTGAACTAGTGTCTTTTATACAGGTAATGAGTACTTGATTAGGAGTAATAGGACTAGTCTATATATATATATAACCAATCTGTGGGACCTAAATCATTGCTGGTTGGTAGTGGGGGAAATATTTATTTTTTCAATAAAAAAGAAATAAATGTTCAAAAATTAATATAATGTGATTTTCTAGAATTTTTTATATTCTATCTCTCACTTTCAAGACAGACCTACCCTGAAAATTATAAACTGTTCCCATTTTTATAAGGTGGCAAACTCAGAAAATCAGCAGGGGATGAAATACTTATTTTCCCCACTGTATAATGATATGATATAATAATAATAATACACAGTAGCCTTAAAGTACCAAGTGGGGTATAATTGTGTCTCATGGGCAGGAGAAGCTCTTTAGCATTAGCCTTTAGCCCTCCAAGAGATGGTGTCTCAATAAATGAACCAATTCTGATGGTTGTGTACCTTAAATTCCCTAACATTTATATTATGAATGAAATGTCTAATCAAAATATTGAAAATAAAATGAATAATACTGGAACCAATGATGAAAGTTGCTCATCAGGCAGGTGTCTATTGTACTGTAGGGTGAGCCTGGTCACTATCCTACTACTACTAGAGTGAGTTGAAGAAGCTATGGAATATGACTGTTGAAGTAATTCCTATAGTAATGAGTGCACATGGAATCCCACCTAGAAACTTGAAAGAGCACTTATGGAAAATTGGAAATGAGACCCAGATTTTAGACCTCCAGAAAACTACCATTATTTACTCTGTGAGGACTTTGAAAAGTTCTTGAGTTGTGGGAAGTCATGTTGACACCATGCCTTAAGAATTTTGCCTTAAGAACATAATTTCCATTGAATTGATTTAATTCATTGACTATGTTGATGTGCAATACCAACATAATAATAATAATATAGGGGTGTCATAGTCTTTAGATTTGTACATGAAATAATCTTTGGAGTAATGATAGAAATACTTTTGATATATACTAATTATGCAAAGAATAAATAAGAAAATGTCTTTGTACTCTCATATTATCATTTATTTTGTGCATCCTCTTTCTTGATATTGTTATAAACATGCATATAGTAGCATGGAAGAACAAACAAAACAACATTACCACTGGTGATTTGAAAGGAAAAGAAGACAAGAATTGTGAATATAAATTTCTTTTGTATTGCTGATACAATGGATGTGAGCAGAATGTAGGCAAGGGAAGCAACTTTATAAGGAAGGATAGAGTTGGTAAGGCCTAGAGTTGGTTTGTTGGGTCGATTAACTGAGATCATAGTGGTGATGTCAAGAGAGGCCTGGAGTGGATTAGGGACGCTCGCCATGTGCTACGAATCTGTACCAGTCAAATAAGAATGGTTTTCTTTAAAAACTCCTGAACTCGTCTTTTGTTCATGTTTTTTTTTGGTGGCAGTATTTGTGATTGGATTATTTTATGTTGTTATCCATCCTTGCATAGAGTATTGCTGTCATATATGGTCTGGTATCCCTACTGTAAGTCTTGAGGTCCTTCATGTTAATGCTTGTTATTTTTATACTAAGTTAAAAATTAGTCATTCTTGTCAATAGACCCATCAATAAGTGATTGAAAAATTATGAAACTCTGACTCAGCCTTTGATAAGTATTGAATGTTATATCATATTTCATTATATATATATATATATATATATATATATATATATATAGGGGTATCATAACAGTTATCAGCATGGATAATGGAATTGGAAGGCTAAGTTCAAATTTTAGCTGAAGCCAATGTGTATATGAATTCATTTCTCCTCTCAGCTATGGATTAAATAGCATGGCTGATCAGTCTCGTTAATTTTGAGAAGACAACTAATCTAGGAAAAGATAATTCTTTATACATCCCTTACTGCCAACATGTTATATAGCAGGGTGGTAGGTAAGACCCATTAACCCCCCTTGTCTGACAGAATTTGTATTTACTCAACCCTCCCATGAGGTCAGGTTGTGACACAAGGTCGGTTTAATGTTGTATGCCTGAGGTGCGTATGCCCAGGCTAGGAACAAAAACTGCCCAAGCCCCTGCAACTGTCAGTTTCACTGGCCTCAGTGTGAGAACCGATCCCTCTCTCTGGTGCAATGAGAGGGCTCGGCCTCAGGCAGCTGTTCCCCAGGGCTGGGCACCTCTCAGTATAATTTTTCCTCAGTTGTGACTCTGTCCTTCGACGGAGCCGCCCCTGAGTGCACTCTGCCCAAAATAGAGATGCAACTGAGAGATGATAAATAGGGTGTTACAAACTCCTTGAGAGAGTAATTTACACACTGACAGAATTAAAGAAAACCTGAGTTGTGTAATAGAATGAAAAGAATGGCTGATATAAATAAATAAAAATATGATAAACTATGATACAGACATATTCTCTCATGTACTGAAAAGATTTAAAATTGTGATAATTATCATGATGATGAGGATTAAGTATAAATGCTTTGAATTTACCAAGGAAAATACAGCAAATTCCAATTCAATGTGATTATAAACTTCCCAAACTGTCTACAAACTCTTAATCTACAAATTTCCATAAATATTGACAGCTGAAATACCCGATGCATTGTCGCATATATTTTTATGCTTTTCAAGTCAATATTTATAAGAAAAATAATTCCTCATATTTTAAGAGCATTAGCTGTTTCTTTTTCAAACTTGAAGTTTGGGAAGTGGATCAAATATGCTCATATGCACAGCTTCATGTATTTCCCAAATATGATTGGAAATCAGCAAATGACAAGTGGAACATAAGTGTCTGGGAATATACTGATTTATTTCCTTGAGAGTGAAACATAATCGATTAATGTTATGCCTTTTGCAACATCATGTTACATCCCAGTGGTTTATGCTTGTCACCATTAATGCAAGCCACATTAAGAATGAATAACCAGACAGAGAGTATTCTTAAAGGATGCCAGTGTTTAAGAAAAAGGTTGAAAATGTTAGAAATACACTGCAAAAATTCATTGAAATAAATTATATTTGCTTACCAATAAGATATGCTTAACACTTTTCTGGCTAGATTTGATCAGTTTTAAACTAATTCAAATTTAAAATGTTTGATATGGCAATTCTCTGAAATGATCTAGAGTTTGGAAAGTCTTCTTTTTCTTCTATATGCTGCAATTCTTTAGGTCCTAAGTGATCATGGCTCTCTACAACTTCCTATCCTTTGTAGCTATTTGTAAGTTTTGTCTTTTCATTATCCCTCCAAATCCCTGTTCTGCCATCCATTTACACAAGCTTATTAGATAGGTTATTCACTGTTTTTCTCTTTCTTGCTTTCAATATATTGTGTGAATGTCAAATTCTCCAAGCCCTTTTTCACATCCTGGGTATGACAATAAACTGCATCCAGCAGCAAGGCCTCTGACTGGGAGGTTTTGAGGAATGTGGAACCACCTCTTAATTGCTGTTGTTCCCAGGTTCACCCTGACCTGGGGTGGTAGCACCTGTTAGAGTCCCAGCTATGGGTAAATAGTTTCCCCCTCCCCCAAACTGGTACAGAATACTAAGAAATTGTAAAAATGGGTTTTTATAATAAAAATACCAGCAATACAAATTGTAATTTTCTTGTAACCAAGGGAAGGTTACTGAATAGAATAATCACATGAAGGTTGGTAATGAACAATAATACTTAATAATCACCAACTGTAGACCAACATACAGGATTTACTACTGTATTTATATGAATGGGGACATACCCATTATTGTCCATAGGTATGCTACAACAAATATATAAAATGCACATTCACAAAAACCAATTCTTAAAAACTACAAATTCCCCTCAATGGGACCATTTTTTTGCTATGTGTGGCAACTCATGATGCTTGAGGACAGAGTTCTGGAAACTGAGTAACTCCTGATCTGGTATAAAATGACCAGGAGTGTCCACAACACATCACTTCAGTCTCTATCTGGGATAGATGGGCAAATGAATAGCCCAATTCATTCCAATGGGTTAGTCACATAGTGGCAAGGGCTAGTTGGTATGATAGATAATGCTGAAATATCAAAAGTGTCTCCTTTTGTGTTGCAAAGGGTTATATAGGCAATAATTGAACCAAAAAATGTAAAAAAATAAAGAAAATAATACACTTTTAATTCAAGTAAAAACCAAAAAAGACAGAAAAATTACTAAAAATCAAGTAAATAGACAACAATAATTTCTTAATTCATCTAAGGGAGTAATAAAATGCCCAGAACTGTCACTCTGCTCATCAGAATAAATTAAAAATAATGACACCCAAAAAAAGCAAGGAGTAACAGACGTCAAAAGAATTCAAATAAAAAGAAATT
The DNA here is from genome assembly GCA_964036315.1 of Acanthosepion esculentum. Classification (NCBI taxonomy): domain Eukaryota; kingdom Metazoa; phylum Mollusca; class Cephalopoda; order Sepiida; family Sepiidae; genus Acanthosepion; species Acanthosepion esculentum. Next base: position 104,251,632 of record OZ038482.1, on the reverse strand, counting down.
GACACATCAATAAACACAAACACATATATTTTGACATTCAATAAATCTACTATACCTAAAGAAATAAAGATAGGATACTCAATAGTCAGAGTAGAGCCATGCATTCCTAATCCCTGTAGATGTCACAAATATCAGAAATTTGGTCATCTACAAAATCTTTGTATGAGAGCATCAGTCTGTTGAAGGTGTGGAGAATTCGAGTCTGATCATGAAGAGTCACCCTGTGAAAGGCCTCCTTTATGTCTAAACTGTAAAAAAACACTCACCAGATTCTAAAGAATGTAACATCTGGAAAAATCAAAAGGAAATAATAAGAATAAAATACACACAAAACATCTTGTTCCAAGAATCCACAAAACAGGTTGAATGTTATTCACTTCCAACATTATATACAAATGTTGCTAAAATATCAAATCACCAAAATGGCATCCAAGAGAACAATGCAATAAGAAGGCAAGATTAAATGAATTAAAAAGTCTACTAGAACTACTAAAATGTAGTATATCACACATAAATCAAACTCCCATAGACAAAACAAATCCTATCCTATCAACCTCAAACAAAAAAGAATCTATATGTACAAAACAATTAACTGAAAAAAATCCCAATCCAAAGTACAAAAATCCTTATCTAAACATTCCCAAGAGAATCAAAAGGTGCATAAAAAATAACACAACCCAGTACATAATTGAAGAACCAATAGAAATACATATAGATGAACAAAACTCTATCCCATCTCAAACAAGGGAATGGTCATCATCCAAACAAAGATCGTCAAAAGAACCTAATGGAAAATCTAAGGAAACAAGATCAAACAAGCAGAAACAAAAGACCTTCAAAGAACAAAGCATGACAAGAAACAAAGTGCTAATAGAATGGAGAGCATAGAAATTATGGGCACTTCACCCACTAAACATAAATCGGACAAGCAAAACCTCTTAACACCCCCCGGGGTCAAAACACTACAAAAGTGTAAAAGTGGGTTTTAATACCAGAAATACTTTGAAAAAAAATTATTACCAACAATAAATTTTTGAAGGAAAAATTATTATCAGCAATGCATTATTACCAGCAATACATTAAAAAATAAATAAATAAAAATATCTCCAGCAATATATGTTTTGAAAAATATTACCAGCAATACATTGTTGAAGGAAAGCAGTATTACCAGCAATACATTTTTGAAAAAAAAATATTACCAGCAATACATTTTTGTAAAAAAAATATTACCAGCAATATATTTTTGGGAAAAATATAACCAGCTATACTTTTTTTGAAAAATATTACCTGCAGTAGATTTTTGAAGGAAACATTACCAGCAACAGAAATTTTGTTGGCATTAAATAACTCATTGAGGTTGATATGACATAAAATCTAATCAAACCAAAACAAGCCCTCTTTCCTCATTATGTGCTCTAGAAATTTCTATTATCTTTTTCTGATGCTAAGTGTAAGCATACATTTTGTTTCCATTTTTCTTAAAATTTCATTGTTACATGTTCAGTTCAAGGTATTCTCATAATCCTTCTGTAGAACCACATTTCTTTTTGCTTCACATCTCTTGTTCATCTGTGAGGAGAGTGTCCAATATTTACTGCCCTATAGGAGGATCAATATTATATAAGAGTTCAGCACTCTTTTCTTTGTTTCTACCAAAATTTTCCTGTTACTTAATACTTTGTTTAGCTTTTGGAAGGCATCTTTTGCAATTGTGATGTGCCTTTGGATTTCAGTGTCACATTTTCTGTCCTCTGTGTAGCATGAAAGTCACTTGTCTCATCAGATGAAACTCCCATGCACTGCGTATATTCTCTGCCAAATAGTAGTTTAATTTATATTGGTAAGATGACCAGATTAGTTACAGTGAACACTAGCACAAAAATATATTACTATCTTATCATATAGTACTTCATTTTTATCATTTATAGTATATGTAATTAATACTGTAAACAAGAATTCTGTGAAATGGTAGAAATTTTGAAAATAGATTAGAAAATTCTTTTTTAGTAAGACAGAAAAAAAACTGGCATTTTTAATCACTTTGTAATGTTCAGCTGAATATCAAAGTTCCATTACTTTTTTTAGTATATTTTATTGGTATTTTTGTACTAATAGTCACAAATGAATTTATAATCCTGTATTTTGTCTCAAATTTGAATTTGGAATGGCAAAAATACTGTTTTAAAACCATTGAAAAATAGCCACAGGATGCAGAAATAGCTGTCATCAAAATATTGTATGTCAGAAGAGAAAATTATAAAATTTTCAAAGCTGATCAAATATAAATTCAACAAAAGATTGTACAACTTCCAGGAGTAATTAAAGAGCTAAAAGTTAAGGTTACACTGGTAAAATACTATGTAACCCATTCCATTCAATAGATTATAATAATACTAAAACAATGAGAAAAAAGATTCTTTTTGGCTTTATCTAATACAGTATATAATAATAAATCAGGTGAAGCTCAAAGAAAATAGCTAATGCACTTTCTCCTCCTCATTAGACTCTCCTGTAAAGAATAGGGCCACAGCCTCACCACACTAATTTTTGTTGCTGTGGTTTCCCTAAGATGTAGGTCTTTTCAGAGGGGAGTTGTTACCCAACTAGTTTTGAATTCAGAGTTGTCCTTCTCCTAAACTGGTTACCAACTAAAGCTAGAGTGCCCAGTCTGTCCTGCTATTTAACCCATAGCTGACAGAAGAATAGATGGATTCATATGTTTCTCAGGTGAGCAAAGTCAAATAAAATTAGAACTTGGCATTCCAATTCCACTTTCTGTGTCAATAATCACTATATTATTTGCACATCCATACTTGTTTAAAAGTAGTCCTCTAATACAATGTGCAAATTTTGTTTTTTGATCAACATATAATATTTCAATTTGTGACCATTTAACAAGTTCTGTTCTGTTTATTTACAACTGAGCCTATATTATAATGATTTGCTTTTTGTTTGTATATTTGTTACAGTAACTCAGCAAAAACATCATTGCACAATACTTTTAAAATGCTCAAACTTTGTGAATAAAGCAATTTCCAGTTTTCAAGTGATTTTTAATTAAATATGTATGAATTCAATTTTCAATGATGGATTTTATATTGACTTTTAAATGAATGTAGACTTTTTTTGGTTATTAATTATGAAAATGTTATAATAGTATGTATTTATTAAACTAAGAAACTAATGTCAAAATTCTTCCACAAATGGCGATAAAATCTAGAGATGGTAGACATTGAAATAGCTCATAATCAAAGTCCAGCTTATAAGAACAAAAAATAATTACAGTGTAACCCGGATATAAGAGACCCGGATATAAGATAAACCCGGATATAAGAGATATTTTCTCTGGTCCCAAATTAGAGCCTGTGTTAATGTATATATAATAGACCAAACCTGGATATAAGAGAAACCCGGATATAAGAGACATATTCTCCAGTCCCGACAACTCTCTTATATCCGGGTTACACTGTAGTTGTAAATTCAACCAAAAAATGGTATTTTTGAAAAAAAAAAATTTTTATTTTGAGATTTTTAAAAATTTTCTCACACGAATCATATGCATCATGAATAATTATGTAAATCTATATAAATTATAATTGGATAAATAAATTTTCTTAAATTATGACATATGTTGGATTAGCGCCCCCAATGATAATCCCAGGCAGTGAGATTTTGAATTACTGCCTCCTGATGATAATTACAGGTGGTGCAAAATTGAAAGAATCAATTTCTTTCTCAGTTACTTTTCATAGCGAAAAGACATATTCTTTTCATTCCTGCAAAATGTGAGTACTCAACTACAGACACTGAAGATTGCTTTGAACTTTTCACCTTTCATTTCATTTCGCATTTTCCTATTGTAAAATATCCTCACAATATATTTGTTAATATTTCTTTGTTCAGATTCTATGTCTTATTTTTCCTTTATATTTACCCACCGGAGGAGCATATAAAGTCTCATCAAAAGTGTTGAAGCCTGTAACACATATTAAAACATATTTTATAAGTTAACCAAAAAACAACAAAACTTCAAACAAGAACTTATTTTTATTAAATATTATCAATGAAACATGATAGTCTAAATAAGGAACCATCTTAAAGTAAAATTTAGTGGGCTGATAATTTACATAAAAAGATAAAATTTACACATCATTAAAACATATCAAATTATGATACCACAAAGTTTCAACTTTCTAACCTCTGTAATGATTAAATTATTTAAATTTGAATACCTTTTGAAATAAATACACCTAGAAATTAAAATTGTTTTTAAATGCCAAGTTGTGTTTACATGCAAAATATATAAAAATGATGCACATCAAAAGAAAGGAGAAACTTATTTCTAGACTCTCAAGATGTTGGCTACTGAATATTCATACAAATCAACTTGTTGGATTTTTAGTTATTCACCAAAAAGATGAGTAACTTTTATTTCCTCTTCAGTCACATTTTATTTGTTCCCCTTTACCAAAAATAATTTTTTATATATATATATATATATATATATATATATATAGAGAGAGAGAGAGAGAGAGAGAGAGAGAGAGAGCAAAATTATCCAATTGTTAGATTAAGTTTTGAACCATTGTATCTTAGAAATGATTAAAGATATCTTACTGGAATTATCCAAGGATTTTATAACACTATTGGACTCTACTTTAAGCCATAACAATGTATAATTACTCTCCAAATTTAGCAGAAGAATTGTGATGAAATCGATCATAAATAAAAATGTCATGGTCATTATAGCTAAGGATCAGAAACTCATGAAGGATTGAAATAAAGTTCAAATATATATATATATATATATATATATATATATATATTTATATTATTTCAGGATCATTTTCCAATTTATTCAAGATGATCTTCACCCTCTCTAACCTTCTAACTTTGACCTGGAGTAACAAGGTGCCTCAAATGTTTCATATATGATTCCTTTTTCAAGTCTTTTTTCACTGTTCTTTGGGCTGTCATAGGTGAAACTCCTCTCTCATGTGCCAAACGTCTTATGGATTGAGTTGGATCTTTTCTAATTGATCTCTTTAGCTCTAAGTTTAAATGATGATCCCTCTTCCTGCTTTGACCCCTTGATCTAATTTTCCTCTCTACTGTTCCCTCTTTTTTAAACTTATTCACCATTCCCTTGATGGTTCTTGAATGGACTTTGAAGATGAAGCCAGAGTATGAATGTTGATATCATTACTGAAGTCCTGAATGATTTTTTTCCTCTCTCTCACTAGTGGGGCTGACACAAAATGGTTTTATCCTGTTCTCTTTCTAGCTGAATAACACAGAGGATGTTTCAGTGATTTTTATGACAAATGGTGTCAAGATGACTAAACATCTGAAAACCTGGAAAAAAGAAATTCACTTAGTTTAGTGTTTTTCTTTTAGATATTAAACATTTTTTGGGATTGACAGTTATGCTGTTACATGATTTGGACAATTTTGCTGTTACACCCGGTATATATATATATATATATATATATATATATATATATATATATATATATATATTGTCATCCACAGACAGACTGTTTTGCTGTTTCACAGCTCATCAGTGTGACTAGACGTCCGGTTGCCTCTAGCTAGGATCGAAACCTGACTGAATTTGCGTCACTCGGAACTTCTACCAGTAAGCCGTCGGCGCATGGCAGGGATGAAGGTGAATTTTACCGTGTTTATTTTTAGATTTAGATAAACACACAGTGACTAACAGTGACTCAATTCTGCTGAAGAGTCGTGCAATATTAGCTTAAATAGTCACTGTTTACAAACTCACACCTATTTCAAGTGAAGAATGACTTAATTCTCAAGGACAAAATTTAAAACTTTGTTGTAAAACTTCTGAATATAAAAATTTTATTGTATTTGGCAAAACATGGTTGTTCATTATTAATTTTTCAGTAAATTTGTGGCAGTTTAAACTAAACTACCATAAAAGTATAATCTCCACCAATTGTTACATTGATAGAAAATGCATTTCAGTTTACTAACGTGCGGTCATCTTTTTATGTACACTAACATGACCGATTTTTGTGTAACTGTATTAGGTAGACATTTTTAAAAATGTTATTTAAGTCTGATTCTTTTTTTGATATCTCTGTAATTTTATTTTCCATATATATAGTTTTTTTTATTCAGGCAAACTAGCTCGGACATTCATGAGTCTATCATGCCAACCACTGCAGCAAGTTCAGGAGGTCATTAGGGTGCCATCCTGTGTCATAATATAGTTGGTCAATGTAGGTGGTTGCTGGGTGACCAACCCATTTTGTGCCATGGCTAGGTATCCAGAGCAGTAGATCACTTGCAAGATCTTGTTTTGCATGCCAGCAGTGTTCTGCAAAACACATTATGTGCTCACATAAGATTGTAGAAATATCAGGGATGGGTCCATAGAGCTGTGATGTTCTTGGATGTTTTCTTCAAGAGATGTTAAGTATAGATCTCAGCAGGTTCCAGTGTAAGTTCTATCAAACTTAGACTCAAGGGTTTTAGTTAATGTCCAAGCAGTTGCACCATACATTAAAACCGACTCTACAGTGGCATGAAAGAAGTTCTGTTTGAAGTCATTTGGTAGATCTGATTTCCAAATTACATTCATTTTATTCAAGGTGGATCAGGTTTTAGCTATGTGAATTTTCACATCCTTTTCAGTAGAATTTATTTTGTTTCCTAGCTGTGTAAAAGATTCAACAGATATTATTGATCAACTGAGATAGTTTGTATCAAGCCTTGCTGGTTGAAGCTAAAACTGAATGTTTTAGAGGCATTGACATAGGGTCCAATATCATTAGCAGCATTCTGTAGATGATGTAGGATAACTTTGGCATTGGTAATGATGTCTGCAGTGATAGCTAAGTCATCTGCATAGTCAATATTAGTCAACTTTTATCAACTTGAAAGTCTTGGTGATAAAGTAAAACCTAGATGATGATGTTTATCAAGAGAAGTTCTTAATACATAGTCAAGAGTGATAACAAAGAGAAAAGGTACAAGGGTATCACCCTGAAGGACCCCTGCTTTAAAGAAGCTAGTGTCTTCATCTGGGGATCTAACCAAAGATTTGATATTTCTGTATAACATCATTATGGCAGTTACTGTCTCAGAGGGGATGTCATATGCTATAAGGATCTTCCTCATTTTTCTCCTATGTACAGATCTGAAGGTTTTAGAGAAATCTACAAAAAGTAAGGTGGCCTGTAGATTCTTTGCCCTGATACTCTCAATAATCTGCCAAACAGTTAGGATTTGTCCAGCAGTTGATTTATTTTTTTCAGAATCCATTTTGATTTTTTTCAGAGCACTTTCTCTACTTCAGGTTGTATTCTGATGAGAAACATTTAGTTGTTATTACATTTTAATTATAATGTTTTAGATTAGTGTACCTTTTTATTGGTTGTATTTATAGTCATATTGACTAGTCTACATGAGCAATCAGTTAGTCAATTATGTGCCATGCATGATACATGCTTAGGTGATCATGTATCTTTCATGACTGACGAGACAGATTTTTCCTGCAGTAGATTGCCATTTTTTTCTGTGGTAGACCAGTTGCCATCTAAGGCTATAGAACCTGTTCTGTCCTGCTATTTACCCATAGCTAATGGGAGAAGAAGAGGATTCATACCTTTTCCAAGGATATTATCATATAAGTGAATGTAATAAATTTGACTGGAATTCAAACTCAGCACTCTGATTCCTCAATCCAAGCTGCTATCCATTACTCCTGCATCTGACATACCTTCATTCTGTTTGTCTTGATGGTGATATTGATTGTTATGGTAAATATATAATGATAACACAGGGTTATGATTATTGTTACTATGTTAACATATCAAGCCATTTGTACAGTGTGGTCTAGTTTAAAAGGATTTGTAAGGTAGAGGAGAAAAGAGATGATCTCTTCTTCTACAAGTATCCAATGGCACAAATGAAAAAATAGTGTGAAATTTAAAAACTACATAAATTTGTTAAATGACAAAAAATAATAAAATTTACAAAACAAGTTTACAGAAAATTTTTCTTTGTGCACCAAACATGTAAACAAGATAACAATTCTAAATACAATTCTGTTAAGCTCATAAAAAAACCTTATTATCAACAAAATATTCACTTACTTTGATACATTCACCATTCAAAAGGAGCTGAGAAGGGAGACTTTTTCATGAGCATCACTGAATCTCTGGTTTGTTTTCTTTTTAGACAATGATTCAGGTTTACAAACTAAGATTCTAAAATTAAATAAATCTAGTAGTTTCAGAGTAAGTTCAAATATGGGTTAATAGCTCAAATTTTTGTGACAAACTTTCACAAATTTGCACAATTATAGAAAGATATTCCTCTATCTCTCTAAATTTGTAGATTTTTCTTCTTTTTTTTATCATAAAAATTTTTATAAGCTCCATGTAACCATTTTATATATGATGTCACTTTGCATTAATTTAAATACCAGTATCAAAAAAAAAGGAAAAAAAAGAGCAAGGATGTAGCCAACAGAATCTTGTTTACCATACTAACAACATCCAATTATTAATAATGACCAAGACATTTGAAAGTATTTGAACAAAAATGGAACAAAACCTGAACTTCAGACAGTTTATTCACCATTTGGATCGTAATGTACATCTTATTTGAAAATTGGAAAAATGCAATAAAAAATTAAACAGGCAGACCTTTCTAGTTGAATATAACAAAACTTGTTTAGATGAATTCTTGCTTTCTAAATATGGAAGAAACTCAGTCATCCAGGTTTTGTATTAAAAATTTGAATGTCTGGATTCCAAACAGTAATAAAATAAAGCTTAAGAAAGCATGGCTATGCCTGTGGAATAAATCATTTATATTTACAAACATATGTACATGAATTCAAAAGAGTAAAAAATGATTAAAAATACTCTATAATTGAGATAAAGTCTTTGGGTAGTTAGCATACAGAAAATCTGTAGATTAGAATAGACATTTAAATAGTTGGTCAACAGAAAAAAGCTGTTGTTGAGAAAAGACTTGTATTGTTAGCAAAGTTTCACTAACCATCTTTGTTGTTGCTTTTGGAGACGATTTATTTGAAGTTGCCAACACGTTTCTTTCAGCATGTGCACCTCTCTCTTGAAAGTCAAAATATGTGGGTTTTTATAAGAAATTTTTCCTGAAAGTAGACTCCAGAAAAATAGGGTTTTAGTTTTTCCTGATTGGTCAAATCTTTCACATGGAGATATTAATTTCTAATCAACAGACACTTTGATTTAAACAGCATGTGTTTTATTGTGGAACCTTTTGGCATGTTTGTAATATTGTTTGTTATTAGGTAGAAAATCAAGTTTGGGAATGTTTTAATATGGTATGTATATGGGTATGTAATTGTGTTGGAAATAGGGTTTATTTTCTGTAAATATACCTTATTAAAAATACAATCTGGGATTGTATACATATTGATTATAATGAAGCTATAATTTAAATATCCATGATCACAGCTGGCAACTTATACAAGATAGATAACTGAAACATTTATAAGCTGTTGACCTTATTATTTTCCTCAAGGCTGTCTTGGTGTGGAAGTTTAAAGAAAAAACAACAAAGTTAATGCTGTATTATTTAAACAAGGTTCCTTATTTTACTACAGGATAACAACACAATAAAAAAAAATGTATGTTCCTTACTACAAATGAAATACAGTTAGAAATGGAAAATTATTTAATGGGATACTGTTTATTGTTTGATAACTTCTTCACATCAGGTGAAATAATTGTTGATGACAGGAGCAAAACATCACCCAATCTTGTTCTGAAATGACTTTTAGTATATTTCATTTTCGAAAAAAGTTGTTCCCAAGCATATGTACTTCCAAATAATGATACCATCATTTTCACATTATTTAATAGGCTTTTCTATTTTCCGCTTGTCAAAACATATTTCTTGTAGAAGTCAGTAGTGGATTTGAAAAAAAATTTGACTTAAAAAATTTGTTGCATTGTAACTCCAAATGATATTTTTTCTGCAACTTGCTCTACAAATTAATTACATAATTAGTGTCCAGGTATTAAGCTGGTGGGCCGGACAAAAATCCTTTGCAGCCAGATGTGGCTTGAGGTTGCCGATCCCTGTTTTAAAGTTGTAATATGACTGGTGTACATTGATGCTGTGTTTTTTATGTATTCATATTAAAACAAAGAGAAAATGTTGAAAACTGTGAAATCCATGACTGCATTAACAGCAGCATTTAAAAGAGAAATGAATAAACAATTTATTTAAGGAAGAATCCAAACATTAATGAGATTTGTTATTTAAAGTTTAAAACTTAAGTGCTAAATGATTTTTGGTAAAAACATTTTTTTTTTTAAATTAGTATCACCCCTTGCAAGGCAGTAAAGCCACTAAACACAAGGGGCTACAGGGTGTGGAAGAATTAGGAACACAAACATTAACAATGAGCAGGAAGAGGAAAGAGTAATCAGGAGGACAGTAGATAGTAGTTGACATTACATTTAAATTTTTGAAAATTAAAATTGGCTGGAAAGCATAGAGCCAACATGGAAGTTCCACAAGCAAGAAGTGCAAGAAAAGAAACTTTCAGCATAGAATTTATGGTTACATCTAGCTAGCTCAACTGTAAGTTAAGATCTTGATGCCAGTACCTGTAATTAATTCATACTTTTAACACAGTAAGTAACCCAAGTTGATAAAAACTTATTCTAAACTTTATATAATACCTTTTTTTAAATTAATATTAAGTCTCCAACATTTTGTGATAAAATTTCTAGATAAGAAAACTGAGATTGATTACATGCTAAAAAGTAGCAATTAACAGAAATTACCTTAACAAATACATCCATTTAACATTACTGCATTGACATTTTAATGTAAGCAATTTAACTTGACAAAAATTATTAATTATTTACATACACAAATTATTGAAAATATCTGTTAATAAAAGTTTATTTTATCTGTTAATTGATTGACTAGCAATACGATTTATTTTATTTCTTTGGAACAAGAAACCATTTATTATCTTGGTGACTTGCCAACTGTTAGATTTGACTATTCAGAAAACAATATATTTCTTCTCAGATGCTTTTTTAATTATTTGCCTTGGAGAAAGTCAAGGTAAATATTGATTTGCCTTGATATTAACATTTGACCCAAAATCAAATCAAATGATTAGTCAAGTTCAAGCATGCAAAACTGGTCAGAGATTTAAAATCAATAATACATTCTTTGTGTTGTTTTTTGGTCCATATAATAATAGGAAAATAACATTTTAAAACCCTTTTTTTTTTCATTAATAGCTTCTTGCAGTTTTTAAGAATATTTGCTTAGAGTATCTTTACCAGTTTCACAGTTCTATGATTTTCAAAGGCTAGATTGAGATGGAGAGACATGGGGCTATGCCATATCAGTTTTGCATCTCTACATACATATATATATATATATATATACATATATATATATATATATATATATATATATATATATATATATATATATATAAACAGACTGTTGCCTCTGGGTGTTGACTTCAATATTCACTTATATATATGTATAATAATTAAATTTTATTAAAAAGGATAGGTTACCAGTTCCTTCTAAAGTCTACTTCAACTCTATACTTCTAATGTCACTGTGTAAACTCTGAAATTTTATTTACTATTTATTTATTTTTAATTTTTTTTTTTTCACTAGGAGTAGATATGTTTGTATATCACTCTTCTCTGGTTTTTTACAGGAGTAGAAATTTATCCCTTGTTTCCTGTTTAGGATTGGGTTTCCAGTTCCTTCAAAAGTTCTCTCATTTTCTTTCAATCCCAATAGCTCTTTGTATCTTAGTGGCATCATCACCTTCTTTGGGGTGAGTTGATTAAAAAAAAGGATAATTTGTAGTAATTGTTATGTGATAAAAGATAAATCTCAAAGTCTTTAATAAAGCAAAACTTTTAATTGCATTTTATAACAGAAATGTATTGTGTAACATGACATTTTTTATTTGTGATATTAAGATTATTGAACATCATTTTTCCTGTTTTGTCCAATATTTTCTTCCATCTTTCAAACAAATTCTCAATCCAACCTGTCTAAACTTTTTAACTTTCTTATTGACACACTTCTCTTATTATTTACGCATTCTTCAAGAAAATTTGATTTTTTCATTAAATCTATTTTGTAATGGTACTGTGGCGGCCTTTTACCACATTTATTTAATTTGTTTAGGAACCCAAACTGATGTAAAAAAAGGGACAAGGCAAAGGTATCAATATATATATAAATTGTATTCAACAAAGCATACAATAAAGAATGTATACAAAAAAGCATGCAAAGAGTAAGACGAGAGTTGTCTCTCTTTGACTATCAAAGTCTATCAAAGTTCTCTGAAAGAAAATGAAAGAGTTATTAGTCTGTTATAAATGTTTTTAAACAGTTCTGCCGTGCAAGAGGAAAATTATGTAAGTGTGATAGAATATGCAGTTTGAGAGTTGAGTGAGAAGATGGGTGCATAGCTTCAACTGTCATGGATTTCTGTGGCAGCTGAAGTCTCACTCAGTGCATGAGTTTTGGGGAGACTTCTGGGAGCCGATTCTCCCAAAAGTGTACAAAATCTACGATATGAAAATATAGCGATTTTAAAATTGTCGCTTCAGATAGCAGCGTTGCTTCCTGTCCAATGAATGAATGCTGTTGGAGATTTGAATTTGTAAGGGTGTATGTGTGTGTGGTGATGATCACCATAGTACGATTAGCTGTTACCTTATGTGGAAATATTCGACATTCATTAACTAACTAACCAGTGTTACTTTTAGTTCAAAATTATAAAATCATTTTATTAAAACAATTTTCTCAAGTTCACTGTTATCCCTTTTTCCAGTATTGAAAGGGCTTCTATCCTAAAATTTTGTTTGCAATAATATGGAACATCAACATATTGATTATGTCATTTTCTCTTCAAATTATATGTAATATCCATTTTAGTTATTCCTCAAGTACAATTCATTGTTTGTGATTCTTGTTATGCCAGTTCACGAGGGTTAAAGAAGGATGGTCTTTGTTAAGACCTACAGGCTTCATTCACTCAAAATAACCTTTAACTATTAATCTGAGAAAGCAATTATATACAACTAAGAGATTAGATATTTCTGAATGAGTTTGGTACCATGCATGACATTCATATGAAAGTTTCAATCTGATGAGGCTATCTGACCCAAGTTTTTAAATTAATGCTTTGGTTTTGTAGCAACTTGCAGTGTTCAGTGAAACTACCTCTCAAAAAAGCTATTCTATATTCAATTTCCTTATATCTTATGTTAAGTTTATTGTAAGTGATGTATACACTAAGGATCAACAACAAGGACTGGAATAGTAATTTGATGGTAAGTTGCAGTATCTGGTAAATATGGCAGGTGAGAGAAATCGTTCCAGCAAGATGAAACAATTTATACCTGGTTACTAAAGGAACATGCAATCAAGAGTTATCCTGAGAGAATATTACACCATTTCTCTTAGATAATTCTGTGTACTTTGTTAATTATTGCTTTCATCTTCATTTATGTGCTAATTCAAGTTAAATTTGTGATCTTTCAAACTATCAACCTATTAGTTTTCTATCATTTTTTGGTAAGATACTACAGGCTCTAATCAACACTAAATTGATTCAGCATCTCACCTGAAAGGGTTTTCTTTTAGACAAATAATATGGCTTTTTCTTGATCAACTGCCAATGTGTTAATAGTTATTACTGAAATAGTCTGTCAAGCATTAGATAAGAATGGTGAAACTGGGGCTGTTGCTTTAGATATCTCAAAAGTATTTGATAGTGTTTGGCATGCTGGTCTTCTTCACAAGCTAAAGGGTTATGGTGTTTCTGTACATAGTTTTGATTTGATTCAATTTGTCTTGAATGGCCACTCTTCTAGATCATTTTACATTAATACAGGTGTCCCCTAGGGCTCTATCCTTGAAACTACTCATCAATGACTTTCCTAATGTCATCAATCTTGACTCAGTACCTATGCTGATGACACAAATATTTATTCTTGTCTTAATGGTAAATCTGATAGGTTTGATAGTTTGATTGCCAGCTGATCTTGAAAATGACCTTCGATTTGTTGTCATCTTGTGTAAGGAATGGCTTGTTAATTTTAACACATCCAAAACAAAACTACTCACCTTTAATTGTATAAGAAAACATTTTGCTTTCCATCAGCAAAGCTGATGCTAACCTCACTATGGCTTCTTGCTCTCATATTTTGTGCTAACATGAAGTGGAATGATTATATTGAATCAATTGCTAAGTCTGCTGCAGGGAAAGTCAGTTCAATATGTCATGCTAGACAATTTTTTTTTATCAGAATCTTGCACATTTATAAGTCTACCATTTGTCAATGCATCAAATATTGATGCCATATCTGGTCTGGTATTTCTGCTATATATCTAGAGATTCTTTATAAAATCCAAAGATGAATTGGCAACATTATTTGTCCTGACCTGGCATCCCAGCTTCAGTCACTTTCCCATGACCACAGCATGTTGCCATAACTGCAGTTTTCTATAAATACTTTCATAGTAATTGTTCTGATACAGTTTCCTCCTTGGTACCTCAACTTCTTGAATTTAAGCGAAGTACTAAAATGGCAGTAAGGTCTCATCATTTTACTCTTGAAATTGCAAAGTGTAAGCATAAGTTCCATCCTAATATTTTCTTCTCTCATACTTTTTGATTATGGAATGCTCTTCTGGCTTCTTGCATTTTTGTCAACTACAATCTTCAAAAATTTGAATGCAATATCAATTGTCATCTTTCTACTTGAATCCTGACTTTTGATGTCCTTTTTCTTCTGAACATTTTCTCAGTTTCTTTCAGTCTTAGTCATTCCTTGTGTCTTAATGGCTTTATCACTTTGCTTTGTTAAAATGATTAAAAAGAAGTTCCTTTGGGACATGAGAGATCATAGCTTGCTACAACTTATTGTCTTTTGTGGTAATTTTTTATAGATATAGGTCATTCTGCATTTCTATTGCTCACTGATCGCATTCTGATCATAAAGATAACATTTCTTGTTCCAGTGTTTGAAAAAAAAACACACTGTTCTTACTCTATTTCCAGTCTAATTCTGCTATGACCTCATTAGAAGTAGAAGCCTTCTGCTTCCATTTGATTTAATTAGGATCAGTACTTGTTGGAATCAATGATTTGCTTCTCTAAAAGAGTCTATAGTAGAGAATACCTTTAAATTCTACCATATACTGACCATCAGCATGTCAGGATAAAGATGATCTTTGGTATGGATAGTGGTGGGTCATTTTTCTGCCTCATGATCTCTTTCCTGTTGCACAGTATCCACTTTACATATGATATAATTTGTTTAAAAAAATGGAATATTTAAATAATGTCCAGTAGATAGTTTTTGTACTTTGTTTGCTGAAGTTGAGTAATCAGTAGACTGTTTTAAAGCAACAACTTGAAATTGTCAGTTCCAATTCCAAAACATAAGTGACACAACATTCAGCTAGTTTCATTGTAAATCAAGTCATTTCCAGCTCCAAAAGGCCAGGATAATTTTAGCAAAATGTAAATTAGCTAATCAAACTGATTACACACAATAACAACATCATGGTCTCAACACCTAAATATAGTATTCAACCAATCATAATAAACCAAAAGAAATTTTTGACTAATGACAGGCCACAAAAATTAATGAAAAAAAGGAAACACTGGTGAGCAAATTTTGGAGCTCACCAAACTATGAAAACTTGAACAGCATAATTGTCAACATCAGTCAACTGCAGAAGCCATGCCAGACTGTCCAACCCTTACTGTGCAACATGTAATCTTTTCAATTAACTTAATTCTTCATCAGTCAAGCACTGAAACTCTACCAGGCTATTTGATAATTGATATACACCTTGCCCAGGCCAGATGTACCAAGCCATATTTTTTCCATGTAACTAATTCCAATGACTCAGTGACATTCAAGCCAATGCACAAAAATGTTCCATCTTGACTGAATCAACATGTTGTCATTCAGCTCATAAAATGAATGCTGAGACTGACTTTTCAAATGCAGCAATGTCATCTTTTGCCACAACAAGTGCAATTAAAAAGAACTCTGCAAGTGATTTGAAACTTATGACCAGAGACATACAGCATCCTTCTAATTCAATGTTCTCATCACTCAATATGCCATGCACACATCTTTACATTTTTATCATTGAAAATACATCTGACTCCAAAGTGGTTCAATGTGCTTATATACATTTTTAATATGAATAATATCTCAGTAAACTAAAAACCTTCTTTTGCTGATAAAGAACTTTCAATACCAAACAAGTAATGTACATAACTCTTTTCTAACCTTGTGCACGGTGTACATAAATTATGTTTGTCCTTGTTATTAACCTACATTCTTTTACTTCTTTGTTACTGACTTGAATATGAATGCATCCTTTCTTGCTCAGCAACTAAATTATTATTATTGATGTAGAACACAAGAAGAATCAGTCTCATTTCTTTCTTGAATACACATTCAGGCAACAATGTACCACACATTATTACAACATTATTAACCACTATACCTTATTCAAATACAAAATGTACTTGGAAATTATCTACTCTGTTATCAAACAGGGAATCAAATAACAAACAACCCACATGCAACAACAACAAAAATATCCATTTTGATTCCACTATGTGTGGAAGCTACACATTAAAGTGACTAATATAAGCTGATGCAAATGATTTTCAAAGATTTTTTTTAATATTCTGATTATGTTGGATATCTGTTGTTTAATATAAGCATGATTACAAGTGGAGCATCCAGTGGGAACTGAGCTCACTGAAAATGCAGGATGCTCACTGTATTAATAAACTGATATAAGTAAGTAAATAAATAAACAGGTATATATGAACAGACTAAAAAAAAAAGAAACTGTTGATAAATAAACAGTTAGAACAATATGGGAAGGCTAAATTGATATCTGGAAGTATTATGTTGAGTCATAAATTTCCATTTTTGAAAACAAATTGTAATGATGTATCTTAACTATTAATCATATGTAGCAGTTAATAAATTTGGAGTACACTAATGTACTTTAGTTTTGTATGACAACATACACAGTGGATTAAATAAAAAAAATGTCGTTCTCTATGACAACACAAAGCCACATACAGCAAGAATAACACAGGAAAACATTTAGGAACTTGGTTGGACTGTACTACCTCACCCACCATATTCCCTTGACCAACCAATTATTATCTTTTTTGATTGTTGTAAGGTGCTTTGATGGGGAAAACTTTCTGTAATGAAAACTAGATAAAAGAGTTCATTGAAAATTTGATCACATCAAAACCTGAGGAACTTTATTCAAATGGTCTTGACAATTGCTTGATAAGTGGCAATGAGTCGTTGCAAATAACAGTGAATATATAACTGAATAAAATGTAATTGTACTTTATCTTTTTTAGAATGAAGTTAATAAATGAAAACAGAAAATTATTTATGACTCAGTATTAAGATATATAATATAAAGATCGCTGTCAACACTGGATAGGTAGAAAGTTATTGAGAGAGACCAGTAACTAAAAGGATAAATAAATATAAGCTAAGTGAGATTTATTGATGAACATGAAGATACAGATAGGTAGATTATAATGATTAAATTAGTAGAAATAGACTTAGAGACAGATAGATATGAATAGACTGAGAAATGAACAATAGAAATGACATTGACCATAGCCGAATGCTGAAAGAAGCATTTATTTTGAATAACAAATATTTTTTAACATACTCTCTTTCTTTTGATTAGTTTAGGTTAGTTAATTTTATTACATCTCAAACTTTTGGGGTTATTTAATGTTGAATTTTCTATAAGCAGAAAGTGAGGATCAAACTCATGACTCAGTAGCAATTGTTAACCAGATTACTAGCCTTGTTAACCATTATCCTACATCAGTGGTTCCCAAACTGTGCAGTGTAGGTGTAGCAGAAGAGGATAACAGGTGAGGCGAAATGACTGAAAGACAAAGATTTAGAAACAGTTTCAAAAAATTCATATGCTAAAAATAAATGACTTCAAAATTTAAAATATTATGAATTATTTGTAATTACATGCATGAGTACCAGTATAAATAGTTATAAATAATTATTGCCCGATTTTATCATTTTGATATTTATGCATTATGTCAAGTATTAAGAATATATTAACTAGGCTCCGTAAATTGAAGGAGAGAGTTATCAATGATAATGTTCTGACTCCAAATCCACGGTTATCTCCCTTTAACCCCCTCTCTGTTTTTTTTATTTTATTTTTAAATATGCTTTCTATCACATAAAATTTGGTGAGGTGTGTGCAAATTTTAAATTCCTAAAATGCGACCCACCCAAAAAAAAGTTTGAAATCACTTGCTCTACACCAAGGTATATCTCCTTTGTGACTAAACTCAACCCAATATGTCTTATTAATCACATACATTATACAGTGAAAATTTCAGATCAAATTTAGCTAATAAGAATGTATCAGGTTACCTATTGATCTGCACTCTTCATGATCTTGAAACAATTATTCAGTAAGGAAAGAAAAAAAATCACAGATCAGAGTCATTCCACTTGGCCGAAACAATTTCACTATTTTGTTAGATGAAATCTATTTTGGGTAGAAGTTTCTTATCTTTGTACACAAAAAAAATAATGAAAAGAAATTTTTTCTCCACTTGAGCAAAGTGGAGCAATTACTCCTCCACATTCTGTAAATAATGGAATAGAAAAAAAAAACATCTTCAATTACTTCAACATCCAAGTTTCTTTAATCATTTTCTTTTGTAGGTTTTGTAATTAATTTCCTGCCATTATACTGTTTTTGATGATTAGGAATGGAACGCTTTTATGCAAGCATTTCTCTAGGTGTCTTTCAATCTATCTATTTATCTCTATATCTGTATCTACCTATATATCTTTATATATATGAAGTCAAAAGCAGCTAAAAGTTCCTAGACCAGTGGTGTGGATAGAGCCACTTTTGACATTATAGTAGCTCTACCCTATATAGAAAACTTGTAAAAGAAACAACATAAGTTTTATATATTATTTGAATGGCAAATATTATATATCTTGATATATGTGTATATATGTATAGTTTCACTGGCATGTCTGAAAATCAGTGAGGAGAATGACATTTATTTTACATGAAAAATATTTTCCAACATAATCTTCTTCCTTGTCAGTTCACTTAACCCAATGCTTCTTCATATCTTAGAAAGACTGAATGGAAGTGGAAAGAAAACAACAAAACTTTATGGAGCAACAGCAACATTAAGTTAGTTTAGCCAGAAATTCATTACACACACTGTCTGGTTGACTAAGGAGAAGTTCCAACAAATGGATGGTGTTGAGGTTCTTCCACATCTACCATTCAGTCCAAATGCTGCTCTGTGTGACTATTGCCTATTTCGCTCAATGGTACACTTCCTCTGTGACCAATGATTCAACACTTTTTGATAAATTGAAGGAAACTTGTTACAGTTTTTTTTATTCAAAGCCAGCGGACTGGTATCTGGGAATATTTGGATGCTGGCTGATTGAACATCAATAAACAAAAAAAATAAACAAATCCCAGTTGGTCAGAATTCTTACATAGGATTGAATAAAAAGATCGACTTTGAATATGCACAAATATTATTACAATTCTTACAATCATGCAGAAAATATGCCAGAATGCTAGTCAAGAAATGATCACTCTCAGCTGGGACCATGGGAGAGAAAGTCTGATGTTGTGGAAGTCCAAAAATGTCTATGACATCAGAATATACATCACTGAGGAAGCATTCTTGTGCACAATATATGTGTACAAAACAAACATTTAGAATTTAGTTCACGTCAAAAATGAACATTTTTTTAATATAACTTAATTTAAACTAGATATATCTGTTAAAAACTGATTCATCTTTCCCCTGAAGAGCAGATTTATTTTTGCAAACCTTGGAGTTGGGAGATAATTCTTAACAATTTTTATTTATTTATTTACTATCAATGATCTATTTTTTAATATTGAACACTTTACAAAATCTGGCTATAAAATATTATCATCCAGTAATATACTGTTTGATGGGTTTTTAGGCATTTGCAATTTTTGTTATATATATTCAAGGCTGGCTGCTCACATCTAATTATACCTGTCTATTAATGTGGCTCGTAAATCTATGTTGTAAACATCTATTCAGGCACTTTTGTATTTATTCAACACCCTTACAGGCAACCTGGGGTTTATACTGCAACTGTACTGAATGGAACTTAGTTATAGTTTCTGGGAGATAGCTTATAATCTGAAATGATTAACAGTTTGAACAAGGACAGCATGCTCAAACCCTTGGTCATAATTATTTGTGACTTCATACTAACAGTACATCAACAGCTTCCTAACATCTCCATCTACCTGATTTCACTCAAATGGCTCAGCTATGAGTTTCAGGCACTTCCCAATGGTGCCACACATTGGGATCATCTCTCCATTCTGATATTATTGACCACTGTGTGATTCAAAACTAGGTCTCATGGTCAGAATGCTAATATTCTAACCACTTGGTCATGGGAGCCACATGCACGCACGCACACACACACACACACACACACACACACACACACACACACACACACACACAGAAAGAGAGAGTTGTTTGTTTTGCTGTGTAGTGATAGGTAGTGAGCTTTTCTGTCAGACATAGACTTGTAGTAAGTAGTAAGTAAAATCTTTACTGGGAGCTCAGCACTTGTAGCCTTGTGCCAAATTAAGATAAGCTTGATAAAGAACTATATATTGATACCCAAAATTTTGGGGAATTTAATGATGAAAAAATGACATAAGTTGACATTTAGTTTCCACTGCCTCTTTCAAAGCAGAGACCTTCACAAGGCAATCTCACAAACAGTACTTCTCACAAAGACGGCTGCAACAAAGTATATATTACATTTAGTTTGTGCAGGGTTCAAATTCTGTAAAAAAGGAACCATTATACCACCAGGTGAGTGCAAGATGGTGAGCCAACCAAACACGTCACTGGGAGGGCAACCTATCAAGCCAAGATTAAAATAGCTGAAACAAAAAAGAAAAGAAAAAAATTCCACCTGAAAAGGCTTGCCAGTGTGGCCAAAAGTGCTCAATGCCATAGGGAACAATAGCTCCACTGTAGAAGAGCTTAGAGCTTCAAGAAAAAAAGTGCTCTACAATACTGGGTCACTAAAGTCACCCATGTCTGAACATTTACAATTAGAGATAAGGATAAGCAGCTCTCAAAAGAATCTGTCTAAGATTGCATACTGTTTATATATATATATATATATATATATATATATATATATATATATATATATATATATATATATATATATATATATATCTGTAAAAGTTGTTTTATATATATATATATATATTTATATATAAAAGTTGTTTTATATATATTTTTTTTTAAGTTTATCACCCCAAGCAAGGCTGGAAGCCACTAGCATGCAAGGGATTACAGAAGGTTTGGAGGAAGAGCAGATAGGAGTGGTAAAGGAGAGGATGTGGAGAAAGATAGTGGATCGATCAAGGCAAGGGGGTTACAGAAGATTTGGAGCAAGAGCAGATAGGAATGAAAGGTGAAAGGATGTGGAGAAGGGAAGTGGATAGATCAAGGCAACTGGAGATGTCGATTGATGTTACCCTTAAATAGTTGGAGATTGTATTTTTCAGGGAAACAGGAATAAGGAAGGGAGTTCCACAGGCGAGATGTGTGAGACATGAAGCTATTGGAGTAGAAGAGACGTCTACATCTAACAGTTTCAACGGTGAAGGGGTGGGAACGGGATGCCAGCCTCGTAGGACGTTTAAATTCATGAGGCCTAGGAACCAGCGAAAGCAGCTCATCGGAGTAATTACCGTGAAAGTATTTGTAAAAAAGACAGACCAAGGCAACGTCGCGTCTGTGAGAGAGAGACTGCAGACGAGATGACAGATCAGGGCCAATTACATTGCATATCCATCTCTGAATCTTATCAAGAACCCTGAGGCAAACAGCAGGGGCTCCAGACCATATATGGCAGCAATACTCCATGCAAGGGTGAATGGTCGATTTATAGATTTGGAGGATCGACTCCGGGGAGAAAAATTTCCTGGCTCGGCACAAGAAGCCAACTTTCCTTGCGGTGGATGATGCAATTGACTTGATGTATTTGTTCCATCTCAGTTTATATATATCAAAGTTGTTTTATATATATATATATATATATATATATATATATATATATATATATATATGTATATATATGTATATATAAATAAAAAGAAAGAACAGTAAGATATAAAATCTGGTGTTCTTATAGATATTTTAATTTTTACACAATAGTGCTCAATGTAAATTTACAGAGCATTAATATTATAAATTAATTGATTTAAAATATGGTTTTTTCACTACACAGTGATAACCATGTTTCAGAAATGGAAGCTAAAGCCCCTGAATTTAATTTTGTTATTAAACCAAAGACATTAGTCAAGCGAATTTTGGAGTAACTTATTTTTTTTTTTTTAAATAAGTTACTCCAAAATTCGCTTGACAAGGAAATGGAACTAATGTCTTTGGTTTAATAACAAAATTAAATTCAGGGGCTTTAGCTTCCATGTCTGAAACATGGTTATCACTGTGTAGCGAAAAAAACATATTTTAAATCAATTAATTTATAATATATATATATATATATTTATCTGAATACAAGGATGGTATAGATGGAATAAAATTCCAGTAACCAAAAACGCTATTTTTTAAAAAAGTCCATAATACAAAGCAGATTGAATAATATTTATTTCAAAATTATAACATAAGCATGTTATAACATCACTACAAAAATCGCCATTTTGTTTTGACACTTCTGGTGTCTTGTCAAGTAAAATAAAAAGTTTTTGAAGAGTTCAAAACCAACTACTACACCACCAGGGGGGAATATTTTTATGTAAGCTATAGTGGCCAATCAAATTACAAGTATATGATAATTCAAATAATGCAACAACAGACCTTAGATACAATTTATTAATACTTTAAAATTAATATTAGATTATATAGGAAATCAAGATAACTAATTAATTTCCAATTTATTATGTCATTAAAAAATAATAGTTACAAATATTAAACTCTAAATATAACCATGCATCAAGTTTAGAAACTTACAAAATTATTCAAAGGAAAAAGCAGAGAAATGTGTCTAACTTTTCAAGTATTGTACTTAGTAATATGTTAAGTTTTCCATCCAATTATAATTTTTTCAATAAATATATATATATTTGGATATAAAAGTTGCTTTATATATATATTTATATATATGAAAGTTGTTTTATATATATATATTTATATATATATATAAAAGTTGTTTTATATATATATATTTATATATATATATAAAAGTTGTTTTATATATATATTTATATATATAAAATTTGTTTATATATATATATATATATATATATATATTTATGTATAAAAGTTCTTTTATATATATATATATATATATATATATATATATATATATATATATATAAATATAAATATTTATATTTATATATTTATATAAAAGTAGTTTTAGGTATATATATTTATATATAAAAGTTGTAATATATGTGTATATATATATAGCTATGAAAGTTGTTATATATATATATATATATATATAAATAAAAATAAAGAACAGTAAGATATATAAATTCGCTTGATGAGGAAATGTAACTGATGTCTTTAATTTAATAACAAAATTAAATTCAAAGCTTTTAGCTTCCATTTTTGAAACATGGTTATTACTGTGTAGCAAAAAAAAACATATTTTAAATCAGTTAATTTATAATATATATAT
Organism: Acanthosepion esculentum; assembly: GCA_964036315.1. Classification (NCBI taxonomy): domain Eukaryota; kingdom Metazoa; phylum Mollusca; class Cephalopoda; order Sepiida; family Sepiidae; genus Acanthosepion; species Acanthosepion esculentum. The sequence goes on along the minus strand of OZ038482.1, from coordinate 104,227,774 downwards.
ATATATTATGAAATGGACAGAGTCCAACAATTATTTTAAGACATTTTTATGTTTATACATTCTTTTTATAGATACAAATATTTAAGTAAATGCTCTGTATTTTTTTTTATAATAAACAGTAAACAGGCCAGTAAATGTTATTAAACTGTTTATTTGAGCATTTATATTGTTTTATATATATATTTATATGTCTATATAAAAATTGTTTTATATAGATATATAAAACAATTTTTATATATACATAAATATATATACATATAAAACTACATTTTTTATACATATATATTTATATGTATTATAATTCATTTTGAAAAATATGATTCCATCGCTACATAAGAGTTCTCTTTTTTTAAAAACAGAAGCTAAAAAACAACTCTATATCATCCTCAAGTGAATTTGGGAATAACTAATCTTGAAATTTATGGAGCTTTATAAGCATATACAATCGTAATATTAATTACATGGAAATGGCAAAACCAATTATTGTAATAAGGGGCATAAAGGTGAACATATTGTATCAACATATTAGTTAATTTCGGAAAGAGGTTAAGTCAAGGTAGGTTCGGGGTGTCTATTTTCAAGCGAATGATGACATCAGTTTGAAGCATATCATCTGGTCTGTTTCAATGACAGAGAGTTATTGGCATTATTGTTGTGCTGTTAAATTCGTATTTGTATCTCTTAAATTTTTTTTTTTCTAAAATGATTGTTTGTATATAAATACATTGTATGGAACTACAATTTGATTTTGATGACTTCATTTGAATTTTTCAAAAGCAACCATACATATTAATGCAATACTTAAATGCAGTGATCAATTTTGAGTTCTTCTGTAGCTTATTGTTGCATATCACATCTATTCCTCCCTACCTATGTGATGAAGGCCCAATCAAGGGCACTCTGCAGGCGCTAGCTTAAAAACCAGAGTATATATATATGAAAGTTGTTTATATATATATATATATGAAAGTTCTTTATATATATATATATGTATATGAAAGTTCTTTATATGTATATATATATATATATATATATATATATATATATATATATATACACTCCTGGTCAAAATCTTAAGACCAGATACAAAAGAGTTAAAAAAATATAAAATAATGTTACTTTAATTGAAATATATTTGTGAAACATTTACATTTAATTAGAAAATGTAGTTTATCAACAAAGAAGTGAACATTTTAAGCTTTTAATTGATTAATTTAAATGAACATTGAAAAAAGGATTTATTTGGTTGGTCATAAAGATAAGACCATGTAAATTGTTTGTTGCAGTTTTTTAAGATTATGAGACTGTCATCCCTGTAGAGTCCTGTGTCATTTCTATCTATTATTTTGCTTAGTTCGTGTAGTAAGTAAATACCTATGATTTCGCATGTCTATGCACCATCAAAGCTTCCCATTCTAGTGTCAAATATTCCATCTTTCTTTATTCATGCTTCTTCATGGTGAAATAGTAATGATTTACGGGAGTGCTTAATGATGTTGATTTCGTTTGGTTTTATTATTATTTGTTCCTGAGGTAAGTTGATGGCCTTATCTAACGTACGTTCTGTTATGGATAGGTAAAATTCTTTTATGGCTAATTGTAGGAAGTGGCAATTTTGTTTGTTATTTATGTTGTGGAACCAGTCAATAGTTGCTTTTGTGTTTTTCCACTGGTTTACTCCTAACTTCTTCCTAAGTTCAGAATTAATTCTTTCTAGTATCATTTTACTTATTTTACTTAGTTCGCTTTTGGCTGGGTTTATGAGTCTGCATGCAGGGTTGGTTTTGAAATTTTCTTTGTGTTCTTTTAGTGTGATAAAGGCTTGCGCCTTGCTCATGCAACTTATTCGGTCATCTAGGTCTAATTTTTGAGCGATTGCTTTAGCTTCTTTATTGATATCGTGTTCTATTGTTTTAGGTGCCTTTTTGTATGTTTTGGTTATGTTGTTCTTGAGTAATTTATTGTGCATAGGAGGGCTTAGTTTGTATAAATTTCTTGCTTTGTCAGCTGCAATAAATACATTTGTTGAACTGTTTATTTTAGCTATATCTTCTTTTATTTTTTTTTAAATGCATCTTGTTTTTTATGGAATTTTATGTTTCTAACTAGGTCAGTTAAGTCCTTCTCAAAGTCATCTAATTCTTTTTGTTGCAGGGGGACATTTTTTTGTTTTGAACCCGTATTACATTCTGACATATGGTGAAAAGAGTGTATTGGGCAAAACAGTTGAGAACCACTGCATTAGTGGTTTTTCAGTGTCACATTTTCATGTATCCATGTGCTTGTGCATATATGACTGCACATATAAGCTTGTGGTGTCTTGTCA
>OZ038482.1:104010448-104217948 GCA_964036315.1 Acanthosepion esculentum | reverse complement strand
TACAAGTACAGATAAAATTCTTGATCCTCAAGTATACATCTTAAGTGGAATTTTAGAAGGTCAGTTTTAAAGTCACTTGTCAGAGTGATACAAACAATGTAAGTTTATTGATATTTCTGATATGCTATAGCAAATAAAAAAGATAGGGAAAAGTGTAAAAATAAAGAGACAACAAAAGGATCAAGTAGAAAAATAAAATGGAGTGGGAAATAAAGTGGAAGTTATTTTCCCAATACTGACATTGACTTCCTGTACATTAATACTCTAAAATAGTTTATAAGTACATTAGAAAAGTGTTAAATCCTTGTGTTCTACTGTCAAAGTAAAATGTATAGAAACCATATCACTTTTATTAAAACAATGCTATACTAATTTAAAAGAAATGTTTAAATCTTTTTTTAGATAGATAATAACTCTATTCCCTTAGTAATGCTCAACCACTATTTTTTATCTTTTTTATTTTTAATACAGAACATTATATATATATATATATATATATAAATAAAGAGAGAGAGAGAGGGGGGGCAGGAAGAGAGAGGAGCACTTCGAGGTGGTGTAATGGTTAGCAAGCTTGTCTCTCTAGAACAATTGACTGAGTAGTGAGTTCAATCCTCACTGGACGCCCCTTACTTTCGGCCTTGTACCACATCAAAGCTATGCTTGGAAAATCACTATATATCTAGAGAGAGAGAGTAATGGTAATATTAGCTGTTTCCTTATATGAAAACATTCGATATTCATTGACCAAACACTCATTTGAAATTTATAAAATATTTCTATTAAAAGACTTTTTCAAGAAAATAGGTTTCTCAAGTTCACTGTTATCCATCTTTACAGTATTGATGGGTGCTTCCTTCCTAGCCTTTTCTTTGAAAGTGTGTGGAATGTCAGCATCTTTGGTATGTCATTATTTTCTCATTGAGTTTGATATTATTTAATTAGAAAAGCTTTTAATTGCGTTCATGAATTAGATATATTAAGGATAGTATTGTCTTAAGAAAATTTTTTTCAGTGAATAATGAATTTTTACAAGATTTGTTTTCATTTTTTCAGTAGAATAATTTTTTTAATTAGAACAATTTATAAAGTTTTTAAATCTTTTAAAATTCAATTTCAATGGTGTAATGGTTAGGAAATATTGTTATTAAGTAAAATTATATTTACTAATCATAAATCATAAAGCTTATTCTAATTTACAGAGTTGTGTATTTAAAAATAATTTTGAATTGTTTTTGCATGTGTATAAATGTTTTGATTTTTGTAAATACAGTTGTTCATACACAAGATTATCAGAAAATAATAGTGACATCTATAGTAAATTTAAAGCCAAAGCATCTAAAATTCTATAAAACATTAAATTACAGAGAATATTTTCCTAAATTTTTAAGATTACTGAATACTTAAAAATCATAAATAAAAGGCATTCACATTATACTTCAATTATGCTTCTATGGATAAAGCAAGTAGAATGATATTATTAGATCATCCCATAAGTTCTGTCCGAATTTTAACTTTTTGTTAAAATGAACGAAATTTAAAGAGTATTTTATAATGTCTAATGGAGCTGAACATTATTTTTATGTTTAGATGCATTTAAACTGATCAAATTTTATTTCAGAGAACAATAAAATTAAATTTTGTTTCATTAAAACCCTGCTAACATGGAAGTACCCAAGAATCATTTGAGGCACATAATGCTTTATGAGTTCAAGAAAGGAAACTCAGCAGCTGAAGTGGCTAGAAACATTCACTCAGTTTATGGAGAGGAATGTGTAAATGAAAGAACTTGCAGAAGATGGATTGCAAAATTCAGAGGTGGAGATTTCACCCTTGAAGATGAAGATTGAACCGGATGTCCAGTTGAGTTTGATGAAAAGCTTCTTGAAGCAGCCCTTGAAGAAAATCCTGCTTTATCAGTTGAGGAATTGGCAGTGGTTCTCAGTTCAAACCATACAACTGTTCATCGTCATCTTCAACAACTTGGAAAAGTTCCTAAACTTGGAAAATGGGTGCCTCATGAATTGTCTGAAAACAACCTCAAATCCTGAGTTGACATCTGCTCTTCTCTCCATTCTCGCCAACTTATTTCACCTTTTTTGGATAGACTTGTGACTGGCGACGAAAAATGAATCTTTTATCGAAATGTTAAGCGTCGTAGACAATGGCTTGGTAAAAGGGAAGGACCCCAGCCACAGCCGAGAAGGGAACTTCATGGGCAAAAGGTTCTTCTTTCAATCCAGTGGGATTGCCAAGGAATAATCCACTTTGAATTCTTACCACCTAATGCAACAATTAATGCTCAAATATACTGTCAGCAATTAGAGTGTTTGAACCAAGCTTTGAGGAAAAAAAGACCTGCTCTAGTGAATTGAAAACGGGTGATGTTTCATCAGGACAATGCGCGACCACACACAGCAAGAATCACGTCACAAAAGATCGAAGAACTTGGTTAGGAGAAAATTCCTCATCAACCTTATTCTCACAACCTTGCTCCTTCAGACTACCATTTGTTTTATAGCTTACAGAATCATTTGGAAGAAACAGCTTTTGTAACACAAGAAGAGGTTAAAACTGACATTTGTCAGTTCTTCGAATCAAAGCCAAAAGAAATTTTACAGTAATGGAATTAGTAAGCTTGTTAATAGATGGAAGGAAGTCATAGATAATCAGGGAAAATACATTGTTGATTGAATCTGTAATTAAATGTAACATTTGGTCACTTGTTTTCTTTATTCAAAATTTGGACAGAACTTATGGGATGATCTGATAGATAACCATCAATCTGTCATCAAATTAAAAGATTAAATAAGCATTTACCAACCAGTTAAAAATGCATTTCTGTAATATTTTAAACTTAAAATAAATAATATTTGTTTCAAATCAGATTAATTAAATTTTAAATTAGTTAATATTCCTCAAATAAAGTTTCAGAAAAGTATATTATATTTTTGGAACATTTTTTCATAAAGAGAATTACATTCTGGTGAAGGTGGCTAAAAATGGCCCAAAGATCAAAAATTTCAGTAATTTCAAATGAAAACTCTTTCCAATCAATTTAAATTAGCTTTTGAAATACAGCAAAGTGTTTCGCTTATTGGAAATATTAAATTTAATGTCAGCTTGAAATTAAATCTAAAATAAAAGTTTCAAGAAAGTTTTTTTTTTTTTTAATTCATTTTAAACCTTAGGTATCGCCAATCTGTGGAGGTACCTATTTACTATATCATGATGTTAGGTGAAGTACAAGTACTGGTAATCTATGGGATGTGCGTAAACATTAGCTTTACCCGTGACCTGAACTTTGCATAAGATGAAGAAAATATTTTTTAGCCATTTTTTAGAAAAAGTATGATATATCATCAAATACAGTATCAATGTCATAACATACTATTAGAAATTCTTTTGAGTTCTTGTCTCAAAAGTTTTTTATTAGAATGTTTCTTCAAAAGAAAGATTTTTTTTTAGTTAAAACTGACATTTTTTCTCACTATTTTGCATTGGTAGTAAACTGAGAACATATTTTTCATGTGTATAATATTTAGTTAGTAATGTAAGTTAAATTGATAATTTGAAGTGATACCAGAAACTTTGTAGCTATTACATATAAATAATAACTCTCTGCATGATACTGTATACACACACATAATATTGTCCCTTTTTAAATTGCTTTTAATCAAAATAAAATAATTCTTCAATTATTTAATAAATACACTTGTCATTTGTTAAGATTCTCTTCACTAAAGGCTTCTTATTCTCTTTCACTCTTATTAACCTCTTGCATCTTAGTGGTGGGAGGTAAAATTATTAAAGAATAAAAAATATTATTTGTTATTGTTTAATATTTTATTTTTGTTTATTTATTTAACAATTAAGTTAATAAAATGTAATTTAAAGCATTTTTTGTGTGCATGTCAAAATGTCCTTAAGTAATACATTCCCAAAACGAATTCAAACATTTATGAGTTTGACATCAGAGTAAAACTTGCATTCCAAGTATCTGATTGGTTAATATTTATGATCAAATATTTACCAGTAAAAGACTTAATTTCAAACTAAGGCAAATTAATATTCCTTTTGCAAATGAACAGTTGAATATCTGAATTCATCTGGGTTAAAAAAATATATGTAAATACATTTTTACAGTTACAGTTTTTTAAGAATTCTTACAAGTGATGAAACAGTTTTTCATGCATATCTACACAAGAAATGTTAGTACTGCTCTGTTATTGTTTGCCCATTTCCATTGAGTCCAAGTAAACATATACCAGACCCAAGAATTGAACTCATTCTCACTATGTCCCCAAATTCCAAAACCAACACTTTAATCCACTTGACCAATGTCCTGTATGGAGTTGGGCAGTATATACTCAGTGGAAATGTGTGAGCAATAACTGAGCAGTATTAAAAACAAGAACTAGATGATATCCCTAGACATGGGCAGTGGAACAAGAACAATCTACCCTGTAAACTAAATAAAGGGTTCAGTTCAGAATTCCCTGTAGGTTACCCAGATCAATATATACCTGAGAAAGGCTAGAGAGTACAACAACTGAAAATGTGATAACAGCAACAAAGATGATAACAATAGTCTGAATATAAATAGTGTAAATAGCACTGTTTTTGTCCAAATATCATCAATGAATATTGGGAGGAATTCTTTTTGCAGAATAGATATGTAATTTTTTTCTGAAATCATATTCACACACAGCCACATACAATACATGCACACTCCAGAAGTTTTGAACAATCAATGCTTCAAAATGCTCTCAATATCAGCAATGAAAATCAACCTGCCCTTATATGTATATTCATTTATGTACATACTTTTTGAAAACTGATCAAATGCAAACTAATCAGAAAAGAGTACACTGTGCAAAAAATTCCAAGAGTAACTCCTTCCGTCTTAATTACTAACTGCTTTCTCTATTAAATGTTGTTTGATTTAAAAAGTGGCTTTCTTCTGGTTGCTCTCCCATAATCACATTCTTGGTTTTACTTGGATATTCTGCCACCTTAAAAAATTTACATCTTACCACATCAGGACAAAAGGACTTCTCACAGAGATTTTTTTTTTTACTAGTGAATTGTGTAGTCACTCTCTTCACATTTTTTTATATTATGTACTAGTTTTCACATGCTGGTAAAAATATCATATAATTTTACTTGTTCCTTCATTCCTTAGTTAATTAGAAAGCATATATATTAAGCCCTGCCATTATCTCAAATAAATAATGCACTATTCATGATTGATTGCAAGGATAGATGGAAGAAAAGAATATATTAAAGGTGATGCTTGATTTTGGGCAAAGTAATGGAAAGAAAGAAAGAAAGAAAGAAAGGGAAGATAAAGGATGTGATAACAATCTCATGTGTTTAACATCTGCTTCAGCGAAATAGAAAACCTTGTCAATTTTTAATCTTTTCATTTGTGCCCTCTTCTTTAAATAATGAACTGTATTTATCTTTATGATTGTTATTGTAATATTTTGTTAAAGTTGTTAAGATGAAATAGTTAACAATGCTGTAGGGGAATTTTCATGTGTATTTTATAGCCATGGAACTTGCAAGAAGCTTATTCAATTATTAAATTAGGAATTAAGATTCATTGGAAAATTAAAAAAAGGAAAATCAGGAATTTTTCATTGATATTTCTAGTTATTCAATATTTAAGTAATTCTGAATTACATTGTACTTATAAAATATTAAAATTTTTATGTTGCTATGTATTTTCTTGCTTATGTTCTGTGGCAGGTGTGTTCACATTGGAAGGTCACTAGCATGAATAGGTGTTTGGATAATTATTTTATCGGAAACTTTGGAATAAAATGAACTGACTCATGGGTTTAAAATAAATAATATATTTTTATTTATTTTCTTCAAAGTGATTATTGAGTCATCTGATATTCAGCATAGTAAAAAGTCTGTTAATGAGGCAGATATTGGTATCAGTCTGGGGAAAGGTCCAGTAGTGGTGTTTTGAAGTATGACCATGATAGAGGTAGTAGTAATATCAGAAATTAGATCAATGTCACTCTACTGTGTTTTTCTCAGTTCTGAGTAGGGCAGAAATATCAGTAGCAAATGACCTCCTCTTAATTGCTTCTTCACATGTCACACATAGCTGGTTTCTATGCAGTAGTGTTCTTTTGTTCTATGCTCTCCTGGTCCCATCTGCCTCTAGCCCAGAGGTGTCAAGTTTATATCTTTTTGACCAGGCTTGAGAATTTGGCATGAACATCAAAGAACTCTTTGTGTCAATTTTTTGATTGGCCAAATTATTTTATTTTTCAGGGTTCCTTTCTTTTTCATTTTTTTTTTCAAAATGGAAGTTATGCGAGGAGCCTCTCTGATTTTTGGTATTTTTCAGTCACAAATAAGTAGGCCTGCAAACTTCCAGTGTTTTTGGCTGGGTTCAATCTTTTCTTCTTCTTCCTCTTTTTATTTGAGGGTTTCCTTCTCATTAGTTGAGATAAAACTGAAAGTATATAGAGAGAAGGAAAGAGAGAGAGAGAAAGAAGGAGATAAGCACTTTAAAGGAAAGCAGAAATGCTTTATTTCAATTTGAATTCTTTTTATTTTTGTTTTTATATTTTATTTTTATTGGGGTTCACTACAGTTCAGTACACCCTAAATGTTAAACAAAACATTCTGTTCATCATTGAATATTTATGGAATTTTATTTATCAATATAAATATGAAATTTTATTTTTATGTCAGTGGAAGATTCTATTACATGAACATATGTGATTATGTTCGCAGAATAGTATATTGTATATAGATGGGTAAATTCTTCTATCTCTGTGTAGTGGACTTTTCTGATAAGGTAGAAAAATGTAACACAAAACTATATGTTTGGATATTCATCATGTTTTATGAGGATTGATCATGTAATCTTATATTGCCAGATTGTGTCAAAATTATTGTAATTGAAATATTTACAGTTGAAATAACTAGATGTAACCATAAATTCTATACTAACAGTTCCTTCTCTTACACTTCTTGCTTGTGAAAATCTCTTCCAGCTTCCTGCTTTTCAGTCAACTTTGATCTTCAAAAATTTAAATGCAATGTCAATCATTACCTTCTGTCTTCTTAATTCCTGTACTATTCTTTCTCCTTAATAATATTTCTTTATCTCATATTCTCTCACACTCAGTAACCTCTTATGTCTTAGTGGCTTTATTGCCTTACTTAAGATGAAATGATAAAAAGTTTGTTTTAATTCTAATAGTAATATACATAGGTAAGTGTTTGTTCAGAGATATGAAAGAATACATTTGTAAATAAGATCTCTCAAGGAAGACATTTTGTTCCAGGATTTACTGGGTTATCTACTAGAATATTTCATATTTTGTTAAGACATTTACATCTCAGCTTTATCATTTGTATATATTTTTTGTATCATGTATATATATTTTGTTAAGACGTTAGCATCTCAGCTTAATCATTTATTGTTCTATCAAGCGAGATAACTAAATTACTTGGACATTTGCTGCAGCTGATTGTACTTTGTGGAGTGCACCTAACAATGGGCTCAAAGCTGATCAATAGTGAAAGTTGCTGAGCCACACTGGTCACTTAGGAACTCACACAATACATTATCAGTTACAACGATAAGAAACACATTTCTTGTCTGGCCAATCGATGACCAAATCAATTGTTAACGCTTAGAAGACATCTGATATTTTGAAGATAATTCATATTCAATTATTCACCAATAATGCCACGACTTTTATCTGGTCTAATGTAATAACAACAAAAGTGTTTAAGCTTTTGTAGACCTTATATTCACAATGGCTCAAAGACTTTTGTCTTCTACTCTTTACTAATCAGTTTTTTCTTTTCATTTTTGAATTTTGTCTTGTGTGCATGTGTGTGTGTGTGTGTGTGTGTGTGCGTATATATATATATATATATACATATATATATATATATATACACACACACACATGCACACACATATATATATATGTGTGTGTGTGTGTGTGTATATATATATATATATATATATATATATATATACACACATGCACACACACACACACATATATATATATGCATGTACATATATGCTTAAGTGTATGCGCAGGATAGTAGCTTGGAATAAGAAATCCATGAACTGTGTTCGAATTCCAAATGAGTTCATTACATTCACATATGTACAAATATCATTAAGGAAGGTATGAATCCACTTCTTCTCCCTCCCCCACAACTATGGATTAAATAGCAGAGCAGACTAGATTCTCTAGCTGTTTAGAAGAAAGAAAAATCTGAATTCAAAATTGTAACAATTGTCCATGGTCTCACATGCTGACAAGCTTACAATCAATTATTTTTTTAAAAATAATGATAATGATGATGTTGATGACACAGTAGAAGGTATTCTGCTAAATAAAAAAAATAATACATTCTTATTATCACAACATTTTGGACATTGTATACTCTGGTCTTCAGGTGTCTGTTGGTTCAGAAAATACAATGGTCAAAATGTTGTTAAGCTGAGGACATTATAATGATAACTGTACATCCCTTGAAATTAAGACAGAAAAATATCTTGCTATAATGTACAGTTTTGCTGTTATGGAAATGTGGGAAATTAGCAAGCGGGAGTGGTTCAAATTAAAATCCAGGGTCATAATTACAATATCCTAAATCAGTCTCGCAAGTCCGAAGTAAAAAATACTGGGGGCATAAATCAAAAGGAGTTAAAAATCTGTATCCACAACTTGCAATAAACACCTGCCTACTTCACCCACGAAGAACGGAGGAATACTGCTATTATCCAATGTAACATTCTTTTATTGGAGTAAGAAAGGCTGAGAAAGTGCAAAGATTTCAAGGCCTACTTATCTTTAGCATGCTGCATTATTAATATTACTTCCCATTCTATTGCATTCTTTTTCAAGGCCTCTCAATTGCAGTACCTTATTTGTTAATTTCCCTCATTGTTTTCTGTTGCCATAGCAGGATATGACAAGACAAATATGAAATTCAAACAGACTATTGTTCAGGATCAGAGTCACCTTCAGTGGCAGGATAAACTTTTTGTACAGCAAATGAAGTCACATACAGAGTGATAAAGGCTAAGGTAGATATGATCTTGATTTTCTTTTTTTCTCCTTTGTCACCACAGGAAACAAATATCTCCACAAACAGAAATTGGATCATATTTAGATTGAAATTATTGCCAAATCTTTTGACTTTTGTAAATCCCAATCTGATTACTTGAAAATATTTCCATTATTCTGATTTTTTTCAACCGTTGGAAATATTTCACCCGCTTAGTTTAATTTCAGTTGCTATTAGGAAAGGCATCACAATATAGATTTCTTTCATGTGTTGTTGGAGCTACAATACTAATGACTATGAAAGGGCCCTTCAATATCTGTCTATATTTCTGAGATGAGGTATTATGTACACTATTTACATTATTCAGATTATTCATCTCAAAAATATAGACAGATACTGAAGGATAGGACAATAGTCCGAATAATGTAAATAGTGTACATAATACCTCATCTCAGAAATATAGACAGATACTGAAGGATAGGACAATAGTCCGAATAATGTAAATAGTGTACATAATACCTCATCTCAGAAATATAGACAGATACTGAAGGATAGGACAATAGTCCAAGTAATGTAAATAGTGAAAGGGCCCTTGTTTACATATTTCATCTAGAGTACCATAACTCACACTAACAGAAAAGAAATGAGAGGTAATACACGATAATGAAGATGAGACATTGTTAAAATGAAAAACAGGATTTGTTTATGCTTTTACCTTGAACAATATACAAAAATGATTACAGAGTTTCTCATGGGATTCTACCATATATGTAGGACTTTGTATTGCCTTATAACTTGTTTTTGTTTAAGTAAATCCCCCTAAGCAAGGGGGGAGTGCCATTAGCACACAAGGGGTTACAGAGTGTGAGAGTAAGAGTAAAGAAGAGTGTTTGGGAAAAGGATAAAGAGAAGAATAGGGATCAAGGTCAAGGCATCAGAAGATGTCAATTGACATTACATTTGAATATTTGAAGATTATAGCTATCAAGGAAGCAAGTGATAGGGAGGGAGTTCCACTGATGGGAAGTGCGAGATAAGAAACTGTTGGAAATATTTTCAAGTAGAAGAGATGGCTGCATTTAGCTGTTTCAACAATGAAAGGGTGGGACTGAGGTGCCAACCTAGTAGCACACTTAAATTCATGCAGTTTAGGAACCTGAAGAGATGCAGCACATAGAAGAGTAATGGTTTTTATCATATAGTGGTCCCAACTGCTGCTGCTAACATTGGACACCTGGCACCACTCTGTCTTCAGTCAGTGTCAGGTATCAGTGGGTAGGTGTCATCAGTGAGTGGTGTGAAGGTCAGGCTAATTCTCATGGTAACTTGAATGAAGCATATGTCCTAGAGTTGAATTAATGGCAGTTTATAGAGTTGGAGTGGCTCAAAAATGAACCGTTATTTGAAACTATGTGGATCTTTTCTTATTGGTTTGAAAATATTTTTATTACTATCTAATTTTTATTTTTTGCCTTGAAAGTGAATTTGTAGAACCAGCCTAAAATTAAGCCATTTTATCTCATTTGTATAGAGGCTATCAAGGTGAACACTTCTGTTTTCATTTAGGAGTGGGAATTCCAATGGGCTGTGAAACATAATTATTTGATAGTTTTTTTGTTTCTTAGCAAATTTATCTTTTAAAGTCCTTCTTCTTCTTTGTGTCATGTCCCTTCAGGACACTGGCAATCATGGCTCTCCAAAATTTCCTGTCTTTTGTAGCTCTTAATAAATTGTGTTTTTTTGTTATCTCTTCTAAGTCCTGTTCTGCCATCCAAGCTCAGTAGATAGGTTATGCATTATTTTATCTGTCCCTTTTGCTTTTAAGCTATCTCATGAGTATCAAATTTTCCAAACCTTCTTTCCTCATTATGCACCCTAGAAATTTTTCTTCCTGATATTAAGTATAAGTGTCCTTTTTGTTTCCATTTTCCCTAAAACTTCATTGTGGCTCACATATCCAATCCATGACATTCTCAGCATCCTTCTGTAGAACAACATTTCTGTTGCTTCAAGTCTCTTCTTCATCTGTGAGGAGATTGTCCAGCATTCACTGCCATATAGGAGGACTGATATTCTGTAACAATTCAGTACTCTTTTCTTTGTTTCTAACAAAATTTTCTTGTTTCTTAATACTTTTAATATCCCAATGCACTTTCATATTTTGGTGTCACACATCCTGTCTTCTGTTAAAATACTTCCCAGATATTTAAATTGTCGTACTTGATTGATTTTGGTATCTCCAATTTATAATTTGCATGTTGGGTTATTCCTTTTGCTGACACTCAAGCATTCTGTCTTCTTGCAATTGATGTTTAGTCCTTTCTTCTCTCTTTCCTTCACAACCTTATGTAGATTATGTATCTTAGTATATCAAACATCAGATTCCCCAGTTGATCATTAGTGCACCATAATAAGTTATTTAGGTTAATGGAGATTAAATAGAACCATTACTAATGAGTCATAGTCACATCTTATATAGAAAATAAACATCCAATAAGAGTGGTACAATTTAAGACTGCAATTTATTTACATTTTTACAAGAAAATTCTCTTTCTCTATCACATGATTTGTTTTCTACTGTGTCTGCTAACTTTTAATCTTATTTTAGATTTTATTTTTGGAATATTGCTGTAATAGGTCCAACCAAATTTCTCAATGATTTTTGTATAATTTCTTGTATTAAAAAAATCATTATATTTTTACCAAATTCTTCATTTTTCTGATTTCTTTGGATTATTTGAAATTTTGTGTTCATTTATATCAGAATTACTGGAACTAGTAATACTCAGATTATCTCAGTTATAATTGTATGTTTGCCTTGGAACATTTGTATTGCTCTTAAATGTGCAGAAACATTGTTTGAAATATCAACAAAATCATTGTTATTTTTATTCCATTATTTATGAAAGTTTCAGCATAAAGTTTCAGTCTGTCCACAGTATGTAAGAGGAATTTGCAGGAGCCTGTATAAAGTGCTTCCATAGGTTTACTGAAACTATTCATCATAAGCTATACAAGATATAATTTCACTTAGAATGACAGGTTTATTTAAAGTATGAGAATTTCCTTTAGAAAAGTCATTACGATCAAATTGTAACATGGTTTTATACACTTTCTGTATAAACTTAATTATCTTTCATTATATGAGATGAACTGATCAACAATAATGTTATCAATACTAAGTAACCAATTACAGAAAAAAAGCATAAAGAAGTAAAAGGTGAAGAGCCTGATTCACTAGCAGCACAATTGGTAATGCTAAGAGCCATGATTTTTATAAGATATAATTGTTGTTAAATTGTTCTTTTTGTTCTCTCTGTTAAAGTATTACACTGTGGGTTGTGAGAACTTATTCTCACTGTCTGAAAACTAACAATTTTGATAGTTCTGAAATTCAAATTGACTTGTTCTGTATGTTACAACATAGAGTAGAGCCCCAAATCTTGCAATCCATATATTTACAAAACTTTCAGGTATTGGATATGTGGTAATTTCTGTGGTAATAAATGTGGTAATAAATGTTAAAATATATTTATAGGGGTTTAAATATGGATCTGAATCATTACAAACTGAAAGTAGTGGCCCAACAGTATCTATATGGACAAGTTGAAAATGTGGGAAAGTTAATTCAAAATATTTATGTTTGTTAATTTTTTATTTTTTATTTTTGGTAAGATAAACACTATACAAAACTTATAGATTGGTCACAATAGTATCTGAATTTAACTAATGTTACAGATGATCCAGTAACAAGATAGGGAATGGATGAAAGATATCAAAATAGATTAATGCAAAATTTTTTATATAAAATGGTCTAGGATAAGAAGTGGAAGTAAATACATAATATAATATCTTATAGTTATAATGGAAGGTTGCTATGGAAGAAAGATTTATTCTCCCATTTGAATTTCCCCTGTTATGGGCATTATTATATCCATGATATAATAACACTGTACTTCATGGGCATAATGGAATAGCTGAATAGAAAAAGAAAGATAAACATGCTAGTTCTCAGAGAGAGTTTTATAATGCTATGTAGTATATAAAATTAGATATATACACATATACACATATCCCATGCAGAGAAATTATAACATATCAGGTCATCCCATAAGTTCTGTCCAAATTTTGAATAAAGAAAACAAGTGACCAAATGTTACATTTAATTACAGATTCAATCAACAATGTATTTTCCCTGATTATCTATGACTTCCTTCCATCTATTAACAAGCTTACTAATTCTATTACTGTAAAATTCTTTTGGCTTTGATTCGAAGAACTGACAAATGTCAGTTTTAACCTCTTCCTGTGTTACAAAAGCTGTTTCTTCCAAATGATTCTGTAAGCTACGAAACAAATGGTAGTCTGAAGGAGCATGGTTGGGAGAATAAGGTCGATGGGGAATTTTCTCCCAACCAAGTACTTTGATCTTTTGTGACGTGATTCTTGCTCTGTGTGGTCGCGCATTGTCCTGATGAAACATCACCCATTTTCGATTCACTAGAGCAGGTCGTTTTTCCCTCAAAGCTTGGTTCAAACGCTCTAATATCTGACAGTATATTTGAGCATTAATTGTTGCATTAGGTGGTAAGAATTCAAAGTGGATTATTCCTTGGCAATCCCACTGGATTGAAAGAAGAACCTTTTGCCCATGAAGTTCACTTCTCGGCTGTGGCTGGGGTCCTTCCCCTTTACCAAGCCACTGTCTACGACGCTTAACATTTCGATAAAATATCCATTTTTCATCACCAGTCACAAGTCTATCCAAAAAAGATGAAACAAGTTGGTGAGAATGGAGAGAAGAGCAGATGTCAACTCAGGATTTGAGGTTGTTTTCAGACAATTCATGAGGCACCCATTTTCCAAGTTTAGGAACTTTTCCAAGTTGTTGAAGATGACGATGAACAGTTGTAAGATTTGAACTGAGAACCACTGCCAATTCCTCAACTGATAAAGCAGGATTTTCTTCAAGGGCTGCTTCAAGAAGCTTTTCCTCAAACTCAACTGGACATCCGGTTCAATCTTCATCTTCAAGGGTGAAATCTCCACCTCTGAATTTTGCAATCCATCTTCTGCAAGTTCTTTCATTTACACATTCCTCCCCATAAACTGAGTGAATGTTTCTAGCCACTTTGGCTGCTGAGTTTCCTTTCTTGAACTCATAAAGCATTATGTGCCTCAAATGATTCTTGGGTACTTCCATGTTAGCAGGGATTTAATCAAACAAAATTTAATTTTATTGTTCTCTGAAATAAAATTTGATCAGTTTAAATGCATCTAAACATAAAAATAATGTTCAGCTCCATTAGACATTATAAAATACTCTTTAAATTTCGTTCATTTTAACAAAAAGTTAGAACTTATGGGATGACCTAATATATGCAACAACAAATGGTGTGTAAGAAAGGGGAACCTTCTCCCTGTTTCTCTATGAACATAGTTAAGCCATGTGGTTATTTCTATAAGACCTACCACTATGGGTTAGGGATGTCCTTCTTTTCTGGGCTCTACATTGGAACTACCTTCATCACTCTATCCCCTAATATCACTCGCCAGGCATCATGTGACTCTTGCGACTATCTCAACAAAAGGGAGAGAATCACTTTTTGTATCCCTTCATAGTTATTAACTGACATTTCAAACTCTTTATGGTTAACAAAAAATTTGATTACTTTGCTTGTATTACAATGATTTCTGGCAAATCACAGACATATACTTGTATTACAAATGTTGGTCAAAACAGAGAATCAGATATGATATTCTGACTACCTTTAATATAAACTATGTCAGAAATGTACACATTAATAACTGACAGTTATTGCTGGTGATCTCATTGCGGTGGATTTAAACTGAAAAGCACCACATATTGATTTACAGTCTGTCAGTAAAATCACATAATCTGGTGCAAAAATGAAACACTGCTAAATAGCATACAAGTGACAATTTTGTTAAAAATATAATACTTTGCCTGAGTTTGCATTAAACTTTTTAGAAAAGAAACTGTTAGGAATAGCTAGCTATTACTTGGGGAAATGTTTTAACCTTTTTTTATTCACAGGGTAAAATCATTTCAGCACTCACATTATAACTCCAAAATTCTAAATTTGAAATATTATAGGAATATTTAACAAAGAAATCTATCTACACAATGTCAGGTTTTCCAATAAAAGTTTGAAATATACCAAATTGATGGAATACTTACCAGCCTTTCAAGAAATTAATCCAAAAGAAAATTCATGGCCTGTTATTAAAATGTATATGAGAATGGAAAACAATATTTAATCTATGATGATATATGAGAAGCAACAAAAACTGCTGCAAATAAAAATAAAGTCAAAACAATAGAAAAGATAATAAAATCAATGAATGAAAGACTGATGAAGGCTATAGAATGTCAAGAAGCCTATGATTGATTCACTGAATTGTTTTCTACGGCTTATCAACCCTTCGCAGGTTATTTAAAGCCAGAAAAAATTCTAGAGTGTAAGAATTAGTTTAGTAATACAAGTCTTACTAATTAACCCTTATATGGGGGAGAAGAGGTAAATTCATACTATTCCCAAGGGTATTTGCACATAAGTGAATATGAGGAACCCAAATAGAATTGCAACTCTGCTTTCTGATTAACAATTGTGAGCCACTATCCATTACACCACCTGTGCATCCAAGTTGCACGTGGTATTCCCTAGCAGTTATCCATCTAGATACTGTCCAGACTTGATGTTGCTTAACTTCAGTAATTGTATGGGAACTGATTTTTCAATGTGATATGGTTGTAAACCTGAAGGGTCCCATATAAAATATGCAAATAATGATTTATTCAGTGGGGTGTGATTTTGTATCAATGAAATATATGTTTCTCTGATATATGTCTTTTTGTTTTATTTATAAATTAAAATTTATGTTAGTTTGTAAAAACTGACAGCCACTCAAAAATTTAATAAGAATAGATATAATAATCTGTAACTTAGATTTATATATATGTGTGATATACAATATAATTATATATCGTGCATATAAATCTAAGTATATCCTGAAAATTTTACCAACATTGGTTTGTTAATGACAAGTTTAAAATGAAAACACTGACCTGCATAATAATGGCTTCCAGAATTGGCAGATCTGTTGGTGTTAATGCAATCAAACTAATTAGTTTTCCATGTCACTGGGAATAGATTGATGGTTGGAAATTGGTTAACATCTGAAGTTAACCTTGCTCCTTAGGCCATTTCTATCAAGGCTTGCATGTTCTTGCATTATCAATATAAAAAATGAGAGCTCTGCATATATTGTCTTTGTTCTTTACAATATAATTTGCATCCTTTCTGTTTGTGGATGTTGTATGCTTTCATTAGATTTTTTGTGCTCCATTGTATTATTCGTTCTTGTTATACAGCAAATTTTCTATGTACTGAAATTGAAATCAATTTTTCCTTGAATTTAAATTATACTAAGAAAAACTCAAACAAAATGATGCTGAAAAGTTCTTACCTCAATCCACTGACCAAATAGCTAAATATTTTTTTACTCACTTCTTGGTTAGACTGAAAATTTTTCAGTAGCCCTTCATAGAACAATAAAAACATTATTTATTTCATTTGCCTAAACTTACATCATGATCTTAATGACTAAGTAATTAAAGGATAAATTTGAAGGAAAAAAAAAGATTTCTATGAATTGATACGTTAGAAACTCGACAAAAAGAAATTAATTTTTATTTGATAACTGGGGAATTAATTATAATTGTTTTATACAAGTGTGAGGTCATAATGTGTTTTTAATTGCACTTGTTTTCCCCTGTAGCTTAACTTTAACTGAGGAGATTGGAGTCAGATTCCACAGTTGGCTGAAACATATAATTATTAATATTGGTTAATACACTCCATAACTGATTTAGTTTCTTTGCTTCAGAACTGATATCTGAAATGGATGGAACCAGAATATCTTATCTCCCCTAGCCATCTATGATTGAATTAGGTGTATTTAAGCAGCAATTTTTCATTTATACAAGTTAAAGACCAATGAAATTATTTAAGGATGGCTTTATTTATTTTTTTATGTTTTTTACAATTTTCCTGGTTTCTGCAAAAAATTTAAATATAAATTATCTAATGTTGGAGTACTTTTGGTTTCATAAGCCATCAAAGAGTTTTTGTGATAACTACACATATGTATTGTATTTTTGTGTTATATCAGTTTTAGATTTTTAAAATTATGCATTCACACACATCAGTTTTTAAAATACAATGTATGTGTATATATATAGTGTGGTAATAAAATAAGATCATCCCACCTCCCTTCTCATTTGTAACCATTCACTGTAATAAAATAAATGTTTTCAGCGCTAATGTTGAATTAGTCAAATAAAGCTTCATAAGCTTCTAATTAGAGTTGTTGCTATATTACATATATATATATATATATATATATATATATATATATATTTATATATATATATATATATATATATATATATATACACACATATATATATATATATATATATATATATATATATATATGGGAGAATTTCAGATACAACAGTAATAAAAATAAACACAAAAAGTAAGTAAATGAAATTTACCAGACAACACTTATTAAAAAAAATACTAAATGTTTAAAATTTCAGTGTCCACTTTCCTTTGTGTGCCTTTGTAGTTATATCAACATACACATCACTTTAGTCAGATGGACTGTTAAAGGACAACATTTTTTCCACGTTGTCATTAATTTTCCTAATATATATATATATATATATATATATATATATATATATATATATATATATATATATATATATATATATATAAGAAAGGGAATCTGTTGGCTGCTACTAATTAAAGCTAAAAAAACTCCTTCACTATGAATTGAGCACTCTGGTAGCTGGTAATGCTTATATTTCATATATAATGTGTTAAAAATTCCCTTTCTCCATTATGAGTACTGATGGCCTAACGCGGATATCAAATCAATCTGGTTTCGGTTCTGGCTTGAAGCAATTGCATGTCTAGGCACTGTGATACAGTGAAACAGTCTTTCTGTGGATGACTATATATATATATATATATATATATATATATATATATATATATATATATATATAATACTATATATACATACACACCTGGCCTGGGTAAGATGATAAACTATGCTTAACAGCAAGGCCACTCATCAGGAGGTTTTGAGGAGCATGGAACCACCTCTTAATTGCTGGTGTTCCCGGGTTCACCCTGATTCAGAGTGGTAGCACCTGTTGGGGTCCCAGCTATGGGCAAATAATTAACACCCAAACTTGGGTCAAAATATTATGAAAGTGTAAAAATAGGTTTTAATACCAGAAATACTTTGTAAAAAAATTATTACCAGCAATAACTTTTTGAAGAAAAAATTATTCTCAGCAATACTTTAAAAAAAACATTACCAGCTATACAAACAGCTATACATTTTTTTTTTAAATATTACCAGCTATACATTTTTTGAAAAAATATTACCAGCTATACCTTTTTTGAACAAAAAATATTCCCAGAAATAGATTTTTAAAAAATATTACCAGCAATACAAACAGCTATACATTTTTTGGAAAAAATATTACCAGCTATACCTTTTTTGAAAGAAAAATATTCCCAGAAATAGATTTTAAAAAAATATTACCAGCAATAAAAATTGTCGGCATTAAATAACTCATTGAGGTTGATATACCATAAAACAAACCAAACCACATGCACACATTTAACTGAATCCTGAAGAGTGAAGTATCATGAAACTCTGAGCTGATATTTAATACAATAATTATTACTCCAGATGACTATTGAGCACTTTACTGACAAAAATTCTGTTCACCTTGATATGTTAAATTGTATAATTTTGCATATATTAATAGGTGTTATTATTTTATTATTTTCATTATATATATTATCACTTATTTTCATTATATATATTATCACTTATTTTCATTTTATATATTATCACTTGACAAGACACAAGAAGTGTTGAAACAAAATGGCTACTTTTGTCGTGATTTTATAACATATTTATGTTGTAATATTCAAATAAATAATTATATATATATATATATATATATATATATATATATATATATATATATATATATGTGTGTGCACGTGTTTTGAAAATGTACTTCACATGCAAAATATAGAAGCTGACAACATCAGTTGATAAAAAACTCAAAAATGCATAAATGCTAATAGAAAGAGCAATACAAGTATAACTCTGGAGGTCAGAAACAGGTTAACAAGGAACAAACAAAACAGAAGATATCATAGAAGAAATTAAACATTGAAAATGGTGGTGGTGGTGGTGGAAGGTATCTTGTCTAGTTCAGCGAATATAGAAAAATAGAAAGGGGTGTAAGGCAAGGATGCGTCTTCTCACCCAACCTGTTCAACCTATATAGCGAGGCAATTCTGAGAGAATTGGAACCCCTACTGGGATTTAGCATTGGTGGCCGCAATCTTAACAACATGAGATATGCAGATGAGACAGTACTGATAGCAGACATAGAAAAGAAATTACAAAATCTTCTACAGAAGGTAGTGATGGAGAGTGTGAAGAAGGGACTAAGCATAAACTACAAGAAAACAGAAAGCATGGTCATCAGTAAAAGGATGAGCCGGAAATGTGATTTGCAGGTCAGGTATACTAGAATCAAGCAGACTCGGAAGTTTAAATATCTGGGAAGCATTCTGACAGAGGACAGTAAATGTGACACTGAAATCCGTAGACATATTTTTTATGGCCAAGGACACATTCCAAAAGTTGGGCAGAATCTTACAAGACAGGAGGATTTCTTTGGTAATGAAGCAAAGAATACTGAACTGTTACATGACATCTGTTTTTCTTCACGGCAGCAAATGTTGGATGATTTCCTCAAAGATGAAGAAGAGACTCAAGGCAACAGCGATGTGGTTCTAGAGAAGGATGCTAAGGATATCATGGATTGAGTCTGTGAGCAACAATGAGGTCTTAGAGAGGATGCAAACAAGGCTTATACCTAACATCAGGAAGAGTCAGTTGAAGTTCCTAGGACACATAATGAGGAAGGAGGGCTTGGAGAATCTGATACTCATGGGTTGAATAGAGGGGAAACAGAGACAAGGGAAAACAACACATGACATACCTAGCAGCCTTAAGCAAGTGGATGACAAAATGTGGTTTTGGGGAGGTGGCAGAGGGAAGGAACTTGCTGAGAGCAGCAAGGGATAGAGGGAGGTGGAGAGCCATGATCGCCTACGTCCTGAAAGGACACGGCACATAGAAAGAAAAAGAACTGCTTGGTTATTACTAGCTCCATCCACTAATCCACCGTGGGGGATACTCCTAGACATGGTCAGTGAAACGAGAGCACTCTACCACTGTAGATTAATTAAAGATTGAAATTCCTTTAAGGTTACCTGGATCAACAAGCACTTGATGAAAACTGGATGACATAATGGCTGAAATGTGATAATAACAACAAAGATGAGGATGACAGTCATGTGAAAATAATATAAATAAGAAAATATTTTATTAAAATGTGTAGATAAACAAAGTTAAGTGTTAGTTCAATTTTCTTTAATAATAATGGGTATAAAGTAATTAATAATAACAAAACAAAAGTCATTGAAACAAAGCAAGTTCAGTCAACCAATGATGACAATTCCAGAACAACGTAACTATAAACAATTTTTTCTATCTTCTATTATTTGACTTCTGCATTCCACATCAGCTGCTAAGTTTATAGTTTAATTCATTGGTATTGTGTTTAAAATCAGATTATTACCATTATTAACTAAAGTTTTATTTAATTTCAAAGGAAATAGTTGTATAATAATTTTAGAGTTATGATAATGGTAAAAGATGTTTTATTGCATGCTATTTCTAGCTGTTACAAGATAAATCATTGGAACTGATTTTTATGCATGTGCAACTCAAATGTTCTAAGATAAAACAAGAGACTGTCACTTTGTGGTGTGTGGCACTGATGGCATCTCACCAATTAAAGTTTCTTGCTATGAATATTTTTTAATATCTCAAGAAGAAAATATACATGAGATAAGCTTAGTTTCCATACTCATAAATTATACTATGAAAGGGATTAATTTAATTTGAATTTAGTGTCTATTAGTGTCTATTAAGAATAAAAGTATATTGGGTTCAAACAAAAGTTTCTGGCATTTTTTAAGTGAATTTCAAAGACAATGCTTAAATATCTGCACAAATTTAAGGAAAGTGACTCATTGCACCTCCTTGAGCTAATGTTCTCAGCTGACATGAAGTGGAAAGACTATATTGAATCCATTGCTAGGTCAGCTGCTAAGAAAGTTGATTCACTGTGTTGGGCAAGACAATTTTTCTCTCCATAATCTATCATTCCTATTTATAAGTCTACGATTTGTCCATGCTTAGAATATTGCTGTCACATATGGCCCTGTGCCCCTGCTATTTGCCTTGAGCTCCTTGATAAAATCCAAAGAAGAATCACCAATATTATTGGTCTTGATCTGGTGGCTTGGCTTCAGTCACTTTCCCTACACTGTAAGATTGCCTCCCTCTGCCTTTTTTATAAATACTTTCATCATAATTGTTTGGATAATCTCTTCATTATGGTACCTAGACTTTTTTAATTTAAATGAAATACTAGGCTGGCACCAAGATTTCATCAATTTACAGTTGAGCTGGCTAGATATAGCCATAAATTCTATGCTAACAGTTTCTTTTCTTGCACTTCTTGCTTGTGGAACTCCCTTCTGGCTCTATGCTTTCCAGCCAACTTTAATCCACAAAAATTTAAATTTAGCCATTTTATTACATTACCTTTCTCCATCATTTAGGCAGCTTAAAAATATCATCCTCCCAGAATTTGGCATCTTTCTGGGGGATAAACTGGCCTGAGTGGGTTTCACAGGCTTCCAGAGGATTGAAGTTCTTCCCATTAAATTAATTTTGTAGGGATCAAAATAAGTGGAAATCCGAGGGTGCCAGGACAGGTGAGTTTGATAGGTGCAGTCGGAAATCCCAAAAAAGATGTACCAGTTTTTACCAGGTATGCAAAGAGACATGACATCTGATGGAAAATGATACCATTCTGATTGGCTAATTCCAGATGGTCTTCATTAATTACTGTTCACTTGAGAACAATATACATCTGAATTCATTATCTGATTTTTCAGAGGTAGCTTGTAACACACAAAGCTCTTCCAATCCCAATAGATACATAGCATCAGCTTCTGATGCAGACCACTGCTGTAATGTAGCTTCCCTGTGCCTTTTCTATAAATACTTTCATGGTGATTGTTCTGATGAACTTTGCTCTATGGTACCTAGATTTTATGAATTTAAGTATAGTACTAGATTGGCAATAACTTTTCTTCATTTTTAAGCTAAAATGACTAGATGTAACCATAAGTTCTATGCTAACAGTTTCTTCTATTGCACTTCTCACCTGTGGAACTCTCTTCTGGCTTCTTGCTTTCCAGTCAATATTTTTTTTATATTCTCTAACACTTAGTGACCCCTTACATCTTAGTGGTTTTATTGTCTTACTTGGAGTGAAATGATTAAAAAAAAATAAAATAAAATAAAATAGAAAGAGCAGCATTTTGTTTTCTTCAGGGCATTTTGCACTTCACATTATTGTAGACAATCCCTTTTTCATCACCTGTAATCATTCTTTTCAAAACTGGTTTCTTTTTGTTGCATTTAAGCAGAAAGTCACAGAGTGGTACTCAAACATCATTGTGATTCATGCATGCAAGTCTTTTTAAATGCTCATATATAATATGTGGAGGATCTTTGTGATGTCTTGTGTGACATGAATTATTTTTAATCAACATTACAATTTGGAGATCATCACCCACTGCAAGCCTGCCAGAATGGTCTCAGTCTTCCTGTTCACTTCTGAATCTAATGAATGACTTAAAAACAGTATTATCAACTATGGCGCCATCTCCATGAATAGCACATAATATTTGTTTATTGTTTGTACAGCATTTTTCCTTTCTGAAAATAAGGGAACATGAAATGACAAAAACACATATCATTTTCCTTTATTTTTGCTTTTAACATAAAAACATTTAAAATTCACAATTCCTGTATGAATCGCAGAAAGACATTTTGAAATATTACCTTTCAGAATATGTATATCTATTACAAATTCCAGTCATGTGTGAAACGAAATCATGTGTTCAAATGCCACCTATTAAAAAATGCTATTAACTTTTGTTCTAACTCAATAGTTAGATATCATCAAGATTTAGTTTTAAAAAAAGTAAATATATATTATGAGCAGGGCACAGTAATATCTTAGTCCTTTGGGTAATTTTTCTGATACTTTTTACTAGGTTGATATTCTATGAGTGAATAACTAATTATATGATTCACATGGACTTGCCTTGTTTTTGTTTTATATTTATTGTTTTCAGTTGCTTGCTTCTGCTGAGTTATTAACTGTCTATGAAGTTATGATAGGTTGATAATTTTTTTTCCCTTAATGAGACACGTACAGGAACAATAATAAAGAATTCATGAGAATGACTGCATACTGTAGGCAGTGTCTAAAAACTTTCAGTTTTCATTTTACAGTGGTAGGTCAATAATTTCACAGTTTGACACATTTATTAGCTGAATTTTCATCTGAAATTTTCATTGTATAATGTTTGTGCCATGTTGTCCATAGAGAAGTGTTAGTTGAAATGCATTAACGAAGAAGGAAATTGTATTGAAAAATAAATGTATTGTGTAATATGAATATTTTTTCATCATTAGGCTATGTACTTATTGATGTACCTCTGTATAGTTCATAAGCTGCTTTTGATAAAAAATTATAAATCACTATAAGGTAATGGTTAACAAGCTGGCTTTGCAGGTTATCATTATTGAGTAGTGAGTTCAGTCCATATGTGTAGCCTTTTACCAAACTAAGGTTGATATGTGGTGTTGGGTTCGTTACATTCATTTACACACAAATACCCTTGGGAAAGGTATGACTCTATCTCTCTTCTTTCTCCAGCTATGGGTTAAATAGTAGGACTGTTATCTTGAAAAATTATTGTTATGCTCAAAAGATTTTTAATGCAATATTTACTCACCAAAAGAAATGATACTATCAAATCAAAATATGTTTCAGCATTAAATTACCCACAAAGGGTTGATAAGCTGTAAAAAACAAATCAAAAACTAAACTAAGGTAAGTTTAGTGAATAACTATATGGATGCCTTACCATGGAGTAATGGTTAGTGAGATAATCGCATTACTTTATATGTTGTGAGTTTGATCCTCACTGAAGTGTCTTGTTATTGCAGCCTTTCACCAAATTTTATTAAAGACCTAGTGACTAATAGTCAAGTCCATGCTGAATGCACTGATTCATATTTGAGCCCCAAAGTAGCATTGAACCTGATCAGTACTGATCAGTATATATACTTCTGTATAAGCCTATTTCTTGTATAATGTGATCCCTGGATGTTTTTGTGTAAAACCTGATTTTTTCATATAGTGTATAATGCAACTCCAGCTTCTTAGTAGTACTAGTAGGCCTACTGTAGTAAAATATTGCATTATTGGGCATCAACCTAGATTTATTTTATAGCAAATGAATGGTCTTCATTCTTTTTTGTACAAATAATACCAGTAAATGTAAAAAATATAATAAATAAACAGATGGAGATAGAATAAGGGACACAAATGAAACATATACAGTGTAACCCGGATATAAGAGAGTTGTCGGGACAGGAGAAGTATCTTATATCCGGGTTTCTCTTATATCCGGGTTTGGTCTATTTTGTTTAGGTAAGTATGGCTCTAATTAGGGACCAGAGAAAATCTCTCTTATATCCGGGTTGCTCTTATATTCGGGTCTCTTATATCCGGGTTACACTGTATGGTATAAATCATCTTCATTCGACTGAATTTGGGATCATCAAGCCAATGTGAAAGATCATTTCTTTAGCTATATAGTGTGTGTATGTATACAGTTTTGAATTCAAAGTTACTTTCTCCTAGACTGGTTGCCACCCAAGGCTATAGAAGCCAGTCTGTCCTGCTATTTGCCCATAACTGGATGGAGAAGAAGAGGATTCATACCTTTCCCAAGGGTATTAGTATGTAAGTGAGTGTAATGGATTCGACTGGAATTTGAACTTGTCTCTCCGATTTCTAAATCCGAGCCACTATCCATTACTACACTGTGCCTCCTTAATTCTTAGTATAAATGTCCTTTTTGTTCCCATTTTCATTAAAACTTCTTTGTTGCTAACATGCCTTGTCCGTGGTATACTCAGCATCCTTCTGTAGGACCACATCTCTGTTGCCTTAAGTCCCCTCTCTATAGATTTATACTGTTTTGGTCCTTTTCAACCTTACAGCTTGTATCTTGAGGTTTAATGAACAATATGAGGGATTATATAAATACAAAATAGGGGGTTGAGGACATTCTTGTGATACTATGGACACCCACAGTCTCAAGTGTTTCTGTTTGATAGACCAGCAAATGGTTCGTTTTAAAGTTTGGTCTTCTAAGCAGCATCTGCTTTAACCAAGGGGGAATGGAAATTAAAGGGATTTTTGGAGATCAAGTGGCAACAAAACTGGAGATAGGGTATATCTGGATGTTGGTCTATTATTAACCCTCATACTTAAGATCAGAGCGAGTTCTGGTTTGCTCTTGGTGAGAAACAGACGTGTCTGTTGAACCTCTATTTTGTATTGCAAGCCATCATGTTGGGATGAACAGATGAACAAGGAGTTGGGAAGAGCTGACATAGAAGAAGTTTTACCAAGTATCACCTACCTACCCACCTGGACGAGCAGGCAAAGCCCTGAATAAAACACCTACATATAATATGGGAAACAGGGTTTGCACTCTTATTTTTGACATGGCATTTCTTTTATCACGTTACTCACAAGATGCATAAAAGGCAAGAGAAACAAGAGGAAGCAGTGAGCCAATTACTTGATGACCTTATATGAATAGATGACAGAACAGAAAGTGGGAGGGATGGTAAAAAATAAACATTACTATGATCTGTAATGTATAGGAGGTTGTAGAGAGTCATGATCACCTATATCATGAAAAGATATGGCACATAGAAGAAGGAGACATTTGTCATTCATTGTTACTGGTTTACTTAATAATTCAATTTCTGTTTACTAAGCATCTTAAAAGCAATGTGTATTTTTGTAAAATAAATAAAATTTAACTGTTACTTACTTTTGGTTTGGTTCATTTAACACTTAGCTATTATGTTACAATGTTCCATTATGTTTACTTGAAAAAACTTATGTATTTATGAAAGTGAAAGAATATTCTATCATGATTTCATGCAACAGCATCTGAAACACGAGTACTGCTTGGCTGGATTCCTTTAAATTGAGCCATTGGATGCTGTCCTTCCTCCAGTTCCTGTTGCCAACCACCAGCAAGTCAAGATGAATAGGAGATGCAATCAACTTACAGAAATTGAGATAATTGGAAGATAAAGAGCCGCTCCATGCTGTTGGGTTGGATGTCAGGGAGAATCAAAGACAGGAGGCCTAAAATAAAACATTGGCTTCAAAACAAGAACGACAGAAATCAAGTGCGCCAAATCAGAAAAAAAGTGAAAAACAATGACATCACTGCCAAAAAAAAAAAAAATCCAGAAAAACAAAAACAAAAAGAAAGAAAGAAATGATCATAAGATGTCTATTCTTGTCAGATTTTGTAATGAGTTCTTTATTCAATCTGGAGAAGGAAGAAAAAGAAATGTTTTTCTTAATGTTCTTTCAGCTTTCATGATTTTGAAGTTGTAACTATTACCTTCATATATCCCAGATGATAGCTAAGCAGGCAGGATGTTGGACAGATGACTGTATGCCTTATGGTTTAATTTTTTTTATTAGAATTTTTCCATTTTGAAACTTTGTTGAGAACCAATTATTATCAAAATATATATTGGATCAATGTTATCTTACAAAAATATATGACAGAATGTGAAAAGATCGATGGCTCATTTCAAATAAAATAAAATTTCATTATATCTGAAATCATTGCTATATGCATTGATCAGAATGCATCAATGGCAGCATATTTGATATGCAGAGGTATGAAGATTACAATTTATTAAATATCTAGTTAAATTCAACAAAGCACAAGAAGGAATTTTTAAAGGTATATGGTTCAATGTTCAGTATAATCAAAATTTAAGCATGAAGATATGCCTTCATGCATAAAGTTTGATTATACTAGAAATTATGTAATGCAAATAGGAAATAAACAATGAAAATTCTGGTGAAAAACTAATTCTGATACCTATTTTTGCTCAGAAAGCTTAACTGATTAAGTAACAACCAGTTACAGCAGTTCAAATCTAACCATATAACTTTCATTCCTCATTATCTTTGAACATTCAGCAGGAGCAAGACTTACCAAAAGCTTATTATTCTCAAAAACACACTGTTTGCTGATGGCTGTAGAATGGTTTGAAAAATTACAATGAAAAACTATTGCAGGCAACATGAAAAAAATATTTATAAAAAAAAATGGTCTATAAGTGTTTAACCATATCCTCCTAATGTCAGTTTAAACCAATGCCTTCTTTTTTTTTCATATATATAAATTATAATTACAAACTATAATTTGGGAAAGGGAAAACTTACCTGGAAACATGTCAAAAAAATTTCTAAGTTTTCATATGAAATAAAAAATATTAACTTTAAGCAAAATGGTCACAATATATAGAAAAAAAGGTGGGAGTTTAAACTGATGCCAGGAGGATCTGTTTTCTGGGAAAATATACACACTAGTGATGAAGAGAATAAAAATAGGCAAAAACATCTTGAGAGAAGAGATCTCTCTGAAGATCAACCTTGTGTGGTAAGTCTAGGAGATATGGTGGAGTAATGGATGGTGACTCAGATTGAGGAATCAGGGAGCCGAGTTTGAATTCCAGGAGAATCCATTACATTCACTTACATACTCATACCCGTGGGAAAGGTATGAATCCTCTTCTTCTCCCCCCAGCTATGGGTAAATAGCAGGACAGACCATATTCTATAGCCTTGGATGGCAACTGCTCTACTGCAGAAAGAAATGGCAACCTACTGCAGAAAAAAATCTGCCTTGTCATGTATCGAAAGATACATGATCGCCTAAGTGTGTATTATGCATGGCACATAACTGACTGATCTTCTTGTCATTTTAAATAAAATGCAGCCAATCCCATATTTGTAAAATAGATATAGTTAACCATAATGAACTCCTAAAGAGTGACTCACTTCAAGAAGATACAGAGAAACTGAATTTATTTCCTTTCTTTTTATAGACTGACACCTTGAAGGCATTTTATCTCTCTTCTCATCTATTGTTGTCTTTATAAATTTATATATCACTTTGCTGCTTTTGTAAATCATGGCTGGATTTTGCTGCTTGACCTTTGACCTAATGTTTGGTTGCTCACTGTCCATAGCTATTAGCTTCAATTCATGATCAAACATTGTAGTCAGTTTCCCACAAGAATTCACCATCATTTCAAAGAGTCTGTTCAATTATTATCCTGGCTTTAAACTCTTCATTTTAGCCAAAATAGTTGGCTTGAACTGTTGATTATAGGCCAAACTTTACACTGACTTAATTATGTTTGTTTCTCTTTTTGTTTTTACTTGAGTGGGGATTTTTTGGCTAATATCTATCTATCCATCTATAGGGGACATCAGGTATTTGAGAACATATTTTCAGTAGGCTATAAATGGAAAACCTAATGTAATATCAAGTTCACATTATTTGTGATGGTCTTGTGTGTCATGAGTAATAAAGGACATATCATGCTTTCTCCAAAGCTTCAATGTCAATCCATGACCAACATTGAAGAATTCAACATAGTGGTTAAACCCTGAATTGAGGAGATGACCCAGAGGAAGCAATACATATTCCTTTTTGGATTCTGCTCCTACCCACATCCCATATCACACATTGTCTGAAAATTTTTACAATCTACTACTCAATTTCAATGGAGTAGTTTCAAAATAATATCATCTCAAACCCTAGGGACCATTCCCACCGGCAGTACTGCTCCTTCAGGAGGGGGCTGAGGCCATTACCTGGTGCCTAATGTGTACCCAAAAGTAGACGTACTGAGGAGGCTTGAGCAATTTTTCTATGGTATTGCTGTTAAACCCACTTTAAACTGACTTTGTTTCATATTTGGCATCTAACTAACAACTACTCTCCTAATTTCTCAATAACCTAGTATACCATTTATATATCCTAACAACTTTCATTAGATCCAATTAACTATTTAATTTTTTATTATATTTTTCAGATTTCCAAATGAGATATTGTATATTGGATTAAAATTATGATTAAACTATTCAAAAATCATGTTTTATTTTGTTTTGTTATTCATAATTTTAACCCCATTATACAACTCATTTGGAAATTTTTTAAATTAAGTAGACAGACCTTGTCAGTTAAATTTTAAAAATCTTTTTTGGATAAATTCTTGCGTACACCTTATATATGTGTGTGTGTGTGTGTGTGTGTGTGTGATCACATCAACATAAACTTAGTCTGATGAAGTCCTAAAGGATGAAACATGTCACACAAAAACTTTTTCCACCCTGTCATACTTCTTTTCCCTAAAATTGTTCTTAATATATAAAAAGTTTATATATCATTATCCTATATATATATATATATATATATATATATATATATATATATATATATAGCAAGAGAGAGAGAGAGAGAGAGAGAGAGGTGACAGTCTGTTTCATGCTAGTGCAATCGTCAGGCAACTTGCCTGACGATTGCACTAGCATGAAACAGACTGTCGCCTCTAAGTGTTGACTTTTATGTTCACTTTTATATTTACACATGCTCTATCTCTGATATTGAGCACTTTATCCCATAAATATAGCACACTTTAAGACTATATTTCTTCATATATATATATATATATATATATATATATATATATATATATATATATGTGTGTGTGTTGTGTGATAAAAGCATCTCTAAAAATCATACTCACAGATAATCAATATTTAATTGATAGAGCAAAGTTATGAATGATTTTGTGAATATTTGCAATCAATTCAATATATTAATAAAATCATTGTCAAAGAGATAATCAACAAATACTTCTTTATACAGAATATGATGTAGATATTATGATATTAGATGAAAATATAGATATTACATCATGTTTAATATTGTTAATATTCTCTGCATTGTTTGCTGAGAAGTTACAATAAAAAGCAATTGAAATTAAAATGAAAAAATACTAACAAAAAGTGGATGATTTTCATATTCTTATTGATTTTTTGTCTAGATGCTTTGAATTCTTCCTTGGAGTTTCAGTTTTAATCTTTTTGTAAGACTTCAGAATTGTCTCAAGTGTACAAATAATTGGGAATATAATTATCACTTCCATATTTTTTCAGTTTCTAGTAAGGTTAAAATATTTGTCCAGTTTTTCACTTTCATTTAATTTTACTCTGTGGTTTGCAGGACAGTGACATTTTCAATCTAACAAGTTTTCTTCTGTTTGTTTATGATAACTGAATCTGGTATTTTGGTCAAAATAGGGTTATCTGGTGTAAAGATTATTATTATTATCATATTATAATTTTGCATGTTTCTTAGTTTATGCTATGCCAATACCTCATAAGTAATGGACTATTTTGTTTTATAAGGAGAGATGAAAAAGACATCTCAGAAATGCTGTTTAGTGTCAATGAAAGAAAGAAAGAAAGAAAGAAAGAGAAGACGATGTAGGTGATAACACTCTCATGTGTTTAGCATCTGATTCAGTAAAGTGGAAAAACTTGTCAATTTCAAATCTTTTCATTTGTACCCTCTTACTTCTTTGATCTTTATTCATATTTATGATTGTTGTTGCAATATTTTTTTAAGATGTGAAGCTCAAATATTTAATAATGCAATAGGGGAATTTCCATGTGTATTTTAGTCATGGAACTCACAAGGAGCTTATTAAATCATTAACTTAAGAATTAAGATTCATCAGAAAATTTAAATAGGAAAATTATGAAATTTTCATGGGTATTATTATTATTCATTTATATTTATAAAACATATTAGTGAGTGTTATTATTACTCAAAAGATGACATTTTGACATTCATCCTCCAGGCACCAATACTTATCAGTACATATTAATTACCTATTTACTTGCTATGTTATTGTAATAAATGTTTCCTGTAACCTAGTTACTAAGGTTATAATTGTCAGTTTTATATCTAATTAATTTTTAGCACTCAAGCATGATAATCATATTTTCCAGCTTTGTTCTAAAAATACAATTATTGTGATCATAATTATCATTATTAAATAGAACAAATATACAGCACTGACTTCAATGCTCCTTCAACAACTGTCATCATCAGCAAGAAGTGATTGTGGTATTTTCAAGGTTTAACTTTGATAATATTCACACAGCCTTCCCAAAACTATCATATAAAGATATGTTACATTGCCTTATGAAGAGCTGATGTATCATGAGACACACACAAAATACCATTCCCAAGCATTCCTCATAGCATAGAATACAATTATAAATGTGAAGAAAACATGATAACTCTCACACAAACAGCATAGCAATAAAGAAATTCAATTAAAGAAAAGGGTATCCATTATTTTTCTATCCTAGATGACATATTTAAGTGACATAGCTCATGTTGCATTGTTAATTTTCACAGTGGGATCCCAAAATACAACTCATATAAAAAAGAATAGTACATATGCTAATTCTGGACTAACCTCAGGCAATCCTATTCATGCATGTTCTTAAATAGCCTCATCAGATTGAGACTTTCATATGGATGCTATGCATGGCACTAAACCCATTCAGAAAAATCTAAACTCTCAGCTGTATACAATCACTTTTTAAGATCAATGATTAAAAAATAGCTTTGAGTGAGTGAATCCTGGGGGTTTTGGCAAAGATCATTCTTCTTTGAACATTGTGGACCGCCACTACAGAATCATAAACAAAAACTGTACCAAATAAGAGAAACCACATCACTTGAGGACTTTCAACAGCAGCAACAGCTAAAATGGATAACACATAACTTGAAGAGAAAATAATGACATAATCAAGATGATGGCATTCCACACTATGTCAAACAAAAGGTTAGGAAGGAAGCCCCTATCAATAATGGAAAGAATGATAACAGCTAATGGACTTAAGAAACCTATTTTCCTGAAAAATTGTTTTAAGAGAAAGATTATAAATTTCAACCGAAAGTAGTACATGCTGCTTAGTCAATGAATGCTGACTGTTTCCTTATAGCGAAACAGCTAATCATCTAATATTACCATTACCATTTATATATCTACATGGGTCATAAAAAATTGAGATGGTGATACCTAGCTCAAGTGTATGACAATTATTAATATTATTTTTATTTTATATATGATTTTGTAAAGTTCTTGGCTCAAACAAGAAGTGATTCCAAACTAAATTTGAATATTTTGTCCTTATTTTATGTTTTGGGAAGAGGGTTGGGCTGAGAAAATTTCAACATTCCTCGTAAACACATTATATCATATTTTATTTTGCAAGTCAAGGTTTCCACACTAAAATTTGTATCAAACATCAGATGTTCAGAAAGTTTTTCAGTTAATACTTACATTTCCATGATAAATATACCATGTGAATTTCAGCTGATAATATTTGATTTTATTAGAAATATTTACAGTGGCTTATTTGGTGGTGTAAAATATTATTATGCAACTTGAGAGTTCATCGCATTGTAATATATATAGTTATTGATGTTTATTATCTAATTTCAGATATATAAAGATTACTATGGGTCATAAGAAAGATATAACCTTAAAAGAGAAGATATTACAAAGTTATTGAGTGATGGGAACACAACTTTAGAAATTTTGAAAAAGTTGAATAATGACCATGGAATACTCAAAAAATAAATTGAAAATATTAGTAATGACAAGAAAAAATGGCTTTAAGAAAGTCAGAAAAAGGGATTTGGTAAAAAGTAGAAGACTAATAAGTGAATCTAAACTGAGAGAAAAGATGTAGAATGTATAGAACATTGGCTAAAGATATGAACGAAACCAACATACCATCTTTTAAGTATCACAAAGAAAAATGCATAAATTGTGCAATGAACTTCATGAAAACTGATCTCTCAACAGTAATTTTTAGTGATGAATGTAGAGCTACATTGGATGGACCTGGTGACTGGGTTATTCATGGGAATAATCAGTCAACATCATTGTAGTTTAAATGAATCTCTATTACTACGACGTCACTTGTACAAATCAAGATACCGCTGGTTCAATTCGCCGTTCTTGCTTTCTGCACACTTCACAACATAAATTCGAGTTTTCTTCTGCCATTTTCACTGCTTCGGCCCTCTTTTATCAGGCCAACACCGTGGTTGAGCAACCAATTAGCGTTCTTCGCTTTTATCCTCAGCTACCCAGGGAAATAGCCTCCTCCAGTTCGACCAATCAGCACACAACTTGCTATTGGTGGAAGCATGCCAAACTGTACAAAAAACCCTCATTACCGCACATACTGCTAGAATTGCTAGATGGGAGAGTAATGCCGTTTTCACAGAGCAAACTTGCTGATGTCATGTGCCGCACGTTAATGTAAGACCATTATTTTCCTATGCATCAGATGCAAGCCACTCTGGCTCACTTGCTTCTACAGGGATGTTCACCGCAATCATTTAGAAGGCAACATCAATGAGGTGAGCAATGTTTTGGGCTAAGTATTGTAAGCAGTAAAATTATTTGTTCTTTAGAAATTTAATGATGATTTCAAGATAAATGTAGACAAGACATTTTTATGAGGTACCAGTTATGATCAAGAAGCTTTAAACTACAGAGTATATTCATGCAAGACTGTGCTCCTTTACATTCCTTAAAGCTGAACATTGTTCAATCTGTCAAAAGAAAAATTTCTAAAGAAACCAAATCACTTGATTGTCAGTGGCGGCATCTTCAGATATTAGACAACAACTTGTGGTACATCATTAAAAGAGATGTATATGAAAATTGAAAATAATATCAATAAAATTACTGCAATTAATGTTAAAGCTGCAACAACAGAAAAGTTTAAAAAATAAATAAATGGAAGACTGGTGACGGTTATAGTATGTCGAGGAGCCCATATTAACATGCAAAATAAGAATTTATTCAGATATATAAGATATTGTGTCAATCAAATCTATTCCTCTGGCCTATATATTTTGTATTTATGTCTTAACAAACATTTATGTTACATTTTGTTTGCATAATAACACTTCTCCAAACAATGTTATTATCAATGTTTCAATGAGGATAGATATAATAATTGGAAATTCACATCATATACTGTTCATATGAATCAAAGTATATCCTGAAAACTTTACTAACACCTGTTGGTTAATATAATTTTATTGAGAAAACAAACTAAAATCTGACATACTGAGGTTTATGATAATTTCCAAGCCACAAACTGGGACAATTTTATTTAATTATAAGTTTAATTTTCTTGTATAATAGTTTTTTATGATCCAACAGTCATCAAGCTTCTGGGCTGATATCTTCTACCCAAATAATGGTAGTTTATATCCTCATAACTGAAATTGGGACAGCCTAGGTCAAACTGAAATGCATGGTAAGCCTATATATATATACAAGGTAACCAAAAAAGTTCTATCCGTTTTTTAGTCATTGAATGAAGTTGAAATATATACGAAATGCGTGTAGTAATTATTTTCAAATTCGGACAGCCGGAAGTAGGAACATCAGACGTTATAAAAAACATGCGCACCGTGCCCGGCCATCAGTTATAAGCCGGACAGCTGTGAGAAGGATGGAAGTGTCTAGAGATCTCATTCGGGGCTGTTTGCTTTACGACTTCAAAGTGGGCTTATCAGCAACTGCATCAAGTCGCTGCATATGTCAAGTGTTTGGGGATAGTACTGTGGATGAACGTACTGCAAGGCGTTGGTTTCGAAAAATTCAAGTCGGGAGATTTGTCTCTCCATGATGAGCCTCGCAGTGGATGACCACAGGTCTTGAATGATGGAGTCCTGAACGCGGCCATTGAAGAGGACAGTAGTCTAACGTGTGGTGAACTTTCAAGACAGTTCAACGTTTCCGATGAAACAGTTAGACTTCACCTGCACCGCCTAGGTAAGACGTACAAATTGAGCAAGTGGGTTCTGCAAACGCTGTTGGAGGTCCACAAGGGATAACGAGTGGCAGCCTGCGTATCGCTGCTTTCTCGCCACTGTACCGCATCCTTATTCAATCGGGTGCTTACCAGTGATGAAAAGTGGGTTCTGTGTGAAACTCCCAAGCGTTCCAGACATTGGTTGTCTCCTCGGGATGCTGTCCTTCACACCGCAAGACCGCCTATGCACCCACGCAAGATTATGCTTTGTGTCTGGTGGACAGGTCATCAAGTAGTTCATTATGAACTGCTACCAATGGGCCAAATGGTCACTGGAGATCTATACTCGCAGCAATTGAAACATGTGCAACAGGCATTGCGCCAGAAGGAGCCAGCACTAGTGAATCACAAAGGTGTGCTTTTCCTCCATGACAACGCCAGACCGCATGTCGTGCGAGTGGTCAGGGATACCATACAGCAACGTGGGAGACTTTGTGCCATCCACATTATTCACCTGAGCTTGCGCCATCCGATTACCACCTCTTCCACTCCTTGGATAATCATCTTTGTGGGAAATCCTTCACCAATGAAACAGACTTGTACAAAGCCCTCACGGACTTCTTTGCGTCAAAACCCCCAGAGTTCTACCGCAAAGGCATTGAACAGCTGGAGACACGCTGGCAGAAGGTGCTGGATGCCGATGACAATTACTTCAAAGACTAAATATAAGTTACACATACTGTGAAGCGTTTTCCTTTTTTCCTTTAAAAACGGACAGAACTTTTTTGATTAAAGCATCCAAATAAATATAAATAATAGATATTTATATATAAAGTAATGGATACCTTGCTGTGGAATAATGGTTAGAAAATTAATCTCATTGGCCATTACAACTGTAGTGAGTTTGGTCCTCACTGGGTATTCCACATCTGTATCCTAATATCTGACCAAACTAATGATGTAGAATGAACATCAAGATATTATTACCAATGTATAGAATCAGAATATTTCTGTGATTATTCATGACTTGTGTGGGTGTGTGTGCGTGCGTGTGTGCGTGTGTGTGTGTTAAATGCATAATGTATCTGAGCTGTCAATACCAGACAATTAATTAAATGATGTTGGATATTATTTTCCCTTAACAAATTGAATATATTATCATGTTACCCAACATGGCAT
Organism: Acanthosepion esculentum; assembly: GCA_964036315.1. NCBI lineage: Eukaryota > Metazoa > Mollusca > Cephalopoda > Sepiida > Sepiidae > Acanthosepion > Acanthosepion esculentum. The sequence continues at coordinate 104,181,569 of OZ038482.1, read as the reverse complement.
CACTGGACAAGCAAAATTAGGTCAAAGTTTTAAATATAAAGCTTTATATTTCTCATGAATTATAGAAATATTCAACTTCGCAGAAAGACTGCAAATGGTCTACATTTTTTGAACGTTCAACAAATAATAAATATATTGCTTCCTAAAGCCAACAGAATTCAAAATTCAAACATTTTCCCCTAAAAATATGATCTTTATTAAGTTTCTTTCTTCTTAAAAGTTAGCATCATCCATTTATATTACTTTGATTACTTCATTCTATTTTTGCTTTTCTAATTAATGGTGGTTTCAGTAAAAGTCTGTAAGTGGACATCTCAATGATGGATAAATCTTATACTTTTAGATTCATTTGTTTTTATGGCTTAGCAACCTTTTTCAGCTTATTTAAAGCCAGAAAATATTTTTAGATTATATCTTTTGGGAGATAATAAAGATTTACTGATACAAGTCCTACTAATTAACCCATAGTGAGGGAGAGAAGATGTGGATTCATGTCTTTCTTTGAGGGTACTTGCATGTAAGAATATATAAACTCTCTGTACAGCCTATATTTTCTTAAGTTTTTCTTCTTTTTTTAATGTCATGTCTCTTCACAGTGTAGGCAATCATGGCTCTCCACAGATTACTTTTCCTTATAATCTGGGAATTGCCATGATTCCCTAGTAAAAATAGTGGTTTAGGACTTAGTTTTCTTTCTCCTAAACTGATTGGCAACTATGGCTAGGGGGCCAAGTCTACCCTGTTTTTTAACCTATTGCTGATGGGAGAAGATTTCACTTTTCATGACAATAACCACTATGCAATATGAACAACTTATATTCCAAAAAATATAATACTTTGAACTATTGAGGGATAATGACAAGGAAACACATGTTATATTTAATGAAACAAGATAAGGAATTTATTTACAAATTTACACATTTGAAGCTTGTTTCAAGAAAAGTAATCAAATATTTAAAGTTCATAGTTTCAATGAATTGTCAAGAAGAGAAAATGTTCATATTAAATCATTGGACACAAAGTAATATTCCAAAATGTTTAAAACAAATTGAGAGAGTTTGTTTTTCATATAAAGGTTATATGGTTGTATTCAACATGAATGAAAAGATATATTTTAAGGTACTTAGCTTTGGAGTTGAATAGAGTTCTTTGAAATTGCCCTGCTCTCATTAGAGGCTGATAATGTATCAGCATGTAATTTGACACTGGCGTTATTCAGACACATGGAACTCTAGCTTTCTGCCTCCTGCTTCTTTCTGCTTTTTTCTCTCTCTCTCACTCTTGAATCAACTTTCTCTGCCTATTTAAATCAAAAAGCGATTTCACATTGGTTCATTACTTTTTCTGTTTGTAAGCTGCTCCCTTTGAAATTGGTCAAAATAAATTTTCACATAGGATCACGAATTTGAAAACAGTGAAGAAAAGAGTTATTTTTATTTTGTATCGACCACAACTTTTGTAAATATTTGGATAGTGACCACTTAATTTTTTTTATATATATTTGCACTTTTATGCTTTCTCAGTAAATACTTCTCATTGTTTCTTCAGATGTCTTAGCTTATTTTCTTTTTGATTTTCTAACTACAGTATTAGATTATTTAAATTTGGTACTTTCACTAAATGTATTTGAGTGAGTGCTCATTTAAACAATTAATTAATCTTATATATCTGGCATTCAGATTTATTTGTATGACCAATATGACCATTGTGTTATTAATGTCTTCTCATCGGAACTAGCAGGACCCATGTAAATTATTTACTAATAAATTTTTAATGCTACACTCAGTACTTTTCAACCCATGACCATTCCCCAATTTTTGTTTTTTTACTATGATATTCACCCTGTACAAAGCCCAAGAGCCACTCGAGGTAGAGGGGTACATAAGGAAAAGACTTTAGAAGAAATTAGAAACCTAATCCTAAACAGGAAACAAGGGATAAACCTCTACTCCTGTTCAAAAGGCCGTGAAAAGGGGTGAACCAGACAATTGGTGAACCTATCTACACTTAGATCTGTCTTTATTTCCAAGATGAGGTATTGTAACTATTTACACTATTTACATTGTTCGGACTGTTATCCTCATATTTATTGCCATATTACTGACATTTTGACCATTGTACACTCCGGCCTTCTTCAGGTGATATTTCTTGGAACTTCAAACCAAACACTTCATTTAGCCCACAGAGGTAGATTGTTCTAATCCCATATGCCATGCCTTTGGATATCTTAGTTTCAGTTAATTCCTCTTGATAATTCAACTCTTCAAATTTTTGTTCCCTCTGCTGTGGCCAGGTATTGAACTCACAACTCTTTAGGTCAAGTCACATAATGGTGAGTCATCACTAAGTCTTCATCCTGTTAATATGTATGTCTTATCTCATTCCCAAAATATGTTGTTTGTGTATAGAAAGTCAGCCTCCATCAGGAGATCTATTGGTATATTGGTATCTTCTCCTAGAGATGGATCTGAGGCCAGTCTGTCCTTGACTACTATTAATGCCTCCTCCGTGGGGGTACCTTGGTGAAAAAACTCATCAGGTTCAGACTCACCATCTGATTGGTTTGGATGAGAGTATTTTTTCATTATTTCCATAAAGTTCAAAACTTTGCCCACTTTGTGGAAACAATAAATGATTTAACCCCTCACTATAAATAACTGACTTTATCTAAGATGACCCCCTCCAATCCCTCTCTATTATTTTAATTTCAAAAGGTCACTTGCAATTTAGGAACAAGTCTGTCCTTAACAGATCTTTAGGTTATGAAATATGATTTAACCCCTCACTACAAATAACTGCCTTTATCTAAGATAAATCCCTCTCCAGTCCCTCTCTGTGCCATACTGTCTTTTTGTCTCCCTAGATTTCTCTCTCTCTCTTTCTGTTTTACTTTCTATGTCCCTCTCTCTTTCTATTTGCCTGTCAACCAAGCATGACAAGTATATTAATATATAGATATTTCTTTGTGTACATTTTATCACTTAGAGTGTTTGGATACACCCAACTCAAAAACAGTATCTTCTTTGCATGTGTTACTTACTCTTCAATGATAGGCCTAATATCAGTTGGTCCCTTAGCCCCTCCCCACTAGTAACATTCATATGTCTCTCCATAAGGCTACGAGCCAATTATTGATTTTTTTTCACTCAGATCAATACAATAGAATTGCTCCAGATTTCCTCCAATCAGCTTTGTTGGTGGTAGCCAGTGCTATAAATTGCCATAGTTTTTAGAAGTAGCTTAAAGTGTGATATTTAACACAAAGCCCTTTTATACAGAAACTGCAGAATGTTTCTTTCAATCATTGCATATTTTATCTGTATTATTATGACAAACTTAAACTTTTGATTTATTCTGTAATGTAATTGTGTTATTATTATAATTATAAATCACTCTCACAACTTCTTGAAATCATCTTACTACAATGAAACTTTTCAGTTTAGAATTTTTTAATTACTGTTGCAATTATATAGTTTTGATATTACTTCATCTGAAAACTTTTGATATTACTTAGTCTGAAAATATTTTTATTTCTAAAACAATCACTGTCATTGTATTTCCTAACTTCAATATGATTTTTATATTTCAAAATATATTGATACCTAACATGCAAATTTATATTTCCACTGAAATAAAACAAAGAGAATTCACGGTGGAAAATCTTCTTCTATATTCCATGTCCCTTCAGGATATTGTCAATCGTGGGTCTCCACAACATCCTGTCTTTTGTAGCCCTTAGTAAAGTTTGTTTTTTTGTTCTATCTCCTAATCTCTGTTCTGCCAACCATTTACACAAGCTTGCTAGGGAGTTTATGTGTTGCTTTTCTTTATTCTCTTGAATTCAGTATATCCTGCCAATATCAAGTTTTCCAAGCCATTTTTCTTCATTATGTGCCTTAGAAATTTCATCTCTCTCTTTCTGATGCTTTGTATAAGTGTCCTTTTTGTTTTCTTTAAAACTTCATTGTTACTCATGTGTTCAGTTCATGGTATTCTCAGCATCCTTCTGTAGAACCACATTTCTGTTGCCTCAAGTCTCTTCTCCATCTGTGATGATATTGTCCAGCATTTACTACCATATAGGAGGACTGACATTACATAACAATTCAGTACTCTCTTCTTTGTTTCTAATGAAATTTTCCTGTTTCTTATTACTTTGCTTAGCTTTTGGAAGGCATATTTCACTATCCAATGTGCCTTCAGATTTTGGTGTCACATATTTCATCCTCTGTTAAAACATTTCTTTGATATTTAAATTTTTGTACTTGTTTAATTTTGGCATCTCTAATTTGTAATTTGCATGTTGGGCTGATTTTTTTGCTGATAACATATATTCTGTCTTCTTACAGTTGATGTTTTGTCCTTTCTTCTCACTTTCCTTTACTACCTTCTGTAGGTGTTCCTGTAGTTTCTTTTTTGTCTGCTATCAACACTGTGTCATCTGCATAACTAATGTTAAGGTTGCGATTGCCAATAATGAATCCTGGTTCTAATTCTTTCAGACTTTAAATTATGAGACTGTCTGGAAGCAATTTGTCTCTGCAGAAGTAAAAAATCTTTTAAGAAAAGATAGCCAAGTTATTTTCTTACTGAAATGTAATTAAATCTCTTTCATTTTTTGTATTTCTAATCTGATATTGTGACAATTTTGTTAAAGATTTTCCTTATAGAAATAAAAAGGACCACTTATACTCAGAATCAGAAAGAGACTGCTGAAATTTCTGGCTCACCTAATGAGAAAAGAAGGCTTGAAAAATTTGACACTAACAGGATATATCAAAGTTCATGTGAATGGATAGCAGAATGGGGTGTGGGAGAGATGATAGATAAACAAACATTACTAAGAGCTAGATGGGATAGAATGTTGTGGAAAGCCATGAACATCTACATCCTGAAGAGACATGGCATGTTGAAGAAGAATATATGAATCCAAAGATGCTATCAGTTCTGATCTGACATCTCGATTTCCCACACTTTCTTACTCCAATGATGTTTATTTTCTATAAAATATTTTCATGGTAATTGTTCTAATGAGCTCTTTTCCTTGGTACCTCAACTGGATGAATTTAGGTATACTACTAGATTAGCAATCAGGTCTCATCTTTTTACTAGTGAAATAACTAGACGTAACTGCAAGTTCTATTTTAATAGTTTCTTTTCTCACACTACTCACCTGTGGAACTCTCTTCCATTTTCTTGCTTCCTTACCACCTATATTCTTAAAAGGTTTATATGCAATGTTAATCACCATCTTTTGTCTTCCTGAATCTTGTTCTTTTATTGTCCTTTCTTTTCACTTAAGATCATATATATATATATATATATATATATATATATATATGAAATTGTATTATTTGGTATATATATATATATATATATATATATATATATATATATATATATATATATATAAATTAAAATAAATGCAATAAAGACAGTACATCAACCAGAAAAGAGAAAAGGTTTTTAAAGTAGATGGGTAAAGAATTAGGAATTTCATGTTAAATCTTTCTAAACTTGAATCAATGGTCATTTATAGAAAAGTGTGTGGCTGACTTTAAGAATGCATTTCCAAATGCACTGTGGTTGGTCAGATTAGGTGGGTGAGAGGCCAAACAAGCAAGACAAACTCATTTGGAGAGGGGGATCTTCTGAGATGCCATAGTGACCAACACTTCCCCAATGCTTGAGAATGGTGACTTTGTGTTTCAAATAAAATAAGACAAAAGGAAAAAGAAAAAAAAACAACATTTTCCTTCATTTTCCTGGTTTTTTATCAAGCAAATAAAGTCTCACTAGCAGCCAAAACCCGAAGTAAGCCAGATTAGACATGATATATACGCTTATATGATGAAAATTTTTATATTTACAAATTAACCTAACTGGTCTGAAAATTAAAATTTAAAAAATTTAAAAAATAACATCAAAATAAATAAAAAAGCATCAAGACAACATCATGGAAAAGCGATTCTTAGTACTTACAACTGGAATTTCATGTTAAATCTTGCTAACCTTGAATCAATAGTTATTTAGTGAAAAGTGTGTGGCTGACTTTAAAAATACATCTCCATTTTACGGATCAAAAGCACTGTGGTTAGTTATGTTAGGGGGTGTAAGAGGCCAAACAAGCAAGCCGAAGTCAGAGATGACCAACCCTTCTGCAACTGAACTCAAAGCTAGTCTTCATAGCTGTGAAAATATGAGTACTGATCATTTAAGCATTTCATATGATATACCAAATTCATTTACTAATAGGAAACAGTGTTTTTGCTTTCCAAGGCCAATGTACTGATGATGAGAGTAACTATGTCAATGACATATTCGTTCATAGTTGGGATAAGAATGATTTTGAACAAAAAAAAATCCTCTATTCCAAGAAATAGGAATCAAAATAAGCCTTTCCAAAATAGAAATTATGATATGGAAATGGAATGCAAAAAGTGATGGCATCGACTCTGAATCCATCATAAAAATTCAGAGTGTGAAATTAGTAAATACTAAACATTTGAAATGCCTCAATATATGGATCAGTTATAAAAAAATTAGCATAGGTGATAAAGAAATTTAACATAGAATAGGCTGTTCCAGGGTTAGTTTCACCCAACATCACAAATTGCTACAAAACCAAAACATTAGCCTAAAAACTCAAGTCATGTACTTAAATAGATCAAAACTCATCATATCAAAACTTTTATATGGATGCTATGCATGATGCCAGACACTTTCAGAAATATCTAAACTGACAGCTGTATACAATTTCATCCTAAGATCAATGGTTAAAAATAGCTTTGAGCCAATTACCATTAAAGATAAGGAGAACAGATACTTTGATCCCAGCCTGATGAACAGGGATTGGAGAAAAGAGTAGCACTGTCTGCTTGAACAATGAATACTGACAGCTAACCCTTAACATTCTTGGAATATTTTTATAATTCTTTTTACATGTGACAGCAAAATTAAATGTATATCTGTAATCATAGACTACTCATGCAAAAAATGTAATTGCAAAATTACTTGAATATTTCTATCAATTTTTGATAATGATTTTGGTAATGGTAATAATATCAGGAAACATTCTGCATTCATTGACAGAGTAGACAGTGCTACATTCAGTTGAAATTTATAAAATCCTTCTCTTAAAACAATTTTTCATGAAAATAGGTTTCTCAAGTACAATAACTATTATTGCTCTTTCCAGTATTGATGGGGGTTTCCTTCGTAACCTTTTCTTTGAAGTAGTGCAAAATGTCAACATCTTGATTATGTCATTATTTTCTCTTCAAGTTACATGTGCTGTCCATTTCAGTTGTTGCTGCTGTTGAATGTCCTCAAGTGATAGGATTTCTTTTATTTGCTATAATTCTTTGTTTGTGATTCTGTAGAGCCAGTCCACAAGGTTCGAAGAAGAATTATCTTTGCCAAGACCCTTAGGCTTCATTTGCTCAATGTCATTTTTAGCCATTGATTTGAAAAAGTGGTTGTATACAGCTGAGAGTTTAGATATTTTTGAATGAGTTTTGACACCATGCATAGCATTCATATGATTTAATGGGGCTATTTAAGAATGTAACTTGAGTTCTTGGGTTAATGTTTTGGTTTTAGCATCTTGTGGTGTTGGATGAAATTGCTTCTAGTGCACCCTATGCTGTGTTTGATTTCCTTATCTCCTATACTAAATTTGTCATTACTGATCCATACACTGAGGATATTTAATATGTAAATAATGAATATGTAAATAATAAAATAGAGTATAATAAATAAATATTCTTTCTGTTGATAAGTAATATATAAATTATCTTTTGACAAATAAATAATACATAGTAACACATCAAAAATGAAATAAATCATTTTGGTAAATAATTCTGTTTTGCTTAATTTTGTCCATCAAAACACACTTTTAAAAATCAGTTTTTAATAGAATTGGCAGCCTTTATTTTTGCGATTTCATTTCTTCAAATAGAAAAATAAAATCTCTAAATGAACTTCATTATTTACAGGAATGAAAAATCACTCAATTTAAGATCAATAAATGAAACAAAATAATATATTCTAAAAACTATAATTAATCAGGATTTTTTATCTAATTTAGTGCTATAGATAATTAGCACATAATGAATGTCATATTTTTTGCTATTATCTAAAAAAAATGAATTGTGGGGCTTTGAGACTTTTTGTTATTTTTAAAATCTCCTAAATTAATGTTATTTAATTTTATAAAAAGAAAAAGTATTATATGATATAAGCTGATGAATTACCAGTTCCTGACTTTCTTTTAGGAAATTGATTTTGAAACACTTCAATCTTTTGGCAATAAAAAATTCTAAAAATATGAATGATACACAAACTGACTTTAGCCAACTGCTTTGTTGCCAGGGATGAATGATTTACTACTAAACAGTTAACCACAATAAGACTTTCTACCTACAGATAATGACTCAATGAAGTATACAAGTAGCAAGCACCATATGCTAGTTAACTTCCACTGTTAGCTAGAAATTTTAGATATTTTCAGGATCTAATTTGAGGACAGTTTTTGTATATGGGTGTATCCAGCAAAACCTTAATGCTTTTACTTATGTGTGACTAGGGATTATATATCTGCATATGATATGTGCAGGTTGTTCCTAGAAATGGATGTGGAATTTTTCAGAGATCTTAAATTTAAGAGCTAGAATATCATTTATTTTAATTTTTATTGTAACATTGACTCATAAAACAATAATATTAATTTCAAATAAACATAACATAACACAGAGAGAGAGAGAGAGAGAGAGAGAGAGAGAGAGAGAGAGAGAGAGAGAGATTTGGGCAGCAATCTCTCTTTTATACATGTTTTATTGAATGTGATAGACAAGGAAAATTTTATAGAATTTTATTAAATTTTTATAATATTCTCACATTTTTTTCTTTTCTGGGGACCAAGAGATTGTTGGGGTGGTGGCACCTGTTAGGGACCCAACTATGGGCAAATAATTAACCCCAAAACTGAGATCAAAACACTGAGAATGTGTAGAAGTGGATTTTTGTATTAAAAGTGCCAGCAATATATTTTTGTAAATATAAGAAAATGGAGAGAGAAAAATAATTAAAGTATATGTACACATATATACATAAATACATACATATAGATTAAAGTTATATAAATGTGTATATATATATATATATATATATATATATATATATATATATATATATATATATGTCAAAGGTATGAAAAGAGAAAATATGTTAAATATATTCAGGTAATTTCAATTTTCCATTTATTATTGAAAATATGAATACACACACACACATACACACACACACATACATACATATATATATATATATATATATATATACACAAACAAATAGTAAAAATATAAGCTAAAGTTTAAAATAATCTAAAACCTTAAAATATAAAATAAACTGAGGTCCTAATGCCAAAGGCAAAGAGCTAAAATATAATATATTTTATTAATATTAATCATACAATAAAATCAAAATCTGCTACTTAGAGTTTTATATATATATTATGTATGTATGTATATCCCAAAAACTGTTTATGGAAAACTACTGATATAATTTTGACTGTAATTTTTTTTAATTTATCTAATGAAAAGGTCAGCCATATTGGATCTTATACTGAAAGGTCAAAGAAATAGATTGACTGAATACATTCAAACTTCATGTAATTATGTTTACTTGATTCAAAAGTTTGAATGTTGGGATGCTTATATCTTATACATATTTATGCAAATTTTAACTTGGTTTGAACATGTACACAGTAGTTGCTTAGTTAATATAACATAGACTGCAGTAACTATGTTTTATTATTCTATTAGTACAAGGAAGGAAGACTCATTCAAAATTCTAAATTTAGTGTTTATGCCATATGATTGAATTGTGTCAAGGCTAATGATAGGATTAACAACATTTTTTTCCTGTTAATACATGGAAATATAAAATAGTTCTGGAAGAGTGATATGTTGAAGTGCTCACTCACTTACTCTCTTCTGCAACCATTTTCAAATGTTTGTTAACCAATTCAACCATGAGACATGAACTTACATCTTATATCCTGGCTATCTTGTCTTTCATAGACAATACCTTAATTGATATTGCCTTGTAATAAAACCAACAATTTAGTATGAAAATTGGAGGGGAGAGAATGAAATATGACTGTCGAGTTATGTCTTGTCTAGTTGCAGCATTCTGTGATGGAACTGGTGGTCTGTAAAATATGAATTCTCAGGATGTGAGATGGAAGTTCAAATTTTGTCAAAGGTTACTGCCTTTATTCCCACTTCACATGAATTTAACTGTTGAAAAGCATTCACATGGGAAAATGATATATAAGTTTTTATATATCAAGAACAATTTTAGAAAAAATCTATGAGAAAATTGAAAAAGTTTTTGTGTCAGGCATTTTGTTCTTTAGAACTTCATCGGACTAAACTGATGTTTATGTTTATGTGACTGCACATGCTCATGAAGGAGAGGGGATGTTGAAAATTTAAATTTAAAAAAAAATATTTTTAATATATATATATATTAAAAATAATTAATATAATTTAAAATAATAAAATATGTGTTTTGTATATATATATATATATATATATATGTATATATATATATATATATATATATATATATATATATATCCAAAACACATATTTTTTATTTTTTATTTTTTATTTTTATATATATATATATATATATATATATATATATATATCCAAAACTTATTTTTTTATTTATTTGTTGTCTTTATATATATATATATATATATATATATATATATATATATATATATATTATACACCACAAACACATATTTCTTTTATTTTTTTAAATATTTGTACCCAAAACTCAATATTTTTAAAAAATGATTTTTAAATTTTAAATTTCAGTATCCCCTCTCCTTCATGTACATGTGTAGTTGCATCAATATAGATATTACTTTAGTCTGATAAAGTGCTAAATGAGTAATGCAGCATGAAAAAAAATTTCCAGTTTGTCATTTTTCCTAAAAAAGTATTCACATGCACAATGGATGCATAATATAATTCATATATAAGGAAAGATGTGTGTTTGCAGGTGAATACTTAAAGAAATGTATAGAGAGAGTCACAATGTTCCCCACTACTACTTCCAAAATAGTAAATATTTTAAAGTTTGTCATAGAAGATTGGTCCTTATTATCCCTGCTATTTTATTACTAGTTTCCCTTCATCTTATTATTATTGCTTTGTATCATAAGACTTGGGGTTGATACATTATTTGATTGCTAAAAGTAAACAACATGAAATCAGAATAAATAAGTAATTTGCATTGTAATTTGAATTAGAATCCCATACTGTAGGAGCCTGTGTAATGACTTAGAATGTTGTGATAAAAAGCAATAAAAAGAAAAAGAAAAAAAAAAGAAAAATAGAAATAAAATAATAATATTAATGAAACTTCTTCATCTCAGAAGTGAAAATGAAAAAAATTACTATTACTAGGTAGTAACACAAAAATAGCTTAAAGAATAAAAGAGTAAGGTATTGGCAGAATATCTACAGATTTATACCCAACTTAATAATCAAAGCTTTTATTACTGAAATATTGCATCTCTAGAAAGTATCTGACTCCTCCTGACATTCTTTATCTTTACAAGAGTCAGATCAGACCAAAAATGGAGTATTGATACTATATCTGTGTTGGAGTTGCCCAATCCTCACTTTCCAACTTTGACTGAATTCAAAAACATTTACAAAGCCATGTAGGTAATTAATTATTTTCAACCCCATTGTCCCTTTCCCACAGACAAAAAAATTGCAAGTAGATCACTACTCTATTGTTATTTTTGTGACAAATATTTAGACGAGGTACATTCTTTAGTTCCATCAATTCAGAGCTTTACAGCTAGGACCTACCATGATATGTGCCCAGAGTTGAATCCCTTTGTATTCCATTGATAAGAAGGCAGTTCCACTCAGCTTTTTTCTGAGGACTGCTACTTCCAAGAGGAAGCTTCTCTGATGTATAATCTTAAGCTCTTCAAGTTTAAGATCAACCATTATCTATCTTACATATCCTCATCATCTGCACTTATTTCCTCTTCTTATGTCTGTAGAGTAACTTCATTCAATAAGTCTCTACCTTGAGTGATTCTTGGACATTGCATTGGGTGAACATTTAGTTAAAAAAAAGTTGGCAGCATGAATAATGGACTCCTGAAGTGCCAATGTTTCTCGCACAATTAAACAAATAACCCATTTTATCCAACCACCTCTGATTGCACAGAAAGGTGAGAATATTTTAGCACACTTCATCTCTCCTTATTCAGACTGGCTTACCAGTGTGGTTTTTAGGTTTTCATTGTCAGTGCTACAGAATCTTGATGTGTACTTTAATTACATCACTAGATTATGTGTTCATTTGACCATGTGTATCACCAATATATCCTTTGAACACATTATCATTACCTTTGATGAAGCCACATTCCTGAATACAACAACTGTTTCTCATTTTTGTGCTGAGATCAGAATAGTTCACTTTTAATATGGCTGCTGTTTTAGTCATTGATTGTTTGTGAACATTAAACCTTTGTGTTTAGTCAATACTTTTTACAATCTGGCATAAGATCAACAAAAGAAAACATTAAGAATAAAATCACCATTATCAGGAAAGAATCAAGGGGATCAATATTGGCATTTAGCAGAGCCTGGAATTGAATTTGTATCAAAAGGAAAGGATAGAGTAAAAAATAAAATGAATCAAGAATATCAATTAAAGGAAATCTGTCACAAAAAAAAATGAGAGAAAGAAATTACACTATGTAAGTAAGTAACAGATGTAAAATAAGTTGAGTAGGTGTGTGATTGTTAAAAAAAATACTTTGTTCATTTTCTATTGTATCAAACACATTTAATGACACAAAGGATTTATAAATCTGTCAGATTTATGCATACTTTAAGGAAAGCTAAGAAAAACTGACAATTCCATAACGTCTAATATTAGAAGTAAAGCAGTAATATTTTAACTGTATTTAAGAAGTACTGTATATACTTAAGTATAGTGCAAGTTTTTATGATCAGTTTTCTTATGCAAAAAACAGGGGGTCACACTTTACACAAGTAATTTTCTTGAAGAGGTTAAAAATCATGCATTTTCTGATATGAATGAAAACAAAAGTATGGTATCTAAATCTTCATATCAGATATTTTATGGTAAGTGATTTTTTTCCCCACTTGGGGGCAGCTTTATGCAAAAACAAATGAAGACCATTTATTTATTTGCTATAATATATGTCCAGAATGATGCACAGTTCTATAATATTTGACTATGGTAGGCCTACTACTGGCATTGCTCAGAAGCTGGTGTTGCATTATACATGAGCTATATGAAAAATCAGGTTTTTCACAAAAATATTCATGGATTGCACTATACATGAAGTATCCTTATATACAAGTATATATGGTAAAATAAAATTGAAGTTTGATTTGTTTTTTTTTTCCTACTATTGTTCCCTCAAGTTCCAAGTGCCACTCACAGCAGAGGGTTACTGAATGGAAATATAAGGGTGCATGGAGAGGGAGCAAGAGTTATATATTATGAGGATATGTAGGATAGATAACGGTTGACCCCAGACTTGAAAAGGTTAAGATTGTAGTGATCAGGGAAACATTCCTTCAGAAGTCTGTTCCACATTGCAACAGTTCTATGGAGAAAGCTGTCTGAGTGGAACTTAATCCTGACCAATGGAATATGAATGGATGAGTCAAATCAGTAAATGCAGCATGGTTGGCTCTAGCTGTGAAAGTCTGGACGAGAGGAACCAAGGAATGTATTTCACCTTGAAAATGATGATAGAGTAGCAAGAGACTAGCAATGTTCCATCTATGGGAAAGGGGTTGAAAGGTGAAAAACAGTTCATAACCCACAAGGCTGCACAGATGCTTTTGAACTTGGTTGAGCCTGGAAAGTGAAGATTTGGCAGATTTGGACCAGATGTGGCAGCAATATTTCACTTTTGGTCTGATCTGGCTCTTGTAGAGATAAAGCATAGCAAGAAGAGTCAGGTACTTTCTGGAATGATACAGAGAAACAACCAGCATTTTTCCAGCATTAGAATAGAAATAGATATACCGATTTTGCTTATGAGATGTAAGGTCTTTTTTATGTGCTTTTTATATATCAAAAGGCCTTTTGCTGCTTTATCGCAACTTCCACAGAAAGTGTTTGGATGAACTACATCCCCTGGCCCTGCCAATTCAAGCCTTCACAGCAAAGACACACCATGCAACTTACATAGTATCAAACCACCCACATTCCCTCTGTATTCCATTGGTGAGAAGTAATTTCCACTCAAATAGCTTCTTCCCATGAACCACTGCTCTGTGGAATTAACTAAAAAGAGGATGTTTCCCCAATCACTATAATCTTAACCTGTTTAAGGCTAGGTTAACTGTTGTCTTCCACTCCTATCTGCACAAATTGACTCCTAATGTAACCCTCTACCTCGAGTGGCCCTCGAGCCTTGTATATAGTGAACCTTAATGTAAAAAAAATAAAAAAGATTGATACATAAATTGAAGTTTCCCTGAGTTTCATATTTTATAAAATACTCTAATAATAGTCAGCTGTGAAATATGAGCTCATAGTAAGACCAATTACAAAGTTATTTAGTCATATTTTTATATTTTAGTTACCCTAAGTTTTTTTTTTTCCCACATCTGGACAAATTTTTCATTGATATTCAGTGTGTGTCTCTTACTTGAGAGTAATTGGCTGAGATATAAACTGTTGTAAAATTATTTCTCTTCAGTCAAAAGACGATTATTAAGTAGCGCTACCATAGTTTTTTTTTTTTTTTTTTTAAGCGTATCACCCCGAGCAAGGCCGGTGGCCACTATCACGCAAGGGGTTACAGAAGAGTTGGAGGAAGAGCAGATAGGAGTGGTAAAGGAAGGGATGTGGAGAAAGAGAAGGATGGAGGGCCGATCGAGGTGTGGAGGTTACGGGAGATATAGAGCGAGAGCAGATAGGAATGGAAGATGTCAGGAAGTGGATAGATCAAGGCAACTGGAGATGACGATTGACGCTACACTTAAACCGTTGGAGATTGTATTTGTCAGGGAAACAGTAATAGGGAAGGGAGTTCCATAGGCGAGATGTGCGTGACATGAAGCTATTGGAGTAGAAAAGACGTCTACACCTAACAGTTTCAACGGTGAAGGGGTGGGAACGGGATGCCAGCCTCGTAGGACGCTTGAATTCACGAGGCTTAGGGACAAGTGAAAGCAACTCCTCAGAGCAATTACCGTGGAAGTACTTGTAGAAAAGGCAGAGTGATGCAACATTGCGTCTGTGAGAGAGCGACTGCAGACGAGATGACAGATCAGGGCCAATCACATTGCATATCCGTCTCTGGATCTTATCAAGAACCCCGAGGCAACACGCAGGGGCCCCAGACCATAAATGGCAGCAATACTCCATGCAAGGTCGAATGGTAGACTTATAGACCTGGAGGATCGATTCAGGGGAGAAGAATTTCCTGGCTCGGCACAGGGAACCAACTTTTCTAGCGGTGGATGATGCAATTGACTCGATGTATTTGTTCCATCTCAGATCAGCGGACAGCGTGAGACCGAGCAGCCGCAGAGAGGAACTCTCGAGAAGTTGGTCCTCGGACATTCTGATGGGATGCAGGGATGGGTCCTTGTGGTGGTTAATGGAGAGTAATTTTGTTTTAGAGGCATTAAAGTTGACCATCCATTTCTCTCCCCAGTCCACAACCGATTGGAGGTCCTTTTCAATTTGAGCTGCCAGGTTAATTTTGTCCGCCTCAGTAGATTTGTGCTTGAGGCAGGAGTAAATAGTAGTGTCGTCAGCGTAGATACCGACTTGGGAGTCTATGGCGTCTGGAAGGTCATTTATAAATATGAGGAACAGAGTAGGGCCAAGGATGGAGCCTTGAGGAACACCAGCAGTAGTGGGATAGGAGTTGGAGAAGGATCCACTGAGAACAACCTTCAAATCCCGGTTTGATAGGAACGATTGAATTAGGTCAAACAATCGACCTGTGATACCATAACCCCGGAGCTTGCGAAGGAGGCCGGCATGCCAAACCCTATCGAATGCCTTGGAGATGTCAAGGGCCACGGCACGGGCTTCGCCGTTACTATGGATAGCTTGGTAGACAAATTCAGTGATGGCCGTAAGCACATCGGCAGTAGACCGGGCAAAGCGGAAACCATTCTGCTTGTCTGAGAGCAGATCGTGGGATATCAGGTGAGTAGTCACTTCGGCGTTGATAATGGCCTCGAAGACTTTGCCGAAGATGGGAAGGAGACTGATAGGACGGTAATTAGAAGGGTTGGAGGGGTCGCCAGAGTTCTTAAAGACAGGAACAATGGTAGAGGACTTCCAGCAGTCAGGAAAACAGGAGTCCTTGAGGCAGCGGTTGTACAATTTAGAGAGGGCAGGTGCCAGTTCAGGTGCGCATTTCTTCAGGACAATGGCTGGTATTCCGTCGCCGCCGGTAGCCTTGTGGGGATCTAAGTTAGAAATAATGCCCAGTACCGACGACGGGGTTATGTGCAAGCCGTCCAGTAGGGCCTCAGTTCTGGGAGGGAAGTCGGGCAAGGGTACCCCAGAGGAGTCAAGCATAGAATTGGAAGAAAACTTTCGAGCGAAGCATTCGGCCTTGTCGGCAGAGGTGGTCAGGACCTCAAACTGATTGAACAGTGGAGGAATGGAGGGTTTGTTACTATTCAGAACGCTCTTGCAGAGGCGCCAATAGTCCTTGGAGCCAAATTTGCGGGATGCAATACGTTCCTTCATCCGAGCTGCAAATAGTGCCTTGGCATTGTCGAGGGTACGCTTACACTCATTGCGTGCAGAGGTAAATAGACGTCTGTTGAAGTCGGACATGTCACTACGAAAACGGCGGAAGAAGTGGTTCCTATGGGCAATGGCGGCTGAGCAAGCAGCTGTGAACCAGGGGGAGGAGCGCGGTTTGACCTTGAATTTCCTGGAGGGGATGAAAGCTTCGATACCGGCTTTGATCCAGGAGGAGAACTCAGAAGCACAGTCATGAGTGGGGAGCTTAAATACAGCATCCTAGGGGACATCGCGGAGGAAGTCCCGAAACGAGTCCCAGTCAGCCCGTTGGTAGCAGAAAGTGGTTCTGGTGGTAGGAGGTTCTTTGCAGGGGGTGGGGCTGAAGGAGATACTAACAGACACGACAGCATGATCGGAGTTACCGATAGGACAGAGCTGCGTGGCACTACACGACTCAGGGATGGAGGTAAAACACAGGTCGAGGAGTGAGGGCTTACAGTCACGATTGTAGGAAAAACGCGTGGGGAAATCGATTATCTGGGTGAGGGATTGAGAGATTGAAAAGTTAAGAGTATGAACGCCAGCGAGGTCAGTGGTAGCGTTCTGTAGCCACTGGTTGTGATGGGCGTTGAAATCACCAAACACAAATATGTGAGCGGACGGATGGACAGAGAGGGCCTTATCAATGCTGTCAGAAATGACATCGAGTATCCCGCAGTCCTGAGAGGATGGAGAGCGGTAGAGGAAGAAAAGATAGCTTACAGCATTGAGAAGAGATAGGCGGAGACATAAGTAGGAATGATCCGGCGATTCGAGAGAGGTCTCTCTAGCCAGAGGGAGATGGTCCTTGACGTAGACACCCAGACCATGCATGTGGGTTAGAGAGTCTTTTCTGAGGAGTGGGAGGTATCCAGGGATCGAGAGATCAAGTGTATAACAACCAATACATTGTTCGAACTTGAAATCAGTTCTAATAGTAAAGCCAAGATTTAATAACTGAATGGTCCTAGGTTCAATTCTATGTAATGTGCTTTTGAAGCTTTTTTTCAAAAAGTACATCAAATTGATTTTCTCAAGTCTCTCACCAAGTGGGGCCTGCATGCCCTACCACATAAGATTTGCTCCACCTCCTGTGAAAATGATGTGAACTAATTTTAGTGTTCTTACTTGTTCCCCTCTTCAACTTAAAGGCTGACTCCCCAATCTCTCAAAACAACCTTCATTGATTTAGTGATGATGAAGTCATTTTTCAACACAATCTTGTTACAGAGCAAAGTGAGCAATGGCATGGTCAGTAAACAATATAGATCTAAATCCAATTGAAAATTTATGGTGGAAATTTAAAATTAAAATGGTACATGAGAAGGCTCTATCCATCAAAGAATATTAGGAAACTTTGATAAAGAACATTGCTTTAAATTAGTGAAATTCATGCCTGACAAAATTAAGGCTGTCATAAAAGCTTGACAATGGACAACAGAGTATTAATTCTAATATCTTTGTCAATGAATTCTGTAATTATTTCCTTAGTATTGGTTTATTCTATAATATTTTCCTTTACATGGCTTGGAAAAAATGATACCATTCATTTAAATAATTTAATCTAGTTTGTTTAAGGCATATTTTATGAAGCAAAAATGTTGTGTATCTTATCTGTTATTAGATTGTATCAATATATATATAGTTGCGGACTAATTGCCATAACACAAAATTGAAAAAGAAAAGATAAAAAGAAACAACTGATTGTCAAAGGAGATGACCAAGGTTTACCACTCTGTAGTGGACACAGATGAGGAGAAATAACAGTAACGAACAACAAATGCCGATATATATAATTTTAATAAGATTTAATTATAACAAGATGATACATGAAAACATTGATGCAAGATAGTGCATGGAAAAATGTTTGCAAAACATTTCTGTATGGAAAGATGTATGTGTTATATATCTGATATGAATAGTTAAAGACCACTTAGCTTTAGTCATTCACCTCAAATAAAACAGGGCTTTCTATTTTCCTTTCTCTCTCTCTTTCTTTTTCTCTTTCTTTTCTTTTTTGTTCTTTTAGTTCAGTTTATTTTACCTGTGCAGCAGTATCTTTTGATATATTATTCTTTTTTCACTATTATGAGTTTTGACCCCAATAGTTGATCATTTACACTCTTCTTCAGATATTCAACAATGTAAAATTCATCGTTCATTCGGGTAGGAAGATTCAGCGCTGTATAAATCTTAGCCTGTGTTTAATTGAGTGAATCACACACGCCTATCTTAGGTGATTATCACACTTAGTAATTCACCTGTACATTTGATATATGCAGCATAGTATGTTGAGTTGTGATGAATTAGAACTCATCTTCATTGTGTGATTTTCTTTGCTTGACAGTAATAAGTGAAAAGAGATGTTACTTGCTTAAGACTTGGATTTCAATTAATCTCTGTCATTATTTTCCCACTCAATGTTTTGTACTTGATCACGTGATTCTGCATGTGTGTGAGAAGCTACCTATTGTTAAGTCTGACCTAATTGTTCTTGTAATCAGTGACTGCTATTAGAGATTGAAAGAGAGAGGGTGAGTGTATATACTATATTATAGTGAGGTGGAAAGAGAGATGGTTTGCTGAGTGTAAAATGTGTGAGGGGTTTTGTTTGTGTAAGGATATAACAATATATATATATATATATATATATATATATATATATATATACTCTCACTTCAAGGTTCAAAACTTATAGTATATATAGAATAAATTGTTTTTAAGCAGTTGATGGATTTATTTAATCTGACATTATTTCTTATTACTATAAACATTATATTTTGCTGGTACATCCCTGTTTTTTTTTCAAACAATGAAATAATTGTTTACCAGTTAGAGATTCAGACATCCTACTAATGTGTATCCCTAATATATATATTAATGTGTATGTAACCAAAACTATGTGTATGTACATATGTAGGTATATCAGTAAGTTCTTCCTTTTTCAATCAGACAAACTACAAATAACCTAAGTGAGATTTACTATTAGGTCATGGAAAGCCATCAAAGCAAGATTCAATTACCCAATTTAAGAAATGCACATCTCTTGTTGAGACATTTCAAAGTTTGTATCTGCTAACTTTATTTCTACACCTAAAATGTCAACAAAGTAATTTTTAAACAATTAATGTATTTTTTTTAAATCTGGCATTATTTCTTATTACTTAGCAAGTTGGTAATTAGTTTAAGCAACTGATGGATTTGTTTTGGAATATGATCTTATTTCTATAGAAAGGATTTCTTCATTCTAGGCTGGTAGATATTAATTTCATTTTTTTAAATAAAAATGTATAGATGTTTATTCAAACACATGTATCCAATAACTTATTCATTTATAGTAATAGAATAATTATCTTGATGAGGAAATTCATTGTGTTTAACTCAAAGGAATATAAATTGCACAAAGCATTTATCATTCTTATACTCAAGCTTATATATCAGTTTGTTAAAGAACAAGACAACCTAGAATGCTTATCACAAGAAAATTTTGACTGTAGAAAGTGAATGACTATTCTTATACCTAGGTTCCAACCTACCATATTTGATGGTACAGAAGACCCATGTTTTACCCAAATATTAAAACTACATAAATCCATATAATAAATGTGAATGCCAGTGTGTCACACTTTTTCAACTTAAAAAAAGGTAACTTTCAATAACTTTCAATAGCACATTTCAAATGAAAAAATTACTGTTCTCAAATTACAGTGTTTCAAAATAAAATTGTCCGTTTTTTCAACTTTACTCCTAGAGGATATAGCCCAACATATCAAATTTGTAGTGACCAAGTAAATGGTTAAAGAAATAACAAAACAAGTGTTGCAGATATATCATATATTAAGAGTAAGTACAACAGAAGAGTATTACACGACTAGTGAGTGTGTGTTGGTTGACACAGCGTTCAATCTATTTCACTGTTCCCCCAAAGCCTTCTCTCCTACTAATCTTATAGTAGGTGGAAGAGTCCAACATAGACTCTTTAGAGGGAGGACACCACAACACCCCCACTTTTCAGCCTGACTCCGTATGGTGTCATTTTTTTTTATAATTACCACAATACTTTTTATTCAACCAAATAAACCCTTTTTCACAAAGAAAGCAGAAACAACCACTTTGAAAAAGCTATATACAGGAATCATGTTCATAATTTTGTTTTTTAGCTTTATGACAAACATTTTATGTGTTAACAACAGTTTCTTTTTTACTAAGTCCTCTATTCATTATTCCTAAATAATGAGAAACTCGATAAGTTTAATGGTAAATTATAATGTTAATAATTTCCAATAATCCAATGCATATTGTGCTTTTCTGGTAATTCAAAGTTCATAAGTGAGGAGATGGGTTCTTTACTCATTCTTTTCCTTTTTCTGTAGACATGGTATGAAATGAAAGATATTCAATATCTTTTTCTTTTCGAGTTAATTTCTAAAGGTTCCGTAAATTTCCTTTTTCTTTTGGGCCTTCTGAGCTCTGGCACTGATTATGGTATTGGAACCTCAAACGTGTCAAAGACGACATCCATAGTGTCATCTACTATGGGATCCCTGTCGACTATGCTTTCATACCATTTTCTAATTTGGTTTACATGATGTTTGTGTATAAACTTTGGTCCCTGAACCATGTAAATCATGTTACTGTTATGGTCCAATATCCTCATCCCACTGTTATGGTTCAAGGTTAAGACCAAGGAAGTACAACACGAACACAAGAGTAGAAATAACAAAGATATATTACACAGAATAATAATAATACAAGAAGTTGAAGGTGTTAGTATGACTGTCAGTCTGGTTTTGAGTGAACTACTATTGGCTCGACTCGATTCCGTCTCGACTCGTTCCTACGTCTCTCTTGAGAGGCGCAGTCTTTATAGTGTCAGGAAGAGTTCATTGTGGCATTATAGGTAAGTTCCCATAACAGTTACCAATTTGTCTGTCTATTGTTCCTATCTCCCAGTGAGCTTTATTATTCCCAAATACACAAAAAACTTTTCACCGATCTTAAAGCGCTTTTAAAGCACTTTATTCCTATTTCCCGCTTTCGTTTCGCTCAGAAGGAATTTGTCAAATGCTGATTTTATTTTCCTGGCAAACATGACCTCCACTGGTATCTTGGCAGATGGAGCACTGCTATTAGGGGTTACACGATAGACCTGCAAAAACTGCTGTATAGCTGTATCGGTGGAAGTTCCTTTCACCTTCCTCAGTGCTCTCTTGAAAATGTCAACAAAACGCTCTGCCTGTCCATTACTTCTTGGGTAATATGGTACCATGGTAATATGTTTGATCAGGAATGACTGACAAAAATCCTTAAATTCACAGGATGTGAACTGTGTGGCATTGTTTGTTACGATACAGCCAACAACTGGGAAAATGAGAAAATAGCTTGTGCGAAAACTTTACTGTGACCTCTGTGGTTGGCTTCTTACATTTCAATATTTCTGGCTGATTGGAATAACTGTCAACTAGTACAAGGTAGTAAAAACCATCAAGTGGGCCAGCAAAATCAATGTGTATCTGCGTCCACGGATGGTCGGTTTTTGGCCAGGGATTAAATTTTATCGGACGTGCTTTAGCGGCCAAAGCACACCCTTTGCATGATCTTACATTGTTTTCAATATCCTTGTCCATGTTGGTCCAGTAGACATAACTCCTCATCAGACTCTTCATGCTTGAAGTTCCCGGATGGCCAACATGGAATTCTTTTAATATTTTTTTCTGTAGTGTAGATGGGATTACTACTCTGTCTCCATACATTAGTATGTCGTTACAGAGTGAGTAAACTTCTGAGATATTCTGGTTTTTACTATTTAGTTTGTCCTTTACTTTCTTTATGAACTCATCATCGGACGCTTTGTCTATTATCTCGTCAATTGTTATAGGAAGCTCCCTGAGAGTATTGCAGAAGGTACTTTTTACTTCGACCTCTGTACTTATGGCAGCAATGACTGTGTTTTCTAGGGGTTCAGCATACTTAAGTATCAATCTAGCCAACCCATCTGCATGACAGATTTTAGTGGATGGGAGAAATTCCATTTTGTAGTTATAATTGAGGAGAATGGTTCCCCATCTTTGCAGTCTATTAGCAGTATGTGTTGGCAGACCCTTTTTTATCCAAAGATAGTAAGGAGTGGATGATGGTCTGGCTGCAACAAAAAGTACCTTCCATGAATAAATCTATGAAATTTAGTCACTGCAAAAATGATTCCTAAGGCTTCTTTTTCTATTTGTGAGTAACCCCTTTCAGCTGGTAATAGCGTCCTAGATGCATGGGCAATTGGCTTTACCGATCCATCCTTTAACTTGTGTAAAATGCATGCCTTGATGCCGTAGGAGCTAGCATTGCTGGCTACAATTATGTCAAGGTTTGGATCGTAATGAATCAGGAATAGATCTGATATAAGGACCTCCTTTATTTTCTCAAATGCTTCCTGGCATTTGTCCATTCCCGCTCTTTATCTTTTCTCAATAATTCATTAAGTGGAGGCTCTCAAACAGTGCATTCTGGGGACAAAAACGCCGTAATAATTAGCAAGACCTAAAAAAACTTTGAAGAGCCGACACATTTTCTGTTGCTGGCATATTCTTTATTGCTGTTGCCCTATCGCGGCCGCCATTAGCCGCTTCCTAGTAAAACGGCCTTGACCTTCACAAACCCCTGATCTCACTGATTTAAGTCATGCAGCATGCAAAAAACTGGACAACTGGCCAATATAGTTAAGTCCAAATCGTACCTAGTAAGCATCGGATTAGATAGCGCCTTTTTCAAACATCGAACAACAAGGGATTAATTTAATATCTACGGTTTTCTACTCCCTCTAGCCAGGGAGTACTTGAACAAATCGTTTCACATATGATTAGCCCCTTTTTTCGTCCAAATCCAGTGTAGTACGCTACCTTTGTGAGCCTCCGGTGACTTTCGTCGAGAGAATACTCTTCGGCGTGATCTCGTTTCCGCGGTCGATCCGCCCTGGAAGACGTATCGCCTCTCTGAACGAGCTTCAAGTGCTACACTTCGGCACGATCCCATCGCTGCGGTTGATCTGCCCTGGAAGTCGTATCACTACTCCGACTCGGCCCTGTTTGGGGACTCCGCCTTCGTCTACTGTTACACTTTGGCGCGATCCCGTCACCGCGGTTATCCGCCCTGGAAGTCGTAACACGTTCTGACTCGGTCCTGTTTAGGGATTTCGTCCTAACCGATTCAACGAATCTACGTGCGATTTCGACCAACCAGCTTTTGTCAACTATCCGATCCGGCAGTCGACCTGCTATCGCCGCCGACCAAACCCTACACAGACACTCGTCTCAACCGAATCAACTTCCCCTGAAGGAAACCGGTCATATTGGACCCGACACTGAATCCAATACATTTCTCCAAAGTACACTTTAAACAAAATAAATCCGACGTTTATTGTTTATTATACCTCTGCTTTTGTCCTCTCATTGTCTTGGCTGTTTCTCACCTTATCGGCCCCGCAACAGCCCTATCTGGGTCGGGACGTCTTCCGTCTTTGTTAAGTATTTGCCTCAAGTACTTAATCCTCTCTAGGAAAAACTCACACTTCCCATCTTTTAATTTGAATCGTTATCCTGAATTCTCCAGACATGCAATTTGTGTTCCTCGATGCTCTCACTTTTCATTAAGACGTCATCGAGATAGGCCACCACAAAATCCAAACCATTTAACATCGTGTCCATGACCTGTTGAAAAATGGAAGGGGCGACCTTAACCTTGAACAGAAGTCTTAAAAATTTGTATAAACCCTTGTGGGTGTTTATGCAAAGGAACTTCGAGCATTCCTCGTCCATGGGTATTTGTAGATATGCATTGCTTAAGTCAATCTTAGAAAAATATTTTCTTCCACGTTTTAACTTTTCTGCTTCGTCAGTCAAAGTTTCGACTTTTTGACATAATAAGTTGAAACTGTTCTAACCAATAAGTCCCGAACAAATTACCCATATTCTTTATAATATACGCCTTTAGTTTTAAAGTTTTACCTTTGAATGACACGTTTGTTATAAGTTCATCCATAAACTTAATAGGGTTGCCAGTTACACTTTTAGCTATTCAGTTTGTTCTTAACAAAGTCGGTTTACCCAGTTTTTTCCATGTTTGATATTTAATTATGGATAAGTCTGAACCTGAATCAAACTGTAGCCTTATATTTTTGTTAAATATTTGCACTTCAATATATTTTCTGATGTTACAACTTTCTGGTTCATCAGACTTGGTAACTTTTACAAAACTTTTTTTTGTCTTGTTCTTAATCCTGCAGTGGGAACTTTTGTGTCCCAATTTATCGCAATTAAAACATTCTTTATCTTTAAAAGGACACTCTCTATCTATACCAATGTAAATGACCACACCCGAAACAAGGTTTTTTGGTTGACCCTTTTTTATTTTTCTTTGGTGTATTTTTTTAATGTGAACCATGCCACTCTGTTCGATGTTTTTCAAATCCTCTCTGACGCTCACAAAACGTTGGCAATCTTCGGCAAAAGTAATGTTATGCTCATTTTCAAGATTGTTGAGTACCCTATGATGTATTTCGGCGTCTTTCACTGAAATTAAACCCTGGATGAAAATCAGGCATTTAAAATTATTGGCGCTTAACTCTGCCAATTTGAAATCATCACAGTGTTTATTGACTACACTTGTGAAAGTAGTATAATCTTCATCTTCTTTGTGGGTGAGATTCATGCATTTCCAACACTTGTGGAACAGTGATGTTTTTGGACTGAAGATTTCTGTTAATGATTGAACTGCCTCTTTAAATTTCAAGTCGCTGGTTTTCTTAGGCAAAATATAGTTAACAAACTTAGTATATTCTGCTGTGCCTAATTTCCTGCGGAGAAGGCGGACTTTTTATGGTCAGCCCAACTTGCACAGTCCGTATTTGATAAGTCCTCATAACATTTAAAGTACGAAGCAAATTAATTTCTTCTTCAGATGCAAACGTGAAGTTTTCAATGGCACTTCATATACCATTTTGAGAGAACATATTTTTGCTGAACTCATTTTGGCTTTTGATGGATATATCATACAAGTGTCTTTGTTCATTCTGTGTTTTGAAGGAGCATTTCTTCCAGTTTCTTTTGTCTAACCTGAATTTCTAGGTGCAATTCCTCAAATTTCTTCTGGTATTCTGCTTGTTCTCATTGAAATTTCTCTTGTCTTTCTTGATACTTCTGTTCCAACAGTAGTTGTTGTACCTGTTGGTGTTTCATCAGTTGTAGCATTGCACTTTTAAATTCGTCCATTTTACTGCAGTAGTATGTATAATTAACAAATGAAAGGGGAGAATATTTTTTTCTTTTTACCCTCTTAACCAACAATAAGTCTGACTTGTATGATTCTTTTACTGAAAAATTTAAAAGCAAGAGAAGGGGTAAATTTTTACCTTACCCTATTAGTGGAAACAATAAGTCTGTTTGACTTGTACAGATCTTTTACTGATTTGTTGGAATGGAAAAAATAACAAGGTTCACCAACCTTCTTCCTAACCACTGAATTGAACTTTTAGAAATCCTATTGTTTTCACAGTGTGGTAATTAACACTGGATACCCTTTTGTTGTAGAGTTTGATTAGAATTCCTTTCTTCACCACTGTTGTAGACACTGGCAAAAATTTTTTTAATGATTTAACGTGAAGTCTGTTTATTTGAATCCTTCATCGCCAAGATGTTGTGACCAAGTAAATGGTTAAAGAAAGAACAAAACAAATGTTGCGGATATATCATATATTAAGAGTAAGTACAACCGAAGAGTATTACATGACTAGTGAGTGTGTGTCGGTTGACACAGCGTTCAATCTATTCGACTGTTCCTCCACGGCCTTCTCTCTTATTAATCTTATAGTAGACAGAAGAGTCCAAAATAGACTTTTTAGAGGGAGGACACCACAACAAGATTAAAAACATTATGGACTGGAAATGAACATGCAAACCTGAAATTTTAGACTCCCAAGTATTCATTACTGTGATCGTTTTCAGCAATTTTTTTACATGATTTTTTGTGACAAATTCTTTTGTGTGATAACAACTTTTATAACTTGGAAATAAATTTGGGAATTATTGAAATTAATTATGAAATCCAGGGAAAGTCACTCATGAAATAAAAATAATTGTTTGTACAGAAAGTAAGAACTTACGTACATCAAATTGTCTTTAAATTAAGTGGT
Source organism: Acanthosepion esculentum (assembly GCA_964036315.1). NCBI lineage: Eukaryota > Metazoa > Mollusca > Cephalopoda > Sepiida > Sepiidae > Acanthosepion > Acanthosepion esculentum. The sequence goes on along the minus strand of OZ038482.1, from coordinate 104,154,538 downwards.
GACAAGAATTATTGTTGCTTTTAAAAAGTAAGCTTAAACATTAATTCAATACTTAAATGCATTGATCAATTTTGAGTTCTGTAGTTTATTGTTGCCTATCTTATCTATTCATGCCTACTTATTGTGAGGAATGCCCAATCAAGAGCCCCCACACTGTAGCTAGCTTAAATGCCACCTGATAGAGGAGGCTTTTAAGCTAGTTAATAATAAAGGGACAAAAAGCAACTTAAAATCCACTAAATAGAGAACATGTATGAAGTTCTGGTAACATCAAATGTTCCTTCCAACTTTTCTTCATATTATCTGCTGAAATGGAAGAATGTGTCTTATATGCAGGTGTGTTTGATATGCTATCAAATTGGCCAATCCTCTTGAAGAAATATTATATCTATTTGAAAAGCTTTTAGCGCACATACTGAGAATGTTCTCATCTCATTAAATACTATTTCATACTTATATTGTATATACATTGTTCAGTTCTGCTGGAAGTTTCACTTTTGGTTGGGTTCTATAATTATTTCAGTGTTTGCTGGAAAAAACAGTTTGAGTTTGGTCAAATGCCAAGCTATTTAGTAATAGATCTATATATTGGCTTCACAAATACAACATTTGCACTTGGTCTTAAAAGCTTCCTTTCAACTACTGGACACTTTGTTATTAATTTCCTGCAATATATATATATATATATATATATACACAAACATACATACATATATATATATATATATATATATATATATATATATATATATATATATATATATATATATATATAAAAACCACCCTTAATATTTCTCAAAGAAAAAAAAGAGATTTTCTTGTCTTGGAAATGTACCAAGAAAATTTTATATGGTTTATATATATATAGGATTAATACAAAATAAAATTTGTCCCTTAGATGATTGTTGTTATTTCTCAAAGACAAACAAAAGATAAAGAGAAATTTATTTATATATATATATATATATATATATATATATATATATATATATATATATATATATATATGTATAGGTAAGATAAAGAATGTACATACAAGCACAAATGCTTGCATGTACATAAGTATATTTATTCCTAAGGTGCTATAAATCCAATGCTCAATGTCATGAAACAGAGCTATAAGTATATATCGATAACACTACTCTGAGTAGTGTGGAATCCAAACCTGAAGATTGCATTAACTGCATGAAACTGAGTAGTGTTACTTACACTGGATATTATTTATATTCAGTAATATATATATATATATATATATATATATATATATATATATATATATATATATATAATGGAAAGAGAGGTTTATATATCTGTTTTGTTCTTTATTTCTCTGTCATCCTGTGATTCTGAGTGCCTTTTATATATATTTTTAAGTCTGCATTTTGTTTGAATGTTATATCAGAATGCATGTGTACTTTATTTTTTTTAATTCCTTACTTTAATGCCTTTCTAATATTCTAATTTAATATGTTTCATCTTTAAAATCAAACTGTAAATTAACTCCCCTCCCAAATGATTTACATTAAGAAATGATATAACTGATCTTTAAAAAAAAAACAAGCCAATTTAAAATTTAAAACTGAAATTATTACAAATACCATTGGAAATAGTTTAAAAGGCATTTTACTAATATGAATAAATTCACAATTTGATATAGTTATACACCTGTTTGTATATTTTATACATATGCTGATGAAATACATTTACAGTAAAACTTACAACAAAATCCTAACCAGATGAGTCAGATGAGAGTCAATAGCTTTAGACCTTTGAATAACACCTGTCACAACCAGAAGGATACAGTTACTGCTCAGTTTGCAAGTTCTGATATATGTCTCCTTGACTTGGAGTTTTTCATTTTTAAGTTCTTCAGATATTTCAAGGCTGATGCAGAAACAAAACTGTGATATCTAACAGTATGGGCAACAGGAAACATGCTACATTACAATTAATTTCCTTTGGATTCATAGTTTACACACACAAATGCACTCATGCACTAAAATTTCTCACTGGTAACACAACTCATGTTTCATGCAAAATGCAATCATCACATGCTATTTTGAAATTGATTGTTATAAATTTTAAATATTGGAGTTGTGCTGCTGATGAAGAACTAAATGTATATTTATTATAAGAACACTGTTTTATTACCGCCAACACTCAATGTGCAATGTACGATACTGTAAACATACATACATATATATATATATATATATATATATATATATATATATATATAACCAAGTTTAGGATTGGTATATACGGAGTGAAATCCAATAACCAACAATTAATATTCTTTAAAGAGTGCTCAATACAGAGTAGAGCAGATATAATTATTTATTTGAATATTACAACATAAATATGTTATAAAATCACGACAAAAGTAGCCATTTTGTTTCAACACTTCTATATCATCACTTGACAAGACACAAGAAGTGTTGAAACAAAATGGCTACTTTTGTCGTGATTTTATAACATATTTATGTTGTAATATTCAAATAAATAATTATATATATATATATATATATATATATATATATATATATACACATACATACATATATATATATATATATATATATATATATATATATATATATATAATTTAATTTAATTTAATCTCTTTACTTCCCCCTTTTTTCTTTTTCTTTTTTTTCTTTTTTCCCATATCATTTCCAGTGAGTTGACCAATTAAATAGGTCAATGTCTGATCCTTATCTGCCCCCTCCTACTCAATATTAAGTATTGTAGTAAAAATAAAAATAAATTCTAAAACTCTCTCTTCCCTCCCTAATTTCGACCCTGTCTCTCACACTATCCCTCATCACTCTCTATGTCACCTTATATAAGATTAATACTGCCCTTCAAAAGTGTAAATTTTAATGTCATTTTTTCAAACTTGAAAGTGAAGTCTGAAGATCCAGAGAATAATAAATTCTCTGGTGAAATAAATTATTGCAATGGTACCTTAAAGTGGTCTGTTTTTTCTTTAAATTAAATTATTCACTCTGACTGAACATTGAGCTCTCCGGATTTCATCCTCCTTGGGATTATCCATACGGATTACCAAGATTTTCATTCATTATATATATGTGTGTAAATATATATATATATATATATATATATATATATATATATATATATATATATATATATATATATATGTGGTGCAGTTCAATTTATATTACAATGAATCATTCATACAAAAGGTAGATTAGTAAAGTTAATGATATAAACCTACAAATCACTCAATGAATGTTATGATCCTTAGGAGAAGGAAAATTTTGAATTCAAACATGATGAGTGCTGTTTGAAGTCTTTATGACATACCATTTCTCTGTTATTATTTCTGAAAAGTGTAACTGGTTCTATACAAGCCTTTACTGCTAGAATGCAATCCTGTCTGGGTAGTCTAGCAATTCAGTTCTTCAACTGAAGCTATTGGAGCCATCATATGTCAAAATGGACTAGAGAATCCACTTTTATATATATATATATATATATATATATATATATATATATATATATATATATATATATATATATATATATGGGAGAATATGATATATACATTTTTATATATCAGAATAATGCTATGAAATTGAATAACAAAATGGAAAATAATTCTATGTAACATGTTTTCTCCTCTAAAAGGACTTCATCAAACTAATGAAAGAGAATGAGATTGATTTGTTTGCTAGTAAGATATAGTAGAGGATATACTATATCTTACTAGCAAACAAATCAATCTCATTCTCTTTCCGGTCTTTTCCCACTATATTTGCTTCTATTTGATCACCAATCAAGCAACCTTTTACTCCATCTGTCATCTTTTCTTCTGATGTTCCAGCCCACCTGCATTTTTATCATTTAACCATTAGTATATCCAGAGGAGACATGGTGGAGTAATGGATAGCGGCTTGGATTGAGGAATGTCACATAACTGACTGACTGATATCTCTTATCTCGGTTTGTTCTCTGATTCATATTGACTTCTTTCTATCTAAAGCATTACTCTTTCCATCGATCTTTGTACACTGCTGAGTTTGTTTTGCACCTATACATCATAGCTGGTATTATACATTCATTATTCACATTTCGTTGTGGGGGTTATTCTCACCTTGATTGTCAGGAGGTTGCTAGGTGGTAATCTCAAGACTATAAATGGAAACTTTTTGTTTCTTTTTTGCTCTATGATATGCTCTTTCTCTCCAGGAGACTTCTTAGTCCCCAGCAAACCAACTAGTTAATTTCAAATAAATTCCATAGACATCATACACTATGGCTAAGTACATGAACGTTTTTTTTCTTTTTTTGAACTATCAGTACACACATAAATATAATTTCCTCTTTTGAATCTTTTGTGAGAAATGTTGTTCTTTATAAAAAAAAAAAATCCTCCATGTGTTTAATTTTTTTTTTAAAATGCTGTATATATTTCTTTGGAAAATGTTTATCTTTTTTTAAAGTCTTCATATTAATCAGCCATAACAAGTAGTAACTCCTCACTACCAACTGGTTACCAACAGCAACCTTGTCCAATACAAATTGTAGCACTGTTCACTTCACTGTTTTAAGTATATGTACAAAGAGCTTTTCATTATATCTCTAATTTTATTAAATGTTTACCATCCGATGATTATGAATTGTTTATGCCTAAGTGGGTTAAAAAATAATGTCTTAAAATTCCCAGAATCTCAATGCTTGTGGTCATCATTATTATATCTGAAACAAAAGGCACAACTGAATAGAATTGATAATGATTTGATATATATAATTATATTAATAATACAATGAAGTTGTAGTTTTTTTATGTATACTGTTAGGAAAGTTGGTTCACTAGGTCAGAACAGAAAATCTTTCTTGTCAGAATCCATCTTGCACATTAATAAATCTATCTATCTATCTATCTATCTATCTATCTATCTATCTATCTATCTATCTATCATTCATTCATTCATGCATTGAATACTGCTGCCATATCTGGTCTGGTGCTTCTGATGTATATCTTGAAATTCTTGACAAAATTCAAAGAAATGTCTGTTATGCAATCAATCCTGACCTAGCATGTCAACTTGAGTCACTTTCTTACCAATGGAACATGATTTCCCTCTGTCTTTTCTACAAATATTTTCATGGCAACTGTTCGGTTAAGCTTTTTCCTCTAGTACTCTGACTACATGAATTTAAGCATGTTACTAGATTGGCAAATAGGTTTCACTGTTTTACTGTTGAACTAGTTAGATGCAAACATCATTTCTATTCTAAGTTTTTCTCACACTTCTCACCTGTGGAATTACCTTCCAATTTCTTGCCTCCCTACCATCTACAAGCACCGAAAATTTAAATGCAATGTCAATCATCAGTATCTGTCTTCCTGAACCCTGTTCCTTTATTCTCCTTTCCTCATTTCTCCTCACTAAAGTCTTTCACTCTGTGTAACACCTATGTCCTAGTGGCATTATCGCCTTGCTTGGGGTGAAATGATTTTTTTTTAAATACATAAAAGAGGAAAATATTTTTTATTTAAATTGCTAATTATATTTTTAAAAATATATTTAATAATGTAATAAATTGTGAAATAAGTTATTAAAAAAATATTTAATCAGTTTACTATAAAAAGTATATATTAAAAAAGAAATTATCAAAAAATCTCTACCTTTTGATATGATTCCTCAAAATTTGAGATCTTACTGAAAATAGAGTAAATTTAATTTTCAACCACCACAGACCAAATTCTGATCTCCATGATTATTAGTTCACTATAACATCAACTTCCCTGAAGAAATTTAGTTTCCTGTCAACTTACACAAAACTAGTGTATTGTTTTTCCCCTCAGATCATGTTTCAGCACTATGCTTACCTTTTAGATATTTTCTTAACAAGTAAATCAATAGCTTTATTGTTTTGATCAACTGCCAGGAAGTCTAAGATATCCCAATGGCTGCTAAAATAAATAAAAATAAATATGATTTGTAGTTCATATATAAAGCATGAAGGTGGTTATCAAGAATATAGAGAGTTTAATTTTAGGGATGTATTTGTTTAAAGTGTAAGTTTTTCTGTACAATGAACAGAAAATGATTGGTAATTAGCCGTTTCTCTCACAGCTCAATCAGAGCATTGAATCGATTTTTATAATGATATTTCTGATTGAGGATTTGCATTATGATATCCTGAATTTTCACAACTCACTAGTTGTGAAATTGTTAATTTAGAAACAAAAGCAAATTAAGTTGGTGCTAAATTTAGTTTACAGATGAATTTGTGTAAATATATATTTCGTTGAGATTCCTAAAGCTATCATGTCGTAGTATTAAGTCAATTTGTGGCAATTAACCTACTGTAAACCAAAATACAAAAATGGCAGTACGTTTTGCTTTTCTTTCAATGTTAAAATCGTCTAAGAGAAGCAACAACATAAAGAGTTACTTCCCCTTTAAAGTGCTTATTGGATACTCAAAAATTTTATTGGATAACCATGCATCTTCAGACATGGCTCTATCACAAAAGAGATGACTTTGAATGTTGTTAAGATTTATTTTTTATTTGCTAGAATTATTTGTGTGGATTACTTTGATACCATATTTGATGATTTTTTCACTGATTTACCTTGTTACCAAAGATTGTTCATACCATCAAATTATTTTCATTTTACATCTTTATTTGTTAATTTAGTTCAGATCATTTTCTTTTACTTTATTTTGTAAATTAAATCTGTAAATTGTGGATTCCGCTTCTCACTTGTGGAACTCTGTTCCGTCTTCTTACTTTCCAGTCAACTTTGATCTTTAAAAATTTCAATGCAATGTCAATCATTATCTTATGTCGTCTAAATCCCTGTTCTTTTATTTTTCCTCCCTCCATAATAGTGTTTTCTTTTTCACATATTCTTTTATACTCAGTAGCGTTTTAGTGACTTTATTGTTTTGCTTGGGGTAAAATAATAAAAAAAAACATCAAGTGTCTTTAAAATTATTATCTTTCTTTAGTATTTCATGTGATCAGTTTTTTCTGAACCGCTTCTTGAACTTTTGTCTAAATACTCAACATGCAAGTGGGTTGCTAAGACGTACATGTTATATGTCAAGTAAGTGTCATTTTCAAGAGAAACATATTTTTAAAAAATCGTCTTAAGTCTTACTGCAACATTTACGCGAATAAGCAATTATTTCCCTTTGATGAACTTTTCGAGTAAATGAGTTCTCTCCCTTTTTTTATTTAACATGATGGCAAATATCGAACATTTTGAAACTTCGATCATCGCTCGATATAAAAATACTGAGATAGACAGTTGTTGTCCCATAGATTCTTTGCTGTCAATATGTTATATTGTATTCCTCGAATCTAGAGAGTGTTCTTGGGCTTCTTTTCCTGTAATGCAAACTGCAATAACCTAAACATTGGATAGATCAGTAACACAACTTACATCAAACCAGGTTTTTGGTCGTTTCCCAACAGAAATAGAATTTATGGAAAATATATTAGTCAAACCAACTTACTCATGGCATCACATGTAAAGCAAGTGATTCTATATTTTAGGTGTGAAGTCACTCTCTGTTGTACATTTAAGAATAACTTAAATGTACAACTAACAATAATTACAACATAAATAACTTCTATGGACTTTTTGAAAATGATAATAAAATTTTCTACTCACAGCTAATTTTCACAGCGAAAATTATTTTCTCATAATAACATACATTTATTTTGAATTTGTAATTTGAAAGCATCTGCATTGTAACCATAAAAATATACTGAATTATTAAAACATAAATTGATAAACGCCATTGTTTTACAAAAATATAAAAATAAAAACTGAAAATAATAATCTGAATTTAAATAAACAAATAACATCTTCAGTAATTTCTTTTACTACAAATACAATTTCATTAACATTTTAATATTTTACACAGTTGCTCTATAATTGTGCTTTTTTGTACTTGTGGGCTGAAGAGTGTAGTTGGTCATCTTGGTTAAGATAACGTCAAACATCAGGATTCTTGTGATTATGTCTGGTGCCCACACTTCACTTGTCTTAGAATACTGTAGTAGATGATGGTATGTTCTTTTCTTATGAAAAGAGTACTTCAAATAAGATTTTATTCAATAGTCCGTGTGTAAATAATAATAATCCCAGAAATTCAGACAGAAAAAAAGATTATATCTCTTTAACACATAAGGAGCACATCTGGGAATAGGTATATTTTATTCACATACATTTAAACATTTGCAAGTTAAATATATAGATGGTTTCATGGCCTTCACATACTATCCACAAATCCCCTGACAGAAAAGGGGATAGCAAGCCTGACTGGGGGCCCCGGGCAGTGTTTTGTGACCCTTGCTATCTTATCAACATTTTTTCTACATTTATATGTTACACATTAAACTAAACACAACTGACCATTAAAGGATGAAATTATTTTAGAAAATTTCGATGTCATTTTTTTTTTCCAATGGGTTAAACATGACATTAGTTTTTTGTAACCCTGTCAGTTGTCTGCCTTGCTCTTTCATCTGAAACTAATTTGACACTGAGCTGCAAGAGATGAAAAGGACTTTGTCTCAAAAAGATGCAACTAGGAACTTTGACATGAGCTCCACCCATCTACTTGGTGAAAATAGTGCAATGTTATGGCAGAATTTCGAAAAAATATGAAAATTGAGATGTTGTAGAGTCGGGGGGGGGGGTTCTATTACAGATTTGGGGGCAAGTTCATGAGATCCTTGCACTGGTCTTAGATGGTCATACTTACATACTCAACATACTACGGAGGTAAAATGTAACAAACCACACGTGTTGAAGTGATATTCAGTCATAGGATAGTGTGTGCGTTGGTGTTTCCTCAAACAAGTAAGATTGAATATACAAACAATTATTTACAATTAACAATGTATTTTATTACCGTAGCAAAATAAATACAAAAGAGCGGGGGCTGAATGAATGTTTTGATGTCCTTATAATATATATGTATGTATGAAGATTGTGCCAGCAACAGGAACTGAACATGTATGAATCAAGGAAACCACTTCTATAGCTGAAGCTAGCAGGTAATGATTCGTAGAAGTCCTAACAAGAGATGCTCATCCCTTAAATAGGTAATTCAAACCTTGCTCTATCAACACAGCCTCCATGGCCAAATTGGTAAAGGCCTGTTTTGGCTACAGAAGCTGTTTCCCCAATGGAAAAAAGAGGATACAGGTTCATTTCCTGTCGAAGACACAATCTTTCTTTAGTAGGACTTCTCAATCTAGGTCGGTTGTTATTAGTTTCACTGTTTAAGAAAAAAAAACAGGGATAACAACTCAAATATGTGTACACACTAAAAATAATGTTTTTTATACTAAATAATGTGTTAATGTATTTTATCATACTTATTATAAAACCCAGGTTGTGTGTGTGTGTGTGTGTGTGTGTGTGTGTGTGTGTGTGTGTGTGTGTGTGTGTGTTCGTTTATATATGGGATCGGATTTCCTACATTTTTCAACCGATTTAAATAAAACTTCACAGGACTACGTAAAATTACCCGGCGGTGGTTCTGACAGCACCAAAAATTGGAAAAACACAATTGTTTTTGCACGAAATCAAATTGAAAGCACGGGTAAGGGCCATTTATGCAGATTTTTCGCAGTCTTTGGACGATGTTTTGTTACCGAACCACCAAAACAAAGCAAATGGTCCAGTTTCTGATAGCACTAACGCTTGGCTATCTAACAAGTACCAAATTGTTTGCAAGACTGTCAAAGCCGCTTGACCAGGGAACCATAAACGGGGGTACTACGGGACAGGATTTAGCCTTCTGAACACATTCACTGGCACAATATGTACAGTTTTGGTTTGATTCAAATGAAATTTACGACAAACTTGCAGCTTACTATCGCCTTTATGTGTGTCAAATTTCATAATTTTCCGGCAAAAATAACCGTAGCTGCACGCGGATCAATCTTTTTTGTAACTTCCTTACACACACACAGCTGCGTACAACCGAGTCCGCGTGTCGATATCGAGACTGCTGCAAGCCCATTGGTCGCTTTCACAGAGCTTGACCTTGGAGCTTGTCCAATCATCGCGCAGGATTTCTCACACGTTATAGCGCCCGCGTGATCGCACGTCAGCTTATATGTAAGTGCGCTCATGGTCAACCACTTCTATTGCGTGACTCGGGCGTGCTTTCACACTTTTGCGTTTATTGTTGCCCGCACTTGGCTTATTTTATTCGCCTACTTCGGACACAACAAGTTGTTGATTACGTGTTATAGCTGCTTTTTTGTTTTATAGTTTCAACCCAACTCCACAGACGTTAGCCAATTGTACTAAAAACCCATTTCCTTTTGAATTTACCCTTGGTTTACCTTTTTAAATTTCCACTTTTTTAGTTTCGAGTTCCCCTTTAGTAACATCTGAACTCATTTTACTGGGTGTTCCCCTTTTTGTGTCTACGTTAGCAGTGCACGTTTTTTCGTTTTGGATTTGTCGAAATCTCTTTTTAAGCTTTACCCTCTTTGACGTTTTTACTGTTTGGATGCCACCTAAAAGGAGGAAACTTTTGGGACGGTGCACTGCAGCTGCCTCCGCTGCTAGAGCAGCGAGGGCGAGTGAAACCCCTGAACAGACTTCTTTGCGTCTTTCACGGATGGCCTCGAGCTCAGCTGCTCGCTTATCTACGGAAAGCGCCGCTTCGCGGATTGAAAGGTTGGCTTCAGCGGCTTCAAACATGTCCGCACGCCGCGCCAGGCTTTCAGTTGAAGAACGTTCACTTCAGAATTCACAGGACGCAGTCCGCGTGGCTAGGTTGAGGGCTTCACAGTCCCCAGCACAGAAAACCCTTCGTCGTTTGCGGGATACCACGTGCCAAAGCTTGCTCCAGGGGTTTAGAAAGCCCCGAACAAACAACTTCACGTCGTCTTAGGAATACTAGGGCTACAGCCGCCTCTAGGGCTTCGGAAAAACTCCATGAAACCGCTCATCGTCGCTTTAGAAATGCCCTATCCACCGCATCTGCCAGAGCCCTAGAAAGCCCTGCACAGACCACTGTTCGTCGCGTTAGAAATGCCCGTTCTACTGCGTCTACCAGGGCTGCAGAAAACTCTGAAGTACGCCATTAACGGCTCGAAAACATTAGCCAACTTCGACCTTCTTTGAATGGCGTAACTTCGCCGTCTGCGTCATTTTGGTCAAATGCCGCATACAATTATGACTGCAATGTCAACTATTCCGCTAGGAGAGACGTACAAATAGAGGCCATGGATAAAGTTTGCACTTTTTGCAACGCAAAAAAGTAGGCCGGTGAGCAACCTGGACTTTGTTGCTCTGGGGGCAAAATCAAACTCCCTTCTTTAGACGAAGCTCCCCAGCCGCTTAGGGACCTCCTTCTGGGTACAACTTCGGAGTCAACGCATTTTCTTGAAGCAATACGAAAGTACAACTGTTGCTTCCAGATGACGTCTTTTGGTGCGAAGGCTATTAGTGAGGGGGGATGGATGCTTACTTTCAAAGTGCAAGGCCAGATTTACCACTTAATGAGATCACTTTTGGCTGATCAGGGAGAGCCACCTCAGTTCCTACAAATTTACTTTCTCGCTGACTACAACGAGCAGGCTGATGCGCGTCTCGGCATTCTGTCTAGCGATATTTCCGTCGGTCCCTGTAGAGACATTCTGTTCCGTCTACAAGACATGCTTCACGAAACTAACAGTTACATCCGAAGCTTAAAGTTTGCGTTGCAAAACAACTCTTCGACCTCTTTCAGCGTTGTCATCGATGCAGACAGACGGCCTCACGGTGAGCATGAGCGTCGCTTCAATGCTCCTGCATGTAATGAAGTCGCCGCAGTCATCCACGGTGAGGAGCATAACAGCCGTGACATTGTCATAAAGTACCGGGGCGGTGGTCTGCGCCGCATCAGTGAAACCCACCGTTCATACGACTGTCTCCAGTACCCCCTTCTTTTTCCATACGGAAGCGATGGTTACCACTTCAAAATCCCAATATACCAGGCAAGCAGCGATTCCATGTCGACCTCAAAGACGGTCTCCTGTAGGGCTTACTACGCCTACATGTTTATGGTTAGGGAGGGTGAATTTAACCACTTGCACAGGTGCCGTCAACTATTTCTTCAATTCACTGTTGACATGGCTGCAAAAATGGAGTCGGAGAGGTTAGGATTCATCAAGTTGAACCAATCCAAACTTAGAACCGACTCCTACATTCAGCTTCGTGATGGTCTGCGTTCTGATGGTGACCCACGCAATCTAGGCAAACCGTGGATTTTGCCTTCCTCTTACACGGGTGGCCCTCGATACATGCATGAAAGGACACAAGACGCAATGACCTATGTCCGTCATTACGGGAGGCCTGATTTGTTTGTCACGTTCACGTGCAATCCGAAATGGGTTGAAATCACACGCGAACTTTTTCCAGGTCAGCAGTACTCACACCGCCCTGACCTAATTTCCCTCGTTTTCCGGTTACAGCTGTGTAAGCTTATGGATTTAATCCTTAAAGGGCAAGTCTTCGGACGCGTTAAGTGTCATATGTATACAGTGGAATGGCAGAAACGCGGTTTGCCCCATGGCCACATTCTGCTGTGGCTCAACGATAAGGTTGACGCAAACAAAATAGACGATTTTATTTCTGCTGAAATTCCGGATTCTACGCTGGATTCTTTGCTCCACGAAATCATTAAAAACAATATGATACACGGCCCCTGTGGCGCGAATTACGAAAAAAAGGTCATGTTGGTCAAGCGGCCCCACTTGCGCAAAGGGTTACCCCCGTAAGTTTATCTCAGAAACGCAGACTGCGACGGATGGTTACCCACTGTACAGATATAGAAGTCCCGCTGAGGGCGGCAGAACTGTGACAGTTAAGGTGCACACTCTGGTCAATCGTTGGGTGGTGCCTTATTGCCCGCTGTTGTCCAAGACTTTTGGAGCCCACATAAACGTTGAATACTGCCACTCGGTTAAGTCACTAAAGTACATCTGCAAGTACGTTAATAAAGGCAGCGATGCTGCCGTTTTCGGTATCCGGCGCGACAATTGCGTTGACGAGGTGGCCGATTACGTGGCTGGACGCCACCGCAGCAGTATCGAGGCCTTTTGGCGAATTTTCGGATTTCCCATGCACCAAAGGGCTCCAGCCATTGTGCAGCTTGCTGTTCACTTAGAAAATGGACAGAGGATGTACTTCACCGAACAAAACGCCCAGCAGGTTGCGGAAAACCCTAAAGACGCAACACTAACGGCTTTCTTTAAATTATGCTCAACACTGCTTTTGCCAAAACATTGATATACCCCAAGTCCCGTCCTACTACGTGTGGTCAAACAACCGGTGGGTTCGGCGAAAGGCTGGCGACCCTGTCGATGGTTATCCCGATGTAAGGTCTAACTCTTGCCTTGAGCGAGTTTATACTGTGCCCCCCAGCCAGCAGGAGTGCTTTTACCTCCGCCTTCTACTTCATGAAATTGCTGGGCCAACGAGTTTCACAGATATTCGCACTGTCAACGGCATAGAGTGCCAGTCATATAGAGAGGCATGCTTCCGTTTGGGATTGCTTGAAGACGACTCCCAATGGGATGCAGCCATGGCGGAGGGTGAACTTCTCAGAACGCCATCACGGCTTCGAACGCTGTTCGCCATTTTGCTTTTGCGATGCGAACTAAGCGATCCTCTGTCGCTCTGGCTAAAGTACAGAGAATCCATGTCAGAGGATGTGCTGTTCTCCGTTCAGCGTAACAACCCAGGAATTGAATGCGGTTTCACTGACTTCATATTCAACAGAGCGCTGGTGGCTCTAGAAGATGTTGTTTTCGAACTGGGAGGTGCCTCTTTACCAACTTACGGTTTACCACCACCGCTCAGAGACGGTTTTGACACTGTACCAACTGAGTTATTGCGGAAACATCCTACTCCATCGAGGGGCTGAACGCATACATTACCGAAAACGACCCCAAACTTCTACCTGATCAGAGGGTTGCTTTCACTACCATAACAGACAGGGCAAACGGCTCCAGTGGAGGTATATACTTTTTAGATGCACCCGGAGGAACTGGCAAAACTTTTGTTACTAAATTAGTCCTGGCAGAGGTACGGCGTCGTGGGGAGATCGCTATTGCGGTCGCATCTTCCGGGATTGCTGCAACGTTTCTACCGGGGGGTAGAACCGCTCATTCGGCTTTTAGGTTGCCACTTGATCTATGCCGGTCACAAACTCCTCTCTGCAACATAACAAAGAATTCGCTACAGGCTGAAGTTCTGCGGAGATGAAAACTTATAGTTTGGGATGAGTGCACGATGGCACACAAGGGCGCCCTTGAGGCACTTGACCGAAGTCTCCAAGACTTCCGCGACTCCTCCGACCCCATGGGTGGAGTAACCTTTCTCCTCGCATGCGACTTTAGGCAGACTCTACCTGTTATTCCTAAAAGTACACGCGCTGACGCTGTCCGCGTCTGCCTGAAGTCGTCTGCCCTTTGGCGCCACGTGGAGACTCCAGACTTGAATGGGGACTCCAGATCCGCTGACTTCGCACGGGACCTTTTTGCTCTTGGGGAGGAGAAAATGCCATCTGACACACAGGTTTTTGTGCAGATGGATCAGCTTGCCACCACTGTTGAATCACCGAATGAATTGATGAATGCAGTCTTCTACAATCTATCCACTAATTTTGCCGATGCCGATTGGCTTGCTGGGAGGGCCATATTGGCACCGAAGAACTGTACAGTTGATTCCATCTACCTTAAACTGTTGGATTACGTTCCCGGGCAATCTCATGTTTATAAGTCCATCGACAGAACTTCCGATCCATCTGAATTAGCTGAGTATCCCATAGAAGTTTTGAACTCCCTTCAGCCGTTCAGACTCCCACCTCATATTCTTCGGCTCAAAGTTGGTGCTCCGATTATGCTAATCAGGCATTTGCTCTCACCTAAACAGTGCAACGGGACTCGCCTCATTATTAAATCCCTTTCTCCAAACATGATTGAGGCGACCATTGCAACTGGCTGCGGCAAGGGGGAGGTCGTTCTGATTCCCAGGATGCATCTTCTTCCGTCAGACGCAAGCATACCAATCAACTTTCGTCGCTCACAATTTCCCGTGAAGCTTTGCTTTTCTATGTCCATTAACAAATCACAGGGACAGACGCTTAGAATCGCAGGTCTGTATTTACGTGAGCAGTGCTTCTCTCATGGCCAACTTTACGTTGGGTGCTCACGAGTTGGGTCTAAGGACAAGGTTTTCATTTACTCTCCCAACAACTGTGCTAGAAACATAACCTACACGGAGGTCCTGTAGACAACCCGCCCGGTAGCGTTTAAGCGCCATGCACACATATGCAGTCCGATTGCATGGTAATTTTTTTGTTTGTTATATTGGTTTTAACGTTAGGTCGTCGTAGTCTCCACTTGCCATTACTAAGACATCTTTGTAAAGGTTATCCAGCTCTTTTGCTGCCTTCTGACTTTCATACTTTCACCCGCCATGATCGCGTTTGTTTGTACACGATGATAACCTCACCGTATTCAGTTGCAACACAAGCTGCTAGACACATGAACACCGGCATTAGATATGATTGCTCTACTAAAGTTCTGGTTTCATTAACAGTTGATCGGAGCACCTGCAGTTCGTACCAGTGCATACAAGCACATTCACACTTGAGAAGCTTCGGAGTTCGTTTAATTGTCACAAAAGTCGAGTGCATCTACGAAATTCAGGCTTCTGCTTTCATATACACTTTACGGCTGCCATGGGTGAAACATGTCAGCCATACGGCTCTATTGTTTTCTTTGTAGTCGTGTAAAAAACCTAAAAACACACGCCAAGTACGGCGACCCCGGTCGGTTTTCATAAGCTCTCAGCCGTGATGTTGACTGCGACTGAAGAGAAGGCACTTTTTCATTGCAATTGAGGCACTCGGACGTACGGCGATCCCCGCCCGCTTCCATGAGCTCTCAGCGTGATGTTGACTGCGACTGAAGAGATGGCAGTTCTCCATTGCAATTACGATGCTCGGCTTTACGGCTACCCCCGTTGCGGTTTTAAGGGCTCTCTTTTAAGGGATGTAGATAGTGACAGATCAGAATAAAGGAAGTTATATCACAGAATTTTTCTTACCATGACACCCCGTCACTGTTCGCTCTTCTCTCGGTTTTACGGTTCTGCTTTGTGGTCGTGGCAGCGCCGTCTTTTGGGCATAAGACGCGTCTTTTAGTTAGACAAGCGGTTTGTTTGTGATTGCACACGGCACATACTTTATGTCTATGGCTTCCTCACAGCACGTTTTCCCTTCAATCCCTATGTATGTTGCAACTGAATCGTGGTTTCTTGACTACTTACCACAAGTGCTTCCAGTAATGCTTAACGGTCCAATTGTTTAAAGCAGTAACTGCTGCCAGCTTTTACTCACAGATGTCTTAGTAATGGTAAATGACTGATGCTACAACGGCTTTCCGTTACTTCCTTCGATACCTTCGAATACTTCGGCCTGCATGATGTCTGTTTAAACTTTGTGTGCATTGCGTTTCAACGTTTTGTAGAAACTTAGTTCCTGTCGACTTACAAAGCAAATCTTTCAAAGCAACAGCCGTCCCCAACTCTTACTGTTACATCCCCGGGCAACTCCGAGCTCTACTGCTAGTAAGGTATATAGATTTCTGATAAAGAAACATGTTAAGTATAATAACTTGTGTAGGTTCAAAGTTATACAACTGGATTAATGATTTTGCTAGATCAAATTCAAGCAATAATATGCCTCAATACCTCAGGCCTATGTCACATTTGATTATCTGGCCTGATCACTTTCCATAGTGTTAATAACGTGAATAGTTTGTTTCTTTGCTTCTCTACATCATGAAAAGTTAATGAACTATCACACAACTTATTGTAGTTTTTTGAATTGATATGAACCAATATTAACACTTCATATTCCCATTGATGTATGTTTGAAGATATATATATATATATATATATGTATATAATTTTAGATATAACTAAAAATATATCAATTCATAAAATCGACTTATAATAACCCAAGTTAAGCTTTCATTTTGGTAAGGAGTGTAATGATGACATGTTATCAAACAACTCCAGGAAATCACATAACTCTCAAATAGAAAATTGTATAGATTAAATAGATTAGATATAAAGGACAATATGAATATATTTATATATCTATTTTATATATTGAAGATTGAATATAAGTAAACATAGGTTAAAAGTCTTATAAAATTGTGAGATTATTTTCTACAAAACACTTTATGAACAAGTATTGTTTGCAATTATTTTTGAATTAGTGAAGGCTAAATGTAGTTTGCTGCCAGGATACGCAGTTATGTAATCAATGATGGTGGAGTCAGCTAGACGTCATATGTTAAAACCTGAAACTATTAATGAACCCAGTATTAACATCACTGATAATGCATCCCTAGCACGTTTTTACAATGTATATTGAGAGATCTTAACCCTCTTATATTTTTGGTTCAGAGTAAAATAGATGTAAGACTGAAGTTATTACTACAAAAATATCAGTGATGTATAATCTATAAGATTTATACATACCAAGTGAGAAAGAAGTAATGAGAAAGCCAACTTGAGAACATGAACTGCCCTAATACTTCTACCCCAACAACTTATATACAAGGTCTGATAAAAAAGAATCAGGGTTGGTGCTATAAAAAGAAAACTGTATATCACTTTGACATTTAATCTCTTTTGAGGTAGTCCCTTTCTGAAGCCACACACTTTATCCAGCATTGTTTCCTTTGATGGAAGAATTCCTGGAACTCTTTTCGTGCCTTGTCACATTCTCTTGAATTTCCTTGATATCTTTCAAGTAGGATTTGATTTTTCAAGAGGGTAAAGTAACAAAGGTTGAGATTTGGGGAATATAGTGATTTCCAGACATGGGGAATGTTGTACTTGACCAAAAACTACTGCACAAGCCATGGTGAGTGATGGAACCTGTGGTGTGGTGAGACAACTACACTCTACCTACTTTCTTTCTAAGCAATGGAAGTGAGCAAGAACATTATAACTTAGTGTGTATGCACAACAGAATTCAAGGTCAATCTGTGATAAATGGCATCACTGTGTACTAGAGCTCCGTTACCATAGCAACAGTCCTGATCAGACCTCGTATAAAGAACATGCACGTTGTAAGACAATTTCAAAGCATAAATTATGCAATTAAGCATGACTGAAAAAAGAAAAAAAATATCTACAATTATATTTCAAAGTTAACTTTATTCTCTCTCATATATATATTGTTATGGCCAATTACTGCAGCACAAACTTTAAAATGAAAAGATTAAAAAAAAAAAAAAACTAATCGTCTAAAAGACGCCCAGGTCTACCACTCCACAGAGGAAGGATTCAGTGCAGGGTCAAATACATGATTTTGGAATGATAACACTGACCAATGACAAATGCCAATATACAAATTAACAGGATTTATATACAACTAGACAATACATAACACTTAAATATGAGAATGTGCTATACATAAAAATATGTATAAAAATAAAAATATTAAATATGAGAAGAGGTGTGTTATACATAAAAAAAAATATTCAGAATGATTTGATGAATAAAGATTATCCTTTCTTAAATATTATCTATTCCTTCACCCCACATTTAATAACACAAACAAAAGAAACTATTCCAGAGATTAATATTACTTTATTAGACAAAAATGATACAAATTGTATTTTGTCTGGCAAAACCAGCTAAGATTATAGACTTAGTTAATGATAGATCACTAGGCACTCAATTCTGTTGCTGGCCAAGTAAAAAAAAAAAAAAAAAAAAAAAAAAAAATTCTAGTAAAGACAATGCACAGGATAAATAGTAAATATTAAATAATTCCAGTATTGTCTTTATTTTTTTTTTTTATCACATTTGGTGAGAAAATACCAAATTTCTATGAAAATAAAATAAAAATGTTGGGGAGGGGAAGTTAACTATTTTGAATATATAAGGTCTATATATTTTCAAAGAGTCAAAAGAACAAGAGGGAAGCATTTGAAAATGAATATAAACTATTTTACTTTTACACAAGATTTTGACTTGTGTGAATAGACTGATTTATTCCCAAAGTAACAAACTTCAAGATGCTCTTTAAAAATATTTCCAAATAAAAATTATTTCACTTAAACAAATGAATTAAAGATCTATCATTTGTAAATAGCTGGTTTATGAATATAGTTATGTATCCAATTAACATTTTATCTGTTATATATGAAACAGTTTGACCAATTTCAAATATACTTTTTTCTTCAGGCAAGGTGTCTCAATGAACATGACTAAATAATTTTACTTAGTCATTTTGAGACTTTTAATGTAAAGTTATAAATCAGATTTTATCTATTAAATACAGTCTTCTAAATGCTGTTAGAGGTGCAAGGTGAAATAGTTTTGGGTGTAGAATAATCTATTCTTTAGGTGCATAGAGTAAGCATGTATTTCCTTTAGTTCAATTTGACAGCTGTAATCTGGTGTACAAAAATTATCAAATGACTTAGTAATTTGGACTTTTTTTTTTTAATTTTATCATATTCATTTTAACAGCCAACTCAGATTTAGTTAATCATTCTAATCCCCTTGAATGTTATAAGAAAATGGAATAATGGTTTTCAATTTTATAGTGATTAAAGTTTAAAAAAAAAAAATGTTGGCCAAGTTATCCCTTGATGATCATTTGTATTGCCTTGTTTTGATCTTCCGGATTTTTTCTTTTTTTTTTTGGACCATTAATAATGATAATGTGAGGAAACAGTATAGGAATTTACTGAACATTTAGATCCAGTTTGAATGAGGAAAATATTAAAATCAAGTTCTTGTTTTTGCATTTATTTTTCTTCTCTCAAATAGAACATTTTGTAAAAATTAAGTTCAGTTTATTAAGCAAGGACCATCAATGACTGAATTGAGTTTACTTGCATTTGGAAACTATCAACTGGATAAAGAATACAGTTTTAAGTATAAACAGAATTTGTTCAAAATCTGTCAGTTGAATTTTCAAGTCAAGTTTGTTGCAGATATATTTACTCTCCACAAACACCCAGTTTTTAATTATTTTAGCAAAGCCAGGACCATTCAGTGAAATAATGTTTTAGTACAAGTACTGTTTACCAGGCCTGCTTAGTAAATCGGTGATAGAAGAAAAAAAAAAAAAGCTTGGCTATTAACAAATCAATTGAATTAATGTCAGCTTATTCATTTTTTTTTTCTTCACCTAATTGAATTTCTTAAGCAAAAAAAATAATACTTAATTTCCCAAACAACAACAAAATTAATGTCAAGCATTAAATGAATATATAAATATAAAAAATACCCCAAAAAACATTAACCCCATCATGGGAAATTTAAGTAAAAAAGAATTTACTTAGAAAAAAAAAAGAAGTGATTCATTGCCAGCTGACTAAGTGCGTCTGGTAAACAGTTGTCAGGCCAAAGTTTTTAAAGTGATATTTCTGAATTTGAGAGCAAATTAAAAGAAATCAAATTTTTCTTTTTTGAAGAAGTGGCAGGGGATAAAATAGATTGAATACCAATGGGCAGAAATTTTTTTACACCCAGATGTCAAACAAAATGGACACAAATTTATAAAAGTTGTTCACTCCATTATATGATTATATATAAACATTTTGAATTTATTTCAACTAATTTTTTAAAAATATAAATAATTTAATGTATTTACTACTTTCTTAAAGATTCTTTCATTAAGTATATCAAAAGATATTCATGTATTTTGCTCATCAAAGAAAATCAGTTTGTGCCAAATTTTATATTATGATGTTAATGAGCATTTGTTTGATCAAATCCAGTCTTTGAGATTCAGGGGTTTGTAATTGACTAAAATAAGACAATATGCAAAAATGTTAAAGCAATATTCTTCATTACCATATTTTCATAATGATGAGGAGAAAAAAAATTGTCAGTTTTAAAAACAACTACTCAGAAATCAAAAGCAAGCTGCAGTATCTTCCAAAGTAATAATGAGTTCTGTCAGTTTGTATAAAGATTTTTGATAAACTACATGAAGAGTTGTTTTTAAATCTGAAAATATCTAACATTAAAGACAAAGGGTTTCTGAAAATTCTTGGCCTGGTTCACTTTCTAAAATCTCAAACATCAGAAGTTATTTTGGAATCTTTCCTTGATCATACTAAGAACTTTTCACTTACCTCCAAGTATTCAAACATGATCAGACATCCAAATAAATTGCTTTTTTATATATATATATATATATATATATATATATATATATATTAAAAAATTAGAATCCGAAAATGTTATTGTTCCATAATAGTTTCATTTTGTATCTGAAATGTTTATGCAAATGTAACTATTATGGAATGAAATGGGTTATTATTTAAGTGAATTTCACCTAAATGGTGATTATTATAAAAGCTGTCTTGATCATCAAAAGCCAAAGTTATAAAAGGTTATAAAATTACTGCTAAAATCCAGTAGTAAAATATATTAGAACCAACTATAAGCAATTAGGTTAGATTTCAATAATATTTAATAATGAACAAATAGAACAAGTAAAAAATTTTTTTAATTTCATTTTAGAATAAGTTCAAATTCTGATACAAGCAATAAAGTAGTATTGACCCAGAGTTTAATTTTCCTTTCTTACACCAGTGTCATTGAATACAAGTGCTGTGCAACAGTTTCTCAAAATCTGGCTTTTGTTCAATATGACTCAATAAGCTTCAGAGCAAATTGATAACTCATTAACATACATAAAATGTTTAACTTACTTGGTATATGAAGTCAATTCTTTATATTGATAGTAGGTTGATTAGTATAACATATGCAATATACGAAATATTGTGTACAAATAATATAGAAACAACATTAATTTTACAACTTGATACTACACAAAAAAATTAAACATCAATAAATTTTATCAATTTTGAATTCTAACAATACAAATCAATAAAATAAGTGATTTTAGACTGCGCAAGTTGGATCAATCCCTATGAATAAAATAGAAAAAAACTAGGAAGGCAGAAAAAGATTGAGAATATTATCCTAAATCGCATTCCAAGCATGTCACTTTCAGACCGGAGTGATTGGCTGAGTGTGTGCGTATCAAGAGACTCTTTTTCAGGCAGGTGAAGAGTGGGACAATAGCCAGGAATGTAAAACAGCCATTGTTAAATTATCTGTTACCAGACTTTAAATTTTAAATGCATAAATATGAAGAAAGTAACAAGCTACAGCAATTTGGCAAGAGAAATTATTAAAAGAAAAAAAAAATCCTAATGAATAAATAATAATGAAAGTGTAAAAATACATTTAAGTAGACTGAAGAGCTAATCAATTTCATATTGATTTCAAGTTTCTATAGATTTTAAAAATCTGTCTTTGTTAAAAGATGTTTTAAATACTTTTTTTAATTAATTTATTGCTAAAATTTTAAATTCTGTAGAACAATAAATTACAGTTTGATTTTCTGCAAATTACTTGAGTTAAAAAAAAGGTTTCATGCAATTTGACTCTTCAAAGTAGTTGGAGAGTGAATCTATATTGTTCAAACAAGTAACTAACTGCTTTAATAATAATTTTAAAGTATTAAACACTGATTAAAAAAAAAAGTTTATTACACATTACAGTTACCAATATAAGAAATGGTACTTTAGTAATTAAAACTATTCTGATCATAATAATAAAAAAAGAATAATTATTAACTGTTGCAGAAATTTCTACTATTTGCAATTGGGCTATATAATTGTAATGAAAGAAATTATGCTGTTTGTAGTTAACGAGTTAAGAAATGTTTTATAAATACTTATTTTTAGGTATTATAGCATAAATTTGCATGAATACTCAGATCAACTGACATGTGAATTTTGTTTTTGTGTAAGTGCATCTTCTGAATAATATATCAAGGAAAAACAAAAATCAAAATTTAATTATAAGATCTTATAATTGAACCATTTATTTATTTTTTTTTATATTGTGTGCTTTTGCTAATTCTTTTTCTATATAAGTAGCAGATAATGCAAATAAATAAATAAAATTAAAAAAAATCCAGTGATTCAGTTAATGCTCCACAAAGAACACATGCTGGAGATGCAATTTACACAGAGGGCTGGAGCAAGGAGAGGAGAAACAAATGCTTGCTGTCAAGGAGAAGCGTGCTTGACAGAAAGAAAACAAGACGAATCAGAGGAGAGAGTCTTTACATGCATTCATTGCAATCAAGACTGTCACTCCTGTGTGGGCCTGTACAGCCATAATAGATGCTGCACCACCATAACTCTTTGAGCGCAGATCCAAGGTCTCCGGAGGCCGACGGATGCCACATATAAAAGTAGCAGATAATTTAAAAAAAAAAAAAAAAAAATTTTCAGTGATTCAGGTAATGCTCCACATTCTTGACATAAAAAAACTTGCAGTTGCTTGTTCTTTTGTTTTTTTGTGATATTTCTTTAACCTGAACCAACTGTCACCACACTTAGTTCAGTAGTTTTTTTTGGACTCCAGTTATCAAGAAGTATTGATAATTTAATTACAATAACTGTAATTTTTTTTTCTTAACTCATGTGAATCTTTTCATAACAGACTTTAGTCTTATTTGTTTCCTTGTCATATAAGACTTTAAAATTCAGACAAACCCCAACAGCATAACTCAAGTGGAGGGGGTGGAGAGAGAAATAAGAGATCAAATGTTTAATTATAAGAATACAACAGTTGTTGGTATTATTTTTGACTGAAATAACATATTTCCTCATATTTATCTGGAATATATAAATATGCCAGTGTCTAATTATTTCATCTTACAGAATACACCATAAGAATAAAGAGATGGTGTGTGTGTGGGGGGGGGGGAATAAAAATAAAATGAATTTAGAAATACTTCTCAGTAATTGAAAAATGCCACGGGTTAAGAGTTAATAAAAGCAGTGAGTTTATCATGTCTCATCTTGCAAATATGTCTTAAAAGCCATTGATTGACAGCATTAATAATTTCTTGGACAATAACATCAAATATGCAAACTTTTAGAAGAGCAAAAATATAAAAACTTCAATTCAGAACAGAACCATTTGTATAATATAAAAAAACAAACTGACTTAAAGGGGAGGCAGATTTGTTTCTTGTTACCATCTTATAAAACATACCAAAGAAAAGCACAAAATAGCATGCCCTGGTAATTTTTAAAGATTTTTCTATAATCAGAAAATGAAAATGCTGTCAATAGTTTTAAATAAGGCATATTTGCAGCAATACGAAACAAAATGAAAACACTTTAAATAAAAATTAGATTTTTTTTTTTTTTTTTTAAGAGAGAAAAAAAATTGTTTAATACTAGAGAATATTCCGATCAAATCAGATTATACATGGCAAATGAACAGGAATTAAAATAATTTCATGTAAACTAACTTTAACCAGACTTCAATCCAAAAGTGACGTAACGAGGGCGTCATCAGAGTCTGTTAGCACCAAATCAACATATTGACACTATGTACTTTATAAAAGTAAAAAGGTTATACCAAGACAAGCATTAATTAAAAGCTTTAACAGCCAAATGGAAAAACCAAGTATTAGAAGCAAACAAATATGAAATAAAGAGAATCAAAATATAAAATCTAAAAGTCAATTTGCCAAATTTATGTGCTGGCTTTATTTCAATAAAAAAAATTTTTTTTAAATCCACAAGAATCTTTAAAATTGCATTTTTAATAAAAGCTATTTGATCCAGAAAGCTTTTCAAATTTTCTCTTCTATTGTATTTGTGAACCGCATTTCTGTAGGTATGTTGCTGGTCGAATATACTTATAAGTTGTAATCTAATTACTGAATTAAGAAATAAAATCAAAAGGAAGTACATATAAAAATACCATGAACTAAAACTTTAAAGTTTTCTTAAACCATAACAATATTACTACAAGTGTTATATTTAGTGTACATGTGTTATTTTAAACAGTGAAATTAATATCAACCTGCTTAGAGATCAAGAAGTCCTACTGAAGAAAATGTGCCTCCCAAGAGGAATTGAACCTATATTACTTATTCCGTCAGGAGAACCACTTTCAAGCCAAGTGTGCCTTACCAATTAGATCAGGAGAAACTATCATGATAAACAAGGCTGAATTACCTTTTTAAGAAATGGACATCTCTTGTTGGGACTTTTCAAAATCTATATCTGCTAAATTTATTTTTGTACCCAAAACACAAAGTAATTTTTAATCAATTGATATATTAAGAAAAAAAATTATATAATAAAATCAGTCAATGAGCATATTTACAAAGCAATAATTATTTAACAGCCATTAGTAGAGTTAATTACAACATCATGGTCAGTCTTTATCTAGCATCATTTAGTAGAGATGTAATGAACTTCTGCTCTTGAACAAGTTTAATAGCTTTAAATCCAGATGCTCAAAGACATTTACGTTTGTATAAGTGAAAGTTCCCTCTTCAAAGATCCTAAAAGTGTTGGCATGCAATGGTAATCATATTCAGTAAATAAAATTTTTCCAATGAGCTGTTATGTACTTCCAGTCACCATGCATTTTTGCCTCAGAAAGACAAATTACCAACCAAAATAAAATGGCTCATAAACACAATATACAGGATCTTCCTGGATCTTAAGGATTCATGAATCCACACATTTCAATTGCTTTCATCAAATATTTGAAATTCTCAAAAAGTGGAAATCTTTAAAAAGTGAGGATTAAAAAGTGGGACAACCCTCAAATAACAAAAGATACAAAGTACAAGATATTTCAGATTAAATTAAATAATACAGAGTGCTATGAATTGTATTTTACATTTTGTTTAAGTATAAACAAATAATACTGAGGTTTAAACAATTACAAAAATTTTAGAATAAAAAAGTGAAAAAGGCGAATGGGAAATAATTTAAATAAATGAGTGAATGGGAATATAACACACACGTGTGTATATATATATATATATATATATATATAAGTGGTTAATATAATGAATTTACCACATTGCATGAATACCAATTTAAAAATATCCAAGCAGCAATGACTTTTTCAATTCTACTGGAAACAAAACTTGCCTTTCAAAAAAAATGGAAGGAAAATATTAGTTCTTTGGACTTAGAATTCTTTTCATATGGTAGGATGGTTAGATTATTAGGACATAATACCAAAGATGGCCTTTTTTGATATCATCCTTTTTTTTTTATTAAAATGTGATGTTAATACAATTTTGAATGAATGTATTAATGTAGTTAAACATTTCTAAAAGGTATATCTGCAATATGATATAAACCACATATTAAGGGGAATAACAAAAAAATAATTAAAAGGCCAGTTATAAAAACACAACTTTGAACAAGGACAAATGGACCCCCCACCCCACACACCCTTTCTTCAGTGATGATGCCCCCTGCCACTAATAATAAATAGTTGTCTGGCTTGGTAGATTAGTTGATGACTGGATTTATAACAATGCTGATGTGAGAATTTGGCATGGTCAGCATCTTTTATTATTATTCCACTATGCTTATTCTTGTTTCTTCTGAAACTGTGAAGTTGTAGTTTGTTGTTGCTGTTTCGCCCTCAGCTGAAGGTGGATGATTAGTCGACAGCACAGCAGCAAGGCAAACACGATGGCCGGACTCATTCTCTCCAACCCCTCATCAAGGGCGTAATGAGTGTAGATATCATTCAGCATTATCAACAACAGGGATACATTGGCGAGTTGTTTTAGACTACCTGAAAGTGAGAACAGTGAAAATAAAGAACAAAATTACAAAAAGAAAATCAATATTCAGAAAATTGGTAAACTATTATGTTGTTCAGAAATTAAGGTTACATTCTCACCAACAAAATAAAGTTCTTTCAAATGTAACAAAAGTTAAAATTATTTGTCAAGCACTTAAGCTCTGGTGGAGAGGGATTTTTAAGAAAATTTTTCTGTCCTCTGCTACAAGTTTAAGACCACACCATTTATTAATTTTGCACTTTTTGACATTTTAAATGATTTTCTGATCACCCTCTCTTTTATTAATTCTGACCCCACCCTTCTCAGTACAGACCTCCCCACTACTTCTTTACAGTTACTATTACAGTGTTACAGAGTTATGCTAGGTACAAGTACTGGTAGTCTGGGTAAACATTAGCCTCCCAGATACTTCTCTGCATATATTTGCTGGGATGATATTTTTTTTTTTAAGAGGAGAGGAATGGTATCTTACATGCCATCAAATAAAGTAAGTCTTATTCTTTGGTTAAAATGCAAAACTCATTTATTTAGAAGAATGCTAGTTGATCTTGTTCCAAGTTTATTTTACTAAAAGCGAGTATGTCTTGTCATTCTTTAAGTGTTGACCAAATCGGAACATTTTTTGCATAATCTTTATTGCTAAAACTAAATGAAAATTTTCTCTGATAATGTTTACCTTATTCTAAGAGCTCATAATGGATAAAACGTCAATATTTCAATTGTATACCAAACAAGTTTTGATTTAGATGAATCAGATTCTTTAAAACAAGGAGTAAAGTAATTAATATTCCTATTTATTTTTGGTTTTCCATCTGAAGCAATGTCAATTATTAAATTTTTCAAATAATATTTCTTAATATCATTTGCTTTTTATTACAACACTAAGACCATTATTTTACAGTCATAAGCAATGCAAATTGAAAATAGCTTTGAATGACTGCTGCTAATAGTTTTATGTTCACATCAGCAAGGAAGTTGTCTTATTAAATCAGGCTTCATGTGAAAAACATGGAGGCTTATTCTTTATTTCCAACCATAGTATTATGGTCTGAGAGTTGCAAAAGCAACTCAAATTATGATAAGAAATGCACATTGTAAAATTAATAAAAATTGTATGATGGCTTTTTTATTGTTAAATTCTGCTTGACAAATTTTATTGTTGCATATCAATGAGTTTTCATTTCCTCTCTAAAAATGTGTCATATCTGTAAAACAATATTTAAGCAAAAATGAAAAAGTGTGTGGTTACAGAATGTGAATATTGCTTCTGCACATATTTAAATATTTTTTTCAATTAAAATGAACCATATTGTCACAAAAAGCTAGTATAAAATTAGTCAATACCATAAAATAATAAAATGACACAGGTTAAAATATTAGTGATTAAACCTACAAAAATGTATATAAATACATTAAAAGGATCATAAAATACAAATTTGAATCTATAATTTTAGATAATCTAAGGCAATTATAAAAACAAACACGAAATGTCTGTCAAAGGGGAAGAATTTATTAAAAAATTTGAAAAATCTAAGAACTCACCTGGGATAGCTAATAATGTAAGTCCACTGACTACTTCAACACTTCCAATAACTTTTCTATACATATGTGGATTTGGTTTCCATCCAGTCTGCTTCACCAATGGAAATACCTTGGCACTTCTTATAAATGTTTTTCTCTGTTCAAAAAGTAAAATATAAAATGTAAAAACTAAAACGTAAAATAAAATAATTATGTTTTGAAAAGTAAATATGAAATCATTTAAAGTATTTTTGATAGACTTAAACTTCATCCACTTTTTAAAATATCTTCAAATCTTTATGAAGTTGATAAAGCAGCATTGAAGAAATTTTTAGAATATTAAAATTCCTACATAAAAATTTAACACCTAACAAATGTCAGCCAGTAAATTACTAGAGTTTAACATGTTTAAAAGGCGAGCAGACTTTTGTAAATTAAGTGTGGAATATATATATATATATATATATATATATATATATATGTGTGTGTGTGTGTCATCCCCTGTTTATCACGATTAATCAGCTCCAGACCCTACCGTGATAAGTGAATTTCCACAAAGTAGGATTCTTTATAAATCATATTTTCATAATTAGAGCATAGAAAACTTGTTTACAACCTTGTAAACATGGTTTTTGACATTATAAGAGCTCTCTGGACATGAAATAACACCCCTGTAGTCACCTTTACATTTATATTACCCAATATATTAGGCAAAATAAGACATTAGACATTACAAATATCATATTATTATTATTATTATTATTATACATTAAAATCACACAAAGTTCCTACATGTACATCACTTCATCATCGAACAAGTTGAATTATTTTTGTAGGTTAGTGTGAACCTAGGAAAATAATACAACTTGTTTGATGATGGAGAGATGTACTGCACAGCAAAGGTTACAGCTCCTCTAAATCATTTGCATAAACATTCTTTATACCTTGGAAGGACTAATAAGCATAAATTGAGGTTTTCTTTTCAGCACATCTTTGAAATCAGTTATCCTATTTGCATAAATATATATGTAGTTTTGGTTTTGTTGCCAAAAGTAAAATTTGGCTTTATTTTAATCAACTACTATTGCTGTGTTTTGTACTTGGTTTGTTATCACCTTACTATCTTTGAAACAATTTTGTTTGTGGACTCTTTCAAAACTAATTTAAATTGAATGGAGTTTTTTTTTTTTTGGCAAAAATAGCTGATTAACGCCCCTTTTTAGTTGTCTTTCACTGCAATGTAATTTTCTTTATTAAAAAATCTTCCAAAAATAAAATTCTTTTCTGAAACTTTATTCGAGAAATATTAGCCAATTTAAAGTATAATCCAATTTGAAACAAATATTTACTTTATTTAAAATATCACAGAAATACATTTATTTTAACACAGCAGTAGCTGTTTGTAAGCTGTTGGCAGATTGATTTATCTAATGTGGTTCTAATGGTCTTTAGTGCTAAAGAAAAAAAATTGAATTATGTGAGTACTCAATTTTTAAGTACTCAGTAATCTTAAAAATGTAAGAAAATATTCTCCATAATTTAATGCTTTATTGAATTTTACATACTTTTTAGCTGTAAATTTATTATCATTATTGCTCTTATTTTTTGATAATGTCATGTATGGTCTTACAATAATCAGCAGGTTTATACACAAAAAATTTTTTTTAATTCTTTTAAAAAAATATTGGTGTTTGTTTCCATTTATGATTAATAAACATAGTCTTTACTTAATAATAATTATAATAATATTAATAACAACATCTAAAAGAGTGAAAATCCAACTTATTTAATTTTTGCAAGAATTTCCAAAACAATGTTTTTTTTGTGTTTTTTTTTAAAACCACAAAAGATTTCCCCCATAGTAATCTTTGACCCACCTGCTGACACAAGAAAAAACAAGATTTTTTTTAACCAAAATTTCAAACATGCTAGAAAGGATTAAAAAATTTAATGAAGTAATAAAAAAAAAATACTCTGATCTTACCTCTTAAACATTTTCATAAAATTTTGTTTTTATCATGTTTGGGGCCTTTTTTTCATCATGGTTATGCTCTTTTTTGAAGGTACCGAATTTATACCTTTTTCCAGGGGCATTTGTGCAAAAGCGGATCCAACAGACTAGGTTGAAATTTAAACTTGGCTCACCAATTTCTCTTTATACACCGATAACCATTATGCTACCTGCATATCCCTTCCACTAATTTTAAATTAGTTGATTTTCTTTTTAATCCAACATTTCGTATTACTATAAAATTTTGTAGATTCAAACATATGTACCAATTAAAAAATGAGGTTTATAATTATATATAACTTTAAATGTTATTATAGTGGATACTTTGTATTAGGTTACCCATTCTTATCTATTAAACACTCAAATCTCAAAAAAAAAAAAAAAAAAAAAGAAAAAAATTCACAGTACGATTTTTTAATTCATTGACAAATTTAGTAAAGTTTTTGTACGATGACCAAATCAGATTTGAGACTTTTCATATAAATTATTGATATTTAATAAGCTTAACATAGTTTTGCTTTAAAGGCCATAAGTATGGAGCACCCAGTGAGGATTGTACTCTATACTCAGTTGTAGTTATCCAAGTCTAGCTTGCTAACCATTGCAAAGACATGAATTCTAAAATACAAGGCAACAACTACTCAAAACAAGCAGTTCTTAATACATTTGTTTAATCTGGCTAAATAATTTAATATAGTATTTATTTTGTAAATAGTAAATCTAAAATCATAGATATAGTTTAAAATCATTTTATGAAGATACCATAGTACTATAATCTTAAAAAAAAATTTTAAAAAAATCATGAATAGTAAATTTGCTAAACACATTTAATAGTTTTGATTAATATATTTCTAATCTGTGCTAATCAAGAATTCTCTGTTTCAAAATTTGAAACTGGCATCATCACTGATGTTACTAAACTGGTAAAAATTTAAATAAGGTTTTTGCTATTTTCTCTAAAATTTTACTTGTTCTATAATGAAAAGAAATTTCAATTGTAAAAGCTAGTCACAAAAAATTGGAGAAGTTAGGGGCAATACTTTTTCAAACACCATTTTGACAAAAATTCCCAAGCTAAAATTTAAAGCATAAATTAATTAATTTTACAATTGTACATTCCTCAAACCTCATTTTTATAAAACATTAGTTAATATTTGAATTTTATAAATATAAAGAGGTAGTGAAAAGTTCTTGGCTTGATCCATTTCCCAGAATATATCCAAATACCAGAATTGGTTTTGGAATCCCATTTTGGTCAGGTTGAGGATTTTAGCACATTTTTATAGAAAAACCATTTTTGAAACATTCTTCTGATTTTTAGCATAAAGTTAAGACAATATTCAGACAAAAAAATCTAATTTAAGAGTAGAATGTAATTTTAATCTTTTATAGAGGCATTGAGTACAGCAAAATTCATTTTAGTTCATTAAATGAAGATGAGAATTTCCATCATTGCAGTCTGATGGTGGTTTAACTGTGAGTGAAAAATTTCTGCACCAGTTAATGGGTTAATTGCAGATTCCTTTCAAAACTGCAGACAGGGATTTTGTAGGTACAACTGGAGACTTTCTTCTATGTTCATAAAAATATATTTAATTTTCATTGTTAGTATTGATTTTGTTTTGTGTGGTTATTTGATCAAAATTCCAGGAAAAAAATTATATTGAAATATTTAAAAAGTTATAAAACATTTCAAAACAAATGATTCTGCTTTATGATAACAGAGTATTGAAATTATGCATTGAAGAAGAAAATAAAATTTTAAAATAAAAAATGAAAAAGCGCTCGACTCTTCTCCAAATCAATGAATGGTTTGTGGGTGTTTACTTCTAACACATGTCTGCTTCAAAGAAGTCTTCCATTCATTAAACACACAGTACAGCAGCTAGACAAGCTGTATATTGTAATTTAGTTGAATGATATCAAAGATTTTTTTCTTTTGTTCACACTTTGGAATTGCACATCTAATACAATTCATCTATAGAAGGTATATACAGCTTTATTAAATTAATTTATATTTTAATCATTTTCATATCAAGGTTGGCAGCTGTTTGATGCAGTTGTCTAGAAAGTTATGGTTATATAATGGTTTACCTAAACATTCACTCACTTCGCCAACCATCAGGACATGCAAGAAAAAAAAACAAGATGTCTGGCATGTCCAGATGAAAGTAATTCGAATTGTTAAATCTATTAAGATAGATGTCATTAGGACAGTGTAGGGAGATGTAGATTCATACCTTTCCCAAAATCATCAGCATGAAATTAACTTCAGCAGCTTCAATCAAATTTTGAACGTCAATGATCCCAATACTATGACAAAGTGTGCTTGTGGCATTGGATACAATTAGTTGTATGTGTGTTGTTAAACATGAACTATATAGAGAAATCAATATTCTGCTCAGAAGATATTTTCAACTTCCTTAGGAATTAATGGAATCAATCAGTTTCCTCTCCAGCTCATGCCCTCTATCCTTTTCATTAAAAGGAAGAAAAAAAAAAAGGAAAAAAAAGAAGTCAAACTTGAATATCCTAAAAGGAATCACATGACCTCAATAATTACTGGTGGGATGGAGGGTGCAGCATCCATGCAAACAAACAAGCATCAAATGCTTTTGGCAATTTGTTTGAATCAAGCTCAAACATAACTTTGATTTCCTAACTCAGGTCCAAGTTCAGAAACAGTTGGAGAGAGGCAGGAGAAACAGATTTTTCCCTGTACAGTCATGGTTCATACATTCATGGAAAGCTTATTAGATAAGAAAAAAAATCCAAATAAACCAAAATTATAGTTAAATTTTGAGAAACTTGAGACAACATATGCAATAAAAGCAATAAAGAATCAATGTTTTCAAGACATGTACTTTAGTTACAAATTAGACTTGATGCAAATAAAAAAAAGTTCCCATGACAAATTACAAGTATACTCGGTGAGCATTCACTCAGCAAGTTCGATTTGTTTTGTTTTTCTTTTTGAAGCAATTTTCATATTTGAAAATTTACTTCCACACATATGGGACTCCAAATTGAAATATTTGTAGTCAGAACTTGTTGCTAATAAGAAGCAAGAGAAAAAAAAGCCAGCTTAAAGATCATATGGTTCAAGTTGAAATTTTAACTTTAATATTACACTTATTGGATCATTGTACAAATGTTTTTTATGTCATTAATTCTGTAAGTTTGCAAGCCTTGATTTGATATCAAGTCATTCAAGCAAGCCATTTTAGAAATGTGAGAGCTTATCTTCATTCTTATCTTTGCACTATTTAAAAAAAAGAAAAACACACACACACACTCCTTAAAACCCAAAATTTCTGAAGATATTTCCCCACACATTTACATGCAAAATTAATTTTACATTCCAAGCTTCCATCTGGGGAAAAAATATAGGAAAGTAACCAATAACAGATCTTTTTCTTCCTCACTCATAGTTGGTGCACTGTCGCGAAAGAACATTTGTTAAAATCACTACAGCTTTGCACTGCTTCATTAACTGCTTATATATCAACAACAAAAGCCTAAGAAAGTGGCTGAAGGCACTTGTGACAGTAGACACTATGGACAATTTTTACATTCTCTTACCCCAACCAAATGGAAAAAAATGTAAGAATATTAGAAAAACTAACACAAAAAAGAAATTAAGCAAATTTTCCTTGTCTATCACATTCAATGCAACATGTTTGAAAGGTTCTGCCCATATATATATATATATATATATATATATATATATATATATATATATATATCTCTTTATTTCTGTTACTCCCTCACACACAAAGTTTTCAGCAAAAATCATCCATATGAAAACAAGAAGTTGGCTATTATCAGGAGGAGGGGGAGCCAATACAAAAATGCAAGGTGTTATGAAGTTGTTTAATGCCATGGTGGTGTTTTAAAATTTTGAAAGTATTTTGGCACATGTACATTAAATTCGAATAATTAGGTTTTTAAGTTTTGTTTTTTATCCATCAAAATAAAGGAAATAAATCTAAACAATAAAAATAAGGAAATAAAAAGGGGGATACAAACAAGGTTTTCCTTGATGAAGGCAAAGGGTGTAGGCAAAACTGGAAGAGAGCAAAGGTGACACCATAACAAGCACAATGTTCTGATCACAACCATATGTAGACCTGCACTTGCATTACAAGAAATAGTCAGAAAATCGTTCCACCATTATAGTGACACTAAGTGAGACCGCTTAAGCTTGTTATTCTCATTTCCTTAAAGAATTTACATGAACAGCAGACAATGATCTTGTTGGGAGGGAAAAAAAATACAAATTTTCTCTGGCTATTACAAGGCACACAGACAATTACTTGGATAAAAATAACATCTATACTTTTGTAAAGCAAAAAAGAGAAAAAAAAAAAAAACACAAACACACACACACAAAACCTCCACTTCACCATCACACCAGGTACTTTTGAAGTGACTTCTGATCCAAGAACTTGATCAAAATAAATTTTAAGAGGATCCCAGAAAATTGGTACACAGGCACTTAGGTGAAACATCCAGTGCCATCATTTTAGTACCTGGGTAACTATTGAAGTTATAGAGCCAAACAAACAACACTTACAGGCCATAGTGCCAATACCTTATTTGGTACCCTCTGAATATGAGCTTATTTGCTTAAAGGGTTATCCTAAGTACACCAGCTGCATTTATTCATCCCCATAACGGATGCATATTGGTCATGAGAATATAACCCATTAAAATAGCCCCAAAATATTTCATCTATCATGAAAATAGTCAAAACATAGAGAGTAAAGAAATGTGGATAGATACGAAATCGGCAGTTATCTCCCTTACATTGGATATTTACGAAGTGATTTTTATTTTGTGTGTGACAATGGCATTAGCAGAGGGCTTTATTTTGCAACTGACTATCCACTTAAAATTATTTTTAAAGTTTTAACAGCAGCTTATACTGTAAGCTAAAAGATACTATTCTTTATGGGATTGACTACTCATATTTTCACTTATATTAGCACTTTAAAAACCCTGTAACATTTGCTGATATATAATTATACATTATACAACATTACACAAGAAGAATGATGTGCTGTAACTTAGATTTTTGTTAAGCATATTTAGCTCCACAGCATATATCAAATACTTATACACTTAATGTATGCATTTACATTAAAACACCCATTGAATAATAGTGCACATATAGGATACACTAACAATTACTGAATATGAAATTGATTCCATTTTCCATTAAAAAAAATTAAAAAAATCCTTTTTAAAAATTATATAAGTTTAGTTGAACTAAGTTCAGGCATCTTTAATTACAAGTAAAATAATGATAATTTTAAAATCTGGAAATAAAAAATATCCCATGAGCTCATGTATTTTTAGGGATATTATGCTGGGTCTTTCATAGCATTTTCAGGCCAATGAGATTAATTGACTGTGCACCTCTCCAAGTAACAGATTGTACACAATAACCAAGTTTAATTCTTCATTTATTTAATAAAAAAAAATCTTCAAACTCAAATAACTTAATTACTTTGAAGAGATACAAAAGAGAATTCAGCAATAACATTCAAAACTTAATACATGTAATATTTTATAGAATAAGGAAGTTTTTTTAGGCAAGAGTATAAAACGAGATAACATTCAAAATACATAATCAGACATTTAGCAAGTCCTTTTTCCACTAATGTATAACTCATTTAAAAGGATTCAATAAAATCCCACTGATAAAAATACAAGTGCTTCTTGTAGCACAACAAAATTATTAGAAAATTCAGTCAACAATTGATGTTGATTGTTAGATTTTAATTGTAAATGAAATGTATTGATAGAGCATGTGCAGTAAATGCAGAAAAATAATTATAGTTTTACATTGTCAGTGAAAGATAGCTTTTTGGGAACATTCCAAAAAAAAAAAAAAAAAAAAACTTATCTCCTTGATGAAAAAGTGAAAAGATATATTCCTATTTGCTGATGACATTCCGAAGCAAGAAACAATTTGGTTCAACATTTAACAGAAATATAAAAACATTCTGTTAAAATTTTTAAATGGGTTGTGTAAAATTAACCATGCAACCTACATAAAAATTTGATAAGAACTTGTCTCTTTGTTGGTTAAAAAGTTTATAAAAACTGTTACAAAAATACAGAACAATACTTGGGGAGTATTTTTGCCATGCTCTTAACAAGGTCCCAAGTCTTTATCACAGTTGTAGCTGTTCTTTTCCAACATTTGTTTTTGGCAAGTGTATACAAAGCAATGCTTAAACTCATCTTCCTGTTTATTGCTGACATCATTAATTTGAATTGTGACTGTCTCAGACTATACTTAATGTAACAAAAGTAAATTCTCAAACATAAGTTAATATCAGCCACTGAAACTATACTGACTTCAACGATTTGTGAGCACACATACAATTTTCCTTTAAATTAACTTTTGAGCTAAAATTTTGGTACAAAACCATTTTATGTTATCTTTATTTTCTTGTAGGCTTTTGAGTTTACAACCCACCATTCACAATGCAGCACTTAGCCCAGCCGACACATGTAAATGGTTTCCAAATGAGTGAGCGCTTTCGTTCAGAACAGATGCCCTGCTCTATCTTAAACAGCAGCCTATTGTTTCTATTAAACCAGCTGCCATTGCTTCTATTACTGTCCCTTCAGTTCAGAGCTAAACATAACCCCTGATGTAAACAGCATGAGCCTGTATTTAATTTATTTATTGGTTACAAAGCACACTTTGTGCACATAATAATAATAATAATAATAATAATAATAATCATGCCAAAATGTTACAATTTATTTTTATGACTACAGTACACAGTCTCAAAAATAATGCAAAAAGAATTAATATTGAATTATTAGAATATTTTTAGCTGAACCAAAGCAATACCTTTTTGCAGTGAAAAACACATTGATTTGGAAATTCTGGCAAAAATCAAATAATTGTTAGATCTTAAATTAAACTTTCAGGATACATTCACAAATGAATGAAATTTTAAATTATATTATTTTTTTTTAATTCCAATATAGAATAATTAACGGATTTTTATGAGAAGCTACGAAGTTCGTTTTTTAGAGTTAATAATGTATTTTTGGATGGTAGAGATCGAAGTACGATTCCTTGCTGATCCGACAATTAGTCAATGTATTTTCTATGAGTAATGTTAAAAAAACTGTAGTTCTTATTGAAAAGATTTTTCATACGATTGTTTAGAAGACAAAATTACAACTGATTGTTAGTTTCATTTAAAACAGTTGAGGGGGCTTGTCTTGTATGAAATTTCAGTAATAAACAGATCAGTACAGAAGAAAATTACATATTGAAATTTAATAATTTAAGTTAAAAAAAAAATGTCAAAATCTGAGTTCAGTCAATAAATAAACTTCAACATAAGAGAAATTCATGAAGTTAATGGAGATTTCACGCAGAAGTTCTATATATTTGTTTTTAAATGAATAAAAAATTTATTCGTCTACATACCATTATAAAATTTAGTTTAATTCACCAGGAAATACATCCGAGTTATTGATGAACAATGAATAATATAAAATAGCTGACAAAAGGTCAATTTGGGTGTTGTAACGGAGAGAAATCAATTTTTTCATATTTTTTAAAATGTAGTTTCATAAAAGAGGTTTTGAATTTAATTTAATCCTCGACGTTAAACAAGTTGAATATTGTAAAAATCTATTAGAATTGTAAATAGGACTTCATTAAAAAAATAAAAATTAATAATACCAACGTAAGTATGCAATGTCAATCCATAAAAACACCATAAAAACAATAATAATAGAAACGTGCATTTGACAGAATAATGCAAAAATAAATTCTCTTAATTTATAAGACTAAGTAAGAAGAGTCTTAAAATAAATAATTTTTTAAAATGTTTTTTCTGAAACTAAAACTCAAAAATCTTAAGCCGCTTTTATTGTAAATTGAAGGATTTGTAATGGATTTTCTGCTAACATTTTTTAATAATAAAATTAAAATAATATAAATTTTTAATTTTTCAATAAATTGCAGTATTTTTTGTTAGGTAATGAAAATTATTTTTATGGAAAATTTAAAGAAATGTTTATTGCAGATTTCAATTTTATAAGAAAAGTATTTATTCATTTTTTACTTCTTTAATTTAATCAGGGTAGATGAAAATATTTCATTTGCAGTCAACAAATGCAAAATAGCCAAAGTCCCCTTAAAACGAAGACAAAAAAAAAACATTTTGCTAACTTTCTAAATAAATATTCATAGTCAAATGAGCTGAAATTTATTTTTCTACGCAATTTGTCAGAATTTAATTAGTTTCTTAGCATATAGAATAGTTTTGATTTTCTCTCCAAAAAGTCCCATCGTACGCAAACCTTTTTAAAAGAATAAAAAGAAAGACAGAATTATTTTTTTGTCCATAATCACATAAGGAAAAAGTCAAAGAAACACGAGAACGCCTGAGAAATGTATTTAGCAACAAGATCAACAATTTAAAAAAAAATGATGTAAACATTAACTATGTCCATTTGCTTTCACAAAACATTTTTTCCAAAATATCTGTCCTTTAAATCTAATTCTTCATTTTAGGAATGTGAGTGTTACAGCATTTACACGCACATCTTAAAGGGTCTTCTCAGCTGATATAGCGAGACAGGAATATTAAAAACCAAGCGACGATTCTTACCCTAGCACCCACTACAAAGAATGTGCACGTCTATTTTGAAAAAGGAAGTTGCTAACATAAATTTTAAATGATTGAATTACTCATGTTGTTATATTGAACAAAAACAGCTACAGTTGCAGTGGTAAGAACAAACAGTGTAAGTATTGCTAGTGATGGAGGCAGCTCTAACCTCATTGATCTTTATTCGATCATTAGTTTTAGTCAGCTAGTAAAAGTAGTAGTTTAAGTAGTACTTACTTCCAAAGATTTATTTCAGTCTTTTTCATTTACGTTTAATATGAAATTAAATCAAATTATCAAACATAACGAAGTGATTTTACAAGCAAATATAGTTTTAAAGAGCGGAGCCAAAAAAGGAGAGAGAGAGGAAAATCATTTTGCTCAGCTGGGATCAGCCTCTTCACTACTTCAGCAATAAACTGGAATCCTTACGACTTCACTTGTATTTTACCCTCTCTTAAAAAAATAATATTTAAAGAAATTTGCAAATCATCAAACTCACCATTTCTCTGTAGATTTCCGTATTGAGTGCTGGCGTTAGCTTCAGCGTACCGATAAATATGAAGAAAATCCCTATCGTCATAGAGAGAACCGTTAATACCATAGAACCCATCGTGCCGACAAATACAGCACACACTGACACTCACAAGTAAAAAAAGCTTCCGTCACAATCGGGCAGAATCTTAAGATGATTGTGATTGGTTGAAATAAATATTTCTTGTGGCGCGAGCTTGCGACACGTGATCTTGGACCCAGTTGAGTAGTATATTTCTTATTCAAAATTAACAATTGTAACACAAGACTGAAGTGGGGGTAAATTAATCATTACTAATTATTCTAGACCCAGTTAATCAGACTCACGACCCATTCATTCATTGCAATTTATTTACTCATTGACCAAAAAAACTCACCCATTTGGCCCATTACCATTCAATCCTACGAGTACTACAAAAAAGGGAACAACTCCATGATCTAAAAATTTCTCAATGTGCAAATGTTCAATGTTTCTTTCTTTCTTTTCTTTTTCTTTTTTCCTACAAAAATATATAAAAATTTAATGAATCATGAAATGAGGGAGGAGGGATGTACCCAAAAACCAACTAAAAATATAACAAAATCAAACTAAAATATAACATGTTAGTTAGGACCCGTCCACCCTTCAAAAATAATGAGTTCCTGCTGTATTCTGCTGTTCGACAGAATCAAGAAACACACTCACTACTGTAGTAGGAAATAAAAAATAAATGAAATCAAAGTGGGAAACCAAAGACTGACCCAGTCGGGATAAAAAAGGGGACAAAAACAAACTGGGAGGGGACTCTCGACATTGATCAAATCAAAAGAGAGTACCGGGAACAAGCAGGGAACAACACTTACTCACACTAACTAGGTAAACAAATAGAGTCTAACTTTACTTAACCAGCAGAGTGTTCACAGGGGACTTAAAAAAAGAAAAATCAAGGCTAGTCCTGTTCGCACGAACCAAGGTCGCCACAGTTACCCACGTTTTGTTGAACTCTGTCGATAACAAACGCTATC
Source organism: Acanthosepion esculentum (assembly GCA_964036315.1). NCBI lineage: Eukaryota > Metazoa > Mollusca > Cephalopoda > Sepiida > Sepiidae > Acanthosepion > Acanthosepion esculentum. Next base: position 104,114,090 of record OZ038482.1, on the reverse strand, counting down.
AGTTCTGCTCTTCATCTTGAGCTGATGTCCAAAGAATCTGACTAGATCCTGATGCAAATAACGTTCATATCGCAAGATTCCCTCCATCCTCAACGTCCACACCACCATCCTTACCACGGCTAGCAACGTAGAAAACACCACCCATTTCACCCCAGAGAACGGGGGCGACACATTATCGCACACATATGCGAGATCAATGGACACGAGCTGCTTGGGATTGATATGAGCCGTTAACTCGCGGACATAGTCTCAGAATGGGCGCATCTGAGGACATTGATAGAAGGTGTGCGAAGCAGTTTCCTATAAACCAAGGTCACACCGATAACAGTCGGGCAAATCTGCCCAGCCCCTCTGAAGGCTACGTCATTGAGAGATAGCATGTTCCGAATCTATTGCCAGGTGAGCGAAAACTCAGGGTTGCTGAGATAATCCGCCGCTGGCGCTCAGGACCAGAAAGAGCGCAACTCTGATGCTTACAAGACAAGCCGGCTACATAAAGGATCCTTCGCGGCCCCACTCCACTAACTCACGATACAATAGTCTATGAGGCTGTGAAAGGTCACTGGACCGAGGAATGACCTTCAAGCCACTCTCGGAGGAAAATCGGTTCTGGGGCTAGTGATGGCTAGGAAAGGCGTCACTAACACCTCCCTCCAAAGTCGAGTCCACTGTCAACGCGCGGCGTAGGAAAGCCAACCTTGAGGTGTTCCGGTGGCACAAGTGCAGCATTCCAATTCCCCTCTACATGACACGGACATTGGGCAAAAACCTTTCTGCAGACCTGATGCCTATGTCTACTCCACAAGAGGGTGGACAACAAGCCATCGAGTGCCTTCTTTCGGTTCTTGCAGAGAGGAAGTTCAGCCAATCGAAGGCTTGTTGCGGTTAATCTTGGTCCCCGTGACCTTTTCGTATCATTCAAGCGTCTTCTGTACTACCTCAATGTCGCTGCAGCACGACATGAAAATGGATATGTTATCGACGTACACAGAAACCCTAGTTCGAGTGCCTCCAGGGACAGCGCTTCCACGTAGGGTCGGACTGCATGTTCCATACCTTAGCCGGCGAAGGAGGGGCTCTAACGCCAAAGCGTAAAGTAGAGGCGACAGCGGGCAACCCTGTCGGACCTATCGTGACAGGGCAAAAGCGCGCGATCGCTTTCCGTTCACCTATACCACAGCACCGAGGGAGCAATACAGGGAGTTGATTCGGGTTTGAACCCGGCTGCCTTTAAGACAGCAGCCAGGTATTGATGGTCGACTTTGTCGAATGTCTTAGACTGCTTTAAATTGTTCAGCGCGGCATGATCTTCCTTGCGCAATTCTGCGCCCATATTCACAGCTTCGTTAGACAACTTTTTAAACTATAACTAACTACCTGACCCTGGTAGACATAGGTTAAACAGGAATCCCCCCAGCCTCCACCCGGGACAGACTATCCTCGTAAGTCTTCACCTTGTTAGCTTTATCTAGAGCGAGTCGTTGGCTATATTCGGTGGTGAAATACCTAATACTATCCTTAACTATCTTCCACCACTTATTCCCAATAACCGCCCCACTAGTTTCCGCTGCACTAATCTAGTTAGCTGTTGCTGGAAGTCCCGCCTGTCCAATAAAATAGATTGAACATCCAGTGTCCAGTCATTCTAGGTCTAGTACCTAACACCATCTTAGTACAGATGAATCTATGGTCCGAATAGTCTAAACGATGGAACGTGGGACAATCTAGCAAATCTAGATCAACCCTTCTTATTAACATTCTGTTCAGGTAGCTGGCTACCCGGAGAGACGGCCACTTAAGAGCCCACATCCACATCTCCCGCCCCAAATAATCGACCCGGTATCTATCAACGAGCCCAAACTCGTTGATCAGATCGAATAGGCTATAATCGCCGACCCCCCCCCCGCTAGCTCCCCACCCCTGTCTATGTTGGGGTTCAGGACGGCATTCCAGTTCCCCATTAAGACTAACCGCGACGAATCCAACAGGACGGAAAAAGCGACATGCTCCGTCTAATCGTTGGACGCATAAACCGCAACGATCCGAACCGAACTATTGTTCACGGCAATATCGGCTACAATCAACCGCCCCCTCCGCACCCGCATCGACATGGACAAGGTCCACCTTCGCATCCAGAGTATGCAAGGAAACGTCTCTGGCCAACTGGTCCCTGTATACTGAATAAGCGACGAAGTCGCTAGCCTACACACGAGCATCTACGTCGCAAACAAAGTGTGTCTCCTGGATCGCGGCCACATCTACACCGAAGGACACGAGATCACAAAGCAGGCGGACAGCCTTACTCCGATATCTCAAGCCCCTCGCATTCAAGCTGAATAGCTTGATAGACATTTTATAAGTTTATCCCTTTAAACACAAACTGGACGGAAATTTGCTAGTGAGAGAACCTCGACGATTGCCCCAGGTCCCCGTACCCATCTTCGACCTAATTCGTCCTTCCAGCACAATCTCGCTGACGTCCGTTGGATATGTTAATTTTAGGGCCCTATATAGTATGGGGTGGAGAATAATTGGGATCATCTCTCCACATAGCTTGGCCATTTTTTTAATATCCGGTGACTCCACTTTCGCCATCCCAATTTTTGGAAATGTCTTTTTCGCGGCAACAATAAAGTCCCATACTTTCAAAGTTCCGCCGAATGTTTAATTAAAGTAGTTACTCCCAGGGCTTTTCTGGAAGTTTGCAGGATCCCGGCAACGGAGGTCAATTTAAGATGACCTTCCTCTACGAGACAAGCTCCTTCTACAGAGCCTGCCTTTCAATACGACACATATCCTCCTCCTCCTCAGGAATGCCTTTATTCCCTTTTTTTTTTTTTGGAAAGTTTAGAAGTGGGGAGACTGAAACCTAGAAGGGTTTTTGCTTTACCTTGCATGATGAGTTCTGTTCTTGCTAGCGAAGCAGGGGCATATTGGGTTTTAGTTTTAACCATGGCCTTCTCTGCTCTGCTCCGTCCAGCACGCCTTTCCTTTTTTATATCTTTCTACGCTTCAACCTCGTCTTCCTCCCTAAATGAGGACCGAGGTGGAGGCATGTTCTCCACCTCCATGTACAGGTCTAATTGCGACAACTCCACCTCCTCCTGCTTTTGTTACTGTTCAAGCTGCTGTTGTTGAAGCTCCTGCTCCTCATCTTGAAGGTGTTGCTTTTGTTGCTCGTGTAGTTTCTGCTACTGTTTAAGCTGCTCAGGCTACTACTGCTGTTGCTTGATCTGTTCCGGCTGTCGCTGCTGCTGATCTTGTTTCATAGTCGGTTTCGTAGTTTTTTCGTTTGGGGTATCCTGCTAGGGGTGTGGAGTTGCAGCCTTGGCTCCCCTCCTCATCACCGCAGTTCATTCACCGAGGCCATTGGGGTCTTCATGGGAACCTCCTTCATGGGTATCTATTTCTCCATTGTCTCCAAACTTGCTGATGGTTGCGGTGTCGACTTCTTACCGGGACACGATCTCGAGAGATGGCCCGCGGCACCTCATGACTAGCAGTGATGATGGCGGCCTTCGATCACGACGAAGATGTTTCGTCCGCCACAGGTCAGCACATTGGGTCCTCTACAAATTTCTTCCGGGTCACTGTCACCATGACTTCAAACTCACTGGTGGCAATGCCCATTTTGCTCTTTACAGAGGAGACCTCCTCCACTTGTCCGTAGTCCACGAAGAAGACTCCCAAATGGTCCACCGTGATGTACATGGGCACCTCGTGCAAGGTAATCCTGGTTTTCCGGGTGCCCATATATTCGGTTTGTAACCTCGCCGATTTGGTGGCGAGGATATTTCCAGCCAACGACGTTGCTCCTTTCTCCGTCGCCAACAGGACGTCCCACATGGCGTTGGATCTGTGGGCCAACACTTTGGCCCCAATATTAAGGCTCTTCAGGGACTCCTCCATCACGTCCCTGCTGACACCAATCAATTTTCCCGTCTTGATGTCATGTCGTCCGCAGGGAGATGGTCCTCATATTGATCGCCAACACAACAGGGGGTACTGCTATCAGTTCATTGCCTGAAAGGAACGTCCCGTACTTCTTCCTGGTGCTAATACTCAGGCCTCTTCTTGGGCCTATTCGATGCCCAGGCCGACTGACTTGCTATCGTGGGCATTTGATCCTTTTGCTGAGGAAAATCCGACATAGCCGTAGGGGTTTCCCTTCAACAAAAATAAAATAAAAAAGCTTAGTAGAGACAAACAATAAAAAACTTTACAAAGAACAGTGAAGGACGAGCATAGATAAACTTGAAAACTTACTGTTTCACACAATTACACCAACGAGTCCAAAATAATTCTCCTGAGTAAACTTAACGACTCGGACCTAGTTGAGTAAACAGATAAACCGAGGCGAATCAGTTGGGTTGGATTCATGGTACAGTGGGAAAATATATATTCCTTTTACTAACCATAAATTGTTCAAAAGAAAACAGTTTTACACCAATTAAGAAAACTGCAAGTACCTCAAAAAACAACAATTTATAACAAAATTTCCATTAAAAAGTTATGGCAAAGGCAAGGTAATTTAAATTTATTTTCTAAAATATTGATTCATTCCTTTAAAATTTAGAGAATTATCTGAAATAACTTTGAGATTGTTGTCTTTATGTGTGATCGACCGTTGTTGATATTCAAGCTTAAAGTTGATATTTTATTTTTAATTATTTAGTTTTGTTTAGTTTATGAAGGTAATTTTTTGTCTGAATATCCAGTACTATTTTGTTTGTGGCTTTTAATAAATCAACTTTTAAAAAGTGTAATAAAACTTCAAAGAAATGAATAAGATTTTGATCATTTTTGATTTTTATTATTATAGAAAAATCCACATAAAAACTGAATACAAAGTTTTTTTTTTTTTCTAAATATCAGCTAAAAAAGATAAGACATGATGAATTATCAATTGTTCCCAGACAAAAATGTCCTCAACATGTTTTGTTTTTGTTAACCACAATGTTTCGGCCTTCGCTTCTCCGTAATTGAAAACCTAAAACCTGTCAATTTCGAATCGAACATTTCCTTCAGTCCACGGGTGGAATTGTCTATATATATATATATATATATATATATATATTATTTATTTAATATAATTTTATCATATAGACAAAACCATTTTACTCACAACAAAGATGCAACTTGGTTTCAGTGCATTTTAACTGCACATCTACGGGTGAGGGTCGGAAACTACCTGTATCGAGCTCTTTTTTGAATTAACGCTGCGAACGTTAGAATTTATATATTACTTTCGTTCTCATCGCATCGGATATATATATATATATATATATATATATATATATATATATATATCATAATGAGAAGTCACGTATACTTTCTTAATATGTATAGAAAAACAACTGAAAAGTTTCAAATTTAAAAAAATTGAATGTTTTTTGTGAAAGTATGTAGCGGACCGTGGGGGTGAAGATGTGATGAGATATCTCTGGATTAAGATTTCCTGCTGGCCGGTCCAGCTACATGAGAATGTCGGACATTAAGTCCAAAGAAGACAAACAAGACCGATATACATGGGTAAACAAATATATATTATGGGTAAACAAATATATTAATACACGAAGACATGAAAAGTTACATAGTGTTTGTATGGAGAAGTTATGTGTGTGTGTGTTGTGTTGAGTGTCCGTACGTACGTGTATTGTCCTTAGCGTGTTCCCAGAATATGGGAAACGCTGTATCTGTGAGATGTCACATATTGGCCTCAGTGAAAAAAAAAGAAAGTTTTACCTCGCCTCCGCGCGAGGTTGCGGCCCAAGGCCTGAATCGGAAAAAGAGATTTTACCTCATCTCCACGCGAGATGGCCGCCAAGGTCTAAGTCGGAAAAAGAGAGAGAGAGAGAAAGGTCAGCCAGTATTTATACTCGTGGGAGAGCGACCCCTGTTGAAGGATTAAGGAAATGAGGAGGAGCTAACACCGGCAAGTATTTATTTATATTTTTTATATATATATATATTTGATATATCAAATATACATAAAAAATATAAATAAAAATACTTTCACAAAAAAAAATATTCAATTTCAAATATATATATATATATATATATAAAATATAAATACTTTCACAAAAAAAACATTAAATTTTTTTTAATTTGCAACTTTTCAGTTGTTTTATATATGTATATAAATGATATTGTTATTAATACGTTCTTATGATGTTGCTTGTCTTCCTGAGAGTCTATATCTGGGATTGAACTCAACACTGCTATACATTTTTTTTTAATTGTCAATCCGGTGGTGGAAACTTAATGTCGCATCTTTGCCTCTTCAAGACCATACGACTTTTTGCATTACCTGTCTGTAGGTGATGGAATTGTTAAGAGTAAAAAGTAGTAAAGCAATTACTTTTTTTTCTTTGTGGTAAAAATTGCAATGACCACAGACTTCAATTTGAGACCCACAGTGATAAAGAAAAAAATATTCGCTCACATCATAAAACTTTTGTTGTTGTTTCTTTACTCAATTTCGGTAAAAAAAATAATATAATTAAAAAAAAACAGAGTTGTAAAGAAAATTAATACATTTATTTACCTGTCTTTCATTTCGTGTTTACTAAAAAAAAATGATTGTGAGGGTGCTCTTATTTAGTAAATTTACAAAAGAAATTATGTGTAAAAGTTCTCTCAGCGTTCTCGTTTTGAAAATCGACTCAAAAACTGATTTTTCACAAGAAGCTTTTACTTTTTCATGCACTATTTTTTAATTGTTTTTTTAAACATTCGCAACCACCTATTTTTTTTTAATTTGTTTTTCGCTGAAAAATTTGAATATACGGATTTACCTTCCTTACATCAAATTAAAAATGTAGTAAAATTTGTTTAAAAACTATTTTTTGTCTGTAAAAAAGAAAAAAAAGTAAATTCAATATTTGTGACCAATAACTTATTGGTTACAAATTGCGTGTTAAATTTTGAGACTTATTGCAATAAGTTTTAGAATTTAACAAACAAACAAAAATAAAGTAACGGTCGAACCTCCCTGTGCATCAGAAATAAAATGAAAAATATTGTAAGGGAAATAAATCAGCTCTTAGGTAATTTTTGAAACGCTGAAATCAATTATTGCCGAATTATTTTTTATATGAAAAGATATTTAATTGCAAGCGAAGTTTCGTCGTCCTGTAGCTACGATATTCATTAGTAGTGCTATGTAATACTAGAATTTTTTTAAATTGACCCTAGATTATTTACAAACAAAATTTTTGCCGATAATTTATTTTTGGGATTACACTGATTATTAATATTATTCGTTTTGGGAGCACTGGAAATTTTTGCATAAAATATTTTGTAAACTTACTGTAGCCTCACATTCACATATTTTACCAGTAAAAAAAAGTAAAGATTGTCAAATTCGTTTTTTGTCTTGGCGTTACACACCCAATTTCTCTTGTTTCTAATATAAAATTTATGCAAGTTGATTACATTTTCTCTTCATTACAGAAATATTTATTACTGAAATAATGAAAAAGAAGAAAAATCAATTGAAAAATTTAATAACAAAGGAACACTGGAAATTGAAAAATCCACTGGAAATCAACTCTTATAAAAAATAATACTCTTTCATTCCTCAATGAACATGATATATTGAATCATGAAGGTAAGTTATACACACAATGTTTGAGAAATTTTATTAGAGAAAAACTTGCACCCTCCAGCAGGATTTGAACTTGTATCCCTCAGGACAGAGGGAGCTACCATTAAGCCCAGCACCCCTCAACAAATTTGGCCAGTGATAAAAGTCTGTTGGATTTATTAAAGTCCATTCCAAATTGCCATATATATATATATATACACACACACACACACACACACACACGTACACACACACATATACTGATAAGCCATAACATTATGGCCTAATAAACTTGGTCTTCCATGTGCCTGCACTTACATGAACTCTACAAAAACCTCCAGTTTTCTTCTGCTGGGTGGGATTGATATATGAGGAGATTGGTCATCAGGGTAACATTGTGAAATGTTCAGGTTCCTGAAACCATTCCCATACAACTTATGCAATGTAGCAGAGTGCATTGTCCTCTTGAAAGCAGCCACTGTCATCAAAATCTCTTTCCATGAATGGGTGTACCTGGTTTTCACTGATGTTGAAGCATGTGGTATGCAGGAAAGTCATTTCCATCTAAATGGTAGTACTCAGTGTTTACTAAAAGAATGCTCTCCAAAGAATTACACTGCCTGTACTATCTTGTTTTCCCACAATACATCTTGGTATGATTGTTTTTTCAGGATAATGACATATATCCTGCCATCCAAATTATTTAAGGTAAGATGTAGAGATTTATCCCTTGTTTCCTGTTTAGGATTGGGTTTCCGGTTCCTCCTAAAGTCTATAACTCTATACATTTAATATCTCTGTTTCCTCCTCAATAGAAGTAGATAGGTTTTCCTATCATCCAGTTCATACTTATCCTTGGTCCTTTGAACAGGAGTAGAGGTTTATCCCTTGTTTCCTGTTTAGGATTGGGTTTCCAGTTCCCTCTAAAATCTTTTCCTTCTCTTTCACTTCTGGTGGCCTCATTGTGTGTTGGTGGCTTTATCACCTAGCTTGGGGTGGTGCCTTTTACTCTGTAACTCTCTATCTCAAGTGGCCTTGAGCCTTGTAGAAGGTAAACATCATTGTAAAAATAAAATGAGTACTTGGACTAGGTGATCTTCCATTTAAAACAAAAGTCCAGTTCTAATGCTCATGTGCTGATATTTTTGGCAATGGTTATTATTTGGACTTTTCTTGACTGGCATGTGGCTATGCAACTGCATACACAGTAAGGATCAATGTCCTGTATGTTGGGATACATTTCTGCTTTCACCTTAGTGAAAGCTATCTGCAATTTATACCACAGTAACTGTAACTCTTCTATTGGTTCATACTTGTGGGAAAAACATTTATTTACTTCTAGTCTCTGTAAGTTTTGCCTGCTTAATACCTTGTTAGCAGTTGGTGATTTTCCCTATTTGGACTGCTGCTGATAGGTACTTAACAGAACTCAATGTTAGTACCCCACAAACTGTGACATTCTGAAACTGCTTTGACCTAATCTTATGGTCATAACAATTTAGCCTTTTTCAAAGTCATTAAAATCTTTCTTTTTGTCCATAACTGGATTTCAACACATCAAAATGAAGTATTCACTGCAATCCTGCAGTAATGTTGGCTGCATGGATAACCTGTTACCAGGCACAGTGATTCACAACTGTGTCTGTTCAAGTACCCACACCAATATCAGTAAACTTCAGCTCATATTTACAAATATTCAGGGATTGCAGCAGTAGGTGCCTTATAGACAGGACTCCATAGTTATTGGTCTTACAGTCATATCACATTAAAACACCAGTTCTCATTTGATCACTAAAGTTAAGCAATGTCAAGCCTGATCAGTACCTAGATGGATGACTGCTCAGAAATAGCAATGATGTGCATGTAGTGTAATGGAAAACAGCTCAGAAAGAGAAATCAGAGTTCTGAATTTGAATTCCAGTTGAGTTTGTTACATTTACTTATATGCAAATACCTTTGGGAAAGGTATGAATCCATCTCTTCTCCTCTCAGCTCTGGTTTAAATAGTAAGACTTGTATCATAAAATCATTATCTTAAAAAATTCTTAAAATCTAAACATATGTTTTGGCTTTAAATAACCTTAAATCAGTTGATACAGGGTTAACAATTAAAATTTATTAGCATACATCAAAAGTATTTCAGTCTAAATTTCTGAGATGAGGAGTTGTCATTATTTACATTCAAACTATTGTTCTCATGTTATCATCACATTTCAGCCATTGTGCTTCCCAGCTTTCTTTGGAATTTCCAGAAGGTTACCTCGATAAACAAGCACTGGAAGAAGGCCAGAGTGCACAAAATTTGAAACATTATAACTTAACAAAGATGAGAACACTAGTCCTAATGTAAATAAACTTATTTCAATTTTGTAATTAACTTGAAACTTATGTAATGCTCTACATATTGTACCTTTCAATGATTCAAGATCTTGTAAAAGTTTTCAAAAGATCCTGGTCTGTTTCCTGTCAGCCTTGTATCATAATCAGCAACTGCTGATTGTCTATTGGGCTTTATCTCAAGATTGAGTAAATAATAAGAATAACTTTTAATTATCAGAATTTCTAAGAAGAGACAAAATATAACAATGGGAGAAGGTATGTCATGGTCTAGTTAAATGTTAAATTATTATTGTGATGTTCCTTGCATGTGGATTGGTTTGGATCAAATTTTCTTATCTTTGTTGTTTGAGCTGTGTATCCTCTGACCTTCATTAGGCGTCACTTCTGGAATTTTGTTGAGAATGTTGCACTTTCCTTCTTATTGACATTACATCTGGTGCTTACATAGTTTAGTATCTGAAAGTAGGACAAACTTGATGCTGGTGGTAGTAGTAGTAAAGGTGATAATGCTACTTGTTAGTGTTGGTTTGGAGGGAGGAAAGAAAGGGTAAACAGTAAAAAATGATGAGGAAGAAGGTATTGTGTAGCAAAGAATTAAACTTGTTAGTTAAAAAAGTAAGTGGCAGAATGTTACTTGTATTTTTGCCAAGCACCATGTTGGTAGAAATGAGAATATGTATGAGGAACTTGGCTGATTTGCATGCATTAGTCTACCACATGCAATTCACTTTGCATAATAATTTGCATGCATTCATCTGCCACATATGCAATTTAGTTCACCTAATGATTTGCATGCATTAGTCTGCCGCATATAAAATTAACTTTGCCTAACAATTTGCATACATTAGTCTGTCGCATGTGCACTTCATTTTGCCTAATTTACATGCTTTTAGCCTGTCACATGGGTAATTGACTTCACATAAGAATTTGCATGCTTTAGTCTGCCACTTGTAATTAACTTTGCCTAATAAAATACTGATATCAAGTGATTAAATTATTATGTTTTTCATGCAATTTGGTCAATTGGCAACTGAGAAATAATTTAAAGCTGCTGAATGTCATTACAAACTTCATGAAATCTAAGCAAAATAAATAACCATACACTGAATGGAAAAAAGATAATTATTTCCTTATTGCACTGTTTTTATAGAGATTAGGTGGCTGGAGTAGCAATAGCAACCATAAGTGGAACAATCATTACAGCCAGCAACAGAAAAGACTTTGTATTAGTTGTGGCTATACAAAACCTGATTGATGGTTTACTATCTTTGTTATGACTACCATGAGTGTGGTAATGTTTAACTTTTGTGCCTGCAAAACAACAGTGTGTCAAAAAGGAAAGTTTTTCCCTTGTCACCACTATTACTGTATACACTTTTGACTCCCTAAGAAATGTTTATTGTATTTAAAAAGCTATGATTAGAATTTTAATAAGATCCAAACATGAAAATTAATTTATACATTTTCTTTATTCTTGAGAATTGACAACAAAGATATTAAACGTTGTTTATCATATCATTTATTTAATCTATTGGCAGATTTTCTAGGCATTTTCTTAAAACTTAGTAGTTTCGTTCTCTCTGGTTATTTTTTTTTCCTTTGAAATTGTTGACATTTTTGTTTCAATTATGTAGTTGGCCAAAAACAAGTCTTTCTTTCTTGAAATTTCAGTTTATTTAACAATCTTCTGTAAAACCTCTTTCTGAAATGATCTTCTGTTGTTTGTGTAGTTAATTTCCACCTCATGTGCTCGCTCAACCTCCTCAGTATGAAACTTGATCTATTCTTCCTCGCATTATTAAAAAAAAAAATTCTCATTTTTTTTTGTATAGGGTGCTTAACTGTCATTTCATGTATCATCTCCACCCAAATATGTTATCAAATCTATTCCTTCTCTTGCAATGAAAAAAAATCCTCATTTTCTGTTTTGCATGGAGCCTATTTGTTATCTCAGCTACACTCCCAGGCTTGCATGGGTAGCCAGATATATCTCTTTTCACTTTATGAAGAAAACAAAGTTTCCATTTCCTCTTGTCTTTGTTAGGGGTATCACATCTCAAATGCCCTTTCACCTCCAATAAGTCCCTGAAACAACTTGTGATCATTTCACTGATATTCCTATCAAGAATCAAATTTTTTAATGTATTTGATGCCTATTTCCTCATTCCCTAATATCAGTTCAGAAAAACTGTCTAACACAACACAGTGAACCAACTTTCCTAGCAGCAGACTTAGCAATTGATTCAATATAATCTTTCCATTTCATTTCAGCAGAAAACGTTAGCCTGAGAAGGCACAATATCACTCTCCTGGAAGTTAGCATCAATTATACTAATGGAAGGCAAAAAGAGTTCTCTCAGGTAATTAAAAGAGAGTAGTTTCGTTTTGGAGGCATTAAAACTAACAAGCAATTCCTTGCCCCATTTAACAACAGATTGTAGATCATTGGTAGGTAGGTCAAGTTCAATACTGCTACTGCAACAGTATGGAATGGGGGCAAGGGACAAATTTATTAAACTTACTAGAATTTGAGGAAAAATATTGGTCACAAAACTGGTTCCTAGGCTATAAAAAGATAGTCCATGGACCACATGTTTGAGACCTCTGCACTGCAGTACTATAAAAATTTTTAAAAATCTAGTTCTAAAAATGACTGTAGTTTTTAACATTTAGTAAGTCTTCTGTCCATGCTGGCTAATTTGCACCTTTAAAAGAAGCTTTTGAGTACAATAGTTTAAGAAGTATCTCGAATTATTACTTCTTTCTTTTACATGTAATGTCCCTTCAGGACGTAAGCAATCATGCCCTCCACATCTTGTCCCTTGCAGCTCTTAATAAGTTTTGTCTTTTTGTTAACTTTCCCAAACGCTGTTCTGCCATCCATTTGCTCAAGCTCATCAAGTATGTTATGTGCTGCTTTTCTCTGTCCCTCCTTCCCGCAATCTGTCTCATGAGTATCAGGTTTTCCAAGCCTTCCCTCTTCATTATGTTCCCCAGAAACCTCAACTGTCTTTCTGATGTTAAGTATAAGTTTCTTGTTTCCATTCTCTCCAAAACCTTGTTGCTGCTCACATGTTCAGACCATGGTATCCTCAGCATTTTTTTCAGAACCAAATTTCTGTTGCTTCAAGTCTCTTCTTTATTTTTGAATGAGATTGTCCAGCATTTTCTGCATACTTACTTCCTTACATAAAATAGTAAAACACTGCACATGAGGAAGAATCAGATACTTAAACTTTAAAATAGAAAAATGATTGTTCATGAAATGCATACTTGTTTCTCATGTGTTATCTTCTTTCATCAGCATGGCTGATGCTAACCTCCAGGAATGTAGCTCATTGCACCTTTTGGTCTAACATTTTCCACTAATATGAATTGAAATGCTTATATTGAGTTTGCAGCTAAGAAAATTAGTTCATTGTGTCATGATAGACAATTTTTCTCACCCAAATCTGTCTAACACCCTGCCACACCAGTCAAAATAATTTTTATCGGCTAAAACTTGGAATAGAGCTGAGTAAGCAAAAAGGACCTTTAGAATTCACATGATTTTGGGTGAAGCAGCCAAAACCTTGTGATGATCACGTGTGAGGTGGTGGGGCTGAGGGTCGGTTATGACCAGCCGGGTTTTTCTATATAAATGCATAGTTATGCTGGAAAAGTGGCAGATGGAAGAGAGAGACGGGAAAGGCTGCGATCGGACGTCACATTGTCGTCGCATGCGTGCCGTCACACGCATGGGCACCTGTGTAGACCGTTACAGGTCTCGGCACTACAAGAGAGACGGGAGAAAATTTTTGGCGAGACTGGAGAAGAGAATCAGCCCAGGCAAGAGTTGGGCTAGAGACAGTGGAGACTCGAGTTGGAGACTCGAGGAAGAGAGAAAATGACGTCAGAGATTGGAATGAGGCGTCAGCTGACATGTACTGTTGATATAAGTACCGCTGCTTCTGCTACCACAAATATTACTACTACTGTTACTACTGCTGAGGAGGAATGCCACTATAAACTTTAAGCCCTGCACAGAAATCTTATCCCTCTATCGCAAGAGTCATATATCGTTCTGAGTTTATTTAACAACAAGTTAATCACAATACACTCTCTCTCTCTGTCTAGAATCCAGTGTATGAGTTTTTACATCAAATACTTTTCTGTATCCCGTTTCTTTTCTATACTATTCTTTTCTGCTCTATAAAAGACATTAACAATTCAACCATTGAATAGTTGTTTGTCTGGCTTTCTGCAGATATTAATTCTGTTTTTTGCTGCATTCTAAATTTCTTAGCACAGACTCTCCAGCCATGTCTACATCTTCAGTCGACCGTGAATGGATGAACATCACTTCTGCTTTCTGGATCAAACCAATCACAATGTGGGCAGGAAGCGGGATTAAGCCAATAGACCAGTCGAATGATCTACGGATGCTCAGGGGACCTACGGCCACTCCCTTAAGTTTGGTTAGGACCAAGTAGACACCTCAACCCAGAGAGTAAGACGTCGCAGGTTGAGCGGCTGGGGTGAATGTGTTAGTCCTTGCATTGAATATTGTTGCCACTAGTCTAGTGCTTCTGCTATGTCTACAGGTTCTGGACAAAAACCAAAGAAGAATTTGCAATATTATCAGTCCTAACATGGCATCTCATCTTCAACCTTTTTCTTACTGCTGTAATGTAGCTTCCCTGTGTCTTTTTTATAAATATTTTCATGACAGTTCTGATGAGCTTTCCTCTTTGATATCTTGACTTCACAAATTTAATCATCGTAGTATATTGGCAGATACGTTTCATTATTTTACTGTGGAAATTATTAAGTATAACTGTAAGTTCTATTCTAATAGTTTCTTCTCTTGAACTTCTCACCTGTGGAAATCTCTTCCAGCTTCTTGCTTTCCTGTCAACTACAATCTTCAAAAATTTAAATGCAATGTCAGTCATCATATTCTGTCTCTTTGAATCCTGTTCCTGCTATTTTTCCTTTCACCTCAGTAATTTTTTCTCAGTTTCCTTCATTTTCAGTAACCTCTTATGTTTTTAGTGGTTTTATCGCCTTGGATTCAGATTTAAAAATAGAAAAAAATCTAAATTCTTATATACTGGATATACTAAAATGTTGATTTCTGTTAAGTTAATATCATATAGATGACTAGTAACGATTTCTGTAATTCTACAAATGAAAAAAAGAAACATTAGGTATAAAAATCTCATACTACACAGTCACCAGTAAAAAAGTGGTAAATTCAGGAATACATGAAACAACCATTGAAAACTGGTGACTACTGATGTGACTGAAAAATTCAGGAAAAATTTCTGCAAATTTTATCAATCCCCACATCGTATGTTCTTTGAAAAGTAAGACAACTTGACACTCAAAATCAGTGAGTTGTTTAGCCATACAAGAAGAGCAGAACAAAAAATGAAAGTTGTGTGCAAATAATCTTTAAATGTCTAGTCACAAGATTGAGTAGCAATTAATCAATCATAAAAGAACCAATCAGAGTTATGTTAGGGTTACATGAGAGTTGAATGAATATTCAAGAAATTTATTCAAGGTCAATTATTCCTGAAAGATAAAACAGTGATAATAAATTTACCACTTTTTTACTGGGCACCCTGTAGTAAAATATAAAGCATTTTTATGGAATAAATATTTCTGCTATTTATTTCTAAGTCATTTAAATTTAGTGCTATCAGTATGTTGTAGTAATAAATCTTAACCATGCTGTTACAAAGCTATGAGACAATCTGTCTTCAAGATTGTCTAAACTTAAAAATGACAAATGATCTGGATTTCAATCTCTTTTGTAAGACATTTTATAATTCAAATTAGTTGTCTTTTTGTCCTTATTTTGATTACAAAGAGAATAATGATGTAACAATTATATACCAAATTTATTTGTATATATCATCACAAAGAGCAAATAAAATTTATGATTTTTTTAATTTAGAAAAACAGGTAGAATAGTTTGTCTTAGAAAGAAAAAAATATGATTGTAATACAGGATTTTTATGGCACTTTAAATGTGACTCAAGTGATTTGCTGCTAAACATCTGTGATAACATGTTCTCAAAGCATTGCTAGTAAGTTCAATTCTCAGCGCTCCATGAATGCACCAAAGTTATCAAGTTCAATAAATATCTAATGAGCAATATATATAAAACATCATATTAAGTTCAAGTTTATTATAAACTAACAGCGGAACCAAGCATAGCTTGAGAACTATTATTTTCTAAATAAAATGACAACTCGACAAGCACTTTAAGTTGGGCTTTCAGCACATGAAAACTGATTTCTAAACTATAATTTTAGTGATGAATGTAGAACTACATTGGATGGATTTGATGGCTGGGGTAGTGGTTGAGTCCTTCATGGAAATAGTTAACCAACATGATTTCGGAGACAACAGCAGAGAAGTAATGTTTTCAGCTAGTATTTTAGACAGTAAAATTAAAGGTCATTTTAGAGTTGATGATATTAAGAAAATGCAGAGAATTATTGGATGTTCTTGGAGAAAAATATTTTTTGAGTGGTATAAGTCATAATCAAGAACACTTAAGCTAAGGAGTATATTCATACAAAACAAAGCTCCTTCATATTCTCTGAAACTGAATATTGCCCATCTTGCCCCCAAAGTTTTAAAGACTCCAAATTAATAGAATGGTCCTCAATTTCTCCAGATATGAAGTCAATACAAAACTTGTGAACCATAATTTAAAAAGAGTTTTATATGAAAATGGAAAACAGTATTTGAGCAAAAGATATCTGGAAAGCAATAAAAACTTCTAACAGAAGAAAAATTATCAAAATCAATGAATGAAAAACTAATTTTGTGAAATGTCAAGGAGCCCATTATAACAGAAAATAATGTATATGGAATAATGTGTTAATGAAATGCTTGTTTCTTTGATCTGTATCTTTTTTATATATTGATAAATTGAGATTTGTTGTATAATTAAACCTGACATTCCTAAGACAA
The DNA here is from genome assembly GCA_964036315.1 of Acanthosepion esculentum. Lineage (NCBI taxonomy): Eukaryota > Metazoa > Mollusca > Cephalopoda > Sepiida > Sepiidae > Acanthosepion > Acanthosepion esculentum. Next base: position 104,097,189 of record OZ038482.1, on the reverse strand, counting down.
GTTATTATCAATGTTTTTTTAATAAGGATAGATGTTATAAGTTGAAACTCTTGTCATAAATTGCTTATAGAAAATATATCCTGAAAATTTTACCATTGTATTGTAAAATCTGATACAGTGTCATAATGGTTTGTAGTTAGCAGACCATCTTCTTCACAGTAAGCACATTCCAATATAAAATTATTTACAAAGAGCTGAAGATAGGGTAAATGGAAATTTTAAGGGGAGGTAAGTACAATCTAAAACATTGAATTATGTTTTTCGTATTTATTTTTTTATTGTACAGTTCCATAAAGTGAATGTAATGAATTCTGCTGAGTTTGGCTATAAGGGTGCACATATAGAAACAGTTCAAATAGATTACTTAATAAATGGATATTTTGAAGAAAATTAAATTCTCCTTCTTCTATGTGTCATGTCACTTCAGGACATGGGCGATTGTGGCTCTCCTCAACTTTCTATCCTTTGTAGCTCTTAGTAATTTTTGTCTTTTCACCATCCCTGTTCTGCCATCCATTTATACAAGCTCATCAGATACGTTGTGTGATACTTTTCTTTGTCCCTCTTGCTTTTAGTATGTCCTCCAAGCCTATATTACAGGGTTGAATGTGTTGTTAATGTAAGTTACTCCATGTTGCATATATTAGTAGTTGATAGAGGATTCCTTTTCTTTTATATATTGAAAATGAAATGAATAGAACGTACAACAATAAAATACAACAAACAAAACTTTGCAACACGTGTTGAAATTAATATAAGAATGTGTATTTTTGTGATGTTATTACAATACTGGTTTTGTATATGTTAGATGTTCTTAGGATTATTGTCTTTTGTTTCTTTTAAAGTTTTGTCTTTCGTGATTAAGGAAGGCTTTTGAAACTGTCAGCTGCTGAATTTTCATGAAGTGAAGAAAATATGTCTTGTTCAGTCTCTGTCATTTTCACTATTTTGTCTCTTGCTTGTAGTGGAATGGCTGTGTCCCTCATTTTAGACTGTCACTGATTCATAACAGAAGATCCCCCATAAGAATGGAGTGTCTTGATAATAAAAATAATCATTATCTTGGGTTTTACTTCTATCCAATGCTTGTTTCGATTGATGCAAGTTAGAAAATATCAATATGGGCTAATATAAGGGTTATTTGGGCTTTTTGCTGTGGCAGAGGTCCTACTATATCAATGTGTACTGTATGGAATCTTGTTGATGGTATTTCCAATGTTGGTGTGCTTGTATACTTTTGCTTGTTGACAGGATGCACATGCAGGACAAAGTTCTTTGATGGTTTTATCTATATTTGGCCACTAAAATCTAGCCTCCATTATATTAATGGATGATGTAATTCCAGGGTGTGATATTGAATGTATACTGTCAAACATGGATCCATGCAAATTGCATGGCACAAAAGGTCTTGGGTATGATGTTGATATGTCATACAACACAAATTAGTTATTTCCAGGTAGGCTGAATTTCTTTAAATCCATGAAGGATTGAATTTTACAGTCACATGATTGTGCCTCAGCAAGTGCTGGTAAATTACAAACATCTGCTTGCACAACAAGTGTTGGGCATGATAGACAATCAGTGACTATGTTTTGACTACCCTTTGGATAGACTATATCTGAAATTTATTCCATGAGAATGGCTGTCTCTGTTGTCTGATTTGGCAGGTTTTAAACTGTGAAATACACTGCATACTGGTTTGTGGTCAGTCAGCAGTAATACTTGGTGATCTTCTATAAGGTCACAAAAATGTAATACTGACAAATATACTACTAAAAGTTCACAGTCAAAGGTTGAGTACCTGGCTTGTATTTGTGATAGTTTCTTCAAGAAAAATCTTATAGGTATTAGGGTTCCATCTACAACCTGATGTAATGCAGCACTTACTGCATATTTACTGCTGTCTGTAGCCAAATGCTATTGTGCATGTTTCAGTTGGGGTGAGCTAATGCTGTTAATTTTTCCAGTTTTTTGCAACATTATTGAAGGATTGTTTTTCTGAATCATTTAATGTATATGATTCTTTGGGTGTTAACCTCATCCTTTCAGACAAGGGCAAGATTAATTTGGTAAATTTTGGTATTTGTTTTTGATAGAATCCAACCATATCCAGGAATTTGTCTAGGCTTTTTGCATCCTTAGGGTAGGAGAAAAATTATATTTATTTTATTAGTGGTAGGTGTAATGCCTTCTGAATCAATTTGAAAGCCTAAGAAATTTAGGGAAGTCACATTGAAAACAGATTTTGAGGTTGATATTTTAAAATTATTCTTGTATAAAATTTTGAACATTGTGTCTATATCTTTTTTTGTCACTAAAAATTAAAATGTCATCTCTATATATAAACACAGTCAATGTCTTAGAATATTGTATCCATATATAGCTGGAACATCGCTGATGAGTTCTTTAACCCAAATGGTATATATTCATACTGATAAAGTTCAAATGGAGAAGTAATGTGTTTGGAACATCATCTGGGTGCATCTTGATTTGGTGGTAGGCTGAAATTAAGACAATTTTAGAAAATTTCTGTTTATTTGTGAGTTGAAGAAAAAGAGCAATTATTTGGTATGGGGTATCTGTCATTTGTAGTTATACTATTTAGTGCACAATAATCTCCACAAGATTGGTAGTCTCCATTTTTGTTTTGGAACCAAATGTAGTGGGCTTTTCCATTCACTCTTGGAAAGGGATATTACTCCTTTGTTTTGGAGTTTTTTAAATTCAGCTTTCACAGCTTAGAGTTTTCAGCAGACCACTACTTGGTTTTCACAAATACCAGTGGATGGCTTCCCGTTTCAATTCTATGATAAACTCCACAATATATTTTACTCATATTTTTGTGTGGTGAAATAATTTTTGGGTATTTGTCTAAGGTGGTTCAGATGAATGAAGGAAGTTCAACTTCATTGATCACCAGATTCACCAGAGATGTTGTTGTTAGTTTTAAATCCTGCAGTCAAAGGGTCATAAATTGTCCTGTTGCTGCAGTCTATTGTCAGGCCAAATTTGTTAAAGAAGTCAAATCTGAGGAGTGTATTGGTAATGTCTGTGATCACAAATGTCAAGGTAAAGGATCTTCTTAAACTGGGTATTCCAATTTCCAAGTTTGCCTGTCCATAACATTTTACTTTTTTTCCTTTTGTGGTAGGTAGAGATACTGGAGTCAGGTCTAATGTCATACTATTTATTATTGACATTGGTATTATTGAAATACTTGCACCTGTGTCTGCTATAAACTTTATTTTAGTTGCTCTTAATCATGTGGTAATTTCTAGCAGTGTCAGACTCAGTGGACAGTACTGGTTTGTACAATTAGTTTTCTGAATTGCTTGCTGTAGAGGTTGGTGGTCAGGAACTGGGTAACATTTTCACACTGCACTGCATTTCTTGGGCCATTTGCACCACGGCTTACATACATATAGATGTGCTCTGCATACTCTGGGTCATTGTTCTGGGTAAAATGATTTAATACCTATAAGTACAGTATTGTCTCAATTACGTTTTTCAGCATAGATTGGATAATTGTTATTGTTTATTTTGTTGAGCAACAAATGCTGTTGTGTTTATATTGTATAGTAAAGGTATTAGTTCATCTGCCAATTTTTCCAGTTGAGTAGGGGTTTATTCCTTCTGCAAAGTGATGACTACTGAAATAGTTGATGGTAATGCCTGGAGAAATTTGTGTATCACAATTTCTTTGCCAATACTTATCTGTTTTGCTATTGATAAGATTTCTTGTAGGTATGCTGAAGTTCATCCAGTAATATTTGTTGCAGACATTAGTTTGTCTAGGAGTTCTGATTTTGTCAGTTTCTTCACTTCTATTAGTGTTTGTTTCATTTCTTCACACTTTTGTGACTCTGATAATGATATGTGTATTTTTGTCACCATTTCAGCAGGTAGAAATGATATCAGTGCAAAGTATTTTGTGGTTGACACTGTTGTATGGTGTAGATGAAATTGTACTTCTATTATGGAAAACCAGCCATTTACTGCTGTTTCCATAAATTCTGGTGCTCTGATATTCATCTGTTGTATGAAAGTTTCCTCTTATCTATTCTCCATACTTTTTTTAGTTGCATTCAGTTCTTTCATGTAGGGGTCATCACTGTTACAGGGTGAGAGTATTGTTAGTGTAAGTTACCCTGTGTTACATATATTAGTAGTTGATAAAGGATTCCTTTTCTTTTTTATACTGAAAATGAAAATGAATAGAACATATAACAATAAAATACAAGACTTTCAACACATGTTGAAATTAATTATGATAAGAATGTGTATTTTTGTGATGTTATTATTATACATGTTTTGCATATGTTAAATATTCTCAGGGTTATTGTCTTACTTGCTTATAATCATTCCAAAACTTTTGTGGTTCAGAGAGACTTTTGAAACCATCAACTGCTGGATTTCCACAGTGAAGAAAATACGTCTTGTTCAGTGTGTGTCTATTTCAGTACTCTCTCTCTCTTGCTTGTGGTGGAATGGTTGCATCCCTTTTTTCAGATTGTCACTGGCAACAGTGGTAAAGCTATTTTTAGAATGATAAAATTTCAGATTTTTATTATTTTTTTTATAATGAAATATCATGATGATGAATCATAACACCCACTTTCTTCATAATGCCATAGATATTTCAACTGTCTCTTTTTGATTTTAAACAGAAATGTACTTTTTGTTTCCATTTTCCTTAAAACTTCTTCATTACTTATGTGTTGAGTCCATCCCTCTGTAGAACCACATTTCTGTTGCCTTAAATCTTTTCTTCATCTGTGAGGAGATTGTTCAACATTCACTGCCATATAGAAGATTAAATATTACATAAAAGTTCAGCATTCCTTTCCTGTTTCTTAATACTTTGCTTAGCTTTTGGAAGCCATATTTTTCTATTTCAATATATCTTGAACAATGAACTGCAAATAGTCTTTGTATATGTATCAGTGGTTGAGAGCTTCCTTAACACTGACTCAGTCTCCATATTGTACGTGTTTTGTGTCATAAGTTGTGAACTTAGCTGCAAATTTTAATGTTTTATATTGAAAATAATAACATTTTTTATAGTATTTTTTTTACTAATAATATAACCATGGATTGACAGAAGTGATTGAGGAAATCAATTACCATAAAAACTAAGAAAGAAATAATTTCTAAGCATGAAAGTGGGACAAAGGTGAGTAAACCTAGAGTGGAGAATGGGATAGCCAAATCAACAATTTGCACTATACATAAAAACAAAGATAAATTAAAGTGTTCAGTTGTCAAAAAATTAATAAATTATGTAGTCATTTTATTGAGGAGACGGAAAATGTAGATTAAAAAAATTACCATGATAGTATCAGTGAATCAATAATTTATGCAAAGGCTAAACAATTGTTTCATGATTTCAGAGCTAATGCTCCCTGTGGAAGTAATACTGCAGTAGTAGATTTTTGTTTTATAATAACATCAATAATGTTGATGATGACAATGATTATTGTAAGCCCTTCTGGTCCCACTAGGAAATGCTGGGAGCAAACAGATCAAGCAGGAGTTTGAATAAAACAGTTGTTGAATTTAGCACAGCTTGTGTTGCTTCAACTTTTCAACAGCCAGTCTCATATAATTTATCTTTCCACCCTAAGCCTTCAGTGAATTTCAAACTTAACACTTTATTCAAGATAAATTGTTCTCATTTCACTGTCTATGTCTTAGGATATCTTGTTCAACAGAATAAGAACAATCTACCTCTATAGATTAAATAAAGGGTTCAGTTTGAAATTCCTTGAAGGTTATCTGGATTGATTGATACCTGAAGAAAATGAAAGGGCACAACAGTTAACAAATTTGTCTATAATTCTGAGATGAAGTATTGTAACTATTTACGCTATTTACATTGTTTGGACTGTTGTCCTCATCTTCATTGTCATATGTGCTAGGCCACAAAAAATCTCCTAAGCCAGCCAAGCTTATTGTATGGGAACCAGTAATACAGAGTAAAACAATAACAAAAAATTGCAATATGTGGTCTGGTAAAAAATGTTAATGAGACATTAGGTTTATAAATCCCAAAAATGAATTCACTGATGTCCCCAAGAACACATCTGGATAAAAGTGAGCATGGTTGAAGTAATCCAGTGACTTGACCCAAATAGTTGTGAGTTCAATGGCTGGCCATAGTATTAGAAATTAAGAACCAAATGTTTTACAAGTTTAAGGTTCTAGCCTCTTGTCTAATCTTTGCCCCAACTTTCACCCCTGCTTTCAAATCTGGCTCCCAAAGCCTTGATCCTTATTAGAGATAAGAATATATTTTCTGACAAACAAGAGAGCTGAAAAATATAAAAAGAAATTGGACCACCCTGCCCTGACCCTGCTTTCAAATCTGGCTCCCAAAGCCTTGATCCTTATCAGAGATAAGAATATATTTTCTGACAAACAAGAGAGCTGAAAAATATAAAAAGAAATTGGACCACCCTTGCCCTGACCCTGCTTTCAAATCTGGCTCCCAAAGCCTTGATCCTTATCAGAGATAAGAATATATTTTCTGACAAACAAGAGAGCTGAAAAATATAAAAAGAAATTGGACCACCCTTGCCCTGACCATGGTGCCATAAAGTTGGACTTCCAAAAACCAGCTCCCAAACCTTTGATTCTTATCAGAAATAAGAATATATTTTCTGACAAATGAGAGAGCTGGGAATGTGTATAACAGCTTTGGAGGGAAAAATTCCTGATATTTCTGAGTCTTCTAATCTCGATAAATACCAAGAATATGCACCTCTTTGGCAGTGAGTATTTGACATCATCTGTGATAACATCAGGTTGACGATAGAACACCAATCATCTTTGGAACCTGTTTCAAGGAAGAAATCTACATGCTGGGCTCTAAAGACAGAACATTGGCCATCTACTAAAAACTAATTGAGATCTGCTGACATAAACCTAGAAACTCCTGTCATCGGCCTACAAACTCACTCAACTACAGATTAAAAATATTCCGATTATTTTCCCCTCAACAAGATCTCTGAAGAAATCTATGTGAGAGTTAACCCCTTAAGAAAAATTTACTTGCTTAAAGAACTTTTAGGCAATCATAGAAATATTTTGAGCAAGCCTTTATATGAACACTTTTTCTTCCTTTAAGTTAAAGGAATTTTCTTCTCCATTTCTTTCTCTTATATTTGTGTATATATCCCTTTACCTTTTTTTGTGTATGTAAATAAACATTTTCTTCTTCTATTGTTACACCTCAAGCAGGAGTTTGAGTCTTTATTCTTCTGTCTAAAAGAGAGGATTGTCCACTCTAAACTTTCATGCCATTGTTGCTTTTATCGATTGTCTCCTTTAACCATAACCCTTTTATGTGGGAAAGCCAGGAGAAATTTCCCACGATAGCAGAGGTGAGCAAAAATTTGGAAAGTTGAGTTATTAAAAGGAAATAACTGAAACCGAGTTAATTCATATAACCTCCTGGCTTTGGGATGATTTTTTCAAGCTTTAAATTTTGTTTTATATATCAACATATATGGTAATAATGAGTTTCATCATCACTTTCATATTCTCTACTCTCTTCAAAGGTTTTGATGCATTTCCAGATATTTTCTTTCTTTCAAATTCATTTTATAAGCTGGTGAAACAAGAAATATCCACTCTCTGATAAATAATATTTTTGTTCATGATGACTAAATCCAGTCTCCTGGTATTGATTGGGTAATCCATTTTCCCTTCAAACTCCTAAATAATTTGACATTTATCATTGTCAAGAACAGCTTCTAGTTTGGGCATGTATCATGAGTTTGGATGATCAAATTGTAGTCACTTGTGCTATTCCCAGTGTATCACCATTCCCACCCTGTCATGCTAATTTTTTTTAACTTTGAAACTAATTTGTTGCATTCATTTACATTTCAGTCTTATCTGTGGTTCTGCACAGGTGAAATTTATGAAATGGTGCTGAAAATTTCTTGGCCTAACCCACTTCCCAAAAGCTGACTGAATAATCATTTTTTTTTTGTTTTGGTGGTGGGGAACTTCTTTGTATGGCTGATAATTTTTCAGTAATGGTGAGTAAGCTCTTATTGCTTTTCAGTGGCAGTTAATGTGAAAATCTGATAGATCATTTTTCTTTTTGCTTAGGATATTTTTAATTTTAAAGTAGGAGGCTGTTTCCCAAGTTTACTGTGTTTCAGGTCTGTTCCCATGCTTTTCAAAAGTTTGCTTTATATCTATCTATTTTTACAAAAAAACACTGTCTTAAATGATGTAAAATAAAGAAGCAATTAACTATTAGTTCATAAGGAAAATATTTTGGGCAAATCTAAGAAATAATCTTTTGTCTATCTGCCCAGGTGGAAGCTGGTACTAAAATTTAAGAAATTAAGATGTTTAGTGCCATGGTAGTATCTAGTAAATTTTTGAAAGTATTTTGTTACATGTATATTAAATACCAAAATGTTACATGTTTTTTTTTGTTTGTTAGTCAAAACAAAGGAAATAAATTCAATGTAAACAATCAAATAAAAAAGCAATGTTTTCCCTTGTGGAAGGGTAAGCAAAACTAGTTGAAAGGAAATGTGATACCATACAGTGATGGCCGTAGGCCCCTGGGCAAGCTGAACTTCAGTGTCCTTATAAGTATAATTTTTTTAAAGAAGAAAGCTGAAAATGTAGAATAATGAGTTTATTACAATATACAACTTAATACAGACTAAAGAAAATATTCATTATCCTACCTAAATCATTTTTGTAGCCTTTAGGTCTGCAAATCTTTTCATGGCAGTTTCTACACCTATCTTCTTTACAAGATCATATTCTATTGACAAAATAGCTAAAAAAGTTAATCTGTCTTGAGTCAGGGATGACTGCAAGTATGTTTTTATAAGCTTTAGTTTTGGAAGATCTCAAACACATGACATGGCGGCATGATGGCGTCCCTGAGTTGCCAGTACCTTGAGCTGGCCCTGATGCCATAGCAAACACCACACTGTGGGAAGTACAAATGTATATTTTAAAATGTTTTAAGAACTGTTCTGATCACAACCATATGCAGACTTGTATTTGCATTACTAGAAACAGAAAATAGTGATATTTTATCACTACTGTAATGGTGAAACAAAGTGGGACACAGTCTAAGATTATTATTTTAATTTTTTATTTCTGTTAATATTAAATGACTTAACAAAGTTGCAAAAATCTACTCTCCCAAAATATATTGATTAAAGAAATTGTTGGTGATGGTACTCAATCAGACAATGATTCTGATTTACGTGCCAAACTCAACTATTAACTAATAATTTTATGAAATAGTAACAGATATCGCCCATATTTTAAACTATTACTTGTGTGGTGCTAGTGAACTTAGACAAGTGGCAATGGTGTATTCATCTAGCTAATGTCTTCCCATTTTTTTTTCAGATATCATCAATTACCATCATGGCTTGGACCAGTGTACACTATATGTTTGCTGTTGAAATGTTTTTTTAGAACTGGTGAATCTGTAATTGCAACACAGAGAGTTTTTCAGGCTCATTTCATGTTATGTTAGAATGATGCCATTCCAGATAGAAAATTGATACTGCTATGGGTCAAAAATTTCAGGGTGACAGGTTCAGTGCTTAGAAGAAAGCCACCTGGAAGATCTAAAAGACCTCTGGGTGAAGGAAAGCTTGAGAAATTGTCTACAAAAGTGTATGTTGAATAGAGGCCACTATTTGGAGGATATTTTCAAAACAAGAGAATAAAAACTATAGTCCTTTGTTTAAAGAATAGTGAAATAAATGTTTTAATAGTGGTTACCATGGTCTTTTTGTCGACCTTTAAAATGTGGGAGGTATTTTTGCCACACACCCTGGAGAATAGATAAAAATTCTTCTATAAAGCCTTATTTTGAACAGTAGACAATGGCTTTATTTTCTATCCAGAAACCACCCTCAGGAAGAAATAAGGATTTGTTGATGAATGTAAGCTTATTCACTTAAAGAGCTGTTCCAAGTATATCAGCAGCATGGCTCATCACTGCAATGCAGACATATTGAACATGGTAACACAACCAATTAAAAATACAAGTAGTGTTTAACCAAAATAGCTCCAAAATATTTTAGCTCTGGTGTACAATGCCAAATTCTCAGGCAGGGTTGTTGAATTATGAAATGTCTTTTGAAAATACTATAGTATTCATGATATCTTGGATTTTGGTACAGACTCCTTCCCTATCTTGGTTCATCTATTCTAGTTGATTTGGAAGGTTTAAAATACAACAGTGATTGCTTAGCCTCATACCTTTTTCTATTTTACAATTCTATGTAAGTACTCAAAACATCTTGTAAATATGGCGTAAATCTATTGTAATATAAAGGGGTTATCAATTGTAATGATATTTGGTTGAAGATTTTTAAAATCTCAAGAGAAATATATTCAACACATACATAGATTTTATATATATTTATATACAGAACTAGGCATAACAGAGCTCAAAAAAAGGTGAGAAATGTACATTCTTCAATGAACTACTAACCTTCTACTCTGTGTTAGGAAATGACTAACAATATGTTTATTGTAGTGTCTGGAGACTAAGAAGTTTCCCCAGAGGGGTAACAGGACACATCTTTTCACCTGAGGGTGATCTATGCCTTTTTTTTTTATACTGCTTTATAAAACATTACCTAGTAAGTGTTAGGAAAAGTTCACTGATAGACAAGATTGTGCAATTCTACACTAGGTGTCCTTTCAAAATTAGTCATACTTTTCTGTAATCAATGTGAAAATCTATCTAAAAGGTAATTTTGGAGGAGTCTAAAAACATTGCAAACATTTTTCTTTATAAATTAATGGTAATTGTTGTTTCACATTATGCTATTTTGGCTTGACAAAGGTTTTATAGGAATGCTCTACTTTTGGAGAGACTAGGGAAACTTGTATATTTTTGATTGATTCCTTCATTTTCTATGACTTGATAAGTCATAGAAAATGAAGGAATCAATCAAGTTATTTAAAGCCAGAAAATATTTTTAGATTGTAAGAATTTGGGGGTTGGGTGGAGAGATGATAATGATTTAGTGAGACAAGTCTTACTAATTAACCCATAGCTGTGGGGAGAAGAGGTAGATTCATATATATGATGAACCCAACTGGAATTGAAACTCAACTCGGATTAACAATTCTGAGCCATTATCCATTACATCAACTGTATATCCAAGCTTCCATCACCTGGTATTCCAAAGTGGTTACCCATCTAGGTAATAACTAGATTTGATGCTGCTTAACTTCAGTGATCATATGGGAATGGGTGTTTCAATGTGATATGGCAGTAAGTCTGTATATTTTTTTCGGTTAGGGAGAGAACAGATCAGCTCACAATACAAAATGAATGATATGCTTATAGAAAATAAAACTTTAACTATCCAAAGGACAATGCCAATTTTAACCTGATATAGTTTATTCATACTTGGGAATAACACATTTTGTAATATAGTAACATTCATACCAGTACACTATCTGTATTTGTGCATTAAATGGTGTTATATACTGCAATAAGTTTCAATATAGTGAACGAGTTCAATGCAAACATTTCATGCCACAGAGATGCACATCTAGTTCTCCTTTTGTTCACTTTGGCCATTTGGAACAAGTTGGATTGTGGATCTTTGAGATGATGAATAGTCATTTCAAAGAATTTGTGCACATGACAGATGTGACATGTTGGCAGTACTTCATTTTTTGCAACAGTGGTCAAATGAATATTCATATACCTGTAGACTATGTTCTAGATAGCCACCTTGTACAGACACTTACCAAACCATATTGAAATGGTTTGTAAATTTGAATGTCTCTAAAATGAAACTGCTCTCATTTAACCACCATAAAGAAACTTCCCTGCCCTTATCAGGATGGTTGATGCTTGACATATCTTGGCCTCACATTTTCCACTGACTTCAGGTAGAACAACTACATTGAATCAATAGCAGCATCTACCACAAGGAAAGTTGGTTCTCTGTGTCGTGCCAGAAGGTTTTTCTCATTTGAGTCCATCCTACACATCTACAAATCTACCATTTGTCCATGTATTGAATACTGTTGCCATTTATGGTCTGGTGCCACTGCTGTTCATCTCCAGGCCCTCGACAAAATTCAAAGAAGGATTTGCAATGTAGTTGGTCCTGACTTGACATCTCAACTCTATTCACTTTCTCACAGATGTGACGTGGCTTCCCTCTGTCTTTTCTACAAATATTTTCATGGCAACTGCTCTGATGAGCTATTTTCCCTGGTACCCTGACTACATGAATTTAAGTGTGCTACTAAGTTCGCATCTAGGTCCCACCCTTTTGCTGTTGAATTAAGTAAATATAACTGCCACTTCTACTCTAACAGCTTCTTCTCTTGCACTTCCTGACAATAGAATTCTCTTCCTCTTGCTTGCTTCCCTGATAACTACAATCTTCAAAAATTTGAATGAAACATCAATCATCATCTTCTGATGCCTTGATTTCCATTCTTCTTTTTATCCTTTCCACAATCCCCCCACCTATACCCAGTCTTTTCTATTACTTTGACTCTCTGTAATCCCCTGCATATTAGTGGCAGTCCCGCCTTGCTTGGGGTGAAATGATTAAAAAAAAAAAATATCAAGAGCAGCAATGGTTGGCTGTCCTGCATCCACATTACAGATCAAAGTAAATGTACCCTCAATCCAGGGCTGGATTATCCTTTAAGCTAATATAGGCTGCAGCATAGGGTCCCTCAAGCTTTTATAAAGCAATGATTTTAATTTTCTAGATGTTATAACTTCTAAATAGTCTCATAAACTGATATGATATAAATATGACAAACTCATATTTATTTGACTTTGCAGGAAGCAAAGCAATGAAAATGTTTTAGTTTGTGTGATTGGGTTTCAAATAGATAACATGTTTGATTTTAGTTTAGAATGTTTAAATCTTACAAGTTTTTATAAAGCAGTGATTTTAATTTTCTGGATGTTATAACTTCTAAATAGTTTCATAAACTTGATTTATGATATCAATATGACAAACTCATATTTGTTTTATTGTTATAATGCTGGTTATAAAAAAATCTTTTTTTTTTACTATGGTTATGTTGTAATACATGCTAATTTGGTTTGCAGTAAATAGTAAAATAGTGGTATTTCTTAAAGAATATTTTTATTGACAAGCAAAAGATATCTGTTCTAGTTTATTTATAATAAGTTTACTTCTAACTAGGTAAATGTCGCTAAAATATATCACAAGTAAAAAAATATTCAAGACTGGTATAGGCAAGTTAGATGGTGACTCATGTGAGTGGCTCCTATAATTTCATTAGCCTAGGTACCCCAAAAGTATATAATTCAGCCCTGCTCTACCCAGATGCCAACATAGACTGGTGGAAATTATTTACTTTCCACAATGTACAATGGGCACACATTCATCAAGTCAGACTTTCACTTGCCACAACACTGTCATTCATGTCTTTAGTGATGTTACAAGATGGTTACCTGGGGAATCAAAATGGTACTCTAGTGTTCAGTGATAAGAGCAGATTTTGTTTTCATACAAGTGATGGTCATTTGCAAGCACAATATAGACCTAGGGGCATTATTTTCCAGAATGTATTTGTCCATGACACAGACACATAGGCCCAACACATGACATGTGGGTATAGAAAGGAAAAAGTGAATTACCTCATCAAACCAATTGACAGCATGTTGCGTGTATCCTACGGCGGAAAATATGGCAAAAAAGAAAGTTACTTGCCAAAAAAACGGCATGTATTCTGCATGATATGCTGAAGATGGAATATTCAAATTAGAAACAAGTCAGTCACAGGAGTCACCATAAAAATATTTTGATATGCTAATACTGTGTGTGCTCTCCCAGTTGTTGACGAATGAAAAAAAATGCTCGGCTGATAAAAGAAGTTGGTGTTCTTGAATCAGGGATGAAAAAAAGATAAAATTTGTGTATTTTGGCTACTGCATTCGTTGGGGAGTGAGTTATTTTTCTGACTGGTTATGTGCATTGCGATTTGTGACATAGTACCTGTGAATCGAGATTTTGACATTTCTTTCTGTCCTTTATATTCGAGTCTGAACTTACAGTGATTTGCTCTCTTCGTTGTGGAAGTAATCTGCGACAAATATTTCCTTTGCAATCTCAGAACTCTTACATGGGTTACCATAAATTATAACCCTTGCTTGCCTTTGGTATTTGTGGAGAAATAGTACCAGTTATGTCCAGAATTGGTCAGCTCATTCTTCTGCCTTTCCTGCAAAAAGAAGCTAATGAAATGTTCCAGAAGGATAATGTTGAGAAGATATGTAGCAGCAGCAGCTGGCTAGCACATCTAAAAACCCAAGTTTTAAAAAAGAAACACTCTTTTTTCTTTTTTCTTTTCCTTTGCTTATGTGTAATTTATAAACCCTGTTGGAAAGCACTCCTCTCCAGCTGGTTGTAAGTAGTACCTTATTTTGTTCAGACATTTGGACTTGGACTCTGTTAAAAAACAGTGTACCTTTTCCCTCTTTTTGTCCTGTATTATTTTGTAGAAACCATTTTTCATAGTCTAGATACCTCCTCAGTAGATATACATACCACAACCCTCTCTATTGAATATATATGGGAAATGATGGGACAATGCTTGACTCTTTCAGTTAGCCCACCTACAACTTAATGTATTATGTCAACAGGTAGCAAAAGGCATGGAATAAAGTATTGCAGGATGGCATTTGATTGTATGCATATGAGGGTGTAACCTTGTGTTAATGCCCATGGAGAATATGCAGTGTATTAATAAGGGGTCTAAGTATTGTTGATACATCCCTTATTTCAGAATCTGTACATGATTTATATATGAGATACTTGATTGTAATCCAGATTGAACATTCAATCTTGAGTAAACTGAAACACATATAGAGTATTGCTATCTTATTTTCAATCAGTGTACATAAAAGGGAGAATGAAATGAAGATATAATTATACCTAAAAATGGCTGTATTCAATAAAATTGGAGGAATTAGACAAAAAGAAAACAAACGTATAGTTACCATAAATGTCAATTTGAAAAAAAAGAAAAAATTAGAGAAGAATAAAAAGAAAAGCTGACTGGTTTTCGTTCTTTTCTTTTCACAGTTTGAAAATAATAAAAGCAATGAAATTTAGTTGTGGCTGAATTAAATTTTGTGATAAATAGTCAGTGATTGATACTGATATCATTTAAAAAGCAATGAACTCCACATTATTACACTTTTTCACCTCAAAATTGTTGACCTCAGAACTTCCACTGCCATGACATCTCTTAATTCAATCAGAAGATAATTTCTATTCAAATTTGAAAATATTTTAATGCTAGAAATATATTAGAAAATCTTCAGGTTTATTTAAATTCTTTTTTAATATAAATCCTTGTAATTGGAAAATTATATTTTAAGCTCATATCAATATTAGAAAGAGTGATAACAACTAGTGAATTTGAAACTTATTTTCCTGAAAGATTTTATAAATTTCAACTGACAGTAACACTGTTCAGCCAATAAATGCTGACTGGTTTCTATATGAGGAAACAGCTAATACTACCATTACCATTTATAATTTGAATTCAAATGACTAGTTTATTTTGTATAGAAAAAGTAATAAACAAATGTAAAATAATATATTGTAAATTTTAAAGTTGTGATTTTAAAAGGCGTTTTTCATTTTGAGTTTTTTGTGCAATGTTTTGTCTAAATCAGCCAATTCTGTAATGAGCAAAAAAACCTCAATATTATGTCGATGTCTATCAACATACAATTTATCTGCATCTGTAACAAAGAAATTAGAAATTTCAATAGATGCAATATTTTATGAGAATAAATTAGAAATTATTGAAATTATCATGATTGATAATATTGATATATGTTGATCTAGTCAAGAGGGAGATTAATAATTTATGTTTGAATTTGTAATTCTCCTCTTGTAATTGCCTCAACAATGAAGGCATTTATATTGTTTAAATAGCCTACAGAAGTATATTTCTTATGACAATCTAAAAATTATGTTCATATAAAACCTGTAAATTTAGTAATTGCTAAATTGTTTATAATGAAGTATTTGATTTTTGCTTATATTAATTTATATAACTTAAACAATTTCATTTATACAGTAATAATTTTCATTACTTTTGTTATTTTCCTCATTGAATAATTATTGTAAATATTACATTGATAATAAAATAAATGACAAACAAGAAAACTTAGTTTAATATTACATTTGGCTTTATTTTTTTTTGGTAATCATCCACTTTATTATTATTATAAATTTATTTCGTATTATCTTCATTAAAATAAATTATGACGATAGTCATTCATTTTACTCGAGTTAGTTATGATGTTAAAATTTGAAAATTTTCACAGGATTTAAGAATGGCCTCCGCAGTGATCTCCCCTTAGTCAACACAGAAACAGTTTCTTCCTTCAATTTGCTCTAGTATTATTTCTTATTTTTGGTGTCTCCTGACATCCCCGAGTGCAAATTTTATACCACACAAGAGGCTGACATCTGCACAGGAAAGCTACTTCATCCAGCACAGTTCACATGCTGCACATGCCTGATCAAACGTATGTTATGTACTACTAAAAATATAACACTATTGGCATTCTTCAGTCTTTAGTAACTTTAGTTATATATCCTAAAAAGCGGTCAAAAGTCGGGGATTAGAGTTTTAAAAGCCTTTAAAAACATTTACTCTTTAAAAGCATATTCAAAAATGTAAATTATTTTTTCAATCGTGCAAGTCTTTCTTTTCGAAGAGAACGAATGTGATAATTTAAAAAGAAAATCGTGTAGATTGCTTTTTTTGTAAGAAAAAAATCGTAGAAAATGTCGATCCCCCTTTTATGATCACACTAGGAAAATCATTTTGACCATAGACACCCCTTCACTGGAATTGGATACCTGGCTACTACTTTTGATTTTTCCAAGTTCTTTCCTTTCCATAAAGTTAAATGTTAATTTTTACTAAGTATTTCTTTCTTACCTTCCCTATTGATACTAGAATCGTAACACCCTCACATTTGTCCGGTATAAGTACCAGATTTTTTTAGAGTCCTACGGCCCCTCCATCGTCGCTTTAAAACTAGTCGCTTTCCTTCCTTCCCCCACTTTCGTTTATTGATTGTTATTGAATTGACACAGATGTCGAAATGTTTCATTTAGATTGGCATTTATTTAGGATCGTTTGGACCATGTAATTGAATTGTTATTGTTTTACTTTTTAAACTAAAGTAGGCTGATGTTAGTGACCAACTCAAATTCAAATTCTGTCAAAAAGACATACTGAGAATTCTTAGGGTTTACCTGTCAACCTTTTCGTTCCCATTCAGAGACTCTTAGTCTTTTCTTGTTTTGTAACATTTTGTTAAGGATCATATTAATTTCATTTCCTCTTGATCACTTAACCTTGGCTATTTGAATATTTATGAATGGTTATCGCAAAAAATATTGAAGTAAAAAACCAAAATCCTGTTTTAGTTTTAGTACGCAAAAGTATTTTTTAGACAAAATTTTTTGCTATTTTTGTAATTAAAAACCAAAATATATTTTATATTACTGCAACATAAAAATTTAAAAAATGTTGTTCCTGGTGTGAAAATACCAAATTTTGAATAATATAAAAAAAATTCGATGAATTCGTTGGTGTGTGGTGCCAGCTAAAAATAGTTGTTTTTTTTCTTTACTTTTTCATTTTTTTTGTGTACTGTACGAAGCTAAAGTCAGTTTAGTACGGAACACGGTTAGGAAAGGTAGATTATGTAGCGCCTATCCTGTAAGTAGGAATTGTCTGATTGCTTTGGGAATCAGCATTCAAAAATCAAAATCTTGCATTTTTTTTTCTTACACTTTTACGCTTAAAGCCATATATCCACACTACTTCCTCGCAAGATAATTTGTAAGCTGCAGATTATGAAAATGAGTGCAAATAAAATATTTTCTTTTTGACAAATTTTTCAAGGTTTTCTCTTTTTTAAAAACTCGTTTTTACCCTCAATTCTCTAATTCAAAATTAATATTTGTGATTAATGTTTAGTTTGTTTCTGTAAATTATCTGAATCTCAGCTAAATTTGTATTTAATTTTATTTAAATTTTCAATGCACAAACTTCTCTAAAAACGAAATGCAGACAATAACTTCATTCAACCAACAGTATATTCATAAATAAAAGCATACATATACATACAGTACACAAATATTTTACTTTACTTGCATACATATGAGATTTAGCTAAAAATGCACATAAAATATCTACCTAATCGGGAGTCTTCAGAAATCTATAAAGTTCAGTTATACTCTATTAGCAAAGCATTTTTAATCATTTCACTCCAAGTAAGGCAATAAAGCTACTAAGACACCTATGGTTACCAAGTATTAGAAAATATGAGAAAAAAAACTATAAAAGAAGAACAAGAATTAAGAAAACAAGATAACAATTGACATTGCATTTAAATTTAAATTCTTTAGATCAAAGTTGACGAGGAAGCAAGATGCCAGAAAAGAATTTTGCAAGTGAGAAATGTAATAGAAAAAACTGTTAGCATATGGTTACATCTAGCCATTTCAACTGTAAAATGACGAGACCTTGCTGCCAATCTAGTGCTTAAATTCATAAAGTCTAGGTACCATAGAGGAAAGTTAATCAGTTAATCAAAACAATTATCATGAATTATAGAAAAGGCACATGACAGCGATGTTATGGTGGTGGGAAAGTGAATAAAGCTGAAATGCCAGGTCTGGACCAATAACATTGCAGATTCTTTGAATTTTATCAAGAATCTCTAAATATATAGCAGAAGCACCAGACCAGATGTGGCACCAATATTCAAAGCAAGGAGGAATGGTAGACTTATAAATATTTTCTGGTGAGAAAAATTTTCTAACATGAGAGTGAACTAACTTTCCAAGCTGCAGCTCTAGCAATTGATCCAATTTAATCTTTCCGCTTCATGTCAGTGGAAAACGTTAGTCTGAGAAGGTGCAATGAATTACACAACTGGAGGTTAACATCAGCAATGCTGATGGAAGGTAAAAAGTGTCCTCTCAGATAATATGATAATTCCTCTGCTCAAAAATTCTGACAGTATGTTTAGTAAAGTTTCAGGTTTCAAATACATAATGCTTTGTGTTTTAGCACAAAAATCCAACAGTAATTTTTTTTTTATTTTGTAGAGATTTTGTTCACACAATGAAAATTTTGATTGAGTTCAATTAATACCAATTTCCAGTTGGTTTAAGTGCTGCAATGATAAACCAAATTCCAGTGATAGTTTACAAAAATAATCTTTACACAAAGTCTATTTCTTATGTAATCTATGCAATGCATTATATAGATACAAAACCCCTTCACTAAGTCCATATGTTTTTTGATATCATCTAATATAATTTGTTTGTTTTTCATATTCATCTGATATAATTTAGTAGTCTTTAGAGTAATTAACAGTCATGGTGATGACAGTCTCTTTGAGGTATATTTTTTTTATTTAAAAATAACCAGATTGTACAATCTGTGTCTATTGCTTTTTAATTGTAATGTTGTTGAGAGAGGTAGAAATTTGTTACATATCTATTTTATTTTTTAAAATTGCACAAGTCGCATAAGCATTAAATAAACACTTTTATAAGACAAGCATCATCAGTCAGAATAGAATCAAACAATAAACTTCAATCATAGCAATATCAAATATTGACAATGGCTGCCAGAGTAGCTGAAAATTTTGTAATTTCTCAAAAACTTTGTTGTGCTCCCACATGTCAACTAAATAAAAAAATACACAAAGAATTATCTTTGTCATTAATTATATAATAGTAAACAAATAGAATAAAATGTTCAAACTTATCTTGCCAACTCAGTTTCGTAGAAATGGTATCTGCTCATCAGAATAAATTGAATTTATTTACAGATGTCATATAATTCTTAAAAGATGTTACTTAAAGTAAGTTAAAGAAATTATTTTTTAGAATTATATCTTTTAATAGTTATATGTCTGTTAATAAATTCAATTTATTATATAACTTTCTGATGAGCAGATTTGATTAAATCCCAGTTAATATTAAATATTTGTTATACCCTAGACAGAATGGTTGTGAAATAATCTGAGAAAGGTGTAAATAAATTTTAGTATTTTTTCTCTGTGTCTGCACATGTTATACATACATATGGGTGTGTAAATTTTGCTAGTTACATAAAATGTTGACCAAAGATAGAAAAATTTTAATAAAATAAGAGTGTGAATTTATGAAAACTGTTTCTTGTTCACTATACATCTAGGAGATTAGAAACTAAATATGGAAAAAAAAAGATCAGTGTCACATCTCTATTCTGTAAGATATGTGGTCCATAACATCTCATCAAGTTGTAGTATTATTTTTACTATCATAGTACCAATAAAAAAATGACAGGGTTATTTATATACAGGGTGACATTCCTACCTAAGATCAGAGTATCTGGGCACTCTTCCTAGGATCAAAGTGTCACTTTTTGAGTATTTTTGACAAAGATCAATGTAATATTTGTTCCCTTTGTAAAAAGTGTGACAAATACAATATGAATATATATATATATATATATATATATATATATATATATATAGTATTTAAGCATGCAATAGATTGTTCATGCTGTTAAAAGTGTTACACGTACAATATGAGCAAATTTATATACATACATATATACAAGGTGAGATGGATAAATTGTCGTCTAAATTAAGCAAAAATGTAAATAACACTGACATCTCATTTTAATAGATATATTTTCCAAAATTACACAAACGTATCTTGACACACTAAAGAGTAAATTTATTTAATAAAATCCCCATTGGCTTCAACCACACCCTACAGATGACTTCAGAATCCCCTAAACTCTTCTGAATGGTCTCCTTGTTTAAGTTGGTAAATGCTGCCATAATCCTTGCCTTCAGTTCATCTTTGGTTTTACAAGGAGTTTTGTTGGTTTCGTGCTGAACTGCATGTCACACATAATAATCAAGAGAGTTGCAATCTGGGGAGTTAGGTGGTCAGATGTAAGGGGTGATGTGGTTGCAGAAATTGTCTAACAGCCATGACTGGTTTCTCCAGATTGTGTGGCATGGTGCAGAGTCCTGTTGCTAGACATCCAACTCTTTCTGAATCCTCTGCACTGTACTCAGATTGACACCTAAACACCCTGAAATGTTTGTATTGGGGCTTTCAGTGGGAATGACAAGCAGTACAGCATGTCATTTCCAAATTTCTGGCTGAGTGAATTGTGTCATGGTGCTCTTTTTCTCACAGATGGTGGCCAACCTACTATACTGTGCAGTCGATGAAATCAAAAAACAACCTTGCATGTTCAAAATTAAAGATATAAAATGGCAACAACTTATACAACATACCCTGTATGTATGTATGTATGTATGTATGTATGTATATATATATATATATATGGCCTGAAGATTGTGTTTAAGTATCCAACAGACTGTCACTACTGGATGTTAACCTCAATGTTCATTTTTATATTTATGTATGCTCTATCCCTGATATTGAGCACTTTAACCCATAAATATAACATACCTTAAAACTATATTTTTATCATGTGTGTGTGTGTGTGTGTGTGTAGTATGTGGTTAAGTTGTTACGTTTGTGTTCTGACCATGAAACCTGGAAACAAATCTCACCATACTCAATTTGTCAGGGATGTGACCTCTTGATGTTATTGGCCTGGACAGTGCCTGAAACCTGTACCTTTGGTTGATTTAATCCTTGTGAGTGAAATTGGGTAAATGAAACTATTCAAAAGCAACAAGAGTTGTGCTAGCACAAATGCACATGTTATGACCAAGGGTATGAACGTACTGATCTTGTGGAAACTGTTGATCATGCCAGATTATATGTTCTTTCTCCTAGAAACTTTAACTAAGGTCTGCTCATTTTACTTACAGTATAAATCCCAGGTTGACTCTCTGAGTGTTAAAGGAACACAAATATTTCCATATGATAAAAGAATGGAGGAAAAGTAAAGGAAAGGAGTAAGAGAGAAAATATGAAGAAGGTTATATCGTTTAAGTCAGAAAGATAGAGAAAAACAAGAAGAAGAATGGATGAAAAGTAAGATAGAAGGAAATAAAACATGGAAAGGTTTACTGTCTACAGTTTTATTACTCCTTTATCCCTTTGATATTTTAAATTGGGTGAAGTGTTAATTTTTTTACTTCTTTTGGAGAGTGACATATAACTTACATAGAAATGTATGTATGTATTTTTTTATCAAACACTATATCCGCTTGTGGCTGAATGTGCACTCACTAGATTTAGCTCTTCCCAGAGTCTGCAGTCTTGAGTTGCTTGGTTTAGGGAATCAAGGTTGAGGTCTGACCAGTTATGGATATTATCATACCACCTTCTTTTTTTTCACTGGGCCTTTCTATTTTTATGCTAGTTATCATTCCTTTGAGACATATTTTTGAAAAATCTTTTTTGCTATTAGGTTGAGTAAAATAATAACCCTTTTTTTATGAACTTTATTCTTCAAAAATTAAAGTACAATTACGTCTTTTTTAAAACCTTTTCAGTAAAATTCTGCAGGTTTTCATGTGAAAAAGGTTTTCATGAACTCTTGAATCTAGTTTTTGTTAGAGAAAGTTTTTTTCCCCTCAAAGTGTTTTACAAAGATTGAAAAAGGAAATAAACAGTTGGTGCAAGCCCAAGTAAATATGGCAGTTGGAGTAGAACAGACCAACTGAATTCCAAATTATTTTCTTGTATTATTTTTTCTGCATACGGTCTTCCAATGTCATGCGGTAAACAGCATTTTTCCTATTGTTGAGCACAGATTACTTTTTGACCAAACTGTTATGGACATGTTGCAGCTGCTGGATGTATATATGTACATTTAGTTTCATTGCATTTTAAGAACTCTAAATGAATAATACTCTGATGATCTCACCACACTCAACATTACTTTCTTCCATTGAGCTTCAGCTTTTGGGTCAGCTGTTGAGATTTATCCTTGTTAATCTGCTGCCTTTTTGCAGTAAACATTGTTGTATGTTAGTGTACTCAATTTTTTTTCTTAACTGTCATGTTTGATTAGTAATTAGGATGATACATTTGTCATTAGAATTGGTTCCCAAAAGTGGAAATTACTTATGACTCAATCTAATATGTTTGATGTGACCCTAAACTTTGAGCAAAGAGAGGTAAACTCTGGGTTAATCCAGTTATTTCTAAAAGAGTTTTGATATATACCTGACAAGTCAATGATTATGAATTTCAAAATATGATTTTCAAATGTTCCAAATAATTTTTTTTTTAAGCACTGATGCTCATTTAACAGAATCTCACCCATAAAGCACAACTGATAGTATGTAGGTATTATATATTTTAGCCTTTATTTATTTATTTATTTATTTTTATATATATATATATATATAGTGGATGCATGGTCATATGGCTAGATCATTAGTATTTCAACCATAAGATCTGGTTTTGAATTTCACCATAGTTGATTTTGTCAATTAGGTGAC
This sequence comes from Acanthosepion esculentum, assembly GCA_964036315.1. Taxonomy (NCBI): domain Eukaryota; kingdom Metazoa; phylum Mollusca; class Cephalopoda; order Sepiida; family Sepiidae; genus Acanthosepion; species Acanthosepion esculentum. The sequence goes on along the minus strand of OZ038482.1, from coordinate 104,073,683 downwards.
TTCCTGATAATATCTGCCTGGGAAAACAATCTGAGCATGTGCCACTATTGGGAAGTGTTTGACAATCATACCTTGGATTAACTCAAGCCTGATGAGTAAAATTGGATAGACTAACCTGTTTGGGAGCTGTCAATAGAAGTGCTAGCATGAAGTCACAAGTCATTGTGATTGAGGGTTTGAGTGTACTGGACTTTTTCAAACTGGTGATCACATCAGGTCATGTTCTCCCAGAAACTGTAACTAAAGTCTGCTCAGTATAGCTGCAGTATAAACCACAGGTTGGCCCAGTGGGTTCTGAAGAAACAAATGTGTCTGAGCAGGCATCTGCAATAGTGGATATGAGTGGCCATACATAGCTAGATACTATGGTATTAATGTATAGATCTATTACAATTTTATTGAATGAAGCATTATCAACTATTATTATTCATTTTTTTTATTTTAATTTTAATTTTAATTTAAAAAAAAAAATTTTTTTTTATTTATTTATTTATTTTTTATCAGTACTCTACTAAAGCTGTTAATTTTATAGTAGTGAATAGACAGCACAGATCAGAAAGAAAGGATAAGCTCTCAGTAACTCTTGAATTTACATCTTGCTTCCCTGAGGTAAAAGAGATGCGAGTTCAAGTGTCACCAAGAGCTTATCCTTTCTTTCTGATCTGCTCACTGCTGTAAAATTGAATGCCTAAGCAAAATTGCAATAAACAAAAATTAAAAATTAAAATCTTGTTGTTTGCTGAAGTTCTGAGAATAAGTCTTTTCATTATTTCATGTTTTTTGGACAACTTAATCTTTATAATTTTTAAAACATTTCAGCAGATAATACTTTTCAGCCTTTTTCTGGTGTATGAAGTAATTTATCCACATTCTCACTTGAATGGAATGTGATACAAGTTTAAGTTTAAAGTGGGAGCCGTAGGATATATTGGCTTTAGACAAACATTGCTCAAACCCACTTGGCACTTCTTCCTTTGGGGATGTGTCTGACACCAGGTAATGATCCTAGCTCTCTCTTGAGAAAGTTGTATTGCCTGGAGGGATGGTTTCTCTGGTAAATCAAATTCAGTCTATTACCTTTCTTCCCTTTTTTCATTACCTTATCTAGAACATGCCAGTCAATCAGAATCACTAGATTGAATATTTTAAAGTCACATGTTACTATAAGATTTTGTTTCTCACTGAATTCTCCGAATCTTGGACATTTTATTTTGTCATATCATTCAGTGTTTGAAGTTGATTTATGTACTTGTATTGTGAAAATGTATTTTGGTTTAAAAAAAAACTTTCACTCTGTATTTGTCCATGAATTCTCAGGTGGCTCCTCAATCCTACTTCAGTAGCACAATCTTGGACAGCATGGACTGTAATTTGGTTGTTATAATCACTGCCTGTATTGTGTTTCTCTGCAGTGATCAATCATTAATCAAATTTTCAAAAGGCTTGATGGACTATGGATTGCTAACATGATCAGTTTCCAGCATATATCTTCAGATTGTTTGGCTTAATCTTAAAGCACTGAAAATTGGATTTGATGGAATCTTTGAAGTGTATTTTGGTTGGCCTTTGTACTGGCATAATTATTGTTGTGGTTAACTCTGTAGACTGCACTATGGAGTATAAGGCCACAGCCACACTTTGCTAGATGTTGATGCTATGGTTTCCATAAAAAGTAGCTATTATAGGGTGGAGTTACTAACCTCATGCAAAACCAGTTTTGGATTCAAAGTTCTAGTCTGGTAGCTAATTAAAACTACAAAGCCTAGTAGTCTATGCTGCCTATATAGGAAGAGAAGAGATAGCTTCATACCTTCCCAAGAATATTTGTGTAAAAGTGATTGTAACAGCTTTGTTGGGAATTTGAATTTAACCTACCAATTCCATTTTCTGCATCGATAACTGCTACACCATGTGTGCATCTGTACTGGTATAGTACTCATAAAAAAAATGACAGGATTATTTACATATGGGATTGGCACTTAAACACAGGATCAAACTATTCCTGCTTCACCCTCTGCCCAGAATCAATAGAGTACCAGTGCACTTAGTATCTGCAAGTTAATTTTAATGTGCTGTTCAAGCAGCAGAATGTAATGGATGTGTCATTTGACTGCTTACATTGGAGTGAGATGTTCGAATCAAAGCAAAATTCACTTGTTAATTTTATATATCTGTTTGTTTTAGCATAATAGAAGTTGCAAAGAAACATACAGAAAATGTTATACTTATTCATTATTAAATGTGATACTTTTTTCTTCTGGCAATAAAAATATTCAGCGGATTTATGTTACAAATAATGGAATTATTTGAAAGGTTTATAAAAAATAATTTTACAGGATGGTAGCAGGTAGTTTTAATTAATCATAAAGACTTTTAAAAACTATTTGCAGCATTAAATGATTATTAGTATGTTTTTTTTTATTATATAAATATATAAAAGCTACAAGACAGGCAGTTTCTAAGTGCAGAAAATAACTTTAAATTAGCTTGTACAGAAAGTTGTCTTATTTATGCTATACTAATTAGCATATATCCAAAGCTAGTTAGAATAGCATTAATAAATGTAGTCTTTTGGTTCATGCTTTTTCTATAAGTTCCATGGAAATATCACTATATAATATGTAAAATAGCACAAAAAATCTGACAAGTTTAGAACATTTTTTTTTTTTAATAGAAGTATCATTGTTCACCGACTCTTTAGAGATCCTGCTTTTTGTATTTAGTATGTTTCAAAGCAATACCTGTAAACTTTTTAAATTCATCTTTGGTATGATCCAGTTTCTATAGTCACTTGAGAAATCCGTGAGAATACCATGATATTGTTGAGTAGGAAAACCTGAAGTGACAAAAATAATCATTCATAAAATTAAAGCAAAAAACAAAAGGCTCTCCTCATCTTCACGTATGACAAAAGTTTTGTAAAATATGTTGTTTTTCTTTTCTGGCTCACTGTGATACAATTTTATACTGGTTCCTTCAAAAACATAAAAGTGATTACTTAATATATTTCAAATTGAATTATGTAATGTAATACATGATGAAATAGAACCACAAAATATAGTGCACTTAACATTTTTATATTTCATCAGAGTAATGTGAAAGAAAATTGATTGAAACGTAGTGCTAACACCACTAACAGTATAAGGATGGTGTTCAGTTATTCAAACAAAACAAAATAAGCTTATGGTGATATCATATTGAAGCATCAGTTTCTGTACAATGACCAATGTTAAACAACATTGAGCCTGGTTAGTACATAGATGGGGGACCACTTAGGAATACCAGATGCTGTAAGCTTGGATGTGTAGGTGGTGCAATAGATAATGACTTGGAATTGTTAATTAGAGAGCCGAGTTCCAATTTCCATTGGGTTTGTTATATTCACTTTCATGTAAATATCCTTAGGAAAGGTATAAATCCACCTCTTCCCCACCCATCTATGGATTAATTAGTAAGACTTATATCCCTAAAACATTATTATTGCCAAAAATAATTTTTACAATGTAAAAAATATTTTCTGGCTTTAAATAACCTGAAAAGGGTTGATAAACCCTAAAAAATGGATGGATGAATGAATGAATTGAAACAATCAAAAAATGTAAGATGTCAAGCTACTTTGTGAGAAAAAAATTTAATAAATTTCAAATTTAAATCATCGATTAAATAGTTGTCATTACAAATCCAGGAGAAGGTATGGAGATTGATAATTTTATTTTTAAAGATTTCTCTCTTTATTTATTTATGTGTGTGTATGTATGAATGTATATATATTGTATATAAGCCGACATCATGTATAGTGTGACCCCTGAATTTTTTTGCATGAATTTTAACAACTCCAGAAAAAAATTACCTATGTATATGGCAATTGGTCACTGAAAATGCACGATTTTTAACCTCTTCAAAAAATTGCCTGTGTATATGTGACCCCCTATTTTTTGTGTAAAATACTTAAGTATATATGGTGTGTGTGTGTGTGTATATATATATATATGTGTATGTATGTAATGCTTGTAGTCCATCGATAGCTCTGCTAGCATGAAACCACAATTCACCATGGCCGAGGGCTTGAGCATGCTGGCCTTCTTCAAATTGTTGATCACACTAGATAACACGCTCTCTCCCAGAAACTGTAACTAAGGTCTGCTGAGCATAGTTGCAGTATAAACCACAGGTGGGTTCTGTGGATTTTGTGTTTCAAAATAAAAATATCAACCAGTGTATTTCTGAAGGATAATGTTTTTAAAGCAAGCAGCCATTGTAATTAAAGTGCTCAATATCAGCCGTAGTTGGGGGTCACAGTCATTGGCTGCATATAATATGTGCTTTGACAGGGCTACATATAGTTTTGGAAGTTGTCCTTCTAAACTGCTTGCCAGGCAAGGCTGAAGAGCTCAGTCTGCTCTCCTATTTAACCCATAATAAGAGAGAGAGAGAGAGAGAGAGAGAGAGAGAGAGATTCATACTATTTCCTAGGGCATAAGTGAATGTAATGAACTTATCTGGAATTCAAACTTGGTTCTTTGATTTCTCATCCTGAGTCACTATTTATTACACCACCTGCACATCCTCAATATCAAGAGATACAACATTAATACCAACAAATAAAATTAAATGTTCAACTTGTCCCTACATAGAGTTTTGCCTCAAGCCCTGACAAGTGGCTACTGTTTCTGTAAAACTGAGTAAGGATATATAACTTGAACATTAAATTTTATTTGTTTCTCTCTCTCTCTCTCTCTATCTATATATATATATATATATATATATATATATATATATATATATATATATATATATATATATGAGGAAAAATATGGAAAAAAAAAATCCGAATATGCGACGTTTCGGTCTAGTAGACCTTCTTTAGGACATAGTTATTAAAACATAATTAAAATTAGACGATATTCAAGTCAGCATGAAAAGACGATAGACATAAGAATAATCAAGACAATGTCTATCGTCTTTTCATGTTGACTTGAATATTCTCTTTTCATGTTGACTTGAATATCGTCTAATTTTAATTATGTTTTAATAACTATGTCCTGAAGAAGGTCTACTAGACCAAAATGTCTGACGTCGACATTGAAACAACATTAAAAACAGTAAACTTGCATATTCGGATTTTTGTTTTTTTGTTTTTCCATATTTTTCCTCATACTGTCAGATCTATATCCACATATTTGCTTACATAAAAAGGCTTAAGTCTTTCTTTTTATTATATCCTTACTCTGTCCTGGACATTGAGTTCTACCTGGATTCTATCCTCTTGGAATTATTTTTTATACATATATGTATGTATGTATGTATGTATATATATTTATATATTTTAGATATATGATTGCATATGTATGTGTATATTTACCACTAATATTATATATATATATATATATATATATATATATATATATATATATATATATATATATATATATATATATATAATATGAATGAGAGTGCGGATGTATTTGGGCAGCAATTTTTCATTGTGCAAATTTGGATGCCAATGCAAGTTCTTTGTTTAAGCTTTTAAAATATGCATGCACATTGTGTGTGTAAAAGATAACACATCATATTGGATTATCTTGTCTATTGTTTAGTAACTATTAATATTTAATATGGATTCTGTGATCATGTGCCTTATTTTAAGTTATACAATTTGTTAAATAGTCTTGTTTGTACAAGTTTCAAAACTGTTTTCTGTATTGATTTCTTTTATTAGAAGATATCTTTGCTGTCATTTGATATTTTACTCAGTTACATAGACTCGATGTGTTTTTAATATGAATTTGCATAAAAAAATGTTAAAATTAAAAAAATATAAAAAATATGAAGGTTTATTGTTTTTTATTTATTTATTTTCAAACATGTTTTTATACTCTTTATTTTATAAATATCCCAAATTTTATTTTATATTTGATTAGTAATGTCGGTTATATTCAGTTTTCCAAAATTGGGAAATTTTAAGTTTGTAAATTCAGAACGTGATCAATGAATTTAGAAATACAGAAGAAAATATTTGGAATCTATAAAGGTGAATAAAAACACCCACTTAATTCAACCTTTAAAATGTAATTGATACTCATTTACTTCAATTAATGACTAAAATAATGATTTTAACTTAAAACTTTTTGGGAAAATTAATTCAAAACCTCATTACTTTCTAGCTCCCGCACTGATTCATTCATCATCATCACCATTTGGAATTTATTTTTTATATATTTTTTTGTTGTTCTCTGGTTTACAAGAAAATTAACTATTTTTTTCTAAGATAATGAATTTTTTTCTTTTTTATCAGTCTTACCTAACTAATATTTTGGAAATTAAATTAATTTGTATCCTATGGTTTGCATCGAAACTATTCAGTGCAGTGTTATCACTCGGTTTGCACTTCCTGTTGTTGTTAGCAGCATGGCGGCCTTCTGCTCAAGTTAAGAATTTATACAACTAGAACTAGATTCATTTATTATTCTCTCTCTCGCTTTCACTATTTTTTAAAAACAATTGCCGGATTTCGTATAGTATATTTCTTAAAATGTATATTCTGAAATTATAGAGTTATTTGGAAATAAACAAAGTTTCTGTAGCAATTCATTCGGATATATTTTTCGTTACCTCTTCTTGTGCATCAAGAATTTTAGCAATTTTTTTCTACAAAAGATGTATCCTGAACCGCCAATAAAGGTGGGACCAAAAATTTATTTTCTTTCAGTTTCAGTATTCTTTTATTTCAGGACAATAACACGATTAGTTTTTAATTCATTCTGTAAACTTTTGTCTCTTCTCACCATTGAAACTACGTAAATTTTATTAATTTTTTTCTGCTTCCTTGATTGAACATAAAACACCCAGTATGTAAATTATCATTTATCTGTTTATTTATTTTATAAATAAAAATGACTAGATTTATCACTGTTGACAAATTATTGTATCCTTTCTGAGCTCCCTAAAAAAACGCTTCATCGAATTGATTGCTATTTTGGTTTTAGTAACTAAAATTTAGTTTTATTGCCGTTTAGTAAATTATTTACAAACCAAAATGTTAAAATAAATTATGCAGTTTTAAGTTTGTTTAAATAAATAAATTTAAAAGAGTGTTTTGTTTTTTCTGTTGTTGTTTTTTTTCTCTCAGTGTATTTTTTAAAACTTATTTCAGAAAATAATAAAACAACATACCGAAAGTACAATAATAGCTTTTTTTCGCTCTCTTTTTTTTTGTTGCATTTTAACTTTTTAAACGCTTAGTGTTACTTTACTACTGTTTTAGTTTAAGGAGATACCATTAAAAACTGTTCGGGAATTAAAGTATGGTAAAAAAAGATCTTAAAAAATTTAATCTTCTACTATGTAAATCTTTAATTTCGAAATTTGATTATGAAGATGTTTTATTTCAACATTCTGTTACCTCCATGCACGCTTGACTAAAAACAAATCGGTAGATGACGAAAAAGGCGTCCTAAACTTATGCAAAAGTTAATTTTTTCCTCCTTTGTTCTTTGCAAGAAGAAAAATTGAAGAAAACCTTCATAAAGTTATTTGCATCAAGTGTATAGAAGCGGAGATATTCGAATTTGAAAAAAGTTGTTTATACACTGTGTTCTGTATTATTTGCAAGTGGAAATTTTCCGTCGATAAACAACTATTTTAAAAATCACACTTCTAAACAAAAAAAGATAATTATCTGATTTCAATAACATTTTTAGTGCAAATTTTATGAATTAATTTATTTAAAGAGTATTTATTTATTTTTTTTACCAGAGAAAAGTTTGAGGAAATAATTTTATTTCATTCAAAACTCCAACAGGTTTGAAGAGAAATGCCTAGAAAAAGAAATGCAAAATATTGGATGAAGAACTTGACAGAAAAGCTTGAATTCTAGAGGCCTTTTTGACCCTGAGATAGAAATGAATTAACCAAAGTCCAATTCCAGAGGTTCATCTCCCCAGACTGCACTTTCATCATTACTATTATATAGAGAGGTTCAGGGTCAATCCCTGATGCCTCAGGTGTCATAAAAAAGAAAAATGCATGGCATCACTCGCATGTATGCATGCAGGGCTCCACATTTATAGCTGCCAAGAGAGGTTATCATTTGTTTTTTTTTTTGTTTTTTTTTGTCAAACATGCATGGAGTGTGGTTAAATGTTTAATTTTAGTGTCCTTCAATGCTTGGAATTGACCATATTTTAATCCACCAGACAAATTTTGGCAGTGTTTTTGTAGGTCACAATGGGTTACCTCTACCTACCTACCCAAGAAAAACTTGTGCAATTATGATCTATCTTTGTGAAAGAAAACCTCACACAAAAAACATCATAAACTGTTTTAGAGAAATTTTTGGATTGAAATGTATCAAATCCAAACAACATAAACAATATGATAATATAAATTTCTGGAGAACACAATGTTTTTATTTTTTTCTACCTGGGAATTTGAACTGTAATACAAATTGAATTCCAATCCAGTTCACATTGTGACAAATATTCTTTTATTTTATTGAAAAATTGAAAATGTATGTCAAATGGTGTGATTTACTTTGTTTATGGTCCTAGAAACACAGTAAGAATGACAAAAAAAAAATGCTTTGAGTGGTAAGTAACACTAATCACTCCAATTAAAAGAAAAAAAACTCTATTCCAGTTTTTTATTAGCTTATTTTGCTCTATTTATTTATTTTGTTTTGAGTTTTGTTTTAATCTAAGACTGATACCTTTTTTGTTTTTCGTATTCAGTCTGGCAAATTACCATGCTTAATTTTTTTACATAAATTACTAATTTCTTTTAACACAATTCAAATGATAAACAGATTCACAAATTACTTTTGTTTTGTATAAATACAAATTTTATTATCTGTTTTGAGAGTGAGGTGGAATTACTATGCTTTTAATATATATCTAAGAATGATCTCTGACTTGGGTGTATTTGACATTTGAATCTCTGGTACTCATGTGAAAGTTTTCATCAAAAAAACTACAATTAACAATTAATTTCATAAAATATCCAGTCTTTAGTAACTTATCCATACAAATTGATTAGAATCATAAGTCCATGTAGATTTCAGTATTGTAATTGAGAGTACAACACATTAATGTTTATTTGTTTATTATTTGCTTCTCTATTCTTGGATATCATATTTTGAAACTTAAATGATGTTTTATTTTTTTAAGACTTAATTATTTTTTTACTTAAAATATGAAAACTAAAGCTAGAAGTGGGATATTGATTTTTACTTATATGAGCTTTTTTGTTTTTTTGCATTTTGATTTTATTTTACTTTCATTTATCTTGTAAAATATCTTCCCTTTTTTTAGAAAACCACCTGTTGTCATGGTAACAAAATGAAGATGAAAAATATTACAGATTTTGTATTCCGAAGGCAAGTTGGTTCCAAGGATGTTCAGTCATATCATAAGTCTGTGGAAAGCTTACTAGAATTCAAAGCAACAACACCACATGCAAATGAGGTAAGTGGCAAAAAGAGAGACAGACTATTATTATTTAGAATAAAGGAATTCTGTTTCCTTGCTTTCTTGTTTTTAATGTGCATTAGAAGGAATTTATGCTCTTTGTTATTGAATCGAAATGACAAAAATAGGCTAAAGCTAGTATTTAATATAATTAACATTAGTTTACATTCTTCTCTGTTTTTACATTGTATTCATAATTAAGTCATCTTTATAGAAAACATATTTATTATACATATAACAACAAGGAATAAGGTGATTTTCTAAGCATAACTTAGATGTGGCACAAGGCCAGTGAGGATTGGACTCACTATTCAGTTGTAATTGAGTTAGCAAGTCAAGCTTGCTACCCATTACACCACACTGAAGTGCCCAAAATGATTTTCTAAGCATAGCTTAGATGTGACACAAGGCCGAAAGTATAGGAGGCACCCAGTGAGGATTGAACTCACTACTCCGTTGTAATTGATTTAGCAAGACAAGCTTGCTAACCAATACACCATGACAGAATGTCTAAGCAACAAGGAATAAGAAATAATTAAATATGTTATTTTAATATTGTTCTTCTGGTGTGTCTTCTACTTTGTTCAACACATGAAACAGTTTTATTTTGTAAAAACAAGGAAATAATTCAAGTAAGTGTTTGTGAAGAGGACTAACTCTTAATGGTTACTATCATTTAATCCTAAGCTCCTCCTTGACTTTGAGCTAATGGAATATCTCAACTGCTAGTAAAAAAAACAAAAACAGGTAGAATCAATCATTGAGACAGCAGTAGGAACAAGGACCCAAAAAAGATCACACCAGAAATGCTGAATAAAGGATGAAAACCTAATTGGACAAACTTTCTGTGAACATACAACAGTGTTGAAGAGACAGAAAACTGTGCTTGAAATTTCATAGTAAAGCAACACTATTATCAAATTTCTGAGATCCACTGCTTCATCATTTTATATTTCTCAGCAGCTATTAACAAATCTGTCTTGTTAACTTCAAAATTATTGAAATAATTGATTCTACTCCTTTGTTAATTGGTTAAGGTTATAATGTATATTTGTAGTGATTCATTATTGATACCTTTTACTTGATATTTATTTGTACTTATAACTAGTTTTTATTCTTATTTTTTTCATTTGCAGCCTTGTGAATTATCTGGTCACTGTAGGGCTACTTTCCTTATGGACTTCAGTCCTGATGGGTAAGTACTTTATAACTTCTTTGCTTTTGGTTATGCAATAATGAATCAGTCTTTTACCATGAATCAAGACCTGAGAAATAGTATTAGAATGCTATTATTATGTGAAAAAAATGTCATTTTTATAGCATTCTTAGTTTATTTAAAACAATTCAAAGAAAATGTTACAAATGACAATGACTATGGCTTAAGTTAATAGTATACCAAACCTTTAGACATTTTATTAGACCTGTAATTTTTTTTATGTTATGTTATGACTGGTACTTTTTCACTTATTGATTAGTTTTGAAATTTTCAAAAATATAAATATTACTTGAAAAGTAAATTCTTCATCTTTAGCATTGCTGTTATGACTTCTCTAGCAAGTGGGATTTTACAGAGTGGAGTTGCTAGCTTCACACCTAACTGGTTTTGAATTCAGAGTTGTCATTCTTCTAAACTGGTTGCTAACAAAAGTTAGAACACTTAGCCTACCCTGCTATTTAACCCATAGCTGGAGGGGAAGTGATGGATCCATACCTTTTCCAAAGGTATTTTTGCAAAAGTAGATGCAACAAACTGTCAGAATTTGAACTTGGCACACCAATTCATATTTCTGTACCAGTAACTGCTAGGCTACATGCATATCTACTAAAACAAAATAAACTAATTGCACAAAAATTTTCTTTGTATTTAATTAATATTTTTTTTAAATTCATTAATCACTTTTTTGTTTGTGGGGTATATACTTAAATTATCACATAGAATATACTTCTTTATCATTATTTACTTTTTTTAATAATTTTCTCTATTATTTAATATTAATTTGCAGATCAAGAATGGCATCTTCTCATGGGGACCACACTGTTCGTATCACAGACTTATCCACACGAAAGTGCACTCATATTTTGAGAGGTCATCCAAGAACACCCTGGTGTCTGGCATTTCATCAGTCATCAAATGACATTCTTGCATCAGGATGTCTTGGCGGTGAAGTCCGTATTTGGGATTTACATGTCAGTACACATCTTTTAAATTTTTTTTTTTATACTTAATATTATAGAGATATTTTAACACTGTTTACAGTATTAATAATTTTTTGCTGTAGGTTCTATATGAACACATGTAAATTGTCTCAAAAACAAAAAATGTTCACAGTTTTACTTTGAGGTTGCAAGCAGTGCATGTCTTCTCAGAATTGTTAGAGTTAGGAAAGAATACATTTATTTACACACACAAAGAAATGATGTTTGACCTCATGACCAGTGAATCTTTTACCAGGAGCTGAATTCAACTTAAAACCTCTTATACTGATTATCACCTGGACAAAAAGTGTTACTTGTAATAATCAAGCTTTTTATTTCTTTGATTTTTAATACTTGCAATTGTACATTAGGGTAAACATTTCACTGAAAGCTATGACATTTGGATTTAGGTTCTCAAAAAACAATGAAGGTTTCATTACCATATTGAAACAAAAATTTAATTTCATGACATAGTTTAAAAAATACATTTAGAAATATATTTTGTGTTCATAAAATTTACAATTTTTTTCTTTCATTTTTTTAATATAAAATATTTCAACATTTTCTTTCTGTTTATTAGTATGTCAAACTAGATATGTTTGCATTTCAGGGACGTGGTAGTGAAGTGTGGACAGCTCCTCATGGTTCTGTTATTGCCACATTAGCATTTCATCCCACAGACCATGTTTTAGTATTTGCCACAGCTGATGAGATTTATTTCTGGGATTGGAGTAAAAGTCGACCTTTTGCCTGCTGTAAAACTGCACGCAACTTTGAAAGAGTTAGGTTAGTCTTTCTACTATTTATATCATCATTCTGTGTTAAATTATTAACAGTATGACTTAAAAAGATCTTAAGAAAATTTTTCTTTTAAAAATGATCCTTGATTTTGTCTGTAATTAAGAGAATATTCAAAAATTGATTTTAAAATGTTTTACAGTTTTAATGTATTTGGTTGTTTTGATTTGAATGAAATCTAGTCAGGTGTCGCACCATCTTGGTTCTCTTCTTGCATTCAAATGCAAAGCCATTGTTCTGTTTAGTTATTATAACTATCACCTACTATTGATGGTAGTTAATTAGATTACCAATTTAGTGTAAAGAACAACCTCAATTTTAGATTGAAAGTAGTCTAATTCATACTTTGATACCCAAACTGAAGCATTCAAGAACTCTGAAGACAATTCACATTAACAATGTCTGTTGTCATGCATTTTATTTTTCATTTGTAAACATTCAAATCTTTGAAAGGATTTTTAAAATAAGCATTCAGATCTTATCATACTGAAAGCTCCCTTCCAAATTTTGACAAAAAATGAACAGCTTAAATTTTCAATGAAAATTATTTTGTGATTAAATTATTTTCTTTTCATTTCCTTATCTTTAGATGGTTGCGTTTTGATCCCCTTGGCCATTATTTGTACACTGGTATTGCAAATGCTACTACTATTCAGCCTAGAATTCATATTGGCAATCGCACTACCTCTGGGTAAGTAAATTAATCTTGATTTATTAAACCAAATAAACTGCTGCTTTTTCTCTAAATGACAATGACAGACCTGAAAGTGTATTTTCCTGATTCATTTACTGATTAAAATTGATTTTTACTAATTTATCTTTTGGCAATATTAATCTATTAGTCACTGTTTATGCTTTATCTACCAGATAGATTTTCTTGATTGTAGATATATTTTTAATCTCGGTATTTTTTTTTTTCAATATTCAAAATGATACATGTTGATTAGATTATATATAAATTAGTATCAATTCTAGAGTTTTTGTACTTGTAAAATTGCCCTCATTAGATTATAATTATTAATAATTTATATATGTGCTTATAAGTTCCTTTTTTTTTTTTTAAATGGTCACTCTATTATCAGGTTCAATTGCCAATAAATATTTTGTTATTGGTAAATTTAATGAGATGTTTGTTGCTCCTGATGAAGATATTAAATTACCAATAGAAGCATCATTATTCTTTCATTTTAATAATTCTTTACATAAAAATACATGTTTATATTTTTCAAGTAGATCATTGGGATAACATACTGGGCATTTCTCAAGACAATTGAGTTACTTGGTGGTGCCGATCTTTTTCTTAGAACATTTACTGGATTACTTGGTACCAAGAACAGAATGGTGGTGTGTTCCATAGTATTAGTATGAAAAAAATACAAAATATCTTAGCTGGAATTTGAACTTTGTTCACAGATTCTTTTTTTTTTTTTTTTTTTTTGTGCTGTTAACTGTTTAGCCAACTTTGCATTGACTTATAACTATTGGCACAGAAGTAAAGATTAAATGCACCATTTTAAAAATATTGTTAAACAGGTTATAGAATATAGCATTCCTTGTATTTTATTTTCTGTCTGTATTTTCAATACAGCTATATGATCATTTGACATATTAGTAATTTTCAGTTGTTTCATAAATTTGCTTTTTTTTTTGTTAGAAAATTTTATATCTTGGTTTTTTATGTAATACAGGCTTTTGTAATATTTTATTGCTTTTCAGTTTTAATTGTAAAGTGTGTGCTTCATATGAAACAGCAATTTATAAATTATTTATTGGAAAGATTATGCATTTTTGGCAATAATATGAATATACTGTTCTTATACTCTTTCAATAGAAAAATATAAATTCTAAAAAGCCATCCTTATTTAAATGCTATAACACTAAAAATGAAAAAAACAGTTTTGGTTACATTGTTGTAAATTATTTTTGTTAAGACTGAAAATAAAGTTAACTAAAAATTAAGTTGGAACAGCTTTAAGAGAGATCACATTGGCAACATGCTGTGTTACAATTCAGATGTAAAAACTATTAATAAACGTTATTATAAAGACCGGGTAACCAGTTTGAGGCCAGGCAACTTGCCAGTAGGACAAATAACTTGTGGCAGTCTTTCTATGACCTTTTCTTGTCATTTGGTATGGATTACCAAGCAGATGACTTTACAACAAACATTTGCCAATTTTCTGTATTTCCTTCCTGCACCTCACTGAGGTGAATTGCTATAAGTTATAGATCATTTCAAAACAATTACCTTTCCATCTATTGTGAAGGTGAACAATTATAGATTTCAATAAGCATTTTTATCCTAACATCAGAACAGCTACTAATAGAAGCAAAGACTATTTTTCAGATACTTTGACAGAAAGAAGTGATGCAAAAGAACTAACTGGTGTCCATTCTAGCTACTCTCAGGAAGTAAAAAAAATTGTAGCAGAAGAGTGAAAATAATGGGAATCCAAGATTTAAATTTAAATAAGTAATATATATATATATATATTAGGATCTAGGAAGACCTGTGTTAAATTATAAAAAATATTTAGTACATCATGTTATTATTTGAGGCGTGCACTTAAGTTGGTATATTGAATAAATGTATAGTTCCTATTCAGTTAGAAATGAACCAAACCATAAATTTTTTTTTTTTTTCATAGTATTGATCTGAAGCAGCAGTTTCAAAATGTTCAGATTCACTTTAACTCAGGTCATAAATAACTAGCAAGTTTAAAGTATTAAAGCATGGACGCTTTTATTTCATGAATTGTCTTGCATTGTTTTGTTTTTTGTTGTTATTGTTTATCTCCACATCATCATAATTTTTTTTTCTTCTTATTGAAGTATCAATAGATCCAGCAGTTCGCAGACAGACAGACAGATAGACAGACGGTAAAGCTACTATTTACATTTGTTAATTATTAAATTATCTTAGTTTTTATATCCTATAAGATATTCTTTTGTTCAACCATTAAAACTGAACAGCAACACTCTATAGTCTTATTTTCATGCTGAAGAAATCAATGATGTGTTTTTGTAACTGATTATATTTTGAATATATATCATAATATTCTAAAAGCACACATGTAACACTTGGTATTTATTGAGGATTAAAACTATTGACTTCTTGCATATCATTATTCATTTCATATTCATGTCATATGATATACTTTATAGCAAATTTTAGAATGATATTTATATTTGAATAATCAAATACATGCTGACTACCAAATGACTAAAAAGATAACTGGATATCTGGGTTTTTTTTTTTTCAATTCACTACAAATGCTGAAATTTGCTAAAACAAATGTTAGATAAAAAAGGAAATGGAAAACTAAATGTTTAATCATCAATTATTTTTTTTTACTATCAGTAATATTTAAATTGTTACTTCAAAACACAACTTAAGCTAAGTGAGAGAGTAATTAGTAAAGTTAATGACAAAAAATAAGAAAAGTTAAATCATGTCTTCATGTAGCAGGTACAAATGGAAATAAACCCTTATTGTTTTTTGTTTTTTTTACTTTACCATCAGAATTTGTTATATATATGTGATCATTAATACTCTGTCTGTGATATCACAGATGATTGAAACACCTACTATATCAATATACACTTAGCAAATATGACACTATATCAGTTTTTTTTACTGAAGTACATAATGGTTTTCATACAGGACAATAGCCTGGTGGATTAAAGTGTTGGTTTATGAATTTGGTGACATAGTAAGAGTTCAATCCCTGGGCTGGGCAGTGTGTACTTAGTCTCAGTGGAGACAGGGTGAGTAATAACGGATCAGTACTAAAAATAAGAACTAGATGCGATATCCTTAGACATGGGCAGTGGAATGACAACAGTCTATCCCCCCCCCCACATTAAATAATGGTTTCATTTCAGAATTCCCTGTAGGTTACCCTTATCGATATACACTCTGATGAAAATCAGAGGGCACAATGGCTGAAACATTGTGATAATTACAACAAAGATGAGGACAATAGTCGGAATATAAATAATGATAACTTCTCATCCCAGAAATTCAAATAGAAAGATTTTCATAATATAAAAATCTTGTGAATCCCACAATTCAATAATAATTTTTTTAGGATGACACTGACGTATACCATATATTTGACATGCTTTAGTTTTGTATTATAAACTTGATTTGTCAATTAATTTGGGGTATCTTTATCATATAAACATTTTTATTTGTTATAATGGCATATACGAGTTAAAAAGTAGTAACACAAATTTTCATTTGATTATTAAATTTGAAAATTATTATTATACTGATCCCTACTAATAAATTAACTACTTCAGAACATTTTTACTGGGCATGAAATGATTTTTATATAGCTAGATGTTATATTTATTGTAACTTTGTTTAGACTTTTTGGGGTTTTTTTTTACAAAGAAGACTTTCGAAATGAAGATGGAAATTTTAAATTTTGCTATAAATTTACTATATAAAATTTTATATTCTTTTTATTGAATTTATAAAGTGGTAATATTGTCGAAATTGATTTTTTTCTGTCTATAATCTGTTTTATTTTTCTTGCAAAAAAACGCGCAGATAAATATGTATATTAGGTGATAATTATAATAATATGTATCTTCAAATTTCTGATACTAAAAAGAAATAGACAAACCTTTATACTTTAGAGCTTATAAGTTGCCAGTCTTATTTTGCTTGTAAAGATATTCTACAGAATTTAATAATGTTTCTGACTTCATAATAAACTTTGTATATTGATATAAACTGGAGATGTACTTGGTTATATATGTAAAGGGTGTATTGCAATGTAATTAGAAGTTACACATGCA
The DNA here is from genome assembly GCA_964036315.1 of Acanthosepion esculentum. NCBI lineage: Eukaryota > Metazoa > Mollusca > Cephalopoda > Sepiida > Sepiidae > Acanthosepion > Acanthosepion esculentum. The sequence goes on along the minus strand of OZ038482.1, from coordinate 104,056,416 downwards.
CATACATATATATATATATATATATATATATATATATATATATATATATATATATATATATATATATATATACTAGCAGCATGGCCCGGCGTTACCCGTGCTTGATTAAAAAATTGTACGACTCAAACAGCAATCACTATCACTTGACTTAAATATTTTTGCCCTTCCTTGCCTTTAAAGGAGTGCCCTTTGCCGTGCTGATGTTGCTACATGCCTTACTTCTTGCCTATCTCACACTGCAAATTTTTTCTAAGCTCTATACTAAATATTAAATCTGTTACGAAAAAAGAACTAAACAAAATGAACACAAAACGAACAGCTTTAAAAAAGGACTCGTAACTGGAAAAACCGAATGAAAAAAGAATGTTAACAACAAATACTTTTTCACACCCAACCCAGTTCTGCGGAATCAGAATCAACGTTGAGTTTAAGCAAGCGAATGAGCCAATTGGAGTAAAGTACCATGCAGATTTAAATTTTTCCCACTTGTGACGAATGCAGCTATCGATTTTTTTTGCATGCTAGTTAACATTCATGTCAGTCAGCTGTTGGCTCTCATGCTGGCCAATAGAATCTTCTTGCCTATTCGTGGCAGCCAGCTATAGGCTCTCACTCTGGTCAGTAGAAAATGGCTGCAAACGACATGAAAACTGCCGTAGAAGCATGAAAAAATTAATTATTTCCACTATCGATGGGAGTTGGGAAATGCAAAGTTGGTCTAGGCCTTTCCGCTAACTTGGAGCATGTGCATGTAAATTTTGGTGCAAATCTGTTAAAAATTGTGGCCGTGCATTCGTTACACACACACACACACACACACACACACACATATCCTGCCTTTTATATATATATATATATATATATATATACACACACACACACACACACACACACAACATTAAAAAAGAAAAAAATATGCCAAATAGAATTGAGTGATTGGGGGCATAAGATTGATGATCATATTGAATCTCATCAAGGAAGAATAGTTTCAGGACTTTTGCTGATTGTGATTGGCACAGATATCATCACTCCACTCTCCCCATCCTGGTAGCAACGTGTGTGCACCCCCAGCAGTGAGTTTTGCAATTTCCCCACTGACTCATTGATTTTATAGAAAAGAGAACCTTATTTGGCCTTTTTTGATTGGTTAATTATTACATAATATTTTCCTACTGGTCAACCAAATGCTACCTAGTGAATTACTGGTAGAATATTTAACATAAGAAAAAAAATTAAAGTTAAGTGATGGGATGAATGGCAGTTTTCATCAAATTGCACATTCCAATTTGGCTTATGATCTTTCAGAATTCCCTGTTATCAAAAGGTTGTCAAAACATCTCTTTGAACTTTGAACCAGGATGCTTCTGGTAACACCTGATTATCAAATCCTGATCTTTTTAACCACCAAATCACCTTGCATCTGCACTTGGCTAATATTCTCATCTTATACTGCCCTAAAAAATTATATAACATTTTAAAATTTTTTTTCTAAAGCAAAATATCTTTCCCTCTTTAGGCCAAATTTTGATTGCCAGTTGCTATATTTCCACACTAGTCAAAGTGTCACATTTTCTACTTTCATGTTGAAACCATGCTATCTTATCTAATTACCGTAATTTTATAAAGCTAATGATGAAAAAAAGTATCAGAAAATAAAAAGAATCATGGCATTTCTATTCCTGAAACTTAATCTTTTATTTAGTGTTAATGTTTTTTAAACATTGTTAAAATTGACATTTAAATAAAAAAATATCTTTGTCAAGGAAGAAAAAATAACTATTATACATTTGTTTAAAATCGTTTAATGCTACTTGTGGCAGAGGTTATCAAGATGCCAGTGTATCAGACTTGTCTTGAAACTGAATCTACTAATTGTGGGTCAGGCATGTGTTTATGCTAGAGAAAAATTAGTTATTACTCATATTTCATAAAGTTTCATAAAACATTGTTTTCAAATGTTTACTGCTAAAACATATGAGGGATATGACTGTTTGATGACTTATTAAATATACTTTTGTTTTTGCATGAAATAATTTTTTTTTCTTCCAGTCTACGCACAGATTTCAGAAACAGACGTCGTCATATCCAAGAGCGCTATCAAGAAGTCTTGCGACAATATCACAGTTATGAAAGAACCCAGCCTGAGCTCAGTGTTTCTATTGGTAAATGAAATATTTTTAAAAACTTTCAATTACTTCAATTCATTTATCACCCTAGAAAACAAGATGGGAATAAATACGATCCTAATTTAATTTTGGGAACTACTGTAATGTTGTAACCATTAGAGGTGGTTGAGTTAAGTGATTATGGTAATTATTTAAGGAAGTTAATATTTATGATAGATTGATTTGACATCTGTCAGTATATATTGAGAAAGTGGTGTTTATATTTTTTGTTTTCTAGTTATAGAAGCTTCTCCACTAACTTTTTTATTTACATAATTGAAATGTTATAAATATTTTTGTGGGCTGTTGGTAGCATTGTAAATTGTTGTAAGGAGATTGTTTATTGTGTTTATTTCTTATTAAAAGTTATAGTTTGAAGCATACTATTTTTGAACAATTGTTAATTATAAATGATAGTTGATCAGGCTTGTATTTTTTAAGAGTAATTTTAAGAAATATCTCCAAAGAAAGAGCTAATCTTCAGATTGTTCTTTTGATATTTATTCTGACAATTATTATTATTTTAAAACTTAGTAGTCATGTAATTTTTATGTCATTTGACATTTTACTTTCCTCCTCTTAAATGAATTTCCAAAGAGCTTTTGAAGATAGATCCCTTACTCAAATGTTAAGTCTCTTTTTCTTATATAGATGTGTGTTCTGAAATTATAATCATGCAAAATTGGAACAAAAAAATCAAACTCAACATGAATAATAATGATCTTTATTGCCAGAAATGTTCATGATTGAAAAATTTTTAATATTTGTCCCAAAATTGATTTGCAGCAGATTAGTATATTTTGTTATAAATAACTATTTGTATTATAATGTTTTAATTGATTAGTTTTCTATGGCTTATCAACCCTTTGCAGGTTATTTAAAGCCAGAAAATATTTTTAGATCCTAAGAATATTTTTTTGAAATAATGATTAAGAGAGATCAGTCTCACTAATTAACGCATAGCTAGGGGAGAAGAGGTGGATTCATACCTTTCCCAAGGGTATTTGCATGTAAGTGAATATAAGGAACCCAGTTGGAATTGGAACTCAGCTTTCTGATTAACAATTTTGGGCCATTATCCATTACACCACTGGTATATCCAAGCTTACAGCACCTGGTTTCCCAAGTGGTCATTCATTTAGGTTCTCACCAGACCTGATGTTACTTAACTTTGGTGATTGTATGGGAACTTGTATTATAATGTAATATGTCCCTAAGCTCATAATGTATTCTTTGAAAGTGATTAAAACAGTGTTTGTACAGGTCCTGAAAAGTTCTGGAAAATCGATAGGGCCTGAAAAAACAGCAATAACCCAAAAGCTCCTTGAAAAGTTCTAGAATTTTCTAAAGAATCTGGCAACCCTGTCCCTTTACTTTTGTATTTCTGCCATAGATGGTTAGAAAATGTACAAACATGTGAACGACTCCCATACATTTGGCCAGATGTCATCAAATTTGTGAACTTACTTGACAAAAAAAACAAAAATATCCTTAGATCAAGTCCTTCTCTGTAGTGCTGTCAAACATAAATGACATTTTATTTCCTGTGAAACTGCAGATTTTTGAGTCTTTTTTGAAAGACATTGAATCATTTCTGGAAACAAGTGAACAAGTCTGTTTGTGATGACATCAGTCAGTTCAAAGAGTTTGAGGAGGAGGCTGCTGGAAATATTGCTTTCAAGAATTTCAGCAAGCATAAAGACCATCTGGTCACTTTGTTCTACTCTTTTTTTTTTTTGTCTAACAACAAAGAATATCAAAAACTGTGGAAAGTTGTTTGCAGATTGCTGGTACACTCACATAATCTGGCGTCGGTGGAGAGAGGTTTCTTAGTCAATAAGGAAATTTCCACTGCAATATGAAACAGGTCATTCAGTGCATTATCATGGACTATTTGGCCACAGTTGGAGGTGCTGGGAATGTTCCCATGATGAAGACTCTTCTCTGCAGTGCTTTGAATACAGGAACAGCATACAGCCAATACTTTGCGGCTGGGAAGAAAAATAGGCAGGAAGAAGCAGCTGGACAAAAATAGAAATCCATGCTTATGGAAATTGAAGAACTGAGGACCAAAAAACACAAGCTAGAAAGTTGCACATAAGATTTGCACAAGTCAGCTGACAGCTATACGAGAAATGCTGAGCAGACTCTTCACACTTATTGCAAATTCCAATACCCTGGGAAGATCTGCAAAGGACAAATCCATAGAGATCTCAAAATTGGAAGAGGAGCTGAATGCTAAACTAGATAAACTGAAAAATTGTGTTCTGTGTCATGTGCAACAAAAGCCATGAATAGTAGAGGTAGCGAAAATGTGTAGTATTTTGTGAAAATATCTATTTGTATTTCTGTTCATGAAAACCATTATACTTTACAGGAAATGTGCAGGAGTCAAGAATTTTTGTGATATTCACAAACCATGGATAGTCTAGATAGCTGAAATGTGTAGCAGTAAGAATTAAAGTGTATAATTCAAAATTTTCAAGTGTAGTAGAACTCCAAACTGTAGAATGCTACACAAAATGTGTATGATAACCAGGACTGCATTCAGTTGTGTCTTAGCCTTCAACGCTTTGATTTCTTCACTGCTTTCAACTGATTCATGACATGAATTATTGGAACCAGCTTTTCTAATGATTAGCTTTTCTTTGAACATCTCATTTGTCAAACTATTAAAAGATAAATTGCAAAGTTTGTGTTTTTGAAATTGATGACCACTCACTTTGTGTGTGCGTGTCAGTTTCAGCTCTTAAAACTTCTTAACATAGTTCTGGAATTTTTTACACAAATCTGTGGGAACCCTTTTGAAATATCAGCATTTATGATGTCACAGTTGTAATTGGTCTCTACAGATTTTAAAAATTTAAGAAGTAATTGTTTAATGAATATTATACTTTATAATAAAATGAAAACATGCTCATTTTTGTATCTACATATTGATCTCTCTGCTTTAGTCTGTTTATATGTGAATTTTGAATTGTTTAAAAATATTTGTATCATAAATGATAATTTTATTTTATTTTTGTCAGACCCGCCAGCACCTACAATTCCTCTTGATGAAGAATTAGTTCCTTATGTAAACTTGGTCACTCCACAGTCTCCTGTGCACGAGGACAATCTGCGCTCTGCCCGTCAGTATGCAGCAGAAATCTCTGAGGCAGTTCGTGGTGCCCTTGAAATCCCATTCACACGGTTCTCTTTGCGCCATTATCAGGAGCGACCTAGGAGGCAACAAGAGTTTCTTGGAGCTTCTTCCCAGTCAGCTTTCTATACACCAGCTCCAGCTTCATCCACATCCTCCTCATCATTGTCATCATCTTCATCTTCTCTCTCTGGTTCCACAGCTGCAGTTTCTACTAATTCTACTTCAGCGTCTGACAATGACTTTAGTGTTGGGGCTGTTGAATCACTTACTCTGAATGATGATGCTGGATACTCAAGACCTTCTCGCTCCTCGGAATCCTTCCAGAATGGTACTCCTACGCCATCAACCAGTGGATCTGTTCCAACTGAATCTGCTTCGAATAGAAACCATTCAGATGTCAGATTCACAAGTCTCTATGACATATACAGAACAGTACCATCTGAGTTTTTCCGTCCTTCTAGGTTGTTGTCCTGGCAACCATCTCAGTATATTCGTAGAGATGTTGTATACAAATCTTCTGCAGCTGGTAGTAGTGACCAAAATGACTCTGAATCCTCTCCTTTACCCACAGTACATTCTTCATCCTCTTCTACTTCCACTTCCAATGGCACTACATATTCTGCTGCTTCTGCTAGTTCTTCAACTATGTCATGTACAGATCACAAAAAGCTATCATCAGCTTCAGCATTTCAAAGTCGTAATTACTACAATCTTCTTGACCAAGAATTTAACTTAGGAAATACATCAAAATCTAGCAAAACCACTGCTTCTAAAAGCAGTAGCAGTAGCACTAGTACTAGCAATGGGAATGATAACAACAATAAAAATGCAATGACAGTGCGACAATCTAAGACTACTCTTTTTAAACTTCTTCACTCAACTTTGCCTTCTTCATCTTCCACAAATGGCAGCATCGAATCATTGGTACCAGAGAATACAGATCCTTCTGAGAATTCATTGTTGGGTCATTCCTCTAGCAGCACAAATGACTCAAAACCAAGTACAAGTAATACTTGTAACAATTTTTCTACTGAACATTGCAACAGTATTTCAGCTGATCACAGAAAAAGCATTGATTCTCCTCAAGAGAGCATAAGTTTTATGCAATGTAAAAGACCAAGTTCTCCTTGGCCAATTTTGTCAGTTCCATCAAATTGTACAAAATGCAGTTCCTCATCTGTGAGTCGGAATCTTGTGAATGGGTCCTATGAAAAAAAAGATCCTGTCTCTACATTCTCTGATTCCTTTGCAAAGACTTGCTGCTGCACCCCAACATCTGTAACTCCCTTGGATAAAACCTCTCATCCTGTTAAAAACAACAAACCATCTTGCTCTCAATTATCAAAATCCTCTACTAGTAATGGGCTATCTTCACAAAACACTGTATCGCCTACACTAACCAGTACTTTGTCATTATTTTCAGAAAACAAATCTGAGGAGAGCACGAACAGGCTTGAACCTGTAGCTGAAACAGCTGTGTCCTCAGGTCAACAGTATTCTGATTCTTTAACATCTGATGGTAACAAGTCAGTAAAGAACACTCATTCTGAAAAGACTGAATACAATAGCGTATTCACTCCAACAACTGATCAGAGAGATCAGAATGTTTGTGGTCATTCTGAAATAAACTCCTCATCCACTAATCAACCAAAAGAGAAAAATTCTGTTGCAGGAAGACATTTTGTTGCACAGAATTCTCGACGTCTTGCTACTTTGGCAAGTATTCCACACTTCCCATCCTGCATGAGAAATTCAGGAAATCGCCCCAAACGACCACATAATTCAGATTCTAGCGAGCAAAATCAGCAGTCTAAGTTCCCTCGTACAGATAATAATAATAATAATAATAATAATAATCAATCATCTGGTCGCCCTGCTCTTTTTATACCAAGAATTCTCCCACTTAGATCCTTCTTACGATGTGAATCGAGTCTCTCAAATCGGGCACCTGATGAAAGTGGGACATCTTCATCTACTACTACAAGAAATTCTGTTGAGAATCCTTCCTTACCAGCAGGCTCAGAATCTTCATCAAGGAGTCCTATGACTAACTCCATCACTTTATCAATTTCTGGTAGTGGCAACAGTACTGGCACTGATATGGAAGCTGAAAGTAATGACATTTCAGCATCACAATCTGCTTCTTCGCCATCTTCTGCTTCTATAAATGGTCCTGCACGTACATCATCGGTATCTCCTTTTCGGTCAATTAGCATGAACAATGGCCTCCCTCGAAATCTCTCAGACCGACTTGATGCATGTAAGATGAATTTACAAATTTTGGAAACTCTTAACTCAACATATCGTGAAAATCCTTCCAGCAGTGCTGCTGCTTCATCTTCTTCCTCTTCTATCCCAGCCACATTCACTCCAAACACAGACAGTTGCATCTCCCCACCACCTCCTTTGCCTGATTCTGCTGCTGCAGCAGGATGCTCTGACCCCTCCCAGAGAAGCACTTTACTGCACAATGTATTTTCTTCCTACCCATCTACTTCCTCCTCCTCCTCTTCCCTTCCGTCTTTGTCTTCATCTTCTTCCTCATCTTCTATTGAAACAAACTCTTATCTCATTGGTCTTCCTTCTTCTGGAACTTCTAACCAATACAATGGCACTTTGGCTAATAATTTACCATCGACATCACGAGGTGGGACTGGGGCACCTCACAGCAGAGAGAGTGCCAGTGCTACTAGCTCAAGTAGTAATTCAATTAAACCATATCAGCGACAAGCAGGCTCCCTCAAATCAGCATTCCACTCAATTTGCCGTGCACTCAGTATGAGTAACACTTCCCCAACAAGCACTGAGAACACTTATACCTCTCTGCAGACCCCAACAACTTCTTTGACCTCAAGTACTGATGAGGAATTACTTTCAACTGCTAAGTCGACATGTAAAGTGGCATCAACTTGTAATAAGAGAACTTGTAATTTAGATGTTGCTGTTACTACTTTTACGTCATGTCAGCAAAAAAGTGAGATGACCAATGCATCTGCTGAAACTTCAAGGAAGTGGAATAATGACCTTTCAGCTGAAGCAACCTCTTCTTCAGATTCTATAAATGCAGATAATAATTGTTGGTCACAAATGTCAAGACTGACACCTATAAATGTTGAAGCTGCTGATGGGGCTTCTTCCTCCTCCTCATCTTCTGCAGAGAGTCATCAGCCAATATCACCTAGCAACTCCTCTGCAGATTCTGCTCCGTTGTTGCCTCCACCCGCTCCTCCCCCTCCGCCATCCACTTCCTCAAACTCTTTTTCATCTTTCCCTCTTTCTAGTAAGCCAATCAAAACAACTGCCAGTTTTGCAAAAGAACCAGTATTTTGCTCCACTTCTCAAAATTCTTCTCCAATGAATACAGATGGCTTGGCAGCTCCAGCCTCGCTCTCTGTGCCACGTACCTCTGTTTCCACAGCATCAAGTTTTACCACAGAAACCTGTTGTAGTACAAAACCCTCACAAAATAAAATGGAGACAGATGTTTCTTCAAAAGATTCTCTTCCAAATGACCAGTCAATTTCAAAACCTCTTCACACAACTGCTGGTAGTTATTTTAATTTGAATTCTGTTACTGACAAAGTTTGCCCTATTGAGTCAAGTGCCTGTGTGACATCATCTTCATCTGTTCATAGTCCATATGTCGTAACTAGTCAACCCCAATGTGGGGATGATGGTCAATCAGAAAACTGCTCTGATCTCGAAACCAGTTGTCTTTCACTTTCTGGTGACCACACTCCCCTCAAATCCTCTGTTTCCAATCAATCTGATCAATCAAAGAGAACACAAGTCAGACGACCAACTAGCAAGACTTCTCGGATCAAACTACTCAAATCTGTCCCATCTCCAAGTGTTGCTTCCACTCAAGACTGCAAATCTGGAACCAGCTTTTTGACCAAAGATAAACTTCGATGTGACAAGGATTCATCTTTGAGTCCTGATGATGTTTCTGAGGCGGGTGCCAGTTCCCAAATAACACATTCCATGACCCAAAACAATCAGTCATCAATGCACCAACTTTCTCCATCTGGTAGTACATCTGCAAGTCAATCTGCACACAACCCAGATTATGGTCCAAGTTCAGCCTACCAGTCAGATCCTTCTCTGTCTCTATTAAATTGGGATGAACTGGATTCCTCCAGTGCCGATTCTACCAACTTTCATTCTACTAGTGCTATGCGTCCGCCATCTCATACTTATGATATCCCAGTTTTTGAGCCTTCATCTATGGTTAGTAACAGAACATCAAGTGGATCATTGCCAGATGTCCCTGGAATTTCTCGTACATGTCGGCCACAAGGCCACAGTGCTAGGGGATTTGATTCTCCTAGTTTTACCATTCCGAACATTAATGACAATCCTGGTGCTGCCACTAATGAAGCTTTTGATACACTTTGTGCTGTTGCATCTGCTACTTGTGATATAACTGAAGTTACAGCTCGCCTGCATCAAGAACTGGATGATCTTGATCGACGTATGGCCTCCTTGCAGCAACGTTGTGCTGCACGTCTGGCCCGTGTGCATGTTCCCTCACGTGAAGTAGTTGGGCTGGAAAGGTGGAGTGCAAATCACAATGTGGATGAATTTGTGTGCAGTGTACGCAATACTCTTGATGGAATTGCTCAGCTTCGGCGACATGAGCGCCTCGTTCAACAGATTGCTGCTGCATCTTTTTATCCTGATGATGTAAATGGCAGAGGCAATGAAAGATTAGGTAAAGTTTTTCTTTATTCACATATGTATAACCTAGAGAAGAAGTATTTTTAAAAATTTAATTTATGAATTGAGCAATTTTGAATTAATGCTTTTTCTTTATTTACATTTGTATCAACTAGAAATTTTGCTTACCTAAAGATATTTTTATGAAAAAGTGATTGTGAATTGATCAATTTTGATTTAAAAAAAAAAAAAAAAAAAAAAAAAGTAAAAAATTAGCTTCTCTGTACCATGCCAGCTGTTACAGTTAGAATAAAACCCATTTCAAATGGCTTTTGGATTTCTTTACTAACAAGTCTATATGAAAACAAAGAACCATTCTTCTTACTGATATTTTTATGAATTTTATTTTTTTTTACACATTGCTGATGTTTTTTTTAATTGATTTCTTCACATGAACATACTCCCTAATTAGGTCATCTTTATTTGAGAGATCAGTGATATTTTTTTTTTTTTTTTGCTATAAATTTATTTGTACACAATGCACTTGTGTATAATATATATATATATATATATATATATATATATATATATATATATATATATATATATATATATTTTGTAAAAAGCATGAATATATTTTAGTTAGGTACCTCATGCAGTCACCATTTTACTATTCCATTGAAGGTGTTAAATGGCCAGATTTCATGTTGTGTGATGTGTCATCTGAATGTTCAGACAATTTTAGAAGCATATATAAACTCTAAACTTTGATATCTTTGGTTGTTTAAAAATGGTAAAAATGAGAAAATAATTCAAGTAAAAGCAGTAATCTACACAAGTTTCTTATTTCTGAAACGAGATATTTTAGTGTTCGCACTGTAAAGGGGTTACTTCACTGATACAAGTAAACAAAATTGTCAAAATATTACAGTCATGTATAATTATTTGGACTTATGAGTCTGATATAAAAAGGTTCTTGCATTTTACATTAACAAATATGGTGAATATCTTTATCACATGAAGAATATCATTAAGTAAGTTATTTAAAGATTATGCATACATTATTTATGATAGTTACAGTGTTGCTATTTAATTATCTATTGTCTATCACAAAAAATACCGTGAAAATTTAACTTACATATATAAATATTTTCTTTTAATTTATTTTTATGCTATTTCATAAATTTTTACTTTTATTCTTTAAATTTTCTTGTGATGTTTGAACCACTTAAAACATTTCATGTTAAATATTCAGATATTGATGATTTATGAAAGTTATTTTTTCCTTCTCTAAAATTGGAATATTATCTATAGGCAAAAGCTAAAAATTAATGTTCACATTAAAAATAAAGTTAAAAATGGTGAAATTTGAATCAGTTTTCTATTTACAGTACTTTTTATTATATTAAACAATGCATAAACATTTGCAAACTTGTCATAGCAAGAATTGATGCTTCTCTATCTTTGCATGAAATTACCTTACTTTTACTGAATATTAGTTAAATAATTAATATTTGGTACTGTGATGTCTGATAGTTTTGGATCTCTTAAAATTTTATTTAAATACTAATTCAGAAAGAAAATTTTTCACTTCCAGATGAGTCGGCTCGTTTGTCCAATGAAGCACGTGAAGAAATTTCCCGTTCTTTGCGGCGAGAAATCAGCAAACAAACCAAGTAAGAGCAATGGATACAAATCATTTGACTTGTATTGTAAATACAATTTCTCTCCAGATTCTATCTTACATATCCATAAGTCTACCAATTGTCCATGCTTAGAATATTTCTGCCACATATGGTCCAGTGCTCTTGCTATATATCTAGAGATCCTTGATAAAATCCAAAGACGAATAAGCAATATTATTGATCCTGATCTGGCGTCTCGGCTTCAGTCAGGGTTCGTACAAGTCCTAGAAACCTTGAAAAGTCCTGGAAAATTGACAGGTCCATTCCTAGGGTTTGAAAAATCCTGGAAAAACAGCAATAGCCCAAAAGCTCCTTGAAAAATACTGTAATTTTTTAAATTGGGTTACCCACACTCCCCTTTTCTTAATTCATGAAATCAAAATGCCAACTCCCAAAAATCTGGCTTTTTTACAAGCTAAAATTGTTCTTTAAAAAGAAATGCTATTTTAGTTATCAGTAATATTTGGTAATTATTTTGAATGGTGGCTTGTTTACTTGATTAGAATATATTCATGACCTCATATCAAGAACCTATACTGGCAGCAAACAACCTGCATATGGATAGAAAATGAGTTCAGCAGATATACAAAAATAGAAAGGAGTGTAAGGCAAGGATGTGTTTTCTCACTGGACTTATTCAACCTATACAACAAGGCAATTCTGAGATTAACTGGAAATCTTACCGGGATTCATCATTTGCAGTCACAATCTTAATGACATAAAATACGCAGATGACACAGTACTGATAGCAGACATGGAAAGGAAATTACAAAACCTCCTACAGAAGGTAGGGAAGGAGAGCAAGAAGAAGGGACTAAGCATAAACTACAAGAAGACAGAATGCATCATCATCATTATAAAGATGATCCTGAAATGCGATTTACAGGTCAGGGACCCTAAAATCAAGCAAGTGCAAAAATTTAAATATCTGAGAAGTGTTCTGACAGAACGGTAAGTGTGACTCTGAGATCTGAAGATATATTGAAATGGCCAAAGACACATTCCAAAAGCTAGGCAGAGTATTATGGGACGTGCTGAAAAAATAGATACTTTATGCCCTCTTCCCACCATGTCAATGTATATCTATTTGTAAACTACATTTGTCTAAATTGTTGCCAAAAGTAACAAGTTTGAGAATCAAATTTGACTCAAAGAAAATATAGATGGGAAGGATGATAGAATAGAAAATGTGCCTTTGATGTGTCTTAGAATAGGATAGAAAATGCATCTTTGAAAAAGAAAGAATGTTATTTTTAAAGTTTGTAGGCTAATAATGACCTGTATCTCTAGCTTTTGTGGTAAGTGTGAAAAAGTGATGAAATATATTAAAATTTATTTGGCTTTTATTGCTTGGCTTATATTAAAAGTTCAATATGAGAACCATGTCCCTTTACTTTTGTATTTCTGCCACAGATGGTTAGAAAATGTACAAACATGTGAAGGACTCCTAGACATTTGGCCAGATGTCATTAAATTTGTGAACTTGACAAAAAAAAAAAAATCCTCAGACCAAATCCTTCTCTGCAGTGCTGTCAAATGTAAATGACATTTTATTTCCAATGAAACTGCAGATTTTTGTATCTGTTTCAAAAGACATTGGACTATTTCTGATAAAATAGTGATAAAACATTGCTTCCATTCCTTGCAGATGATCTTTTTAGCATGATCATAAAACAGTTAAGATTTGTAAAGGAAGAGCACACTAAAAAGATAATTACATTTTCCAAACTGAATGAATTTGTAAGAATTTTGTCAACCTAAACATGCATAAAAATGCTGCAAAGATTGTTCATTTCTGGCAGATAGGCTATGCAAAATTTGTCCAAAAAAAGGAAATGTGTTAACAAAAGATCTGTTTGCATACAGAATTGCAACAATGTTCATCACCATCATTGAGAACTTCTGGCAAAGTCTCCCCTTAGATAACCTCTTATAAGGACACTTATATGGCTGAACCCTGGATCCATTTGTGAAAAAGAAATCGCCTTAAAATAGTGTCTAAAAAGACGTCTTTCCCACATGATGGATAGAAAACAAGTCGGCAAATCTAATTGTGATAACATCATCAGTAAGTACAAAAAGTTTGAAGAAAAGGCTGCTGGAAATGTTGCATTCAAGAATTTCAGCAAACATAAAGACTGTCTGTACACTTTGTTCTACTCTTTTTTTTGTCTCGCAACAAAGAATATCAAAAACTGTGGAAAGTTGTTTGCAGATTGCTGGTACACTCACATAAACAGGCATCAGTGGAGAGAGGTTTCTCTGTCAATAAGGAAATTTCCACTGCAATATGAAACAGCAGGCTCTGGTCATTCAGTGCATTATCATGGACTATTTGGCCACAGTTGAAGGTGCTGGGAATGTTCCCATGATGAAGACTCTTCTCTGCAGTGCTTTGAATACAGGAACAGCATACAGCCAATACTTTGCGGCTGGGAAGAAAAATAGGCAGGAAGAAGCAGCTGGACAAAAATAGAAATCCATGCTTATGGAAATTGAAGAACTGAGGACCAAAACACACAAGCTAGAAAGTTGCACATAAGATTTGCTCAAGTCAGCTGACAGCTATACGAGAAATGCTGAGCAGACTCTTCACACTTATTGCAAATTCCAATACCCTGGGAAGATCTGCAAAGGACAAATCCATAGAGATCTCAAAATTGGAAGAGGAGCTGAATGCTAAACTAGATAAACTGAAAAATTGTGTTCTGTGTCATGTGCAACAAAAGCCATGAATAGTAGAGGTAGCGAAAATGTGTAGTATTTTGTGAAAATATCTATTTGTATTTCTGTTCATGAAAACCATTATACTTTACAGGAAATGTGCAGGAGTCAAGAATTTTTGTGATATTCACAAACCATGGATAGTCTAGATAGCTGAAATGTGTAGCAGTAAGAATTAAAGTGTATAATTCAAAATTTTCAAGTGTAGTAGAACTCCAAACTGTAGAATGCTACACAAAATGTGTATGATAACCAGGACTGCATTCAGTTGTGTCTTAGCCTTCAACGCTTTGATTTCTTCACTGCTTTCAACTGATTCATGACGTGAATTATTGGAACCAGCTTTTCCAATGATTAGCTTTTCTTTGAACATCTCATTTGTCAAACTATTAAAAGATAAATTGCAAAGTTTGTGTTTTTGAAATTGATGACTTTTTGCTTTGTGTTTGTGTACCAGTTTCATTCCTTAAAACATTTTAACATAGTTCTGGAATTTTTTTTACACAGATCTGAGAATCCTGTGGATGATTCCCAAAGATACATAACCGCAATCTCCTCCTCCTACTACTACTTCCCAGCAGCTGACATAATGCAATTCAAATGAAATTTCTACCATTAAGATGTACTGTCAGGATTGAAATCAAAGATAGATTTCCTTATCTAATTTGTATGTTACTGAAAATCAGTTGAAGAACAATTTTGCTTGTTATAAAATGATCGTGTTCATTAATATTAATCATTCTTGACAGTGCTTATTAGGTGATTATTATGGAGTCTTCATATTTACCAAACTTAGCTTAGTACAGTACAAGGATAAATGAGGGAAAAAACAGCTTTCAATGTTTTGGTTTTACTTGTACTCGAACACTAAATCTAGTAGTATGAGAAAATGTGTAACTATCTCAGTGACAAGGCTTTTTATTCTGCAGAGTATCAATCTTTGCTTTTCTCTTTCCTTTTTTGTTTTTTCTTTTTTAAGAAGTAGGATTATTGTGATATTGTAGTTAATATTTAAGGAACTTTTCATTTTGGATAGCCATCTATATGTAAAAAAAAAAAAAAAATGAATATTTATATATTGTTTTAGATTGCTACGATTGCAAGAACGTATTCTGCAGCGTCTCCGACAACGACAGATCCATCAACATTATGTCAACACAACCAGTAGTTCAGAGGATGCTCTACCTCGACCCAATGATACTCTTCAAGCAGCAATCAATCGTGCCATTGCTGGTAAATACAGCGCATTTTTGATTATGATACATTATTTTATAAAAAATTAATGAAAGTTGTTATTTATTGTTTTATCATTATTAATAATTATTAATAAATGTTTTTCAGGTGCATTCTTGGGACGAGGAGAAATTGCTGTGGCAACAAATATAATCAACCTAACTCACCGAATTCAACGTTGGGATTTTAGAAAGCTTGAACTACCAGACCTCACTGACAGTAAGCATTTGTTATTATTTTGATTTTAGGTTTTCTCTTCATTTACTATAGTAGATTACAAATTTTACTTATGTTAAAATTTTTCACATAGGCTGATTTCTTTTCTTAGCTCGTCACATGCTAGGAATTATATATACATTTCATATGTATAACTCTTGTAAAGAGATGTGAAAAGTATATCTTTCTTTCAAGTTTCTATTTGTAGATGATGAAAAGAAATTAGAATAAATTGTTTCCTGTTTTTGTATTTGCAAGGAGAAATTTGTCACTATAGAATGTAATGTTTGTATTGTTGCACTCATATCACATTGATAGAAAATTATTTTACACTGGTAAGGTTAACTACCAAAAGAAGGTGAATTTTTCTTTGAGCTTTAAATCCTTTTTTTTTTCTTGCATGTGCAATACTTGTTTATTTAGGCTAATTCAATTGAAAGCATTATGACTATCAATTCATTACTGCAAGCTCTATCAACTTAGACATCTGGCTCTAAAAGTGAATTTGAGTAAGGAATAGTGAGTCAGTTATAAAAAACAAAACAAAATTATTTGGTCAAAGACTCTCATTTATCTAATTTTCATAAGACTATATAATTTTCTTCCTTAATTGTCATGTTCCTTCAGAACATAGATGATCATGACTCTCCACAGTTTTCACTTTAAACTGTGTCTTCTTTGTACCAATAATCATTGTATTATCCACCCATTTTGAATAAGATTAATTATAAACTCTAGTTAACTTGTCTTTTTGTTTTCTTTATTTTCTCAGGATATTATTGTACTTTGAAATATCAATATGCTCTTTTGGTAAAAATAGTCATATGGTAAATAAAAAATAAATTTTAATGGCTAAAACTAGTCAATTTGTTAACAACTATAAACAACATAATGATTTTTTTTGTATTGTAAGGCTTTGTTTATCTTTCTTTTTTTAATTAGGCATGTTTTGTACATGACCAAAACATGCTAAATGCATGAATATTGGCTGATGTCTATTTCTCTATCATGTTTTTTTTCTTTTTTTCCAGTAAGCGATAATGTGATTGTTTCTCATTGTAAACTGCACAATGATGCCAGCTGTGATATTTCTCAAGATGGTTGTCTATTAGCCACATTTGTTCCTACACATCGCGGATTTCCTGATGACACAGTCTTAGCCATTTATTCTCTTCAAGAAGATACACTTGGTCAGTGTCTCTATACAAAGGGATTTGGTGAGTATTTTAAAATTTTTTCTTGCTTAACAGAATAGCTTAAGAGGTAGACTATTCAAAAAGAATTGAAAAATGGTTTATTTTCTGATACAGAATATCCACTAAATAGAACAATTGGAAACTTAACTCTGTTATAAAATACTTTCAATTGTATTCCAATTATTTTTAACACAATAAAGATTACTATTTTAAAAAAGGGCTTACTGACATTGTAATTAAATTTACATTTTCATATAATTTGAATGAAAATTTAACACAAATTTTATGGATAGCTTTATTGAACTGTGTGTTTTAGTTTTCTTCAAAACTATTGTCCTAGGAATATTGACAAATAAGCTGCTATTTTCATATATTATCAGTTAAAATTGTAGGTAGAAATAAAATATTAGCAAAGTCAATGAAACTCCTGCTCGACCACTAAGTGACAATATATAACATAAGAATAAGTAACCATTATATACACACTGCAAGTTTGTTTGGAAGATGTTCAACATTTAAACTATAACAACTATAAAAGAATCTTAGGAATGAGCAAAACTAAGGTGCTTCATTTAGTAGTTTATCAAAATTTACAGCAATCTTCTAATTGAACATAAACAAAAGTCAGATATTAAAACATTATTATTCTCTATGACCGTAATATGTCATACTATTTAAACTTTTTCTAATTTGTATTTCAGGTCCTAATGCAATATCTGTGAGCATTTCTCCAAAGAATCATTATGTTTTGGTTGGTCTGGCAGCCAAACGTATCTCATGGGTATTTACGACCAATCAGGTTAGTACAATTTTTTTTTTTTTTCAAATCGTTGATTTTCATTTGTCAGAAAATTTACTATAGTTATTTTTGGTATTTCCATAAATTGTAAAAGTAGTAAATGCAATCACTTTTAATAATTTTTCTGTTGTAACTAACCAGCTGTACATATGTATATGAATTTAGTTTTCTATTTTAATTTGTTCTATTTTTGTTTTCTGTGATTTGATTCACTGTAACAGTATGTCAAAGATACAGCCAAGAAAAAAAATGAAATTTTATAATTTGTTTGTTCATTTTGAAAAAGATAGGACCCAGACCATTTGGGATTGAATATCTAAAATTGTATTTACTGCCACATTCAGAATTAGATTTTTGTTACTAGTATGTATTGTTCATTTTGTTATTTATTTATTTAAAGTATATTTGGTTTTCTAATTTTTGCTTTTATACAATTTCACTAGCTAATGGTGACTATTTTTAGACACATTATTCCTAGTGGTGTGTTTGTGGCATATAAACTTAAGGATTAACTTTTTTTTAATGCATTGTCTTTTCGAGACATGGATGATCATGGCTCTTCACAGATCCCTTTCTGTGAATTACCTTACCTTCTTGAGAAAAATAGTGGAGCAGTTTTCTGTTGCTTTATACACAGTTTAGAATTCAGTTTTTCTTCTTTTAGACTGGTTGCCACTCAAAGCTAAAGGACTTCTGTCTACCCTGTTATTTAACCCATAGCAAAGATAGATTCATACCTTTCCAAAGGAAATTAGTGCAAATATGAATGTAACAAACTAAGCCAGAATTTGAACTTGGCTTGCTGATTTTTGTACATCCATTGATTAAATTAGCTTATCTAAAAAAATCTTCTATGAAATATAACATTTAAATTTATATTTCTATACTGTATAACATCTGAACAGTTGGTGGTTACTACTTTAGAAAATCTCTGCTTAATTCAATCAGGGTTTGTATGTTCTGGTTGTTTCATCAATATTTATTGTTGCATTTCAGATGGTTGCTCAGGTTTACGAGTTAAGCCAAGAATTTGCAGGTGAACAGTCCATGAAGGTAATTTTCTATTCATTTTCATTTTCTATTCCTGTACTGTTTGCTACACAGTCATTTTAAGTAGTTGATATTATATTTAATGTTGCTAAAGATTTTTAATGTGATAATTTGGTAGTTTATTGGATTTAACGGAAAAAAGTTGCTGTTTGTTACATTTTAAGTCAATTTAAAAAATTCAGACTTTTTTATATAATGTCTTTTATAATAAATTTAGTTTGAAAAAATGACTACTAAATATTCTGAGAAAAATAATCTTTGACTTTTTCTATTTTGGTGTATTTATGCAAAATGAACATGCTAAAATGCAGAAGAAAAGCATTCATTTTATTTCACTTTTCAACTACTGAAAATATATTAAAAATTAATATTTTCAAACTTAGTATCTTTTGTTCAATTGATTTCTAATATATAGATTTTTTACTTCATTAAAAAGTTCATATTAAATATGATAGTTACAAAAAATGGAGAAAATACTATATTACAAAAAAGTTTTTAATACAATAAAAGGAATTTTGACTTAAAAACAAAACTTAAGTGAATTTGACTTTTGTATTTGAATATGTATGCATATTTCAAAATAATCTTAGCATATGCTTTCTACCATTACTCATTCAGAACCTACTCCCATTATAAAAAATTATCTTTTATGGTAATGTAGGCATAATTTATTTCTAATTAACTTGGATTTCTAAATAACAGATTCAAATTACTTTTAAATATAATATGATTAAGATGATGAAAATATAGAATGGTTGGATTGTTTGCTAATTCCTTTAACCATTAAAGAAATAAACCTGTCTTTTACTTTTCAAGCATGTTAATGACATCACTCATTATGTGGATGCTGATATGAGGACTCATGTAAGTGTGAACTCAGCTAAGTGGTTACCTCAAGTTGGTGGTGGTCTGGTGTATGGTACTAATCGAGGCAATCTCCATCTCTGCTGGCCAGGGTGAGTTAAGTTGTTCAACTTAAGATACATTAAGTACTCAATGATTGCATTCTACAGTAATATGATATATACTTACTCTTACTCCATTGCATTCTTGTCTGTATCTGTGTGTACTTGTTTCATTGTTTATTTCTACTTGATAGATTTTATTAACAGACAGTAAATTTTCCTCTTTCAATAGTAATATTAATGTCTTACTCTCAATTAGCTAAGAGTTAACATTAGTTTTTTCAATGTAAATTATTAAGTAATCTGTCATTTTGAATTTATAATTTTTTCTACATTAACCCTTTCAATTTCACATAAGATTCTGTATTGGCCTATTTGTATTATCAGTATTATATGTATATCTTTCTAAAGACACCAGTTATCATTCTCTACAGGTTTTTTTTTTTTTTTTTAAAGTAAAAAACAAAAGCAAACCTTTTTCCATTTTTACTTCACAACACTTGGGCTTCTTACTCAGATAATTATTTGATGCTAACCAAATTTTGTTGAAGAATGTAGATAATCTTACTGTGCATTTAAACTAAGACTTTTCCAAGTAAAAGTCTAGCAACCATGCAGCTTGTCTCTGACTGGAGGCAAGTATGTTAGTCTTAAATTACTATTAATTTACAATTATCAGAAAGGGATTTCAAATTTTACAAAAATATTCATGAATAAAGCATAGAAATACTTTAAGAAAAAAACTAACGAATAAAGAAACTCCGAAACAATTTTGATATTCAAAAGTTTTGGTTGCTTTGGTGGGACTCAAACAATAATTTCTGAAAAATACATTTGACAATATAATGAAGATCTTTGTCAAAGAATGTCTGCAAGCGTTTACTTTGACAATGTTAAATGTCATAAAGCAAAAATGCACTCCCTGAAATCCCTGAACTGTGGTATCTAGTACAATTTTTAAATCACCTTGATTTTTAAAAGTACCTTTTTAAATCACCTTGATTTTTAAATCACCTTTCAAAACACCTTCAATGTGTATTTTTTGTTGCTCTAAGTAACTTTTGCTCCTTTTAACACCCTTTTTAGTCATCCTTGTTCTGCCATCCATTTATACTGAGTCAACAAGTAGGTTACTTATTACCCCTCGTCATACTCCTCTTCCTCTATCTGCATGCAAACTGTTTCTTTATGGATTACTTGAATATCTTTTCTTTGTAAATCAAGCTTTCCTCATTTCAAAGAGCTCCTCGTCATACCCCATCAAATGCCTTTTATGTAATCTATGAAAAATAGGCATAGATGTTTCCGTATTTGTATTGTTTGCTTTGACAGCAGTCTGATCATAAAAATTAAATTTCTTGTTTGAGTGTCATGAACAAAGCCACACTTCTTGCTCTATTTTTGGGTTTAATTCTGATACAAGTGCTATTTATTAGTTATTTTTAGTTATGTGGCTCATTAAACTGTTTGTTCAATGGAATTTGCATTCATTTGCATCTGTTTTTTGGAAGCATGATAAAGATTGCTCTATAGAGGTTGTCCTGTATTTCACCATTGTTGTATATTTTATTTATCATTTTGGTAACTTTATCTATCCCTAAACCATCTAAGCCTATCAGCAACTCTATTATAATCTCATCTGCTGTTCCTTTTCATCTTGGCCAGTACTGACTAAACCTTAGATATTCATACTACGAGTTCTTCTGTGATTTTATGTATCGTAGGATTTTCCTCTTCTATTATTGTGGAAGAGCTCTTTAATATATTTATTCCATCTCTGGAGTACCGTTTCTATTATAATTGTTTCCTCTTTAGATTTTATACTATGCAAGCTGCTTAAGAAAATGTTTTCTTTCATGCTCTTTCTTTTATCTTTTTATGCATGCTTCCTATGTTTATATTAGGCAGTTTTTCAATCATTGCACATTTCTCCTTAATGATTTTTATTTTTTTACTTGCATTTATTTCTGATGGTTTTATTTAACATCACATATTCTGGATATTATCTGTTCTCTTCCTTCCATTAAGTCAAGGATTTCACTTATCTTCAACTTCTTCTTTTTCCTTGAGATGGCTTCTTTTGCTGTTGTCCCTAGTGCTTTCCATCAAGTGTTCCACTTTGATTCTCTTATCTGCTACAGAGTTTTATATTTGTTTTAAAACTACAGTTGCATATGTTTGTTTACAGATAGAATTGCTGTGGATTTTGTCATATTAGTTTAGGCATTGATTTAATTTTTGTTGTTTTACCCTTAGTTTTCATATGACTGGAAGATAGTCACTTCCATAGTCAACAATTGGGTATAGTTTAAAACATTTTTAGATTTTGTTGATGAGTTTTCTTTTGTAAAAGGTGAAATCAATTTCTGATTGATTTCTGCAGGTACATTTTCACTGCTTGGTGATCAATAAGAAATAGTAATAATTGATTTCTAGTGTTAGGTAGAGTTGTAGCTAATTATTGGATATCACTAATAAGTTTCTTGCTGAAAATTTTCTTAATAATTATAATTGTAATTTAGGACTAACACACTTGCTTTCAGCCAGAGACACCAGCTGCATAGTTACTTGACCCTTATTTGAGATAACCTGGATTTAAACTGTTATTTTATTAAAGAATAATGTTTTATGCAACAATTCTGACTGTTCATTGTGAAGTCTGTTGAGACTAATTTTCAATCAAGAAATAACCATTAATGTTGCTGACACTTTTTATACTTAATATTGTCAAGTTCATCACAATAACTGTTTGCCATTGCTTATTAGTTGCTGTACTTGAATTCTTATTTCAAACTTCATTTGTTGGGCTTTTTAAGGTTTAAACCTCAGAAGAAGGAAAACACATCAGAACGTGATGAAGAATGGAATACACTGAATCAAGCACAGTCATTGCGACGTAACTTATATCGAGTGCAACATATTCGTCGGAATTTAATCAACATGCCAAGTGTTCCGCAAAGACTGCTGCATACAACTAGCACTGCAACACAGACCTCTCACAGACAAGTGCAACGCAGTGCTGGGACTCAGACAGATGGATCTGAAGAAGAGGAGGGAAATTGGGACAGTGACTAAACAGATTCTAACAAAGGACTGATAATTTCTCTCATTCAACCTTTTCAAAACAAATGCAGAAAAAAAGCACATAATCTTTAATAAATAAATTTGTCATTTTTTTGTTGACATTTTCTTAATTTTACACTTATATACAAGTAAAAAAAAAACATTAACCAGAAGGCAGCTTTTCTGTTAAAGAATGCATGATAAATTTATTTTTATGTTTTTGTTAATTTAGTTAAAAAGAAAAACAACATGCACTAGATATTAAACATTTTGAAGATATATGTATACATTCATTCACAATAGACAAAATGGCTATGCCAGAAAATATTCCTATATTTACAATGTTTGTTGAGAAGTTGCTGTTTAGAAGAACTTGTTATCATTACAACTTGATCAGTAGAAGTCAAATTGGTGCCACTTAGTGATGTGAATTTAATCATTGTTTTCAAAAAGATCAGTTTTGACATATCATATTCAAGGTTAATCAAACTGTAACTGCATAAGAATGATGAATATTTATTATCTAATTAGGTTACCCACAGAAAATAGGCTAAAACACAATAATTCACTTTTGCCAACTGAAATGTTATGTGATGCACATGTAGGGGAATGTGATTTGCACATCATAGAAAAGGGTGAAGAGGCACCTAGCTTCTTAATTGAATATCTGACAAATGCAACATTCTTTTGAGAAATACCACAGACTTAAAGTAGTTTAATTCATTCAAACTAAGAGATTTGTTTGAATTTCTTAGTTATTTGTCTGAGGTTGGTTGTGACCAAAATTTGAAATCTCATTTGTTTTTGCTTTTTTTGTTTTTTGTTGTGTTTTGTCAATATTCATTTCAAGATTTTAAAATGTCTAATTGAGAAATGTCAGTTACATTTTTAATGAAATCTTCTAAAAAGTACATATAGATTTTCATAAAAAATAAACAAAAGATTTTTACTTTTACAAATTTACAATGAAAATTCAATTAATGTAAATATATAAATTTCAAAACAAAATATCAGTGCAAATAGTCCAAACACAAAAATTTTGGTCTTCAAATGTATATGGTGGCAATATGAACTTGTTCAAAATATGGGCTTTACTATTATTTATTTTTTATCTCTTAAAAATGAATAAGATTGATAGTAAAGTTAGAGTGCATTCTGATTTATTTTTACTCCCTACTTTACCAAAACTTACTAACAAAACTCTCAGCATAGTATTGCAGATGGAGGTGTCCAAAAATTTAATCTTTTGATGACAACATGCATGAAATGATACTCACTCATATCAGCAGGAAATAAAAACTGGTTGTCACAAAAGTAAATGCCAAGTATTGACTTCAGGACCATTTTCCATTTATCAGGCAGGGTGATTTTTATTTATTTATTTTTTTTACAATCATTTTAAATAGTAGGATGCATTTTCTTTGCTATCAAATAGGGTACATTGAAAGAAAGCATATTTCAAATCAAACTAAAAAAAATCCTATTTTGTTGGATGCTATGCATTTATAAAATTTATGCTGATTAAAAATGTAATGGTATATGAAAACTATAAGTTTAAAGCAATTTTTTTAGTTTTCTTTCATTGGTGTGCCTTATAGTCAAATCATGCTGAAAATACAGGTTCTCATTTGATCACCAAAGTTAAGCAGTGTCGAGCCTGGTCAGTACTTAGCTGGGGGAATACTGGGTACTGTAAATAATCTCCTGCAATCCAAAATATGTTTTTGCTTTGAATAACCTACCAAGGGTTGATAAGCAGTAAGAAAACAAATCAATCAATCTCATTGGTGTTGGCCTGAATAAAAATATTTTGAATAAACTTCTGTTAAAATGTCAAGTATTGATTTACACTTATTATGCTGATATTTCTCACTCAAAAATATTTTATAACATATATTTGGAGTTTTCAAATTACCAACAAAAACATTTTTGGAGAAATTTAAATTAAATCACTGGAAAAAATGCCGCCTACAAATTATTAGGCTTGCTAATATTCTCTCTCTCTCACACACACACACACACACACACACACGCACACATACTCTTGGTGTATTTTTCCGCCTCAAGGGATTACAGTTATGTTGCCAACAATTAGGAAGTTCTTTGAATATAAAAGGATTTGGTTAAGAGTGAAAGAATGCAGCTATTAGAAAATCTGTGAAGTAACATCAAGAAATATTATTATAATAAATTATAATGCTTAAAGGAAGTTTTCTTCCAAATTTTAATATTTGTTGTGTTATATCTCTGAGTAATACATATATTTAAATAGTTAATATTTATAATGAAAATACTGAAGAAAAAAGTGAGAAGTGCATGTTGACTATACCTTCTACTTCAGATTGAAAAACTCAACAAACTAACATTTTTTTCTTTCTTGTTAATGAAGACGTTGTATATCCTAATAAATTTGTAAAATATATCAAAATTATTGAATAAACATTGATCTATAATGACTTTATTAACTGCATTTGCCATACTAAAACAGACTTTCAAGAAACTTCAACAAACCTCTAAAATTGCATACTTTATGTTATACACACGTATAACAATAAATGCACAGCCAAGTGATAAAAACATTGATTTTACACAACAAACATTTGGCAAACATGGATAAACGTCCCTGCAATAAGACATAGTGTCAAAAGAATGTTTTTTCCCATGACACTGCTTTTTTAACTACCTTCACTCTTCGGCAATGTTTATTGTTTTAAAAAGCGATGATTAGAATTGTAATAAAACCTAAACACATGATGAAAGTGAATTTATACATTTTCTTTTTTTTCTTGAGAATTTACAATAAACATTATTTATTATATTGTTTATTTACAAGAATAATTTTATATTTACAACATTCTAAAAACTAATACAATTAGAACTAATACAATATAATATTTATCATTTACTAATTTATAAAGAAATACAAAATATTTTTTATTTATGCATTTACTAAATTATTAAAACATGTGAATCCTTATTTACCATTTTATAAAGTTTGAATCAATTGATAATTAGCTGATGTTTTGTAAACCATACCAATAAATAATGTAATAGTGTAAATAAACAATCTAAAAAATAAATAGTGTTTATTATTTTTAGGCCAATTCTCAAGAAAAAATGTATAAATTCACTCATATGTTTAGGTTTTATTATAATTCTAATCATCACTCTTTAAAACCATAAACATTGCCAAAAACTGAAGATAGTTAAAAAAAAAAGTGGTGTCAATAGAAAAACTGTCCTTTTGACACTGTCTTATTGTGGGCACATTTATCTATTTTTCAACATTTCCTCCCTTATCAATGTACTAAATATTAATTATATAGATTGAAAATTACAATGGAAATTTTAGATCAGAATTTAGCTAATGAACTTGTTAACTTACACACACACATATATTTATAAACTTACCAACTTAAATTTCTCTCTTCTAGTTAGAGATTGTCAGGCTAGGTTATATTTTGATAATTATGAATTGCTTTTATCCTGTGTGTAGTTAACTTGCTGAGGTCTTTATATTTTTACAATTTTTGTGTTTATTTAATTTCTTCACAGGATTAAGTACTTTTATTGAGCATTTCTATATTAGCATTGACTGATATATATATATATATATATATATATATATATATATATATATATATATATATATATATATATATAATGTGTGTGTGTGAAAATTAAATGCATTTACAATAGATAAAAAATTGTTAAGGAATATCATTTAAAAAATTGCATAAGCCCTTTAGAATAGATTATATACTTAGTTTTTGTCTAAGTCAAATTTCCTCTGATAATCTGTAAATATGCGTCAGTCTAATAATAATGGATACATTAGCAAAAATTAAAATCCAGTCAGACTATCAATTGGACTTTAGTACTAAAACTGAATTAGTAGAAAATTAGAAAAACAATAAATTAAAATGCAGTCAAGAAAAAGAACAATATTTAGTGTATTAGTCTTACAAGCTATTGTTAACCAGTACTTCATGAATGTAACTGTTTTAAAGTTGGTTTACTTCAACAAATATCTCTCCAAAATCAAAATATATATTACAAAAGCTTATTAAAAAAAATCCATTTTCACATTTCAACCATTATGGGGCCTACTATTCCCATATCTTAGAAAAAACCCTGATTCATGGCTTCTCTTAGGGACACCATAATAATAAAAGGAATAAATAAAAATATATATAAAATCTGTTATTGATGATGAAGGCTTCTAAAAATAATAGAAACAAAAAAGCCTTAACAACATCAACTACAAATATAGCCATAATGTATTGGCCATATTCACAAATTAAATGTTTACCTCTCAGCAACTTGCATACCATAAGCAAAGTCCTTGAAAATGGCTAATAGATTAGCCAAAAGTACCCAGAATGAGCTATCATTTGGACAATTTCTGCATTCACTAAATCTAAAAAAGAAATATCTTGTTTGTAGACAAGGAATAAAACATGTTGAATAACTTATATTCAGGTAGCAAATTCTCTCTTATGCAGGTATTGTTGAATGTAGAAAAGAATTCGGGTTATGTTTTTTGTCAGCTTTTCTTTCTGTCGAACCAAATGCTTAGTATTAGATGGAAATTCCTGAATGAATGATCCATAGTTGAAATGGGAGAAATTTATCAATAGGAATTGTTATTGACTGTCTTTTTAAATTTTCTTAAATTCTCTTGCAACTTATCTTCTTAAAACTTTGATAAGTTTAGTTTAAATCATATGCCACAGCATTAAAAAAAATAAAAGCTATGTTTGTTCATATACAGATTTAATATATTTTAGGAAGGATAAAAAAAAATAAAATTACAAGCTTAAATAAAGACTGCATAAATAATGAATCAATAGTAATATTTTTTATAATAAAAAAAATTATATTCACAAACAAGTTTGATGAAACTCGAGATAATGCATCATGAAAATATAAATTAATAAAATGTATTAAAGGAGCTAAAGGTATTAACTGGTTTTATTATGTAAAAGACTGCCAGTCAATAGTGTAAACACTTATATTTACCAAAATAATACATATATTTCAGAATCAGCCAAAGTAAAAACTTGGAATTTTTTAGATAATTATTATGTAAAATTGTTAAGGAATAATAACAAAATTGCATTATATTTGCAACCCTTCATACAGTTTGGATATTATTAATAAAAAAACTGCTAGGAAATTTTCAGTCTTAGATAAGGATAAAACAATTTGGGCATCTCAGTAAGGGTAATGATTCATAAGTTAGTCTTGTAACCCAAACTGTTACTACAGCTATATTAAAGATTGAACTCGTGGGTCTAATCTATACTAACAGGTATCCCATATTTTGAAGAGTCAGTTTTGATACTTAATGTTGGCTTAGTACAATATAAGATCAAATGGGGATAAAATCACTTTCAAGTTGGGAAGATCAGCATTCAACAGTTTAGCGTCACTTGAAAATATGCAATATTTCATAGCAGTTTTATAAAACATTACATACTAAGTAAAATTAAAGGAAAAAGACTGCAATAAGTTAGCAGACCTGATGTGAAATATGCATTTAGTTTGTAGAAAACAAGATTTCTATATATTGCGATTTGAGTTGTTTATAAATGTTCTATTTTGTAATTGTAGAGAATTTAAAAATTACTAGAAAATTCAAACTTTTACCCCTGACATTTCAAAATGATTTTACAAAACATTTTTATGAATGGCAATTATAAAAATTTATACAGCTGACTTTTTGCAGTTCTCTATTTTTAATTATTTCTAATTTATATAGAAGTTCCATATGAAAGTTCCTGACACAAATTAAGATATACTTTTTGATGTATTTATGAAATATTAATAGTAGCACTGGTAATTAGTCAGTCATACAGTAAATTAACTTGAAGTAATGGTGATAAAAATTAAAATTACAATTTGTTTTCATTTTTACAACAAAGTTTTTGTATGTAAAGGTATGAGTTGATTTTGGTGGATGTCTTTGTAGTGGACAATCTTATTTAAAATGATTATAGAAATGCACATATGTCTAATATAAAGTTCATACAGTTTTGTAAATTAAAGTAGTTTACAGGAGAAAGGGAAGTACAAGCATATTGATAAGAAGCTGACGTTTCAGTTGTTACTTATGTTTTGATCTATAGACACTTTGATACCTTCTTTTAGCAAAGGGAGTTGCTTGACATATTGTATAGACGAGCTGACTGACTATGACCTGTTGCAAAGAATGGACTACTCTTTGGGGGATACACAAACTGGAAAGTTTTTGGAGTTAAACCAACAGCAATTGCTTTTTCTTTGTCATTTTCTACTACATTTGCAAGTTTCTATTTGGGATATTACTTTTTGGTGGTATTTTCCTTGGGTACGCCGATTATCTATCATTCTTTGTTGGGCATTTTGACATGTCCCTAAACACTCTAGCTGTATTAATTATTAAAAATTGAATATTATCACACATCCTTCTTACAGTTTTATGAATAGTTTTATTTTTTTAACGTCTTGACACATGACCTGAAATTGTTTTTGTATCAATTTTCACATATTGAAAAAAATATATTTGCTTTTCTTAGTTTTATATTTCCCCCGTTATTTGTAATTAGTTTGAGGTTTGTTTTTAACAATATTTCTTTATTTGGAATCATACGTAAAAAAATAAGTTTATCTACCAATGTTATTACCACTTTAGAAATTTCACTTTATTTCTATCGTATATACTAAAATGGAAAAAAAGACGTTTTTTGTGTTAATGCCAATTAAATGGAAGTCTCGACGACCAAATAAGCATGGCTACAACACTTCTTCCATCAAGCGCATCGCTAGAGAAACTACCAAAAAAAAAAAAAAAAAAGAAGCTAAAACAGTTCAATTATAGTTCTTTAATACTTGTTAGCAAATTTAAATACAGAAATCATGTTTATTATTATTAACCGAGCATTCAGCAACTTCATATGTTTTTAGAGAGACACTCCAATATTGCATCACGATCGCAGAAATTATAACAAAAAGCATTTTGAAATTTAATTCAGTATTTTTTTTTGTAAACTTCAAGCTCCATTTTTGCAATCATCGAGAAATAAGGCAAAGGCAGCATGTGAGAATTTCGTTACGAACTCATTGTGTATTCATCAGAAGCATTTTCTTTCTTTTCATTTTCTTAGCAAGAAGCACCGATTTTTAAGTGTACTCACTCAACTGTCCCTGTGCTTATCAAATCACAACAAAACCATTTGCTAAATCGAATTATTTTAAACTTCAATCTTTTTTTTTTACTCAGTAGTGCTGAACTATTTTTCCCTCCATATTCGTAAACTCCTTATCCCATAATTTCCTTAAATCAAAATTCGCTTGAAAAAAAAAAATGCACCACATTGTTTGCCGTGTCCTACAAATAAACCCACAGTCATCTCCTTCAACAACCTGCACTTCTCCCATTCTCACTCTCTAGTCACGTGCCCTCGAAAAGCCAACGCAATGCACTTTTATAGCAGGGAGCTAGATAACTGGCCAATGGAAAATTTTATTACATTTTTTTGGTTTCGACAAATCAGACAGCAGCTTACGAAATCTTGAAAGCGGAATTATCGAATCGATGACCAGCTTTTGTAAAGCGCTCGGTATCTACCATGAGGACGCTCAGCTCGGATAAACATTGACCGGCAAAGCAGACTCAACAAATATTGCTACTTTATTTTCCTTCATTTATTCGTCTTTACTTTGAAATATTAATCGTTGAGGTGAGTACGAATGTAATATCTTACAAAACAACATTCGATTACTACGTGGAAAATGAGTAAAGAAAAGAAAATCGAAACGAGGGCGCCTTTGTTATTTTTTTTTTATTCATTCTGTAGTGTAGTGCAATTTATTTCGATTATTCCCTCTTATTTTATTGTGTACGTGCATTTATTATTACATAGTTACTATGGCACACACACGCATGTCTGTGGCTGTGACACATTTTTGTATCGTCAGTCAAGGCTCTGAGATTGTGAAATAATTATATTAGGTACAATTGTGTAACTTGTTGGGGATCCATTTTGTAAAGAAATTTTTACGGACGAAAGAAATTTTAATCTTTTGATTTAAAAGGTTCCAAACGTTTAACCGAAGCTAAAAAGAAAGCGGACTACTCTCATTCATGTTGGATCGCCTTTTCCATTCTGACGTTGGAAGTATGTCCTAATGTTTTTTCTTTCTTATGCACATTTCTTTTTAGTTTTATTTGTTTTTGAAGGTATCTTTCTCAGTCAGATCCATATTATTTTTATTTATTACTATTAATAATAATAAACAAATCTGAATTTTAAGATTGGTTCTATTTTTTCTTTTTAGTGATTAACTTTATCGTTTTAAAAAGGATTGTTTACTTTTTTAATGAATATTTTATCAAATAAAAAATAATCGCATAGTAATAACAAACTAAAAGAAAGTAATAATGATGTTGCTTCTGCAATAATAAACTTTATTCCAAGAAATCCGAATAATTATCGTTTGCTTTACTTAGTACTTTTGGGGGGAAATTTGGCATAGAGAAAAACAGATAACGATAACCAAACCTTAAACATTGATTATTATTTGTCAATTGTCATCATGCACTTATCTAAAAAAAAAAAAAGGTTGTTTTTTTTTTTTACTATCTTTTCTTTAAACGTTTAACGTAGATTTTTCTCTCTGGTTGTTATTTTTTTTAAATGGTTAGGTACGACTGTTTATAAAAAAATACGATATATGCAGCATAAGAAATAATCTACGTTCTAAAAATGTGCATTCTTTATTCATTCCTTGATTTCGTAACAATACACTTTCTGGCGTGTTCATGTGTTAAAAAAACAACAACTTTTTTTTTGGTTAAATCATGAAAATAAGTTCATTATTGTTTTAATTCTTTAAAATCTTGAATTTATCTTTTCTTTGTTTTTGAGACTAACCACAATTTAAATAGAGATATTGTTAATTAACTATCAGTTTTTTTATTTTTTTATGTCTGAATTCTTAACCGTCAGTGGTTTCAGTAATGCATTTTTCTCCGATTCATATTTTTCCTATCGTAAAAAAAAAGAAATGGGTGTGTTCAGCTTTATTGAAAGCACGAAAAATAAAAACGCGTGAAAATTTCCATGATGTTTTATTTTTAACATTAAAAAGCAAGCCTTTCGAAAATAAGTTATGATGTAAAAATAATTTCAACCTTGAGTACGTTTAAAAAAAAAAGTACTAAGTACAATTATACTAGTATTTATTTACTTACTTTCTGTTCTTGAGTAAATTTTAAGCTGTAACATTTTAATGTTTTTTACATGCTGCGCTTAGTGTCAATATATATTTTTTTCCGTTGTGCTTTAGCTTGATTGCAATCACTTTTACTTCAGTTTAAAATCGTTTTATGAGTTGGCAAATAATTCAAGTTATTTTTCTCTTTGGTCTTTTCTTGTTAGAGAAAAAAAAATGTTGTAAAGTAAATTTCGAAAGTATGTTTGAAATTGATTGTTGTTTATTTTTAATGTCGATTTTTCTATCTTCATCGAACACCTCGTGTAAATAAACGATGTAAAAATACATAACTTTTAAATGCTAGATTTCGTGATCAAAAGGCTAGCAACGTATTGCGTGTCTTCTCTGACTGTGTAGTGTAAGTAACCGTAAAAAAATAACTTTCAATCGTTCGAGGAAAAAAAAAAAAAAAAAGACTGGTGTGTTTCATCCTCTCGGTAGTTGGATTTATTTTTTTCTCTTACTAACTAGATGAGTTTTAAAAATAAAAACATGAGTGTTTTAATTTGAATAGTTGTCATTGATCGTGGATCTAAGCGACAAAAAATCGTAAAAATAGGACATTTTGTTTGTTAGCAAATCAATCTATTTCGTGTGGAATTCAATGTAAATAATCCTGTAATCAATTTACTATTTTTACAAAACTTGTTTATAATTTCGACTTCCTGTAAAAAGAAGGTCCCTGATTCTGTCTGTAGTTTATTCTATTCTCTGGAATAATCTTTGTTAAAAAATATAGAAACAATCAACTCTTTTCAGTTCCTTCATGATCGCTTTTTAAAATGTTTATCCTCAATAATATTATTTTCTTTAACTTATCGGCCTAATTTAAATCTAATGTTCAATTAATTTTTGCTTTAAATTGAATATGTAGACAAAAAAGTATGTCTGTCTCTCTTTCATCTGATTGTGGTATTCTATTGAAGTGAAAACTACTTCCATATCTGGGTGTTAACTTCTCTCTTTTCTTCTTTCATTCCCTCGTGTTTCTGTTTTAGTATTTGTTGTCCTGATTTACAAAAGGCATCCCTTGTATTTTGTGTAGATATTCACTATTCAATAACCAACTACCTAAGTTTGCCAAAGAAAGATTAGTGAAATATATGCAGTCTAAAAATCTAAAATTTAAAAAAATTTAATAAGCCTTGGCAAGCACGCAGTTACAAAAAAAAAGTGCCTCTTCTCTAAAGAGTCTAGTGTTAGAATTTATTTTATCTTTTGGTGGCAATACCAGTAAGTAGTAGTACTACTACAAACTTCACTATGCTGTCGGGTTTGCAGTTGAGTTGGCAGAAAAGAAAACTTTATGGATTACTTTTCTTTTCCTTAATGATAGAAGAATTAAACAAATTTTAAACTGTTCATATTTATAGAAATATTTTACTATCAATGCAAGAAAAAAAAAGCTAAAATATTGTTTTTTTGGGTATGTTTGAATACAAAGAAAAATATTCTCTATGCAACATGCTTGATGGAATAAATTCTAAAATTATGCTAACCTTAGACTAGTGAAGAAAAAAGAAGATTTTGCAGCAAATTTTCGGGATGTCTTGAAAATTAAAAGAAAACACCTGAATTTATTGTGTTAAAAAAAAGTGTTTGTGTTTTTTTTTTTTTCCTAAATTGATTAAGTAATAATGATATATTTGATGAGAATTCTTTTTTTTTTAAAATTAAAGGACTGCTGACTAGGTGTAAGAACCGTTTTCATTTTAAACCTCTGTCATCCTCACTTCATAGTTCATAATAATGTTACACTGGTGTTTCCTGCCATATTGACGTCACTATCACGGTGGAACTGTGCTGCTTCATTTCTTCCTTCATTTTTCTGTCTATCCGAAGGAAGGCCTTTAAAAATAGATACTCTGCCAGCTATATTCAAATTAATAGATTCTTCTGTACCTTCTATCTTTCTATGAATATTTATATTTTATTTCATAACAAAAAAAGAAAAAAAACATCTAAAACGTTATCTTCAGTGGGATCTTTCTTTTCACAGTGGAAGTGTTGATGTTTTTGTGAGGGGAAGGGGGCAGTATCAACAACACATTTTTTTAAAAAAATTGTCCCGTGATATCTTATGTTGATCGTATTTTGTGCATTAAAAAACTTATTTTACTTATTTACTTCGGTTTTGTTATTTATTTTATTCAAAGTAGTAGTAGTAGTAATAATACAAGTACCAGTTAGCTCCGTCATCTACTACAACTTCCTTTCTCCTTTATTGTCAGTGCTCGACTGCTTACTACTCTTGGGGAGGAGAATCTCTAATAAGTTAGTAGTAGCACTAGTTTTTGATCAGGTTGTAAGATCTCTGCTTTCTACTTGCCACTGGCAGGCAACGGACGAACACAATGTCTTCTGTCTTTACTCTTTATTAGTGTATGTCAATATTTTTTCTTTTTGGAAATCACCGTTAAATATTTGTTGTCTAACTTTTAACACCAACCCATTTAAACTTTTTTTTTTTTTTTAAATTCACATTAACCGAATTTCGTGCAAATTACGATGTTATTAGTTATCAACTCAATTTTAGTTGTACTTGAAAGTCGTCCAACATTTACAAAAAAAAACGATGATAGTACCTTTATTTCATCTCGACTACTACGGACAAGGTTAGTAATGAAGAGTGGAATTAAAAATGTTGGTATGTCAGGATTTTGAAAGCACGTGTTGCTACTCGTTTCACCTACAGAGCTACTTATAAACATTTCAAATATACTCTCGCCTAAAAATTATTTTTGTAAACATAATTTATCTTGCACCTTTATAGTAAAACTTAAATTGTAAATGTAAATAAATTTCTATAAAAATTTCCAATTTTAATTTCTCATTCACTCGAAATTTCAAAGAATTTTTTAAAAAGCTTTCTCTTCGAACAAGAAGCGGGAATCAAACTTGTAACTTTTCCGAGAAAATATTTAAAAATTCATTTTTTTTTTTTGTTCCATTTTAATTAAACTGATTCTGTTTGTATATCTTGTTAGCATGGTGATTAGTCACATTAGCAAAATTGTACATAATTTTTCATTAAATTTTTTAGCTTCTTTAATTTGAAAACATACTGTCAAACGCTGAAGGTAGAGCGTTTCTTATTCAATAACAATTGGTGAAATTTAACGTGAATTGATCATATCAAAATTAAGTTTTTCAGTGAGAATGGATTTCTCATAATTTGTGAATGTAACAAAAAAAAAAAACGCACTTTTAATAAAATTTGAATTTAAACATTTTTTCTCTCTAGATGCCATACCAGTTTTGTTATTTTTAGTGATGATAAATTAATGTTCTATACAGTGAATTAAAGAATTTTAGTGATGCTATTGCAATTTTACAAATAAATTTTTAAACTAAGTATTTTATCCTTCTTTGATGTGGCTATCCCCTATCATTGTGATTGTTTTTTTACACTACAGACTTTACAAATGCAAGTTTTTTTGTCTTACACTGTCAGATTTTATGTTTGTGATAAATATACTGTGCGCATTTCAGGTTATTTGTATTTATTATAAATATTTACAATGACTTATTTGGTGGTGTAAGATTTGATTATGCAGCTCAATAGTTCTTCATTATTGTAACTAAATAGAGTATAATTATTGATATTTATTTTCCAATATATGGATTAAAGGGATAAGTTCAAAAGAGAAGCAAGATATTGTAAATTTATTGAGTGATAGAAGCACAACTTTAGAAATTGCAAAACAGTTGGTCAGAGATCACAACAATAAAAAAAAATTGATAACATTGACAAGGTGAGAATAAGGGAAAAATGTTAAGAATTTTTTAATCATTTCACCCAGAGCAAAGCGATAAAACCACTAAGATGCAAGGTGTTGTAGAGTAGCTAGCACCCTTTCAGCACTCTACCAGATGGCCTGGCTCATATAGTCTATGATGAAGGACTTTATCAGTTGATTAATAAGTTGATACTAAGCTGATTAATATTTGAACTGATCTTACTTCGTTTGGCTATACAGCATTTGATCCTCCTCTATTCCTTGTAAGTTGTCTTGTTAATTGTTTTGTAACTTCTTGTTCTGTGTTTTTTGTATGTATCCATTAGCATTGGATACTGGTGCTGAATTAATATATTAAGCACTCATTCTTTGTGTATCATTCACTTTGACGATACAACACAAGGGGTTACTGAGAGTTAAAGCAACTGAGACTGTAGAGAAAGTACAATAATAAAGAAACAGAAGATGACAATTGATGTTGCATTTAAATTAACTAGAAACCAATAAGCCGATAGCAAATTCCACAAATGAGAAGTGCAAGAGAAGAAACTATTAACATAGAGCTTAGCTACATCTTGCAATTTTGATAGTAAAATGATGAGACCTAGCTGCCAATCTTAATACTTGCATTTAAATTTGTGAAGTCAAGGTACCAAAGAGGAAAGTTCATCAGTAAACTACAGGAAAGTTATGATGGTGAGAAAGTGATTGAAGCCAAGATGCTAGGTCAGAACTGATGATATTGCAATTTCTTTGGATTCTGTCAAGAATTTCTAGATAATAGAAGTGCCAGATCTGAGGTGGCAGTAACATTTGATGCACAGATGAATGGTAAACTTATAAAGGTGCAAGATAAATTTGGGTAAAAATATTGTCTAGCATGACAGTGAACCAAGTTTCTTAGCAGCAATCCTAGTAATTGATTCAATATACTCTTTCCACTTCATGTCAGTGAAAAATGTTAAACCAAGAAGGCACAATGAGTTACTTTTCTGGAGGTTAGCATCAGTCATGCTGATGGAAGGTATTAAACATTCTCTAAGACAATGAAATGAGGGCTGTTTCATTTTAGAATAATTAAAATTAATAAGCATTTTCTTGTACCAGTTAACAAGTTGTAAGTCATTTTTGAGATCAGCCATCAATTTGACTTTATCGGACATATCAGACTTACTATTAAAACGGGAGTAAGTACTTATGTTATCAGCATAGATGCCAAGTCAAGAACTGATGACATTGGGAAGGTCCTTGATGAATATTAGGAACAAAGTAGGTCCAAGGATAGACCTCTGGAGGATGCCAGCATTAATGTAAAAAGATTGAGAAGAGTGATCATTCAATTTTCATTTCATGATTTGATAAAAGTGAATTGAGAAGCAAGAAAATACTTAAACTGAGTGTTGCAAATGCAAACAGAAAATATGCAAAATATTAAA
This sequence comes from Acanthosepion esculentum, assembly GCA_964036315.1. Classification (NCBI taxonomy): domain Eukaryota; kingdom Metazoa; phylum Mollusca; class Cephalopoda; order Sepiida; family Sepiidae; genus Acanthosepion; species Acanthosepion esculentum. The sequence goes on along the minus strand of OZ038482.1, from coordinate 104,019,139 downwards.
AACATTGGCTAAAGACGTGTAAACATCACAAAAAGAAATGTGTATATTGAGTAAAAGATATGAAAACTGATAAATTAACAGTAATTTTTAGTGATAAATGTATAGCTACTATGGAAGTAGTCAACCAACAAGATTTAGGAGGCAATATGGGTGGAGTAATTGTAGACATTAAAATTATTAGTTCATTCAAGGTTGATGATGGTGTCAGGATAAATGCAAAGATTTATATTAAGTTCTCGGGGCAAATGTTTTTTTTGAGTAGTATAAGTCTCAACCAAAAAACTAAGTTAAAGAGTATATTCATTCATGTTTTACAAAGCTGACTATTGCCTACCATGCAAAAAAAAAAGAAAAAAATAGAATAATCCAATAAAAATATGATCCATCATTAAAGGCGATGTATATGAAAATGAGAAGCAATATTCAAGCAAAGAAGATCTCTGGGAAGCAATAAAAACTGCTGCAAGTAATGTTAGTCAGAAACAAAAAGGTTAACGAAATCAATGAATGAAAGACTGAAGGTTACAAAATGTCAAGGGGCCATATGTAAAATAATAAAATAATTTATTTGGGTAGATGAAATGTGTTAATTGAATGTTTCTCTGCTCTATATTTTTGGGATTTATTTATAAATAAAAAGTTATATTGCACTTATTTGTTTGGGGGATTTAAAGTTTTATCAATATTTTTAATCAGGAAAGCTGAAACTCCTGTAATTGCTCAAATAAATATAAGTATCTTCTGCAAATTTTACCAATATTAATTAATAATAATTTTATTGTGAAAACATTACATAATATCTGACATTTAAAAACAGTTTTCATTGAGTGAAAGTAATGGAACAGGTTTCTTCACAAGTTAGGAACATAGAATGTTGCATCTGATATTTTTCAAAGCAATTGTTCACTAAATGCTGTCTGAATATGTATATGCAAAGTTATTTTGTCACAAAATAAAATTTTGATTTGAAGATTAGTCAGAGTTGTATTTTAATTGCTACATTTTAGAATAAAGTTATTTATTACAAACTTGTGTACATAATCATGAATGGAGAAATATTTTAAGCTTTATTAATAAGTCTGCCTTTGTGTACAGTGTCATCCTTAAATATGTCAAGATTTTGAACAATTTTGCAGGAAAAGACATTTTGAAAGTAATCCCTTGAAAAAATTTACTGATAGCGCCATTTTCTTAAAGTTAATTTAACAGGTCTTTTATAGAAAAATAAAGAGAACATAATAGCTAATGAGTTTGTCTATATTTCTGAGATGAGGTATTATGTACAGTATTTACATTATTCGGACTATTGTCCTCATCTTTGTCGCCATATTTGTCACAACGTTTCGGCCGTTGTACGCTCCGGCCTTCTTCAGGTGGTTGGAATTTCGAACCGAACCCTTTATTTCGATCACTGGGGTAGACTGTTCTAGTTCCACGAGCCATGTTTGATGGATGTCAGTTATCAGTTATCTCCTGGTAATTTTCCCTCTGAAAGTTCTCCACTGCCTGAACCGGACACATGGTACGGTGGATAAAGGCGTTGGTTAGATCCAGTAACAGACCCAAAGAGTGTGAGTTCAATACCCGGTTCAGGCAGTGGAGAACTTTCAGAGGGAAAATTACCAGGAGATAACTGATAACTGACATCCATCAAACATGGCTCGTGGAACTAGAACAGTCTACCCCAGTGATCGAAATAAAGGGTTCGGTTCGAAATTCCAACCACCTGAAGAAGGCCGGAGCGTACAACGGCCGAAACGTTGTGACAAATATGGCGACAAAGATGAGGACAATAGTCCGAATAATGTAAATACTGTACATAATAGCTAATTCATTGCATTCTTTACTAAAGGCAAACTCATGCTCAGAACTGGGGACCTATTTCAAATCTCATTGTCCACTAGGAGCAAAGATTTGTAGTTTTGGTTTGGGATAGTACGCTATAGTTGGTTTAAGAAATTCAAAGAAAAAAAGAGAAGAACATAATTTGGCTTGAAAAATTAACCTGCTTTATCTTGGTATATTTTCTCTTAGAAATAAATATTGTTATTCTAACTTATGTCATAAATATACATTTTTATGATTATAGAAGTAGAAAGGATTGGCTCTTAATGTATGGTTAGCAGTAGGGTTAGGGTTAATGTTTTGTACACCTTGTTTACAATATGTAAAATATCAGATTAAATTTATTGAATTATGGTAATTTTATATAACAACGTTCTTAATTTTGCATTAATTTTGGAGTATAAAACAATGTTCATTCCTATTTCGGTTTTCTAATTAAACAATTCAACATATTTTTTACAAAAATACCTTTTTATGAAAGAAATCACAAATTACTCCTAATACATTAAATTTTGTTATCAATTAAATTAACTTTATAGATTTTAAATAGATTTTGTAGTGTAAAAGTAGAATTGAAGAAAAAAGTTTTTGGAAGAAAAGTCTGTTAAAAAGTAGACACAAAACATTTTTAACTTTATTGGGGACTGCGACATTTGCAATAAGAAAGACTAGAAAAAATATGAAATTATTTCTTTAAATCAAGTAAAATTAAAATGTTACATTTTTCTAGAAGTGTGGTAAAAATTCTACATATTTTTTAATTTGTGAGAAACAGAAATTCAGATTATGCAAAAATGAAGTTGATCATTAGTATATTTGTCTTTATGAATAAAAATTTCATAGAGAAGAATATTAAATTAACTTTAGATTCTGGATGATTCTATCTTTTCCACATATGTCAAGGTTACCTAGAAGTTCCAACAGTTATTTGTGAAATACTTTATCAAATGCTTTTGTATAATCTACAAAACAGGTAAACATCCTTTTGCATTTGTATTTTTGATATCATTCTGAGCATAAATATTCCAATCCTTGTTCCAGTGTCTTTAACAAAACCCACACTGTTCTTGTTCTATTTCTGGTCTGATTCTGCTGCATGCTCTATTCATCAAGATTTGGATGATAAGTTTTGTTACATGGCTCATTAATCTCTTGTCCAATGTAGTAAACATTTGTTTGTACCTGCTGGCTTCTTAGGCAGTGCTATGAAAATGGATCTATTTAGGTCTTCCAGTATATCACCACTATTGTATATTTCATTTATTATGTCTGTAATCTTGTCAATGCTAAAATGATCTAAGGCTGCTAGCATCTCTATTACGATTCCATCTGGCCCTGCTGCTTTGTTTCTGTTCAATTTGACCATTGCTGATTATACTTTAAATTTCAATATTTCTGGTCCTTCATTATTTCCGTATATTGTTGCTTGTTTTCTTTTGTCATGGAAGAGTCCTCTGATGTATTTATTCCATCTCTGAAATATTTCTTCTTTCTCTAATATCAATGTCCTGTCTTTGGATTTTATGTATCCTACTGATGAGCAGGTCTTATTTTTATATGCATATTTCCTTTATCTGTGATACTCATTCTTTCTATTTCTGCACATTTTTCATGGAGTCATTGCACTTTAGCCTGCTTGCGTTTGTTCCTAATTTCTTTGTGCAGGTTCCTATATTCTGTGTTGTACCTTGACACTGTGGTTGATAGTTGCAATGAGCCCAGTTCAGCATAGGTCAAGATCTGTAGATTCTCTCCCTGTTCGTCTGTGTAGCTCACCTTTTATTCAGGTTTTTAACCCAGCATACAAATTATTGATAGTTTTGACAGCACTAGAACCATATTTTGGGAAGACAAATGCCAGAGGCTATGTGCAATGAGATATTGGAGAGCCACATTCAGGAGGAGCTACAAAACCAAACTTCAAAGTTGGATATTGCTGCATATGCCAAAGAAAAACTTAGTTCTGCCTAAAGGCTGTGATCCAACACAAGAAAAAAAAGTATATCCACTTATAGACTACATGTTGATACATTTACTGCTAATGCTGATGTTTGTGTGGCCAAGTTGAAGGAATGGTGTAAAAAAAAGATGCAAATGTATAGCTACTGGATTTGAGGAAAGTCTATTTTTAGGTTTGCATGATGAATCATTGTGGCCATATCAAACAGTAGTGGTACGAGGCAGAAGATATTGCTTGACACCACTGGGATTTGGTCTCAACATGGCTCCAATGATAATGAAAGCAATTGTTGAAGCTGTATTATCTCGAGGACAAGGTGAAGGAAGCAACCTCTGCTTATATTGATGACATCTTTGTTAATGATAATGTTGCATCAGTGACATATGTCAAGGAGCATTTATCATGATTTGGACTTGACAGCAGGGATCCAGTGCACCTGAAGGAAGGGATGAGGATATTAGTCCTTCAAGACTGGTGGGAGGACAACACCCTGTGAGGGAATGCAGTTCCTGATATTTCTAACCCAATCATGTGACAAAATGTATTTTCTCTCTTTGAGAAACTTGTTAGGCATTCCCCCATCTGTGGTTGACTCAGAGTGGCTACTGGATTCATCAAACAGTGGGAAAATGTGATTTCCAACTGCTTGGTTAAAGAGTTGACTGATGCTCCATTGAAGATGATGATACAAGAAACATTTGCCAAAGTGAAACAACAATCTTGTTAAGGGAGAATGATGTGCTACTTGTGGATTGACTGGGGTATTTCTGGAAAGAAACAGAGTGGTAATTGAGTTTGGTTGCATCCAGACAATGGATCTCAGCATATTAATTTGGCTAAGCTCAATGTGGTAATAAAAGGCTCTTCAATGCTAAGTGAAAATGTTCCATCTGAAAAACTGACTCCTTGTGCACATATCATTGGCTTAAGAACAGTTTGACCAACAAGGCAAAAGTGTGCACCAATGCAGCAGGAGAAAAGTTGGTGAATTGATGTGACATTAGTGAGGCTAGAGCAGAACATATCGTAGGAAAGTGATTGCTTCCATAGTTGGCAGCACTTTGGTATGTTTTTCAGTGTAAGACTGCATTTCTGAATCTCTTATTGATAGTTATTATATAGTCAATTTGTTTTTTTGTTTCCCTCCTGGGCTTCTCCATGTCCATATACGTCTTTGGTGTTCTCACAACCAGGTGTTGGCTATTACTTGATTATTTGCCATGTACCATTGGACCCATTTTTATCCATGTTAATTATGAGTTCCTTGTTTCAATTTTCCAATTATTTCACTATCTCTCTCCTTGCCTACTTTGGCATTTGGGTTTTCCATGATGATTGTAATTTCTTGTGATTTGCTTTGAGCCTTGGTGTTGTCTAGCATACAGCAAAACTTTTCAATTTCTTCTGTAATTTGTGCTGTCAGTGTATAAACAACTATGATGGATATATGTTGAAAGGCTTTCCTTTCAGTTTAATGACAAAAAATCTTTTAGGTAGTTGATACTATCCAGTAACACATTTCTTCATGCCTTGGTCTAGTATCAGTCCTATTCCGCTTTCATTTTTCTCTCTGTCTCTCTCTCTCATATATATATATATATATATATATATATATATGATCCTGTATTCGTCACTGACGAAATCTCCATTGTTTGCCCAGCTCATTTCATATACGGCTAAAATATTAGCATTTAACCTGTGTATTTCCTGCTTTAGATTTTCTAATTGGCCATATTAGTTTCGTGTGCTGATATTCTATGTTCCAAGAATCATTTTTTTTTTTTTATGTACTTAAATTTATCAAAAATATAGTCTTATTACTTGGTTGGTTTTATTAGTATCGGTGTGCTAGATAGAGTAGTGACTGTTTTGATTTCTGTCTGAATTTCTAGTATGAGTTATTATTTCTATGTGCTCTATTGTTGTCATCTTTGTTATTAGAATGTTTCAGCTGTTGTGCCCTCTGGCCTTCATCAAGTGTATGCCAGTCTAGATAACCTATAGGGAATTTCATTCTGAACTCTTTATTTAATGTATGAGGTAGATTGTTCTCATTCCATTGTCCATGCTTAGGAACAGAAACAATCTGCTCCCATACATTAAATATGTTTGGTTTGAAATTCCCTGTAGTTTACTCAGCTCAACATACACCAGATGAAGGCCAGAATGTGATAGCAACAATAAAGATGAGAACAATAACCTGCATGTAAACAATGTAAGTACTGTTTGGATTTGTATCTTATTTTGTGTGCTATATTTGTGTCTGTAAAGATATCACTTCTTATCAAATACACCAACTTAAAAATTACAATTGATTTATATTAATGCAGTAATTAGCATAGACAATAATTGAATAGATTTTAAATATAACTTTTGTAAATAATTTATATTCCTCTATTAATTTGTTCAAAGAATAAAATTTAAAAGTTGAATTAAGAAAATTTTAGGTATTAATGGTTATTGTACAATCTAGTATTTGTGCTAAAATAGTGGAGATTGTAATTCTTAATATATAAAAGTTTAACAGTTTATCTAATTTCTGTAGTAATAGTGTACTGAAGTTGTTCAAATATCAATTGACAACTCTGAATTTGAATTATTTTTTTGTTCAATCTTCTATCTTTAAGTAAGCTGAGTGCACTGAGGGCCAGATTTTATGATCTTGCCCATGCATATTCAAATACCCCTGGTGATTGTTTGTAATGAAAATTGTGAAGTGAATACTTTCATGTTAATTTCATATTTGCAATAAATCTCTGATTATTACTAAACCAAATAACCAAATAACCAAATGACCAACTAGAACTCACTAAAAATAATGTTTATGGTAATAAGAAATAATATTTAAAAAATTGCTCTTGTTTACATTTTGAGTATGAAACTAAAGCTAGCAGATACATATTTGTAGAAGTCCCAATGAGAGGTATGCCTGCCTTAAATAGGTAATTCAAACCTTGCTCTCTCAGGCTGGTCTCCATGGCCAAACTGGTAGTGGCACACTGATGGAAAATGGATACAGATTTAATTTATTTTGGAGACAAAACTTTTCTTTTCTCAATCTTAGCCAGTTGTTATTAATTTCACTTTTTAAGAAAATAAAACACAGAGATAGCAACTCGAACACATGTACCCACTAAAAATAACATTTATACTAATATATATTTACACTATTTACATTGTTTGGACTGTTGTCTTCATCTTTACTGCCATATTTACAAGGTTTCGGCTGTTGTATGTTCTGGCCTTCTTTAGGTGATATTTGTTGGAATTTCGAATCAAACACTTTATTTAGTCCATGTTGAATTGTTTTAATTCCATATACTATGCCTTCGGATATCTCAGGTTTTAGATAAATAGTTACTAGAAATATATGCAGATATTGAAGGATCAGTATGAACGAGATATACCAAAAATATGGAGACAATTAAAAAAAGTCCCACCAGAAACTAGCATGAATGTTGAATCATCTGAAATTCCTACGTTGATGCAGAGACATCCTTCAGGCTTAGCACCAAGAATTCCTGTCAATTCCAGGAGAGCCTGTCTGGTTGCAGAAAAAGTGGGACATGCCCTTGTCTGAGAAAGAACCCAGCACAACAGTTGGATAAAAAATGAGTTGCATTCCAATATCTCTCAGAGACTCAAGGCCTTCTACAACAGAATCACTGATGAAGATGACCAAAACATAATCCAACATGATCTGGATAAATCCTATAGACATGATTTTGATGCAGTCAAGGCTCACCAAATACAGAAAGAACAAGTTGAACAATCATAAGGTGATGCACAAAGTCTATCAGACCCCAAGTGAAGGCAGTAATCAATATCAGTCAACACTAGCAGAATACCCCTGAGGAGTCACTAATGAACAAGGGACTCAACTTTGCAACAGCCATCAAGTGGATACCACACTTAGACATCATGGCCCCAATTGAGGAAATAGCCTTGAACATTCCTCAGGCTCAGGCAGATGAGCTAAAATGGAAAGAGAGATCAAATAAATCAACATCACAAAACAAGAGAGGCTGGCAATCAAAACCCTACAGAGGAATGACATCATCATACTACCAGCTGACAAAGGCAATGTAACTGAAGTGGTGGACAAGACAGAATATACAGGAAAACTGAAGACCTCATTAGAAATGGTAGCAATAGTAAAGTAAAGAATGACTCAACAATGAAAACAGAAAGAAAACTGCCACAGATCCTAATCAAGAACAAGGATCACTTCCCACCTAAGACAGACAGACAGTTGTCACATTACAGCAAGCTACCTCACATACACACTCAGGAAGATGTTCAGCTACTACTGGATCATAGGAACTGAATAAGATCATCGATACAGTTCACAATGAAGAAAGAAAATGATAAACTATCATTCCTGGATGTGCTAATATCCCAAACAGAGCATAGGTTCAAGACAGCTGTATACTGCAAACCAACATTCACTGAACAGTTCCTCAACTTCAACTCGCACCATTCATATAGTGTAAAGAAAGGGATCATCTGCTGCCTATAACATTGAGCAAAATTCATAAGTGGTGACCCAGTGACATATGAACAAAGAAATGGTCAGTATAAGCAATACTCTACAACATAACAGCAGCCCCCACAGACTGATAGAAGGGTACAAGATAACAATGCTTAGAAAACAGCCACTATCTGCCTACCCTATGTAATGGGCTTATCAGAAAAAATATAGATCTGTGGTCATTATGACATCAGTACTATCTCCAGGAGTGGTTTAACACTCTGCAGACATCTCTTTTGAGTAAGACCATCCATAAAGGATAACATGACTAAGAATTGTGTGTAGCCATCATGTGCAGCTGTGGCGAGAAAGGAGAAACATGCCAACTCCTTAAGATAAGACTGAAGGAAGACTG